>CM035837.1:139551825-140751825 GCA_020510985.1 Pholidichthys leucotaenia
TGTACGGTCTCCTGGTAATTAGATAGTGTGACGCAAAGCATAAAAATCAGACGATGTGCTGACAGAAACTAACAAAAACACTGACATACAGAGGGAACACTGGTGTAAAAGTTCACTGATGACCATCAAAATAGGGATCTTAGGCTCTCTATTGAATAAGTATATTCATGATTTCTGTGTCCAATGGTATACAATTTATGCCATGTTTTTAATTGTTCTCTTATTGAAATGCAGCAAATCTTTAGCAGAATCCTTTGCTTAACCATCTCTGTTTTCTGTTGATTCCTCATGATTTATACCCCGTGTGGGGTTTCTGTTCTCTCAAATCTGCATCTGTTCCTAAATGAAACCAGTTCACTGTAAGACCTCAACAGTGAGTGAACTTAAAACTGATAAGACAAGTGAAAAAGTAAAGAGATCATTAATTAAAAACAGAGTACAAAACGCAAACCAGTGTCTTCTGCCTTAAAAACATTTTACTCAAACCAGCTCCACCCCTCAAATCTCCTTATGCAGGTTTTAGAATGGGAGTTAATATTGCACTAGCCACAATGTATCAAGGGATGCTATTAAAGACATTATTTTAACTGGAAAACACATTCCACATCTAACAAAACGGGAGTATTCCAGCAGGGTTTTGTCTTACCTTCACTACTGCTCACTGTTGCAGATGGGCCTTTATTATTCTATTTTGCCACTGAGGCCAGCTGCACAGACAACACGGACAATAGCCACGGTTACATGTGCAAAATTTCTTCAGTCTGATTACAGTTCAGATCAGAACTTTACTATTTACATGGATCCTGAAAAAGTTGATCCGATTAGGACGTGCGTTTCCATGTGTCACACGTTTGAACGGACTAAATCATTTTGACATGCGCACAGTTATCCAACATTCCGGAAATAGTAGAAGAAGAAGCAACTTCCGATGTAAACAAACCCAGCTTCGTGTCTTTGTCTTTTTGAAACTGACCTGTATTGTGTTATCCAGACTGTACTTTTGCTTCTGTTGGTCTCCGTAATGAAGCTACAAGCCCAGCAGTACATACGTCTGCATATGACGGACAGAGGGAGACGGCAGGATGATACAGACCAGATTTGGTTTACGCCCGCTATGTCTTCTGCTAGCTGTTGTAAAAGTGGAAATACGTCATGTCGATGTGTGGCTGATGTACAGACATGTGTAGTAAACGTATTTTCCACCCAAACTTTGGAATAAATATTTATATGCACACCAATCGATTAACAATTGGCATAACCCACCCGTCTCAATCGGAAGGAAATTTTGATCCAAATCAGTGTGATAGGGTCAGAATATTCAGATTGGTGTGTTTACATGAAACATTTTTATTCCAGTCAGCCTTTTAATCCGGTTACTTGTGTCCATGTAAACATGGCTAGTTTTATCTCTGACATGAAGAGGCAGTTTAGCTCTGTCCCTTAAGGCCCTACCGGCCAGGTTTGATCTCATCATGGATCAAATGTAGCTCCATAAAATACTTCCTTAATAAAAAGCTGCTGGTTTGATTTGCTTAGGAAAGTTCTGCAGGAGGAAAAGAGTCCAGTTAAACTGTTAAAGTTGGGGAAACTGCTGAGAGAATGGCCCTTTGTGCTTAAGCAGGGTAAGATGGAAAACGTGTTACTCATTTGCGTTTTAGTTAATGAGGTCAAGTCGTATATATACTGTATACACACACTATGCTTTGTGTGCCTTGGTGTGACATTTTGGGTATATAAAGTACATTAGTTTACTAGCAGGTTTAATATATATAGTACAAGTGTATACTTAAGTACAGTACAACACATGGGTATAATTGATTTAATTACAGTCGTCTTATTTCATCTCATCTTTTTAAACGCTTAATCCTTTTTGGGTCGGACTGGAGCCTATCTCAGCATCTTTTGGGCGAGAGGCAGGGTGCACCCTGGACAGATCGCCAGTCCACCGCAGGAAATTAGAATATCATGAAAAAGTTTAATATTTTTTGTCACTCATTTCAGAAAGTGAAACCCATATATTATTTAGATTCATTACACAGAGTGAAATATTTCAAGTGTTTATTTTAATTTTGATGATTATGCCTTACAGCCCATGAAAACCCCAAATTCAGTTTCTCAAAAAATTAGAATATTAAATAAAATTAATTTTAAAAAATATTTTTTTAGTAGAAATGTTGGACGACTGAAAAGTACAGATGTGGACAAAATTGTTGGTACCCCTCTATTAATAAAAGAAAAACCCACAATGGTCACAGAAATAACTTGAATCTGACAAAAGTGGTAATAAACAAAAATTCTATGAAAATTAACCAATGAAAATCAGACGATGCTTTTGAATTGTGGTTCAACAGAATTATTTTAAAAAACAAACTCATGAAACAGGCCTGGACAAAAATGATGGTACCCGGGTGACAAGTAGTCACTGTGCTGTTTGTTGACATGGTGTGTACCACACTAAACATGGACCAGAGGAAGCAAAGGAGAGAGTTGTCTTAGGAGATTATAAAGAAAATTATAGACAAGCATGTTAAAGGTAAAGGCTATAAGACCATCTCCAAGCAGCTTGATGTTGCTGTGACTACAGTTGCACATATTATTCAGAAATTTAAGATCCACAGGACTGTAGCCAACCTCCCTGGATGTGGCCGCAGGAAGAGATGGATAATACGAATGGTAACAAAGGAGCCCAGAACAACATCTAAACACATTCTTGGTGAACTCCAAGGTAAAGGTACATCAATGTCAGATCGCACCATCCGTCGTTGTTTGATCCAAAGTGGACTTCATGGGAGACGACCAAGGAGGACACCACTGTTGAAAACAAATCATAAAAAAGCCAGACTGGAATTTGCCAAACGGCATGTTGACAAGCTACAAAGCTTCTGGGAGAATGTCCTATGGACAGACTAGACAAAACTGGAACTTTTTGGCAAGGCACATCAGCTCTACGTTCACAGACGCAAAAATGAAGCATACCAAGAAAAGAACACTGTCCCTACTGTGAAACATGGAGGAGGTTCTGTTATGTTCTGGGGCTGCTTTGCTGCATCTGGCACAGGGTGTCTTGAATCTGTGCAGGGTACAATCAAATCTCAAGACTATCGAGGTATTCTAGAGAGAAATATGCTGCCCAGTGTCAGACAGCTTGGTCTCAGTCGCAGGTCATGGGTCTTGCAACAGGATAATGACCCAAAACACACAGCTAAAAACACCCAAGAATGGGTAAGAGCGAAACATTGGACTATTCTAAAGTGGCCTTCTATGAGCCCTGATCTAAATCCTATTGAACATCTGTGGAAGGAGCTGAAACATGCCGTCTGGAGAAGGCACCCTTCAAACCTGAGACAACTGTAGCAGTTTGCTCATGAGGAGTGGGCCAAAATACCTGCTGAGAGGTGCAGAAGTCTCATTGACAGTTACAGAAATCGTTTGATTGCAGTGATTGCTTCAAAAGGTTGTGCAACAAAATATTAAGTTAAGGGTACCATCATTTTTGTCCAGGCCTGTTTCATGAGTTTGTTTTTTAAAATAATTCTGTTGAACCACAATTCAAAAGCATTGTCTGATTTTCACTGGTTAATTTTCATAGAATTTTTATTTATTACCACTTTTGTCAGATTCAAGTTATTTCTGTGACCATTGTGGGTTTTTCTTTCATTAACAGAGGGGTACCAACAATTTTGTCCACGTCTGTGGGCTCCTTTTGGATTAATTACTGTATCAATGCGGCGTGGAGGTGATCAGCCTGTGGCACTGCTGAGATGTTATGAAGGGCCAGGTTGCTTTGATACTGACCTTCAGCTCATCTGCAGTGTTGGGTCTGGTGTCTTTCATCTTCCTCTTGACAATACTTCATAGATTCTCTATGGGGTTCAGGTCAGGAGAGTTTGCTGGCCAATCAAACACAGTGATGCCATGGTCATTAAACCAGGTTTTGATACTTTGGCAGTGTGGGGGGGGTGCCAAGTCCTGCTGGAAAATGAAGTCAGCTTCTCCATAAAGCTTGTCAGCAGAGGGAAGCATGAAGTGCTCTAAAATTTCCTGGTAGATGACAGCGCTGACTGATTTCATTTTCCAGCAAGACATGGCACCTGCTCACACTGCCAAAATCAAATCAACCTTTATTGTCATATTGCTGTACATACAACTGTAGTACAGGCAAGATGAAATTGCGTTTCTCTCGGCATCCATATAAGTAAAAGAACATGATTTAAGACACACACATATCCTCACCCCCCACCCCACCACATCCATTCACACATCCCTGAGACATACTTGAAAAACTAACCAGAACTATAATATACAAATAATATACATAATGTCCGTAGATTTGTCCATAATGTCCGCCCACCCTATGATGGACCGTTCAGAGTGTGGGAAACAGGGGATAAGCATTTTTTGCTAGACTTGGGGGGGGGTAGGCGGGAGAAAATTGGCATTGACAGACTCAAACCCGCTTTCGTAGTGGCGGACGAGCAAGTACTGTTGGCTAGGGCCCTCGGCGTGGAAGACCCCCACGGAGAGCTCCCCAGGGAAATGATTCACCAGAGCAGCCACACGGACAGACCAAAGTTTCCCCCTCCCTCGCCACGGCCCACCCGCAGTCAGACACACTCCCAACAGCCCCCCACCGGCACAGCAGCGCCACGGAGGCGGTAAACCCCAGTTACAGCAGATAAGGGAGGAGACTGAAGCCAAAATGGCGTGTGGACTGATGTTCTGTTGTTCTATCTAAGATGCTGGGGGGGGGGGGGCGGTGTAGGACCTTGGGGGAGTCAGATTATTTAGCATCTCAGACAGAGACAGTGAATAAGCATGGGAGAACAATGCCCAGGGGGTTCCTGGTGAGATGGCAGGAAGGAGTCAAGGACATAGGGGGTTGAATGCAGTGTAATGTAAATGTCATGCTGTGTGTTGAGAAATGCCATGAAACTTGTGAAGAGGGATTTGGGTAAAAGAAAAGCGCTTGCTGAAATGATTCATTCTGTCTGTGCTTGAGAGATGTGAAGTGTGTAATAAACCGTCTGTCATGAATCTCTCTCTTATTTCACACACTCCACACTGAGCCACCACCGGAGTGGTGGCTCAGTTGGTAGAGCATCCGCCCCACACCCGGGAGGCAGGGGTTCAAATCCCGGCCGGGTCATGCCGAAGACCATATAAAAGTGGAACTTCCTGCCGTCCAGCTTGGTGCTCAGCAATAATGGAATGGAGGAGGGAAATTTGTGGCGGCGCCTTGCATGGCAGCGGCCCTCTGATTCTGCACTTGGGGCGTGTGTGATTAACACAGTAGATAGGTAAAGCACAATCTCATTCTCCTGTACATGATTGGTTGTACAGTTGAATGACAATAAGGGTGATTTAATTAATTTAATTTAATTAGATGCAGTAGTATGTATGAGAGATTCCGGATCAACTGTTCAGCATCCTAACAGCTTGTGGAAGGAGGCTGTTAATCAGTCTGGTGGTTCTGCCTCTGATGCTCCAGAATCGTTTGCCAGATGGCAGAAGTTCAAAGTGTTTATGCAGAGGGTGAGAACGGTCCTTGACAATGTTCAGTGCCCTGCTCCTGCAACGGTTCTGAAAAAGTTCTTGGACAGAGGGGAGGGAGACTCCAGTTACCCTCTCAGCTCCCTTAACTATCCTCTGCAGGGCTTTTTTTTGTCTGACATACTGCAGCTGGAGTATCATGTAGCAATGCAGTACGTCAGAACACTCTCCACCACACCTCTGTAGAAGGTCCTGAGGATGCAGATGGGGAGAGAGGCCTGTTTGAGTTTCCTCAGGAAGTGCAGTCTCTGCTGGGCCCGCTTCCTGATCCCCAAGGAATTCTTGCTCCAGGTCAGGTCCTGCGAGATCTGCACTCCGAGGAACTTGATGTTCTCCACTCTCTCCACTAAACGGCCGCCGATGCTGAGGGGGACGTGTTCAGGCTGTGACCGCCGGAAGTCGATAATCATCTCCTTCATTTTGTCCACGTTGAGCACCAGATTGTTCTCCCTGCACCAGCCCTCCAGGTCTCTCACTTCTTCCCTGTACATTGATTCCTCATCCCTCTGAATAAGTCACACCACCATGGTGTCATCTGCAAACTTAATAATCTGGTTCCCCTTGTGTCTAGATACACAGTCATGTGTTAGAAGTGTAAACAACAGTGGACTGAGTACGCAGCCTTGAGGGGATCCGGTGCTCAGCGTGACAGAGTTGGAGATGTTGTTTCCAACCCGGACAGACTGAGGTCTCTCAGTCAGGAAATCCAGGATCCAGAGACATGTGGCGGTGTTCAGACCAAGAAGGAGTAATTTCTCCATCAGTCTTTGGGGAATAATGGTGTTGAATGCTGAACTGAAATCAATGTACAGGAGTCTGGCGTAGGTGTCTTTCTGATCCAGGTGGGTGATGACAGAGTGCAGGGTGGTGACTATAGCATCCTCCGTGAAGCGGTTTGCACAATATGCAAACTGGAGCGGGTCATGTGATGCAGGGAGGCAGGCTGTAATGTGTGGTTTGACAAGCCGTTCAAAACACTTCATCACAATTGGTGTCAGTGCAACAGGACGATAGTCATTCAGACAGGACACAACTGGTTTCTTTGCCACCGGTACTATGATAGAGGTCTTGAAGCATCTGGGAATGATGGCCTGACTCAGGGAGATGTTATAAATGTCAGTCAGTGCATCCGCCAACTCGCTCGCGCAGTCTCGGAGCACACATCCCGGGATGTTGTCCGGACCTGCAGCTTTACGTGGGTTGACCCTGGTTAGGGTCCTCCGTGTGTCCACTGTGTTGATGGTGAAAGCTGGTCTGACCGATGGTGGGGATGGGCCAGCCCTCCCTCTGATTGTCAGGTTTGATGCTTCAAAACATGCAAAGAAGTCGTTGAGCCTGTCTGGAAGCGAAGCATCATCATCATTGACCCCCTGCCTAGACTTATAGCCCGTCAGTGTCCGAACTCCCTGCCACATCTTCTTGGTGTTCCTAGTGTCACAGAGGTGTCCCTGGATTTTCTCTGCATAGGCACGCTTCGCCGTCATAATTCCCTTTGAGAGCGCAGACCTGGCTGAGCAGAGGGCGATCCTGTCCTTTGCTCTGAAGGCTGCATCTCTGGCTGTAAGCAGCGAGCGCACCTCTGCGGTCATCCAGGGCTTATGGTTTCCCCGTACAGTGATGGTCTTCACTGTAGTGACATCCTCTGTGCACGTCGCGATGTAGCTGGTGACCGTTTCAGCATACTCCTCCACATCTGTCTTGTCTTCCTGGGAGGCTGCTATTTTGAAGACCTCTCAGTCTGTGTGCAGAAAACAGTCTTTCAGTGCAGAGGTTGCATTCTCTGGCCAAATCCTGATTTGTTTCACTACTGGCCTGCTGCGCTTCAGTAGAGGTTTGTAGGCAGGCACCAGCATCACAGATATGTGGTCACAAAGGCTGAGGTGGGGGCGGGGTATTGCCTTATGTGCATCTGTGTTTGTGTACACTAAGTCCATCATATTCTCTCCTCTGGTCTTAAAGTCTACACATTGTTTATACTTGGGGAGCACCGTCTTTAAGCTGGTGCGGTTAAAATCCCCCGCAACCACCACAAAACTGTCCGAGTGTGAAGTTTGGATTTCACTAATAGCATTGTGCAGTTCCCCGAGTGCCTCCTTATTAGCGTTAGCGCTCGGCGCTATGTAAACAGCAGCTACAAACACGTTGCTGAATTCCCTCAGCAGATAATATGGCCGACAATTTACAACCAAAAAAAACAAAAGTTTTTTGGTTGTAAACAACCAAAACAACCAAAAAAGTACCAGTACCTGGTTTAATGACCATGGTATCACTGTGCTTGATTGGCCAGCAAATTCTCCTGACCTAAACCCCATAGAGAATCTATGGAATATTGTCAAGAGGAAGATGAGAGACACCAGACCCAACAATGCAGACGAGCTGAAGGTCTCTATCAAAGAAACCTGGACCTTCATAACACCTCAGCAGTGCCACAGGCTGATCACCTCCATGCCACATCACATTGATACAGTAATTAATCCAAAAGGAGCCCTGACCAAGTATTGTGTGTACATGGACATACTTTTCAGTCGGTCCACATTTGTATTAAAAAACATATTTTTTTAAATTAATTTTATGTAATATTCTAATTTTTTGAGAAACTGAATGTGGGGTTTTCATGGGCTGTAAGCCATAATCATCAAAATTAAAATAAATAAACACTTGAAATATTTCAGTCTCTGTCTAATGAATCTATATAATATACAAGTTTCACTTTCTGAAATGAGTGACAAAAAATATTGAACTTTTTCATGATATTCTAATTTTTTGAGATGTGCCTGTAGAGACAGACAACCATTGACGTAATTACAGTCTAACATTTAAGTGCTAATGTTAAAGTTTAAAGTCCAGTTCACACTGTTGCAAATAAAAATGTGGTGCTTTAATGTAGAAAATCTTTTTTTCTTTTCTGCATATCAACTATTCCCATCAGTTCAATTCCCGGCATGCAGAATTCCCTTTTTGTATTGGTTATGAAACTTAAGTCAGTATTTTTGGCAACATTTGAGCGGTTTGAAGCTCCCTTGAACATGCTAACCTCATTTTTATTTCATGAATAAGCCCCAATAAATTCTAGGGTTGGGGAAAAATTGATTGAGTAACAAATGAAATACTTTGTGGTACCAATACAGTATTGAATCAGAGACAACATTGTTGTTGTACTTTATTAAAGATTGTTAATAACTGTTGCAAATTCAAAATTTCCTATTTACAGTAGGTGACAGAGAAATAAAAAAAAGACTTTTCAGATGTACACTGCTGTGAAAAAGTATTTGCCCATTCCTGATTTCTTATATTTTTGCATATTTGTCACACATAATGTTTCACATCATAAAACAAATTTTAATATTAGACAAAGATAACCTGAGTAAAAATACAAAATGCAGTTTTTAAATGAGGATTTCATTTATTAAGGGAAAAAAGCTATCCAAACCTACAGTGGACATAAAAAGTCTACACACCCCCGTTCAAATGCCAGATTTTTGTGATTTATAAAAATGAGACCAAGATAAATCATTTCAAAACTTTTTCCACCATTAATGTGACCTATAACCTGTACAACCCAAGTGAAAAACAAACAAATCTTTTAAGGGGAAAAATAAAAAATACAGTAAAAAACTTACAGTAACCTGTTTGCTTAAATATGCATACCCTATTACAACTGGGGATGTGGCTGTGTTAAGAATTAACCAATCACATTCAAACACATGTTAAATGAGAGTCAGCACACACCTGCCACCATTTAAAGTGCCTCTGAATAAGCCCAAATAAAGTTCAGCTGTTCTAGTAGGCTTTTCCTGACATTTTTGTAGTCACATCTTACAGCAGAAGCCATGGTTCGCAGAGAGCTTCCAAAGCATCAGAGGGATCTCATTGTTCAAAGGTATCAGTCAGGAGAAGGGTACGAAAGAATTTTCAAGGCATTAAATATACCATGGAACACGGTGAAGACCATCATCATCAAGTCGAGAAAATGTGACACAACAGTGGCATTACCAAGAACTGGATATCCCTCCAAAATTGATGAAAAGATGAGAAGAAAACTGGTCGGGGAGGCTGCCAAAGAGGCCGACAGCAACATTGAAGGAGCTGCAGGAATTTCGGGCAAATACTGGCTGTTTAGTACATGTGACGACAGTCTCCCATCTAGGGTGGCAAGACAGAAGCCTTATCTTATGACGAAAAACATCCAAGCCTGGCTACATTTTGCAAAAACACATTTGAAATCTCTCAAATGCATGTGGGAAAATGTGTTATGGTCCGATGAAACCCACCAGAGAGGTGACATTCCACGTACCAAAAGCCAGTTTAGAAAGCTTGGGAATCAGTCCACCAAGGTCTCTTCAAAGGCGGGAAGGAGACGGCTCCTTCCCCTCCTCTGGTGGGGAAGGAGCCTTAGCTGGTGTACGAGGTTGAGAAATACCGGCTAGATACAGTATAGTCGGTCTCACCTCAACACACAGCTCCGGTTCCGGAACCAGTCTCCTGGAGAGGGGCTGGAGCTTGGCCTTTTCTGGAGTTTCCCCAGGCGAGAGGCGACGAGCAGGGGTGGGTATTCTTGTATCCCCCTACCTTGCTGCCTCTATATTGGAGTTTTCCCCGGTGGACGAAAGGGTTGCTTCCCTGCGCCTTCGGGTTGGGAAACGGGTCCTGACCATCATTTGTGCCTATGCACCAAATGATGTTTCAGAGTACCCACCCCTTTTGGAGTCTGTGACTGGGGTGCTGGAGGGTGCTCCTCTTGGAGACTCCATTGTCCTACTGGGGGACTTCAGTGCGCACGTGGGCAACGACAGTGAAACCTGGAGGGGGGTGATTGGGAGGAACGGCCTGCCCAATCTGAACCCGAGTGGTGTTCAGTTATTGGACTTCTGTGCTAACCACAGTTTGTCCATAACAAACACCATGTTCAAGCGTAAGGGTGTCCATATGTGCACCTGGCACCAGGACACCCTAGGTTGCAGATCGATGATAGATTTTGTTATCGTGTCATCAGACCTGCGACCGTATGTCTTGGACACCCGGGTAAAGAGAGGTGCAGAGCTGTCAACTGATCACCACCTGGTGGTGAGTTGGATCTGATGGCAGGGGAGGAAGCCATTCAGACCTGGTAGACCCAAACGTATAGTGAGGGTGTGCTGGGAACGTCTGGCTGAGGCCACTGTCCGGGAGGTCTTCAACTCCCACCTCCGGAAGAACTTCAACCACATTCCGAGGGAGTCTGGAGACATGGAGTCTGAATGGGCCATGTTCTTCACCTCTGTTGTTGAAGCGGCGGCCCAGAGCTGCGGCCACAAGGTGGTCGGTGCATCTCGTGGTGGCAACCCCCGAACCAAGTGGTGGACACCAGTGGTGAGGGGGGCCATTAAGCTGAAGGAGTCCTATCAAGCTTGATTGGCTTGTGGGACTCCCGAAGCAGCTGAGGTGTACCGGCAGGCCAAGCGGAGTGCAGCTTGGGTGGTTGCTGAAGCAAAAACCCAGGTATGGGAGGAGTTCGGTGAGGCCATGGAACAAGACTTTCTGTCGGCCTCGAAGAGATTCTGGCAAACTGTCCGTCAGCTCAGGAGGGGAAAGCAGCTCCCTGTCCACACTGTGTATGGTGCGGATGGGACACTGTTGACGTCGACTGGGGATATTGTTGGGCGGTGGAAGGAATACTTCGAGGATCTCCTCAATCCCACTGATACGCCTTCCACAGAGGAAGCAGGGTTTGGGGACGAGGGGGATGACTCGCCTATCACAGGAGCTGAGGTTGCCAAGGTGGTTAAAAATGTCCTTGGTGGCCGGGCCCCGGGGGTGGACGAGATTCGCCCTGAGTACCTCAAGGCCCTGGATGTTGTAGGGCTGTCATGGTTGACACGCCCCTGCAACATTGCATGGAGGTCGGGGGCAGTGCCTTTGGCATAGCAAACCGGGGTGGTGGTTCCTCTTTTCAAAAAAGGGGACCAGAGGGTGTGCTCCAACTTTAGAGAGATCACACTCCTCAGCCTCCCTAGGAAGGTCTACGCCAAGGTACTGGAGAGGAGAGTTCGGCCATTGGTCGAACCTTGGATTCAGGAGGAGCAATGTGGTTTTCGTCCTGGCCGTGGCACATCGGACCAGCTCTTTACCCTCTTGAGAATTCTTGAGGGTTTGTGGGAGTTTGCCCAACCAGTTTACATGTGTTTTGTGGACTTGGAGAAGGCATTTGACCGCGTCCCTCGTGGTTTTTTGTGGGGGGTGCTTCGGGAGTATGGGGTATCGGGCTTGTTGTTACAAGCTATTCGGTCTCTGTACGACTGTTGTGAGAGTTTGGTTCGTATTGCTAACACTCGGTCGGAGTCATTCCCAGTGAGAGTTGGACTCCGCCAGGGCTGCCCTTTGTCACCGGTCCTGTTCATAATTTTTATGGACAGGATTTCTAGGCGCAGCCAGGGAATGGAGGGTGTCATGCTTGGTGACCACAGGATCTCATCTCTGTTGTTTGCAGATGATGTTGTCCTGTTGGCTTCATCCAGCAATGACGTACAGCTCTTGCTGGGACGGTTTGCCGCTGAGTGTGAAGCTGCTGGGATGAGAATCAGCACCTCCAAGTCCGAGTCCATGGTCCTCAGCCAGAAAAAGGTGGATTGTCCTCTCTGGGTTGGGGACAAGCTCCTGCCCCAAGTGGAGGAGTTTAAGTATCTTGGGGTTTTGTTCACGAGTGAGGGGAAAATGGAGCGAGAGATTGACAGACGGATTGGAGCAGCATCTGCAGTGATGCGGACGTTGTACCGATCTGTTGTGGTGAAGAGGGAGCTGAGTTCTAAGGCAAAGCTGTCGATTTACCAGTCAATCTACGTTCCTACTCTCACCTATGGTCACAAGCTTTGGGTAATGACCGAAAGAACAAGATCGCGGATACAAGCCGCTGAAATGAGCTTTCTCCGTAGGATTGCTTGACTCACCCTCAGAGACAGGGTGAGGAGCTCAGTCATCTGGGAGAGGCTCAGAGTAGAACTGCTGCTCCTCCACATTGAAAGGAGTCAGTTGAGGTGGTATGGGAATCTGATTAGGAGGCCTCCTGGACGCCTCCCACTTGAGGTGTTTCAGGCACGTCCCACTGGGAGGAGACCCGGGGCAGACCCAGGACTCGGTGGAGAGACTATGTCTCCCAGCTGGTCTGGGAACACCTTGGTATCCTCTCTGAAGAGATGGAGCAGGTTGCTGGGGAGAGGGAAGTCTGGGCTTCTCTGCTTGAACTGCTGCCTCCGCGACCCGGACCTCTGGAAAAGCAGTAGAAGATGGATGGATGGTCCGATGAAACCAAGGTTGAACTTTTTGACCATAATTCCAAAAGGTAAATTTGGTGCAAACACAGCACTGCTCATCACCAAAAGAACACCATATCTACAGTGAAGCATGGTGGTGGCAGCATCATGCTTTGGGGCTTTTTTTCTTCAGCTGTAACTGGGGCCTTAGTCAAGGTGGAGGGAATTATGAACAGTTCCAAATACTAGTCAGTGTTGCTTTTTGAGATCTTTCAGCTGACTTACCTTTGTCTGAAAGGTTCTGTTTAATTACCTTCGCCAAGGAGGTTATGTTTTTACCGGCGTTTGTCTGTCTGTCTGTTACCAACATAACTCAAAAAGTTATGAATGGATTTTGACGAAATTTTCAGGAAAGGTGTGTAATGGCACAGGGAACAGAGGATTAGATTTTGGTGATGATCTGAGTGTGCGTACCTCCACCAAGGGCTTTGATTGTATTTGTTCAGCAGGATTACACAAAAACTACTGGATGGATTTGGATGAAATTTTCACCAGAAGTGGTTCTTGAGCTAGAGAGGAACCCATTACATTTTGATGATGATCTGGGAATGCATACCTCAGCCAAGGCTCTTCTCACAGCGTGTCAGCAACAATACTCCAAAACTAATGGACAGACTTTGATGCAATTTTCACCACAAGTGGCTCTAAGCCTACACACAAACCCATTACATTTTGGAGGTGATCCATGAGAGACTGAAGGAGCCTTGGTGGAGGTACAGTATGTGCTCTCTGAGTGCTTTTCTAGTTGATTTCTTGATTCAACAGGTTTGGCAGTAATCAGGCCTGGGTGTGGCTAGTGAAAACTGAACTCAGCTTTCCAAAAAATGAGGTTAATCATGAATTAATCCATGATGTAACGAGGTGGCAATTACATTTTCACATAGGGACAGATAGGTTTCACTGGCTTAATAAATGAAATGATTATTTAAAAACTGCATTTTGTATTTACTCAGGCTATCTTTGTCTAATATTAAAATTTGTTTAATCTGAAGCACTTAAGTGTGACAAATATGCAAAAATATAAGAAATAAAAATAAGAAATCAGGAATGGGGAAAATACTTTTCATAGCAAAGCATCAAAGATTGGCATGGGAAATTGAAATTTCAGATATCGCAGTATTCAGCACATTGCATTGCAGCTCAAGTATCTTGATAGTATCATATCGTGAGACTTCTAGTGACTCTCACCATCAAAAAATTCCCTGTAAAGGGGCTGCACGGTGGCGCAGTGGTTAGCACTGCGGCAGCACAGTTTACCCTTGGCCGGGGGATTGTGGGGATTGTGGGATCGTGGGTTCGATCCCAGCCCCCGACCAACAGTGATCTGTGTGGAGTTTGCATGTTCTCCCCGTGTTGCGTGGGTTTACTCCGGGATTTCTCCGGTTTCCTCCCACATGCCAAAAACATGCATGTTAGGTTAATTGGCTGTTCTAAATTGTCCCTAGATATTTGTTTCCTATAGGCCCTTAGAATAGAGGGTTAGTATTAATGAAAGCGCTTTGAGTGGTCTTTGTGACTAGAAAAGCGCTATATAAGTGCAGGTTAGTTAGTTAGTTAGTAAACCCCAGATTTGATGGTTAGGCTAGCTGTTATTGTTAGTTGTTGTGGCTAACGTTAGTTTCATTCTGTGCCAACATGTTAGTGAGTGCCAGCTGCCATCATTTTCATAGGACAGCGTCTTGGTGACATAAGTTGTCCTTGAGCTGATTATTTAAGTTCTTGTGATGCTTTTCCTACACAAATTCACGTTTCCCCCCCTATTATGACCTGGAAGTGGCATCACCTGAAATAAAGGATCTTATTGAACCAGTGTATATTTGCACACACACAGACGTCTGCAGAGATCAAGGACCTTGCAGATTTTTTACTTGCACAAATGTTCCACAGCAGTGTGAATGTTTTAATAAGAACCCATTTAGTCTGTTTAAACAAATTCTGTGTGAATCCCGGCGTGTGAAATGGCTTTCAATAGAATAGATTGCACTGAGACGTACACATTCAGCATTTAAATGATTGCATCCCACCAAACGCCACGAGGCTGTGAAAGTGTATTAATTTACCATCGTGGATATTTGGTCACGGTAACCCGCTGTGTGGCCCTTGATTGGCGCAAGACCCCCAAACTCCCACATGTGCTGGCCACGGGCCCCAAGTTGAGGCATTGTGCGCACGGAGAGAAAGCCAAGCGCCGACACTGATATCCCCAAAGGTGTGCAGCCTTCTGCAGCATGTGTGTGTTTGTGTATGTCTGGGAGTTAATCACTGCGTGGCTGTTCGTACATGCATGCTTGCACTGCTCTGTGTGTGTGTGTGTGTGTGTGTGTGTGTGTGTTACAGTGAGAGCCTATCTTTGGATGGTGAGCAAATGAGGAACAAATTTAGAAATTCAAAACAAGCGGTCAGTCGAAATCCAAATGGGAGTAAAAAAGAGAGAAAAATGTGTTGACTGACGGTACACAGTAGATAGAGGGAAGGTAAAGATAGAGAGTGAGAGTCTGAGACAAAGAAGGAGACGGGGGTGGGAGGTGGTAGTGTTGGGGGGGGGGGGGGTTTGGCAAGTTGAAACCTAAGCTTTCTGGACCCTGTTTTCCCTGCCTTTGAGCATTCTGTGGCTGGTAAAAAAAAAAAAAAAATGTGCTGTGTATTTGGAGTGTTAGATCACGTGACAAAAGGCAGGGTTTGTGAATCAAAGTACACAGTGATTCCAGGAGGAGAGAGAGGGTGTGTGTGTTAGTCAGAAAGAGAGACGGGAAAAGCAGAGGGAGGTGGTATGCAACAGGCTGAGCTCGGTGGTTACTGTGAGAACAACTTCTGACTGACAAACACAACAACTACACTCCTTCTCCGCTCAGGGGTCCACCGACAGCCTCCGGTCTGTGCGGCACGCACATCACAAGTCCGGTAAGTTTGCTTTTCAAACCATCTCTAGTTCTTTCCAGCTGCCGACAGTTTGGTGGTTTGAAAGAGAAGAAGACAGTCAGAGGACATGTCAGAGCATGAGTGAGATGTGTTCGTGTTTCTCCTGCCTTTCTCCCATTGTGTGTAAGTGTGTGTGTTTCGGGGACAGCGTGAGTGGAGAGGTTGAGTTTCCTGAGGACAGTTTTAATTGAGAACAGAGATTTTGAGAGGAGAGGAGAAAAAAATAACAGAAACGGCAAAAGGAAGGGGAAAAGAAGGCTTGCGTGCACTTTTGAGCTGCTCGCTTTGGAAAGATGAAAACAGTTGGAGGTGTCCATGTGTGTTTTTTTTCCACAATGGATTTTTTTTTTTCACAAGCTCACAGCTGTTTGAAGATTTTGATGGCGATCACCTTTCCTGTTGCAGAGAAAGTTGAATCAGTTTGGATATGTTTCAACATTTTCTAACAATTGCTTGTACTGCTGCCTTCATCAGCCTCGGTAATTCTGGGGGCTGCACACGGCTTTTATACACTATTGTATTCCTCATTTCAGCAGCAGACCAAGTGGCAGCTATAGCCTGCGGGCCCCTCCAGCCAATAGACGGGCTGTCAGAGTTGATGGATCACTCCATCAACATCACAAATGGCCGAGCAGGTCTAGACTACCTGTATACACATCCATCGCCACTGATTATGCGTAAACAGATCTATATCCATACAGTTATATAAGCTGGAAAGAAATAAGATAAAAAAAATCTTCTGCTTTGAATTATGTGTGTGTTTATGTGGGTGTGTGAATAAACTTTGTGACCCTCACATATTGAAGAGCAAGCTCTTTTTGCTGGCGTGAATCACTCCAAATAGGATCCTTTGTGCGACGCGTGCTATATAAACACAGACGTTGCTTGATTGACGATTGTGATTAAGATGTTATTTCTGTGCTAAGTGCTTTTTCCCAGCTGACCCCAGCTTTCTGCATCTGTCCTCTGACACTATGGTGAGGAGTCTGTGCTATGCGCTGCAACGCATGGGCCTGCTATGATCTTTAGCGAACTCCTGACAAATCTATTTCGGATAAATTTTCCTTAATGTCTGGTGGAACGTTAATGAGTATGCCCAGAAGGATGGTGGACGGGTCTATGACCAGGCCATAAATCCTTGAATAATAGTGTATCATTTTGTGGAGAAGCTAAATGTAAGTTGTCCCTCTTTCTTTTGTTTTCATCACTCACTCAATGTCTGGAGAGTGATTTTAGAGCTCCAAACAAAGCATTAATTTCTCTTTACTGTCGGGTAGGTCTTATTTTTCATTATAGATTCATTCTGTGCAGAAGAATCTGCTTGAGAGGTTTCAGTGCTTGCACATGCATGTGTTTGGGTGTGTTAGATGTAACTTCTTGAACTGCGCTGCAATCTCATCTTTGTTCTCTACACTTTCCGAAGCTGAAAGGCCCTCAGGCTGAGAAAGATGTCTGGCTCCTCTCTCTTTCTTTCCAGCTGTCTCCACTGACTTTTTTCCCGTTTTCTTGTCTCACTATCAAATTTACAAAAAAACCCAGTTTTTTTCTGTACTGGTTTGTGTCAGCTGAATTTAATTTTGTATGGAGTTTTTCTCTTTATTACATATAAATGGAAACTTCCATAATGAAGGAGCAAGCGTAGGCTTCTTGTTTTTGAAAGCAGAGGACACAAATGTTTTCTTGTTCCACAGAATTACATATTGTCCGTGGAGTTATTTAGAGAGACTTTAGCACGAGACACGCTCTGGCTGAGGTTTGGTTCAGTGTTCCCAATTGGCTTCAGAGATTTGGAAGTTTCTCGCAACGTTCAGTTTTGCTTTCGGTGCACTTTTACCAAAAGAAGGCTTAATATGTTTCAGTGTGTCTAAAAAGCATCTCAGTGCTTTTAATCATGGCCTGGGGCCGGTGCTCAGTGTTGGCTTCAAGTGCTTTAAACACACTTCTCTTCCTCTGTGGTGGAGCAGCAAGAAACACATTGTGCATGTGTTTGTGTGTCACTTTTGACTGGAATACTAAATGAAAGACTGCCTTCCAAACGCCTCAGTAAGTCCTGACCCGTGGTGGAGCTGCTGAGCCTGAAGCAACAGGGGCTGACCCCCGCACCGACCTGGAGACCCCCAGCGACCCACAGGGCAGCCTGTGTATAATGATAACATTGTGTCATTTATGAAACATTACCACCATCATCATCATCATCCTCAATGGCTCTGCTAAAAGAGATTTCACTCATTATGATTGTTACAAATATGCTAGACCATTAAAAGTGGGGCATGAAGTAAAGCATTAAAATGGAGTCGAGTGACGATTTCTGGCCAAGAATAAACAGAGTTTGGAGTTTCATGCACATTACGATGACCCTCGGGAACATATCACACTTTGCAAAATTTAAAAATGTTCTGATTGTAGCTAGTTTTTGTTTGGAAACTACGAACGCCAAATTTAAATTTAGGCAAATAGAATAGTTTTGCATTAGAAATGTTAAAACGCTCTCCCTCACAGGTGCTACTGCCAATTTAAAACCCCAGTAGGTAATCCAGAAGCATTTTTGCCAAATAAAATTCTCTTAACAACTTAACAGCTATAAATAATTTAAGTGGAGTGAAAAAAGAAATTGATCCTGTGGTGCAGTCTTAGTACTGTAAAAACACCGGTCAGTCATTTAATTTGGAATAAATGCAGTGACTGCAGAGTCTTACCTGTTTATCTGTCCATCTGCATGCATTCTGGCTGTGCATCCATAGAAAGCATGTCCCATTTCCATTTATTGGGGTCTGCAAAATGTTTTGCAGTCCATCCTGGTAAAAACCAGACATGGATTTCACATTTGGTGATCACATGGGATTCATATATTTTGCTACAAAAATATTGAAAAAAATGAAAATGTTTCAAAGTAGCATGTGTTCCATTTACTACAAACAACATGGGAAATGGGTACTACATACAGTTCTTGTGTTTTTGCACATGTGAAATGCGGTTGTAGGCCCATTACCGCCTGGGCTTCTGCGTATAGTTCAGTTTGTTTGGTGCAATTTGAACGCGCGTTGGAACTCTAGTGTGCACCAAACAATCGAAGTCTGGTCCCCCTGAAAATGGGGTTCTTGGTTCTCTTGCAAACAAAGTCTGGTGCGCTCCGCTTGCAGTGTGAATCCAAACGGAGTATCCAGTGAACCAAAGGGCGGAAGTGCCCCTCAGCATTTGTGTAACCATAGCAACACTTTGTCTGAGAAGAAGAAGTGGCGTTTACCATAGTACATTTTGGGTAGAAAATAACAAAGACAACCATGCAAATCGAGAAATCCTTTTACCGGTGAAAGCCGAGGAGAAAAGTTAAAAAATGTTTCATTTGTGGTGGACAAACAACTCAGCTAAAGGTAACGGATTTCCATTTTCGATCCTGGCCAATCAATGGGCCTGATTTTTCTTCCTGGTCAATGGTGGTTTTGGCTACATCCCCCAAACAAGCAGTTGTTGTAACTGTGTGACGTTGTCCAGGCAGTTTGGTCCGCTGCATTATGAATGCAAACCAAATGAAGGCGTGAAAATTTTCAGCATTCCCTGCCCAGTCGAACCGAGACCCCTGGACTATCCTGGTCTGAATGCAGCCTAATTCTGCTCCTCCATCAGCTAACACCTCTGATCAGGGAGTAGTCCCAACCAGAGTACAATAAACTATAGTCATCATCATCATCATAGCAGTCTGTTGTGGGTGACAAGGACTGTTTCATTTATAGTAGATTAAGTAAAAATAACATCTAAGAGTTAAATATATTGTCATGTGTTTGTAAATGAACACAGATGTCTAGTCGGATATAGAATACATTGAAAGTAGCGATAAAACATGACCTTGATGCAGCAGCAAAGCTAATGCTAGGCGCCTTGATCTATCGCCTGTCGTGATAAGTGTCATGTGTAATACAGCAGACAAACTGACCACAGCTGCCCAGCCAAGCTAACACTCGAGGGTCCATCTATTGGCCTGTCACGGAATATTTTTACTCCCCTAAGTGGTAGGTGGTAAAAATGGACTTCTGTGTTGCTTTGTGTAGCCAACGTCAGAGCAGTTGGCATGCTTTGCTCGTAACTTCCACGTTTGTGGAATAGCCACCAAGCTGAAGAAGTAGAACCCAACCCAGGGGAAGTGGTTTCTCCCTTGTTGATGTCAGAATGAATGTTTGAGAAGACATTTTCAGAAAGGTGGAGCGAAAGAAAAAGAGAATTTTTTTTTTCTGTTTTGGGGTGTCTGTAGACAGGCTAGGGACATATGTTATTGTTAGAAAACCACGGAAAAGTGACTTTTTTATGTGTGATTTTTAAGTAGTTTTTGAGCTAGCAGATGATTTTGGAGACAAATAGATTTGGCAGCTAAGCAGTTTACTTGTAACCTCAGACATTTTCAGAAACATGTTAAACGTTTTTGTTTTTAAGATATCAGAGAAAGTTTACTGTCAACCCACCACATTGGGCAATCCAGAAATCCACAAATGGCACTGTCCATGAGTTAAAGTGTTGTCCAGTCTGGAGCAGCTCCGTGTCTGGAGACTAGATTTCTCTTTCTTTGTGGACACATGACCTACTAGGCTGTAAATCTGCAGTCTGTAATTGTAAGAGTTAAATTACTAGCACAAATTAAGATATCCACACTTTGAGAGCAATTTTCATTTTTAAGCCCCTTTCAGAGTACCCCAGCAATCCTTACAACCTAGTAGGATCTGGGCTCTCTCTGTTGTCTGATAGGGTTACCTGCGCTACTTGACTTGGGCTAAATGATCCTGCAATCGATGTGGGTTGTTGCCCACCTCATCTCAGCTCAGCAGACATTTGAACAGGACAACATGGATAAACGTGTGATGGAGTAGGTGTCACCATCACCACGTCACAGCACAGCGACAGAGGGTGGAAATTAATCTGAAGGCTGTCTGTCATTATTCTGACAGATTCTATTAATTTTGAGCCTGCAACAGACAACTGTGTGTGCCACAATTACGCAAATATTACAGCGGCTGAGAGTGAGAGGTTTCTTTTAAGAACATTTTTTTTCACTCACTGCTGCAGAGTCTGCAATGATTCTGTGTGGGGCAGTCTCCCTGTTCAGCTCTGCTTTGTGCTTGTTCATGCATCCCAGTTCCTGGTTCACCCCACATTAATGTGAGCCTCTGCTCTTCTTTTTTCCATGACAGCCCCCTCCGGGAAAAAAAAGCATCCTGCCTTGTATGTCGCTGGACACACAAACACACACAGTCTTCTCTTTATGTAAATATGAAAGTATTTGGTGCCAATATGAAAATAAAAGGCGGTAATTATGTCAGATGTCGGGTGCATTTTGCAATTGGAGGACAGAGCAGCAGCAACCGTTGAACTATATAGATCAGTGTATTCCAGTCAGTCACTGATCTGCTAAGTTTGACACGGCGTGACAAAATTAAAAGACTTAGAAAAATGGCGGTGACTCTCAACTAATCAGTAGCAGCCGGCATCACCATCTTCCAGGCTCACGGCGCATTCGTGTGACATCAGCGATGTGAAGACATGAACATCTGTGGGTCTGATCTGCAGCAGATCAGACCCACAGCTACTTGAAGTTTGAAAAAGCCATGGAAGGTTGTTGAGGTGTTAGTTCATGCTAACGGAACCTGCGACTGCAGCTTACCAATTGTAGTTTGAAAGTGGTTTTAACTGAGCTTTCAGTCTTTAAGACCTTCATCAGACCATCTGTAAGATGGCAACGAACAAGCGGCAAGCAAGGATTTAAATGATTGAAATTTGCTAAAATGCTGAATTGTCAACTTCATTTGGATTTCTTGTCCATATATCCTCCTGCATCCAGAAGCAAAATAACAGAGATCAGATCCAGCACATGGAAATAAATCAAAATGTCCTCAGGAATGTCAGAAAGTAATAACCACTGAAATATGTCAAATTGTTTTGAGGGGTGATCTTTACATCTGTATGTACGTCCTTGAATAACACAGCATCGTAACTGCATACGTGAACTGAAAATATGTTTTCCCCTTAGCCAGAAACATTTTGTGGTTTTGAGATGGCTGTCAGACACAGATGGTTTGTGGCCTAGAAGTGTCTGTACCGCTCAAAAGGCATTTTTACATGTCAGTGTGACATAAAATATAATATGGTCATTTGTTGGAAAATTGAATTGTGTGTTATGGGTGCCTGTATGTTCTCTCCTCTGTAATGACATTTGTGTGTTAGTATGTGCTTTGGCGTGTCCAGCACGGTTCATCACTCGCTCCATTCTCTCAGAATAAGCCAGATTATGCTAGGATTTATGGTTTACATCTTACTGACACTGCTGAAGTCATGTTTTGCTTCCCTGCATTTGATGTTGTGTAAAGACTCTGATCAGGAACTTAGTTTGCCCTCTTTATTTCTGTTCTACTAAAATTGTGCGTCCATGGACACAAGTAACACCACCACACATTTTTCTTTCGTTTTACATCACAAAACTCTAAACCACATACAAGCCATGTAATGAATTTATATTGTGCAAATGGAAGGAATTTGAGTGTACAAAGGACTGATTTTACTCAGGCAATACCAAATAAACTGCAAAAAGAGAACAGACTAACAAAGCTCATATCTGTAAAAATGATCAAATAACTTAAGAAAAGTGTTATGCTTGTAATATTTTGCCATCAGATACCTGCGTGTTTGGCTGCTGACACACATTACCCATGACTCAGTGTACACACTGGAAGTTTGGAAATGAAACATGACTAAATAGTTGGATAGAGGAAGAAAAGATTTTTTGTTTCTATTTACTGACAGGAGAAAAAGTAAAGTGCTGAGTGACGAGACGAATGTGTTGGTTCATTTGGCCTGTTCTGTGTCAAGAAGATCAAAGTGTGTTTAGCACCAGAAAAAAGTTATTTATATTCTCAATTTTACATTTTTAGACCAACGTTCGCACCCTCTGGAGTGAACACACCCTATGTGATTAGGAAACACCATCATTATGTACTTACATATCAGGTGTATGGTCACACATGCTAAGGGTGTCACCAGCATTTTCCAGAGCACTCAGACCATATGGATCCAGTTTGTAGTAGCTTGAGTTTCTACAAGCATGATCTCTACTTCCCCTCGAGATCTTCCAACAGAAAACACAATTCATTTTTAGCAGCATGCTAAAATTTGGATCGTGGTTCTTGGGTCACAATTCGATCCTATCACGATTCAACGATAATCACAACATCGGGATAATTGAGTATCACAACCCCATATATTTCAAATTTTTTCACCTTATTCAACCTCAATCATGTCTCAAAGTGAAATTGTTGACATCTATTTCATATAATAAAGTATTCTCGGGGCTTCATTTTCCATGAAGATAGGTCTCTACACACAGGGATAGTGGTGGACGGTGCTGTTTGGAATTGACTCCCACTCCAGATACATTAGGCCGACTCTGTGGACTCTTTTAAAAAGCAGCTGAAAATTTTTTTGTTTAATGAGGATTTTTGTTGCGTTTCATCTGCTTTTTAATGGCAAGTCTGATATTTTTATATTATTTTAATCTTGTGTTTTAACTTGTTTTTGTATTTTTAAAATTATTTTTATCTATCAACTTCCTTTTATTCCATTTTATTGTGCAGCGCTCTGTGACTATACAGTCGTGAAAAAATTAGGTCACCCTGTGTAAGCCTATGTGTTTTTTTTAACATATTTGGACATATGGATATTTAATATCAATGTTAAAAATACTGGGAGATTCATGTAATACAACTAAACAATTAAAAATGAATTAGACTTTTTTCAGATTTTCTGTAAAATGTAATTCTAAACAAATAGTGAGGAATAAATAGTGAGGAATAGTGAGGAATAAATTAGGACATTTAAAAAAAAAAAAAAAAACTCCCATCTTTTTAGGACACCCCCACATTCATTCCCACTTAAAATGGCTAAAATAAATGTTAAAAGATGCAAATAAAAACAAAAACAAGGTTAGATATAGACGTGAACATTTCTTAATAAAGAACTGAATGTTTAATGGGGTGTCCTAATTTTTTCACATGACTGTATGTCTCTGAAAAGCACTTCATAAATAAACTTTTCTTACTTGACGCTCGGAGAAAAAGCTCCATGCAGGTGTCTCTTTAGCTTAGCCGTTGCTAATGTTCCAAAATGTGTGCTGGTCCGCTGTATTCTGAGTGTTTTTTTCTTTTTTTTTTTTGTGCGGCGCTTCTTGAGGGTTGTGTCATGTCAAGTTCTTTTCTTCCATCTTTGTTATAAAATCCAAAAAAGGCCTGACCTTTGAGCTACCTTTAAGCTAACTGCTTCCTAATTTTCAAAGCTGGCTGCAAGTCTCCGAGATGAGCCATGACTTCACTTAACTGGGTGTTTGCTTTGTGTCATCTAGTAGACTGAAAACACTATTGATTAACTGATAACCCAAAAGTATGTGTGTGTGTGCATTTTTTTAAAATAAAAGATCGATCCATGCATTTATGGATCAATGGATTGTTGCCAGTGCCAAGTATTGCAATCCATCACTAAATCGATCTTTTTCCCTACCTCTACAGCATGCATATAGCTTCTTTTAGAAAGCAGTTGTTGTGAAAATAACTGTTTAAAGTGGACCCTAACCCCACCCTTTCCATAAATATTAGCCTAATGTCTATGTAATACCGAAACTAAGGGAAACATGAATGTGGAACTGAAAGTGAACAAAGGCAGAAGTTTAAAAAAAAGGACACCAACAGGGACTTCCGGTTATGGCCGCCACGTAGGAGGACGTGCTTCCCTCTACTCTGCTCCTAAAAATAAAAAAATCGGCAAATAACTCTCTCAATTGGAACAAAAACTATCCCAGCGTTTGGGCGAGGACATGCCGGTAAAGCCTAAGGCTGGGAAATCAGGTGGAGGAAAAACTGAACCGCCGAAACAGTCCAAGTTAACGGACTTTCACGTCCGTGATGCAGCAGAAAAATCCCCAGATATGGCGGAACAAGCTAGCGAAGGAGCGGTGACTGCTGATGACGGCACAGATGCGGTGCTCGCTGCCATTAGTTCAATGAGAGCAGACTTCTCCACTAAATTTGATGGGATTATAGCAGCGATTGAAGGAATGAGAAAGGAATTAAGCGACTGTATGGAACGGGTGTCGCAGGTGGAGCTCCGAATTGCCAGTGCTGAGGATGACGTCACCGGCCTACAATTAAAGGTGCGCACGTTGGAATTAAAAAATAAACGTCTGGAAGATAATGTTCTGGATTTAGAATCCCGGTCGAGACGGAACAACCTGAGGCTGGTGGGTCTCCCGGAGAGAACGGAGGGTCTGGATCCATGCTCCTTTTTGGAAAAGTGGATCCCAGAAGCGCTGAACAACGCGGAGCTGCAGTCATCAGTCGTCTTAGAAAGCGCCCACCGAATTGGCCCACCGAGAGATAACAAGGCATCACCGAGGACGCTGATTATGAAGTTCCTCAGCTACAGAGACAGGATGACGATCTCCAACGCGGCGCGAGCCAAAGGAGAAATTAAATACCAGAATCATCAGGTGCGGTTCTACCCATATTTGGCCACAGGAATCCAACAATTAAGGAAACAGTTCGACCCTGCCCGTAAAGAGCTGCGCAACCTTGGGATTCGTCATGGAGTGATTTATCCTGCAAGACTGCTGGTCACGTATAAGGGCAGAACCCACATCTTCAAGACCCCTGAGGAGGAGCAGGAGTTCATCAAGAAGATCCAAGAAGAGACTGGTGGGAGCTAAGCATGAACAAAATATAAGGTAGAATATTTAAGTATTTGCACAGGCATCTGACTGATCTGAAGCATATAGCAAGTTTACAAAATATAGATTGTATTATATATTATAAAAAAAAACAAAAAAAAAACCTATGATGTACAAAGTTGCTATAAAATTTTGGAGTTAAGTTGGAAAACTACAGAAGAGAGTTAATGTTATGTCATTAAAAGCAGTAGAGTCAGGGTGATTGAGAGGATAAAGAGGGAGTGGCTTTGGCTGGTCCTCGTGGGTGTGGAGCGGTCGATGGCTATAGCGGGAGACAGAATTTTTTTTTTGATTTTGGGGGGATTACCACGAATGTGGGAAGGGGGAATTTGTTTGTGTGTAGTTTGTAGGATGAATGTTCAACCACTCATGTTTTTGCTTCTCTGTATGAGCATGTTTACATTGCGAGGTAATCTCAAACTCCTTATTGATCATAGACCAAAGTGTTAATTTAACTTCATGGAATTGCAGTGGTCTACAAAATTTTAAAAAACTTAAACAAGTTATGAATAAAATAAAAGACATAGGTTCAAAAATTGTGTTTTTACAAGAAACTCATCTAATAGAGGAGGATGTAAAAAGAATTAGGAGAAGATGGCAAGGAAGTGTATTCACCTCATCATTTTCATCCTGAGCCAGGGGAGTTATGACTCTCATACATAAATCAATCCCATTTCAAGTGAAAAATGTAATTGGAGACAAATTTGGAAGATATCTAATCATTCAAGGATCTTTGTTATTAGAAAATATAAATCTGGTGAACTTATATGGTCCCAATATAGATGATCAAAATTTCTTTACTAATTTATTTCTTATTTTATCTTCACTTACAGGGCAACATATAATAGCAGGGGATTTTAATTGTACATTGAATCCCGGTATAGATAGATCAACAGGACTGGACTGTACGCACAGTGGATGCAAGATGATCATTAATCATTTTATGAAAGAATTGAGATTGCTAGATATATGGAGAGAAATGAAACCACAAGTTAAAGCCTATTCTTGTTATTCTAATACATATAAGACATTCTCACGTATTGACTATTTTTTGATCTCCACAGAATTAAGGTCCAAGATTCAAAACTGCTTCTATGATAATATTGTGATCTCTGATCATGCACCCTGCAGTCTAATATATGTAGATAAGAAACTGACAAAGGAACCAGGTAGGTGGCAATTTCAGCATAAATGGCTTCAGGATGAGGAATTTGTTAAGTACATAGAAAAACAGATGAGTTCTTTGATATCAATACTACACAAACATCAGCATGTATAAAGTGGGAGGCTTTCAAAGCTTTTATTAGGGGGCATATTATTAGTTATACAGGTTCAAAATCTAAGAAGACTCGAGAGGAGAGAGTCCAATTGGAACATAAAATAAAAATTCTTCAAGAAAAAGTGTATGCAGGAAGTGATCCAAAGTTAGAGAACGAATTACTGATTCTGAGAGCTGAATATGACAAAAAAATCAGCGAATAGAGCTGCCTTGAGTCTTCTAAGATTGAAGCAATCTTTTTATGAACAAGGTGAAAAATCAGGAAAATTATTGGCATGGCAGATTAAACAATTAGAATTTAAAACACCAATTACCAGTATTATAAGTAACGGACAGCCAGTTGTAGATCCTTTAGAAATTAATAGTGCCTTTAGAGATTATTATGAAAAATTATATGCTACAAAAAATGAAACTGACTTAACAAAACTAAATGGTTTTTTGGACGGATTATCTATACCGTGTATTCCAAATGAAAACAGGAAGATACTGGAGTCTAAAATTAGTCAAGAAGAAGTTGGGCTAGCCATTGATAATATGAAATCAGGAAAAAGTGCAGGACCAGATGGTCTTCCAGTTGACCTCTATAAAAAATTTAAGAATAAATTAACCCCTTGCACTCCGGGCAATTTTCCTAAAAATGCCAAAAAATAACGTGCCCAAAGTAAATCGAAAGCTGTTATTCAACCCTTTGCAGCATCTTCATGGGGTTGGTCTCATTTAAAAGAAAACACTTTGAATTTTTTGGAAAAAAAAAAACATAATCTCTCTACGTGCTCCGGCCACTGAGTTACAGTCATTTAAACATACTGAACTTGAAGAAAATAAATTTGGACACAGTGTTTTTTTGGATACAAATGCTTGCAAATAACACACAGCTGTCCGATCCGGCTGGAAAATGCAACAGAAATGTAGAACCAAGTGTTATCAAGCTGAGATCCAAATTTGGTAACAATACCACAAAAAATGAATATTTTACACAGCTTTGTTCTCAGGCTGTTCCCAGGCATTTTGGAACTGTGCCAAATTGTGCCAAATGGCACAGTTTGGAAAAACATCTGTAACTTTTGAATAATTCAATGTAGAAGCTTCATTTTAGGCTCTAATGAAAGGTCACACTCAGGGCTGTGTCTGTGTGTGTGTGTGGGGGGGGGGGGTTGTTCCCCCCCCGCTAAAAAAGACGGAGTTCGGCCCTCGCTACATGATGGATTACACTCCTTGCATGTTTTCACAGCGCCCCCCCCCCCCCGCTACTGTGTGTGTGTGTGGGGGGTTGTCCCCCCCCCCTCGCTGCAGAAGACGGCCATCAGATGAAGGAATAGACTCATATGCTTCCCCCCGTGGACCGGGAGCGTTGGGACCGTGAACGCCCCCCCCCCCGCTCCTCTTCTGCAGCGGCCGCGGTCCGAACACGGCAAATGAACCGTTTATCGCAGCGCACGCACTTCGTACTTCGTGCCCAGTACAGTTGTAATTTACCGATCGGTCAAAAGTCATTTTTGGATTACAGTTTTCAGGGAGAAATAATAATTTAGCTTATAACACCTTACCTCTTCACAGCAGCAGAGTCGTGGCGAACTTCTCTTCCCCATTGTAAGACGAACGTGACGCTGCTCGGCTCATGGATCCCGATCAAAACATAATTCCATTATTGCGGTTTTGGTGAATGATTTACGACCTTTGTCGTCGGCCTCCGTCGGTCTATGATGACGGAAGAGAATCCTAAACGTCTATTCTGCTGGAATGAGTGCAGGCCCCACTTGTGGGTGTTCTCCATGCTGCGGGGTCTGGAGCAGATTCGTCCAGCGTCCTTTGTTTTCATCTGCTGCAGCAGTAAATCTCTCTTCACCCAGCCTGAATTTCTGTGCTTCAGTTGGCTCCTGCATTCACAGTAGGCGGGTCTTCCTTCCTAGGTTTTCATTCATTGGCTCTTCAAGGTTTCAGAAACCCAATTCAAGGCTCTTATTAGTCGAATGAGAGGTCAATCAGATGAACTAATCTGTTCGCGGCTGTCTCTGCAGTTTTTTTTTTAGTGGCGCTTGGACGGCACTACATCACCATCATCACCTACATCACCACAATCTGGTCTATGCGTCAGAGTGCGCACGAGTGCGCCCTCGTGCGTCTTAGGACGCAGAGACTTGCCCGCCCGCGGAACAACGGAGCACAAGTGGTTAATAAAACCATTTTTGGAAATGGTTTTAGAAGCATTTCAAAATAGTAATTTACCACCATACATGAATAATGCCTCAATTATACTGTTGCCAAAACCAGGTAAACCCTCTAATAAATGTGAAAATATGAGACCAATAAGCCTATTAAATGCTGACCTTAAGATAATCTGTAAAATTTTAGCAAGACGACTACAAGAAATATTACCAAATATTATTAACCGAGATCAGAATGGCTTTATAAAGGGAAGACAAGGCTTCCATAATGTAAGAAGACTATTTAATATTATCTATTCTAATAAAGAAGCACCGGATACAGCTCTCCTATCATTGGACGCCGAAAAGGCCTTTGATAGGGTCGAATGGCCCTTTCTTTTTGAAGTTTTACAAAGGTTTGGACTTGGAAATAATTTCATAAAATGGGTTCAGATAATATACAATAATGCTACAGCAGAAATCCTAACAAACAGCAATATTTCAAAATCAATAAATATCAATCGAGGATGTCGACAAGGCTGCCCACTTTCACCTTTACTGTTTACTATGGCAATTGAACCTTTAGCGATGGCAGTACGTTTACATCCACAAATATATGGAATTAAAGTAGGACCAACAGAACATGAAATCTCCCTGTATGCCGATGACATAATTTTGTTTATGTTGAATCTTAAAAAATCAATCCCGACCCTGTTGAATTTAATAAAGAATTTTGGGGAAATATCAGGATATAAAATAAATAAAACTAAATCTTCAATATTAACCTCTTGCACTCCGTTGTACCGCGGGCGGGCAAGTCTCTATGTCCTAGGGCGCAGGAGGGCGCACTCGTGCGCTCTCGGACGCATGGTCCTGATGGTGGTGATGTAGTTGGTGTTGGCGTCCAAGCGCCACTGAAAAAAAAGCTGCAGACACAGCCGCGAACAGATTAGTTCATCTGATTGACCTCTCATTCGACTAATAAGAGCTTTGAATTGGGTTTCTGAAACCTTGAAGAACCAATGAATGAAAACCTAGGAAGGAGGACCCGCCTCCCAACGCTTTGAATGCAGTGAGCCAATTGAAGCAGAGAAGTTCGCGAGCTGTTGTTTTTAAGGCTGGGTGAAGACTGGCTGCTGGAGCGGATCAAAAAAGGACGCAGGAAGATCCCCACAGACCCAGCAGCATGGAGACCATCCACAAATGCAACCTGTGTGACAGGGAGTGCCATTCGTGGATCGGCATGTTCGGCCACAGGCGGTGCTTATTTTGTATTGGTTCCAGCAGAGTAGACGTTATGATTTCTTCCGTGGTCATCATAGACCGACGACGAAGGCTGAGTGACACACACGCCTTCGCCAGTCTTTTTTTAATTACTACTGTTATTTGTTTTGAAAAATCGTTTGCCAAAAACCGCAATCATGGAAGCACAAAACCGCAATAATGGAATTATGTTTTGATCGGGTCGCGAGACCAGAACCAGAGTGGACCAGCGTCGCGTTCGTCTGACAATGAGGAAGAGAAGTTGGCCAGGACACTGCTGCTGTGAAGAGGTAAGGTGTTATAAGCTAAATTATTTTTTATCCCTGAAAATTGTAATCCAAAATGACTTTTGACCGATTGGTAAATTACAGCTGTGCGGCGCACGAAGTCTGAAGTTCGTGCGCCGCGGTACAAGGGGTTGCTCGCCGCGTACAGGCTGTGAACGCCCCCCCCCCACCCCCGCTATTCTTCTGCAGCGAGGGGGGGGGGGGCCGCGGTGATTGTGCTGCTGTCCCATATCACCACATGAGGCTAATCCGTTGCGTAGCAATGGCCGAAGTCCATCCTCTGTAGCGAGCGGGGGGGGGACAAACCCCCCCCCCCACTACACACACACACAGACAGCCCTGAGTGTGACCTTTCATTAGAGCCTAAAATGAAGCTTCTATATTGAATTATTCAGAAGTTACAAACGTTTTTCCAAACTGTGCCATTTGGCACAGTTCCAAAACACCTGGGAACAGCCTGAGAACAGCCTGAGAACAAAGCTGTGTAAAATATTCATTTTTTGTGGTATTGTTACAAAATTTGGACCTCAGCTGGATAACACTTGGTTCTACATTTCTGTTGCATTTTCCAGCCCGGATCTGAAGCTGTGTGTTATTTGCAAGCATTTGTATCCAAAAAAACACCCAGGCCAAATTTATTTTCTTCAAGTTCACTATGTTTAGATGACTGTAACTCAGTGGCTGGAGCACTTAGAGAGATCATGCTTTTTTGCCAAAAAATTCAAAGTGTTTTCTTTTAAATGAGACCAACCCCATGAAGATGCTGCAAAGGGTTGAAGAACAGCTTTTGATTTACTTTGGGCACATTTTTTTTGGCGTTTTTAGGAAAATTGACCAGAGTGCAAGGGGTTAATGCTAAATGAGACCCAGCTCCTGAGGTAAATCAATTCAATGTTGTAAATCAGTTTAAATATTTAGGAATTCAAATTGTGCCTAAGCTAGAATTAGTCGCCTGTGCCAACTATGAAGCCTTAATGACAGACATTAATGAGTTACTTCAGAGATGGATGTCACTACCAATGTCGATGATTGGGAGAATCAATATACTTAAAAGTAATATTTTACCCAAAATACTTTATTTTTTTCAATACATTCCTTTACCACCACCTTCAGATCTATTCTCAAGAATTAAAAAAAAGTTAGTGGAATTTTTATGGAACAATAGGAAGGCTAGATTACGTCTGTCCTTACTATATTTACCATTTGATCGTGGAGGTCTGAAATGTCCAAACTTTATGTTGTATTACTGGTCAGCACAACTGAGGTATATGACATATTATTTTTCATCAAATTATCTTCCTCACTGGACTGAAATGGAATCATACAATTTACCTTTACCTCTTCCCATATTCATATACTCAGACTCGGCAAAAAAATTACAGAAACAAGTTAAAAATCCATTTGTAAAGCATATGATCAAAATATGGTGTGAAACCACAAAATATTTAAAAGAACCACACAATTTAGCCCAATATGGGGTAATCAATATTTTAAACCAGGGAGAGCGGATGCTGTATTTAAAGTATGGAATTTAAAAGGGATTCAAAAGATTCAAATTTATATCTGTCATGTTAAGATAACATAATGTCTTTTGAAGAACTGAGGATCAAATTTAATCTTAATAGAACACATTTTTTTAAATATCTTCAGCTTAGGAACTTTATTCGATCAAATCAAAATAATGCTCTCATCTGACCTACTTATTCATCCTTGGAAAAAATTTTGACGAAAGATGGTAATAGAAAGGGTATTATTTCAGAGTTTTATAACTCATTGACACTATCCTCAAGTGAAAACTCACAGAAAAGATTGAATTATTGGAAAGAAGACCTGCAAACTGAAATCTCAGAGGAACAATGGGAAATGGCTTGTACAGAAGCTCAAACCAAATCAATAAATGTACGTCTTAAATTGATACATTTTAAATGGTTAATGCAGATGTATGTTACACCGGTGGAGTTAAATAGATATAACAAAAACATACCAGATACGTGCACAAAAAGTACGGAAAGTAAAGGAACCCTATTTCATTGTTTATGGGAATGTAGAAAAATTAGAATGTTTTGGGAAGAGGTGAGGGTAACAATTGAAAAAATAATTTCAAAACAAATCCTATTGAATCCTAAATTGTTTTTGTTGGGTCTGTATCCAGAAAAGCATAACTTTAATAAGAGTGAAAGAGCATTCATAGACCTCAGTTTGCTTAAATGTATTGCACTACTGTGGAAAAAGACTCATAGACCAGATGTGACTCAGTGGTTAAGACAGATGTTAACAAACCTTCCACTAGAAAGAATAACATACTTACTGAAATCAAAGGAAATTGTGTTTGAGAATATATGGAGACCTTTCATTGATTATGTAAAGAACTTAAACATAACTTTTGAGGAAGAAGGTGAATGATGTGTGTGGACCTTGTAAATTCCAAACTGGTGAATGTATAATATGTATACTTATGTAATGGATTGCCTAGACTAAACAGAGGAGCATTGTTGAAGACCTGCCTTTGTTAGTGGTTGTTGGTGTTTTTAGTACAATTTTTATTTTATTTTTTTTATATATACTTTTATTTTTTTTTAATTACTTTAGTGTTAGTGTTTGATTGTTTGTGTTATGTTTGTAATAAAGGTTCAATAAACAATATTGTGGAAAAAAAAGGACACCAACAGGATGTAAACTCATATGGGAGAATATCCTGTCTTTGAGGATTTGAGTGTTTTTGAAACTGTGACATGCACTGAAATGTGGTGACATCACTGTACTCGACATGGTTCACTGAGGCTCCTTTTGTTCTCCTTTGCACCTTGACTTTTGACACGTGACCTTGGTTTTCATGTTAATGTTCTCCTAAAACTGTTAATGTTTCAGAATCAATTTAGGTGTTAACACACACACACACAAAACTGTACCATGATCAGATCTCCTGACTTTTGACCATGACTAGACCCACCTGAAGATGAGTGCGTGCGTGCGTGTGTGCGGTGAGCATCCAGGCAGATGAATAGGAGGCAGAGTTGGGGGTCAATTCCAATTTTACAATTCCAATTCAGCTTTCAATTCCACTGATGTGTAGCTGATCAATTCCAATTCTTGCATATCTTTTAAAACTCAATTGCAATTCTGAGGCTCCTGAGTTCTACTGATGGAACTTATTTATAGGTCTTCTTATTTGAATTAAAAAAAAACAACTACACATGACTTTTCAGTCTGCTCCTTTTATTGACGTAAATGTTCAAAAATGTTTAGGGAAGGTTAAATAGAATGCGTCGCATAGGGATCTTTGCCTCCAATTAGGTGCAGTTTCTCTTTCTAACACCCTAGTAGCCTAAAGCAGCGGTCCCCAACCTTTTTTGTGCTAGGGACCAGTTTCATGCATGAAAATTTTCCACAGACCGGGTAGAGGTGCGGGGGTTCCAATAACAAAAACCTTTGTCAGTTCAGAGCATGTAATCTGAAACAATTACACTTTATATTTGGCAATTACAATGATTCTACAGCATCGTATCAACTCACCATAATCAGTGGGAATTCCGGGCTTGTTTTCCTGCAACTAGAATTTTGTTTTTGGCTTATTTTTTCAAGAGTTAGCTTGTGTCACTGATGCGTGAAACGTCACGCCAGAGTCAAGAGTGGTTGTGAGACGAGTGAGGAAACAGTTGTTTTTCAAAATAAAATCTCCGCAAGACTAATGGAAAAAAATAGCTGTAATATTACCCACAATTTTTTTTTTCTTTGCGGCCCAGTTCCAAATGATCCACGGGCCAGTACAGGACTGGGGGTTGGGGACCCCTGGCCTAACGTACTGCAGGTATGTTTTGCACATTACACCTCGTTTTCTAGCTTTTCAGAGCTGTTTTTATCCAGACATTGTACTAAGCTGACTGTACTTATTGTTGCTGTGGCTGTGCATGGGTGTTGCTATGACAACGGTCACCTGACTGCAAAGGGTCTCTACAGCTTTCATCATCACAGACCAGGCACCAGCAAGCAACAAAACACTGAGAGCGCACTGGAAGATGGCATTGATCAATTCCACTTGCACAGGTGACTCATTTCCAATTCTGACATTTTGAAAACCTTCAATTCCAGTTCTATTCCTGATAGGAGGAGCAGTGATTTTTGTGAAATCACAAAGGTGCCGATATCTCGTGATTTGTGACCTTGAGCCCAATCTGGATATATAGACCACTTAACTGCTCAAATGTGCTGACCTCTGACCCTGAGCACAACCGCAGATCCACCTGAGGATCATTGGTGAACATTTTTCAATTCAGCTTTATTTGCATAGTGCCTAGTCACAACAAAAGTCATCTCAAGGTGCTAAATACATAAGCACAAATCATAAATATTTCAGAGAAAAACCCCAACGATCAAATGATCCCCTATGAGCAAGCGCTAGGTAACAGTGGGAAGGAAAAACTGCCTTATAGGAAGAAACCTCCGGCAGAACCAAGCTCAAGGAGGGGCAGTCTTCTGCCATGACTTGTTGGGGGGGGGGGGGGGGGGGGAGAAAAGGCGGAAAGAAGAGATACTTTTCATAACATAATAACAACATACAAGTAGAACAACGTTGGTGCAAGTATGACGTACAGTGTTGTATCAAAGCTAATTTGGCCTAAGATTACAGCATTTTATGGGGTTTTTCAGGCTTATTAACAGTTTGAGTGTGTCTGTTGCTGAATTGCGACATAACCCCTAGTGGTCAAGAGTGGTAAATATTTTTGTCAATAAAATAGTTCAGATTTCCAAGGCTATAACTTGAAAGTGGTAAGAGATATTGGCTTACTGTCAATTAGAAAGATGTAAAGTATGATCCAAAGTTTCAGATAGGAATAAATTTATGCGTCTAATTTGCATAATATCGCGGCAGCTCTTTAAATTCCCTCACTCAGTCAAAACTGGACTTTGGACATATTTACACAAAGAATGGTTTTTGACACCGTTTTTTGTACAGAGGTACCTCATCAGCTTATCTTCAAAGTATATGACACCGTTTTTTGTACAGAGGTACCTCATCAGCTTATCTTCAAAGTATATGAACAAGAAATCAGTACAATATTTAAAAAAAAACATAGAAATTCACTTACCGGTGGCTAACAGGACTTGCTTTCTGCTGTGGTCACTGCGTTTCACCCATCGTGGTCGTTATATTGCATCCTGTCGGTCATTTACGCTCTCTACCACATCTACAAAGTATTATGATTATCCCACATAAATTTTGCTTGTATCCCGCGGCTACTTTCCGTGTACAAAGCCTTCTAAGTGATGGTGACGATGACCGATCGCGGCCATATTAGCTTTCTGAGCTAAAAGAAGGGAATGCAGGAAAAGGAAATGAGGAGTTCTTCTTCTTTGGTGTATTACATGTCATCCATTGAGTCCTCCGACGCATGTCTGCCACCTTCTGAAACTGGCAGATCAGTACAAATCAGTACAAATCCCCAATGCAGCTGGCGATGTCAGAGTGAGATGACAGGCGCAGCGCCACGCTCTGCCACTAGGAGCACGCAAATTCACACACTCAAAGGGTTAAGCTAACTAAAGAATCTTATATGTAGCACTACAAGCAGACACATCCGTAGCTGGACCTGGCGGGGAAATGCCCAAACACTATGCACAATGAGCATAAATAGCACTTTGTGTTTGGTTGGGTGGTTGGTTGGTTGGTTGGTTGGTTTGTTTGTTTTTTCTAGTGGACATAGTAGATAGTAATAGTAAAATTCAAAACTATTACATGCAAAATCCAATCTACACTTGTGAATGACGTCCACTTAAAACATGATATCACCATTGTATCTCGGCGTATGATCCTGAAGGAGGCTGTTCGCTGGCACTCAGGGAGGCCACACTGCACGGAGCAGTCAGGGAATCCCTCTTCCGGTTCTGGCGCCGCTTTGCTGCCCTGCTTGTCAGCTGGTGAGGTACGGGGCCCTACCGCTCCCAATGACGGGTCCCCCACTCTGCCGCCACCTCACTGCACTGACTCTTGCCAAGAGACCCTGCAACCACCAACCTCATGCTTGCTTTTTCCCCCAGCCATGATGATCGTTGGTGACGCCATCATAAGCACAGCACAGTTTACCCTTGGCCGAGGGATTGTGGGGATCGTGGGATCGTGGGTTCGATCCCAGCCCCCGACCAACAGTGATCTGTGTGGAGTTTGCATGTTCTCCCCGTGTTGCGTGGGTTTACTCCGGGATTTCTCCGGTTTCCTCCCACATGCCAAAAACATGCATGTTAGGTTAATTGGCTGTTCTAAATTGTCCCTAGATATTTGTTTCCTATAGGCCCTTAGAATAGAGGCTTAGTATTAATGAAAGCGCTTTGAGTGGTCTTTGTGACTAGAAAAGCGCTATATAAGTGCAGGTTAGTTAGTTAGTTAGATAAGCTACATCAGGTATTTTAACTTTATTACTCACTGTTTCTCAGGAGCTACTGTCTCTGACCTGTTAGTAAAACTCCCAGATTTGCTGCAGTCACAACACACCTCCATTACACGGATTATTGTTCACATAGGGGCCAATGACACCACCCGCAGACAGTCTGAAATCACTAAAAATGACTTCTGCAAACTTTTAATATTTTATCAAACAGCGGAAAGTCTGTTTTTATTTCTGGCCCCATTCCCACACTGCGCCATGTATCAGATCATTTTAGTTGTGTTCTTGCCCTCTCAACTTGGCTCAAGTCTGCCTGCAGCAGCAACAGCATTGATTTATTGACAATTTTAACTTGTTTTGGGGCCACCACGCTGTCTATAAATCTGACGGCATACATTTAAATGCGTCTGGTAGCCGGCTTTTAGCAACAAACCTGATGCATATCATTCAAACCACAACACGCAATTGACTGTTTACATCCCACAATCCCTCCCCTCGGATCCACTCACATCTCTGATCTCCAGGAAGACAATTATCCAGCATCAGTCAATAATCCACCCCACATATAATTTTATTCTCATTTCCAGTGATTTTAATCCTCACAGTGATAAGCAGGGCGACCATATTTCAGATTTTAATAACTTGCTCACGTCCATGAATTTTACTCAACATGTCATGTAGCCGACTCACAACAGGGGACACACTCTGGATCTTGTCATTAGCTATGGCCTGCCCACTAGTATGTCCTCTCTTGTTGACTTGGCTGTAGCTGACCATTACCAACAACTGAAAAGAGACTGCAGGATGGCTGACAGGAAATGAAAGAAAAACAAATTAACTATCAATTACCAAATATTACAGAATAAATTAAAAATATACAATAATACAGTCAAAAAATCGAGAACAGAGTATTTTGCCAACATAATTTGAACCCATAACAATAACCCTAAAGTCCTTTTTTGCAACCATTGATCACTTAATCAACCCAGATTTTAATAAACACACAGATGTAACAATATATTGCACATAATTTAGTTACCTAATTATTAATTTTATTTTATATTTACTTATTTTTGTAGGTTTTTTATTTGGTTCTAAGTCTTTAATTGGGTTTTAGACTTGAGTTTTTAACCTCTTTGACTAGTCTTTAACGTTTTAATATGACCCTTCTCTCTTATCGCCTTGTTTTTTCTCTTATCTCTTTGTCCTATGTCCTGATTGGTGGAGCCTTGAGTACTTTTATCATGTTTATAGTCAGCTTCATGTGTGCCTGTGTTTGTGTTCATGTTGAATGTAATTGTGGTTTGTAAATATGGATGTCACCTGACTGCAAAACAAATCTACCTACGGATACAAATAAAGTAACCTGAAACCTGCCATCCAATTCGCTATGTGAGAGATTTGCAGACCACTTCAGGTGCAAGGTTGATTCTATTAGATCGAAAAATTTTATCTGACCAGAAGACTACGTTTAATGGAATCTTAGGCTTGCCTTTAGCTGAGGAAACACTGGGCTGTTTCGCCCTGGTTGATGCTAAGATGCTTGGTAGAGTTTTCTCCCAGGTAAACTTCACCGCCTGCCTTTTAGATCCAATTTCCACCTCACTTTTTAAAACATTTTATGGATTCTTCGAAGATAAGATAAGATAAGCCTTTATTAGTCCCACAATGGGGAAATTTCAGGATTGCAACAGCACAGGGACAGCAACACTCAGAGCAACAATCAGAAGGCAAGAAAAAAAAACAAAACAAGAGCAGCGAGTATACATATGTACATATAAACATAAATATATAGACACACAGTGCGGAGCATTGTAGCTAGATGGAATAAATATATAAATATATAAACACAGTGCGGAACATTGTAGCTAGATGGAATAAATATGTAAATATATAAACACACACAGTGTGGAGCATTGTAGCTAGATGGAATAAATATATGAATATATAAACACACAGTGCGGAGCATTGTAGCTAGATGGAATAAATATGCAAATTCAATTCAATTCAATTCAACTTTATTTATATAGCGCCATTTCACAACAACAGTCATCTCATAGCACTATCAACTGTAGGGAGGACCCCCACAGTTGCAGAAAGACCCCAGCAATCAGGCGATCCCCTGTGAGCAAGCACTTGGCGACGGTGGAGAGGAAAAACTCCCTTTTAACAGGAAGAAACCTCCAGCAGAACCAGGCTCAGGGAGGGGCAGTCATCTGCTGCGACTGGCTGGGGGGTGAGGGGACAGAGAAGAAGAAAAGAACAGACATGTAGAGAGCAAACAGCACGATGGGGACTCAATCTATGGGAGAGAACAAACAAATGTTAATGACCAGCAAAAAAAAAAATATTTCATAGAGAGTGAGGAAAGGAGTGAGGCCCAGTGCATTACTGGAGGTCCCCCGGCTGACTAAACCTATTAGCAGCATAACTAAGGGAGGGTTCAGAAACACATGATCCCTCCCTAATTGTAGGCTATATCAAAAAGGTAGGTTTTAGCCCTATTCTTAAAAACAGAGATCGAGTCTGACTCCCGAATCCAGATTGGCAGCTGATTCCACAGGAGAGGAGCTTGATAACTGAAGGCTCTGCCTCCCATTGTACTTTTGGAGATTCTAGGTATTACAAGTAAACCTGCATTTTGGGAGCGTAGTGCTCTGTTAGGATGATACGGTAGTATCAGATCTTTTAAATAAAAAGGAGCCTGATTGTTTAGAGCTTTGTAAGTAAGAAGAAGGATTTTAAACTTAATTCTAAACTCTATGGGAAGCCAATGAAGGGAGGCCAGAACCGGAGAGATATGATCTCTCTTTCTAGTACCTGTTAAAACTCTTGCTGCAGCATTTTGGATCAGCTGAAGACTTTTTAAAGATGTTTTAGGACAGCCTGATAATAAAGAATTACAATAATCTAATCTCGAGCTAACAAAAGCGTGGATCAGCTTCTCAGCATCACTCTGAGACAAGATGCTCCTAATCTTGGCAATATTACGCAAATGATAGAAGGCAGTCTTAGAAACAAATTTAATATGTGAATTGAAGGACAAATCCTGATCAAAAATAACTCCAAGGTTCCTCACAGAGCTATTAAGAGAAAGAGTAACCGCATCCAAACTGAAAGTTTGATTTGGAAAGGAATTTCTAAGGTTTTTTGGACCAACAAGAATGACTTCAGTCTTATCTGAATTTAATAGCAGGAAATTACAAGTCATCCAAGCTTTGATTTCCTTAAGACAGGCTTCTAACTTGGCTAATTGATTAGTATCATCTGGCTTCATTGACAGGTATAACTGTGTGTCATCTGCATAACAGTGAAAATGTATACAGTGCTTTCTAATAATGTTGCCTAACGGAAGCATATATAAACTAAAAAGAGTAGGGCCAAGCACAGATCCCTGTGGAACTCCATGACTAAGCTTTGAGCTGAGAGAAAACTCATCATTTACATGAACAAACTGGAACCTATCAGATAAATAAGATCTAAACCACTGCAACGAAGTTCCATTAAGTCCAATATAGTGTTCTAATCTATCAAGTAGAATATTATGATCAATAGTATCAAAAGCTGCACTAAGATCTAAAAGGACAAGTACAGAAACTAGTCCATTATCAGATGCAATGAGGAGGTCGTTAGTGACCTTCGCTAAGGCTGTTTCAGTACTATGATGGATTCTAAACCCAGATTGAAACTCCTCAAGTAAACCATTTCCCTGCAGGTGGTCAAATAATTGCGTAGCAACAACTCTTTCTAAGATTTTTGAAATGAAAGGGAGATTAGAGATTGGTCTATAGTTAGCTAAAGCTCCTGGATCTAGCGTTGGCTCTGATAGAATAATTATCTGATAGAATAATTATAGTAGGGGACTTTAATATACATGTGGATGTAGATAGTGACTGCCTTAATGTGGCTTTTAATTCAATATTAGACTCGATTGGGTTTTCTCAGAAAGTAGGAAATTCTACTCATTACCTCCACCATACATTGGACCTTGTTCTGACATATGGCATAGAAATAGAAAATCTTGTAGTGTCTCCTCATAACCCTGTACTGTCAGACCATTGTCTGTTAACCTTTGATTTTACTATTTCTGACTATTTGGCTCCTAAAGAAAAATATTATCACAGTAGATGCCTCTCAGATGATGCTGTTTCCAAATTTATGCAGATTGTTTCCTCTATGCCATGTGTCAACACAACGGAAATAAGCTATAGACAGCTTGCTCCTTCTGTAATTGATAACATGGTGGATAGTGTTTCAGCTTCTCTGCATCAGGCTCTAGACTTGGTGGCCCCCTTAAAAAAGAAAAAGTCTAATCAGAAATTTTTAACTCCTTGGTTCAACACAGAAACTCGTAGCTTAAAACAGAAGACTCGTCAATTAGAAAGAAAATGGCGCTCTACTAATTTAGATGAAATCTATTTAGCTTGGAGAAATCATCTTTTAATTTATAAAAAATCCCTTAGAAAAGCTAGAACGAGTTATTACTCTGCATTAATAGAAGAGAACAAGAATAATCCCAGATTTCTTTTCAGTACTGTAGCCAGGTTGACAAAGAGTCAGGACTCTGTCAATCCTAGCATCCCCTTAGAGCTTACTAGTCAGGACTTTATGAACTTTTTCAATAATAAAATTTCATCCATCAGAGATAAAATCAATCAGATTCTTCCCACAGTTAACTTAAATACTGTAACTACTACAACTCCTTTTATTGATGTCTGTCTTGATGAGTTTACTCCAATCGACCTTTGTGAGTTAGACAAAATAGTTTCCTCATCCAAACCTTCAACTTGTCTTTTAGACCCTATTCCTACCAGGTTATTTAAAGAAGTCTTCCCACTTATTGGTAGCTTTATTCTTCATATAATCAATTCTTCATTAACTTTAGGCCATGTACCGCAGGCTTTTAAAACGGCTGTAATTAAACCCTTACTCTAGTAAGGTAAATAAATAAACACACAGTGTGGAGCATTGTAGCTAGATGGAATAAATATGTAAATATATAAACATGAGATTTTAAATATTGTAAATTGCTCTCTTTGGACTGGTGTTTTCCCCACAGCCTTTAAAACGGCTGTGGTGAAACCCCTTTTGAAGAAGAGTAATTTAGATCCTGATATCCTCAGTAACTATCAACCTGTATCCAACTTACCATTTTTCTGTAAAGTTTTAGAAAAAAATGTTTTTATCCAGTTAAACAATTTTCTTATTGACCACATTTTTGAAAAATTTCAATCTGGTTTTAGGACAGACCACAGTACCAAGACAGCCCTTTTAAAAATTGCTAATGACATCAGGTGTAATACAGTATTGACTCCCACAAACTGTCAGTCCTGGTGCTGCTGGATCTCAGCGTTGCCTTTGATACAGTAGATCGCCACATTTTATTAAGCAAATACCGGGTGGGCCTCTCAGGTACTGTTCTTGAATGGTTTCATTCCTATCTCACATATCGTCACTGTTTTGTGAGTATGGATACATGCTCTACGGGAATCGACAAAATCAAGTGTGGGGTACCCCAAGGTTCAATTTTAGGCCTAATACTTTTTAATCTTTATACGTTACCACTTGTGGATGTTATCAGGAGACACAACATCAATTTTCATAGCTATGCTGATGATACACACCTGTACATTGTCGCGTCTCCTGATGATACAAAACCAACTAATTCCCTTTTGAACTGTATTTTAGATATAAAGTCATGGTTGGCAGAGAACTTCCTACAGCTCAGCCAGGACAAAACAGAAGTTTTAATCATCGGTCCTGAAGACAAAAGAGAAACGTTTACCCAAATTGCTAGGTTTGAAACCTACACATTGTGTCAAGAACCTGGGTGTTCTTGTAGATTCTGACTTTAATTTTATTTCACACATTAAAAAATAACAAAAATTGGATTTTTTTCCACAGTATTTTTTATTGAACTTTTTTTACAAATATGGTATAAACAGTCAGACATAAACACAAAAGTAGTTTAAAAATTAAAAAGAATAATAATTAAAAAATGTATAATTAAAATAATAACAGCCATTAACAAAAACAGGTCAACAACAATGCTCCTCTGTTTAGTCTAGGTAATCTATTACATAAGAATACATAATATATATTGAAACAAGTAATCAAACTTCTTGAATAACAAAAAAAAGATCTCGTTTTAAAAAAAAAAAAAAATCACCATTTGCAAAGTCCATACATATCATTCACCTTCTTCTTCAGAAGTTATGTTTAATTTCTTTATATAATCAATGAAAGGTCTCCATATATTCGCAAACACATTTTCCTTTGATTTCAGTATATATGTTATTCTTTCTAGTAGAAGGTTTGTTAACATCTGTCTTAACCACTGAGTCACATCTGGTCTGAGTCTTTTTCCACAGTAGTGCAATACATTTTTTGGCATTAAGCAAACCGAGGTCTATGAATGTTCTTTCACTTTTATTGAAGTTGTGTTTTTCTGGATACAGACCCAACAAAAACAGTTTAGAGTTCAATGTGATTTGTTTTGAAATTATTTTTTCAATTGTTACCCTCACCTCTTCCCAAAACATTCTGATTTTTCTACATTCCCATAAACAATGAAATAGGGTTCCTTTACTTTCCATACATTTTGTGCATGTATCTGGTATGTTTTTGTTATATCTATTTAATTCCACTGGTGTAACATACATCCACATTAACCATTTAAAATGTATCAATTTAAGACGTTCATTTATTGATTTGGTTTGAACTCCTGCACAAGCCATTTCCCATTGTGCCTCTGAAATTTCAATTTGCAGGTCTTCTTTCCAGTCATTCAGTCTTTTCTGAGTTTTCACATGAGAATAGTGTCAATGAGTTATAAAACTCTGAAATGATACTCTTTCTCTTACTATCTTTTATCAAAATTTTTTCCAAAGATGAATAAGTAGGTCAAGTGAGAGCATTATTTTGATTTGATCGAATAAAATTTCTAAGCTGAGGATATCTAAAAAAGTGTGTTCTATTAAGATTGAATTTAATCCTCAGTTCTTCAAAAGACATTATGCTATCTGAGTGTGACAAATATAAGTCTTGAATCTTTTGAATCCCTTTTAAATTCCATACTTTAAATACGGTATCCGCTCTCCCTGGTGTAAAATATCGATTACCCCATATTGGGCTAAATTGTGACAGTGAGTGTGATTCTTTTAAATATTTTTTAGTTTCACACCATATTTTGATCATGTGCTTTACAATTGGATTTTTAACTTGTTTCTGTAATTTTTTAGCTGAGTCTGAGTATATGAATAAGGGAAGAGGTAAAAGTAAATTGTATGACTCCATTTCAGTGCAGTGAGGAGGATCATTTGTTGAAAAATAATATGTCATAGACCTCAGTTGTGCTGACCAGTAATACAACATAAAGTTTGGACATTTCAGACCTCCACGATCAAATGGTAAGTATAGTAAGGACAAACGTAGTGTAGCCTTCCTATTGTTCCATATAAATTCCACTAACTTTTTTTTAATTCTTGAGAATAGATCTGAAGGTGGTGGTAAAGGGATGTTTTGGAATAAGTAAAGTATTTTTGGTAAGATATTACTTTTATGTATATTAATTCTCCCGATCATCGACATTTGTAGTGACATCCATCCATCTCTGAAGTAACTCATTAATATCTGTCATTAAGGCTTCATAGTTGGCACTGGCAACTGATTCTAGCTTAGGCAAAATTTGAATTCCTAAATATTTAAACTGATCTACAACATTGAATTGGTTTACCTCAGGAGCTGGGTGATTTCTCTGGGTCTCATTTAGCATTAATATTGAAGATTTTGTTCTGTTTATTTTATATCCTGATATATCCCCAAAATTCTTTATTAAATTTAACAAGATTGGAATTGATTTTTTAAGATTCGACAGAAATAAAATTATGTCATCGGCATACAGGGAGATTTTATGTTCTGTTGATCCTACTTTAATTCCATATACAGTGATCCCTCGCTACTTCGCGTTTCACCTTTCGCGCCCTCAGTGCATCGCGGATTTTTCAAAAATATTCATCAAAAATTAAAAATTGAGAAAAAATGGCACGAAAGTTGCCCGGGCGCTAGCAGAAGGCAGGGAGACTACATTAGAACATCAGGTATCAACACGGAGAGCCCGCACAACTCAAAACCCACCTCTCTAACCACCGCTCCACTCCTCTCTGCCCACCTCTTCACCGCTCGGGAATCTCGCAAGCTGATTGGCCGAGACGTTTTACCTCGCAAGCTGATTGGCCGAGACGTTTTACCCAGCTTCTCTCCCTGCCGAGCGCCCATACCCAGCGAAGGAAGACCGCATTCATTGTTCCTTATCGCTTGTGTCGCTTAGTGGCACTTTTCGCTGTTCTCTTGTGCCTTTTTGTGCAAAATAGTGCTTGTGACGCCCTTGGGGGGGGGGGGTGACGCTACTTCGTGGTTTTTCACTTTTCACGGTCAGTTCTGGTCCCCATTAAACGCGATAAGTGAGGGATCACTGTAATTGTGGATGTAAACGTACTGCCATCGCTAAAGGTTCAACTGCCATAGTAAACAATAAAGGTGAAAGTGGACAGCCTTGTCGACATCCTCTATTGATTTTTATTGATTTTGAGATATTGCTGTTTGTTAGGATTTCTGCTGTAACATTATTGTATATTATCTGGACCCATTTTATGAAATTATTTCCAAGTCCAAACCTTTGTAGGACTTCAAAAAGATAGGGTCGAATGGCCCTATCAAAGGCCTTTTCGGCATCCAATGATAGGAGAGCTGTATCTGGTGCTTCTTTATTGGAATAAATAATACTAAATTGTCTTCTTACATTATGGAAGCCTTGTCTTCCCATGGTAAAGCCATTCTGATCTTGGTTAATAATATTTGGTAATGTATCTTGTAGGCATTTTACTAAAATTTTACAGATTATTTTAAGATCAGCATTTAATAGGCTTATTGGTCTCATGTTTTCACATTTATTAGGGGGTTTACCTGGTTTTGGTAACAGTATAATTAAGGCATTATTCATGTATGGTGGTAAATTACCATTTTGAAATGCTTCTAAAACCATTTCCAAAAGTGGTTTTATTAATTTATTCTTAAATTTTTTATAGCGGTCAACTGGAAGACCATCTGGTCCTGCACTTTTTCCTGATTTCATATTATCAATGGCTTGCCCAACTTCTTCTTGACTAATTTTGGACTCCAGTATCTCCCTGTTTTCATTTGGAATACATGGTATAGATAATCCACCCAAAAACCCATTTAGTTTTAAGTCAGTTTCATTTTTTGTATCATATAGTTTTTCATAATAATCTCTAAAGGCACTATTAATTTCTAAAGGATCTATAACTACCTGTCCGTTACTTATAATACTGTTAATTGGTGTTTTAGATTCTAATTGTTTAATCTGCCATGCCAATAATTTTCCTGATTTTTCACCTTGTTCATAAAAAGTTTGCTTCAATCTTAGAAGACTCGAGGCAGCTCTATTCGCTGATATTTTTGTCATATTCAGCTCTCAGAGTCAGTAATTCGTTCTCTAACTGTGGGTTACTTCCTGCATACACCTTTTCTTGAAGAATTTTTATTTTATGTTCCAATTGGACTCTCTCCTCTCAGGTCTTGTTAGATTTTGAACCTGTATAACTAATAATATGCCCCCTAATAAAAGCTTTGAAAGCCTCCCACTTTATACATGCCGTTGTTTGTGTAGTATTGATATCAAAGAACTCATCTGTTTTTCTATGTACTTAACAAATTCCTCATCCTGAAGCCATTTATGTTGAAAATGCCACTTAGCTGGGTCCTTTGTCAATTTCTTATCTACATATACTAGACAGCATGGTGCATGATCAGAGATCACAATGTTATCATAGAAACAGCTTTGAATCTTGGACCTTAATTCTGTAGAGATAAAAAAGTAGTCAATACGTGAGAATGTCTTATAGGTATTAGAATAACAAGAATAGGCTTTGACTTGTGGTTTCAGTTCTCTCCATGTATCTAGCAATCTCAATTCTTTCATAAAATGATTAATGGTCATCCTACATCCATTGTGTGTACAGTCCAGTCCTGTTGATCTATTTATACTGGGATTCAATGTACAATTAAAATCCCCTGCTATTATATGTTGCCCTGCAAGTGATGATAAAGTAAGAAATAAATTGACAAAGAAGTCATGATCATCAATATTGGGGCCATATAAGTTCACCAGATTTATATTTTCTAATCTCAAAGATCCTTGGATGATTAAATATCTTCCAAATTTGTCTCTAATTACATTTTTCACTTGAAGTGGGACTGTTTTGTGTATGAGAGTCATAACTCCCCTGGCTTGGGATGAAAATGATGAGGTGAACACGTTACCTTGCCATCTTCTCCTAATTCTTTTTACATCCTCCTCTAATAGATGAGTTTCTTGTAAAAATGCAATTTTTGAATCTGTCTTTTATTTTATTCATGACTTGTTTAAGTTTTTAAGATTTTGTAGACCTCTGCAATTCAAGGAAGTTAAATTAAGAACACTTTGATCTATGATCAATAAGGAGTTTGAGCTTACCTTGCAATATGAACATACTCATACAGAGAAGCAAAAACATGGATGATAGAACATTCATCCTACAAACTAAACAAAAACAGATTCCCTTTCCCCACATTTGTGGTAATCCCCCCAAAACATTCCGTCTCCCACTGTAGCTAGTGACTGTTCCACACCTGCGAGAATCAGTCAAACCACTCTCTCTCTCTCTTTCTCCTCCTAATCACCCTGACACTACTACTATTCTTATGACATTAACTCTCTTCTGTAGCTTTTTCAACATAACTTCAAAGTTTTATAGCAACGTTGTACATCATAACATTTTTTTTTTAAAACAGTCTGTATTTTGTAGACATGTTTATGTTTCAGATCAATCAGATGCCTGTATGTATACTTAAATGTTCTACCTTTGTCATGTTCATGCTTAGCTCCCACCAGCCTCCTTTTGGATTTGCTTGATGAACTCCTGTGCCTCTTGAGGGGTCTTGAAGGTGTGGGTTCTCCCCTTATATGTGATCAGCAGTCTTGCCGGATGAATTACTCCATGACGAATCCCTAGGTTGTGCAGCTCTTTGCTGGCCGGGTTGAACTGTTTCCTCAATTGTTGTATTCCTGCAGCCAAGTCCGGGTAGAACTGCACTTGTTGTTCCTGGTACTTAATTTCCCCTTTAGCTCGCGCCGCATTGGTGACTGTCATCTTGTCTTTGTAGTTGAGGAACTTCATAATCAGTGTCCTCGGTCGTGTCTCACTGGGCTGATTCGGTGAGCTCCAATGACTGCAGATCCGCGTTATTCAGTGCTTCTGGAATCCACTTTTCCAAAAAGAAACACGGGTCCCGACCCTCCGTTCCCTTTGGGAGGCCCACCAGCCTCAAATTATTCCGTCGCGAGCGGGATTCCAAGTCTAGGACGTTATCTTCCAGACTTTTGCATTTTGATTCCAGTGTTGGCAGTTTAGTTTGCAGGCTGGTAACATCATCTTCAGCGCTTGATATTTGGAGCTCTGCCTGCGACACTCGCTCCATGCAGTCATTTATTTCCTTTCCCATACCTTCTATCGCTGTTATAATCCCATCGAATTTAGACAAAAACTCTGTTCTCATGGAGTTAATGGCAGTGAGCACTACATTTGTCCCCTCTTCAACTGTTCCCGCTCCATCGCTGGCTCCCTCCTCCGCTATTGCCTCTGGAGTTTTCTCTGTTTCGCCTCGAGCGTGAAAGTCTGTTAGCTTGGGTTGCTTTGTCAAGTTACCTTTTCCTCCATCTAATTTTCCAACCTCGGTCTTTACCATATCCGCGCCAAAACGTTGGGATGGGTTTTTGTTCCAATTGAGAGAGTTTTAGTAAAATTTTTATTTTCACAAGCAAAGCAGTGTGAAGCATGTCTTCCTACGTGGCCGCCATAACCGGAAGTCCAAAAATTGGATTTTACCATCTTAGGAATATAGCCAGAGTCCGCCTTTTTCTCTCTCTTGTCAGCACGGAGGTCTTGATGCATGTGTTTATTACCAGTCGTATAGACTACTGTAATGCCCTGCTCTCTGGTCTTCCCCAAAAAAGTATATCACATCTTCAACTGCTCCAAAATTCAGCAGCATGAGTGCTGACGAGGACCACGGGGCAGACACATATTACACCAGTTTTAAAATCACTGCATTGGCTCCCGGTGTGTTTTAGGATCGATTTTAAGGTTCTCTTAATAGTTTTTAAATGCCTCAATGGTCTTGGGCCCTCTTATCTATCTGAGCTGCTTTTTCCTTATGAACACTTGCAGACCCTGAGGTCCTCAGGTACTGACCTTTTAATCGTCCCCAAAGTCAAGACCAAGACCTTTGGTGAAGCCTTTCTTTCATTATTATGGTCCTTGTCTGTGCAACAGCCTGCCAGAGAGCTTCAGGGCTGCAGAGTCAATAGATGTTTTAAGAGCAGGCTCAAGACTCACCTTTTTAATTTGGCTTTTAACAAACCTGTTTAACTATTGCTGAAGTAGTCATTTATGTTCTGTTGTTTTATGTTCTTCTTGGTGCCATTTGTTTTTAGATTTTATCATCTTTTCTAATTGATGTGTTTTTAGTTCAATTTTTGAGTTTTTAGTTCCTCTTGTTTTGTGTGTTCTTAGTTTCATGTTGTACCTTTTTAATTTGGCTTTTAACAAACCTGTCTGGGGGGGGCTCCCGGTGGCTGGGGCCCGGCGGGGGGGGTTGTCCTGTCCGGGAGCAAGGGTTTACCATGCCGGCTGCTTGGCGGCTCAGCCTCCTTTGGCCATCCCTCCTGGGATGGATGCCTGGCTGTCCTGGGACTTGTTGGCCTCGGGACATTTGTGCGTTGTCAGGGTTGGTGGCATTGTCCTGCTTGCTTGGGGTTTCCGGGGGTGGGGGTGGGGGGGGGAGTTGCTGTGACCGGCCACCCTCTTCATATGCTTCCTGGCAAACCACTCACATGCACACACTTATTTTGTGTGCACTCTAATACACACGCACACGTATGCACACACACGTATGTCTCTCCTTTAACAGGTGCAGATATCAGACTCGTGTTGAGACCTCTTCAGTGGAAGAAACAATCTGTCTTCTGTTTGTTTCAGTTGTGTTCGTCTGTTTGTCTTCTTTGTCTGTTCCTCTCCCTTTTCTTTCCCCTGCCCTTCCCCATTCCCCCCCTGTCGGATCCTTCATGGGCAAAACACTTTAAATAAAGTATTAAAAGTTATTACAAGAGGAGTTTATAAACATTATACAGTACATACTGTATATATGTAGCTCCTTTTGGCAAAGTAAATCTGTTTGCCACAATAAAGGAAGCATATTTCTTTTCTGCTCACCTAGATGCTTGACAGGACACGGGGAAAAAAACAAACCTGTTTAACCGTTATTGAAGTAGTCATTTATGTTCCATTGTTTTACGTTCTTCTTGGCTCCATTTGTTTTTAGATTTTCTCATCCCTTTTTATTTTGATGTGTTTTTAGCTCAATTTATAAGTATGGGTTTTTAGTTCCCTTTGTTTTATGTGTTCTTAGTTTTATCTTGTGTTTTGTGTGTTTTGGCTCCAGTGTTTCAGTGGAGACCCTCATGCTGGATGATGCTTGACCCATCTGCAGGGGTTTTGGTCTCGTGGGTCGCTCTAGCTTGGGTGGGTGGGTGCTTTATGCCATTGCCTACAGCTATAGTGTGAGCCCTGGCCTGTCCTGGTCGGAGTGGCCTCTGTGGCACACCCTGTGGTTATGGGCTGTGTGGTCTCCTGGCGTGGGGGGCTCCACAGGATGGTTGCTCCTTCACATGGTGCTGAGCTATGTCTCTTTTATTTTATGTGTGTTTGAGAGAAGTAGGGGGTGGTGTATGTGCCTGTGTGTGTGTTTTGTGCGTGTGTGTATTGGAGGGTTGGAAGGGGTAGGATGTATCGTGTAAATATATGTAGCTAAATTTGTCCACAGTTTTTATCTACAGTATGTATCCAATGTTTGAAAAGTGCTATATAAATAAAGTTTGATTGATCTAGCTAGCCAGCTGTCACATAGCTCATACACGCAATCAAACGTGTGCTCATCGGGTCCCACTGAAACAGACTTCATACTTCGCACATGTCTAGCAGTGGAACAGTACACATGGTACCGTTACACTACTAGTTACATAAGATGTAACATGTGAGAAGTCTATTCAAACGCTTTGTCAATTAGAAAAGTTTTCAGTTTTGTCTTAAAGGCAGAGAGGGTGTCTGCCTTACGGACCTAGGCTGGTAATTGGTTCCATAGAAGAGGGGCCTGATAACTGAAAGCCCAACCCCCATGGTACTTTGAGACCTTAGGGATTACTAGGAGTCCTGCATTCTAAGAGCGTAATAATGTGTTAGGATACTAGGGTACGATCGATTTTTTTTAAAAATAACTGGGGGATAGATTATGTATAGTTTTATATGTTTAAGCAACTGCCATGGAAGAGTAGTGATCCTCATGGAATGTGGTTGGATGGATGGATGGATGGATGGATGGATGGGGGGTCAGACAATGGATGCAGAACCATGCTGTTACTATAGCTACTCAATAATTCTCCCCTTTGGTAGATGCATGCTAAAAGCTTCAGCTATTTTTGTGAATATACTTTAATTGACTGACGACTGTCATTAAGTGCGAGTGAGAAGCAGTCAGAATCTTCATGTGTATGAAAGAACAATATTGGCTCCTTGTGTTGGAACTTGAAACCACCCATAAAACATAAACCTCTTTCAAGGTAACTTCATTTTCTCCTGTATATTAGAATTTCTCTTTTTAACAATCAATAAAAGCATTCCGACTTGGCTTGCCAAGTGGGTCGACCTCTTGGTGACACAGGTAGAGAGCCGGACTCCGGAGCGGGAGGTTGTGAGTTCAAACCCCTGGTTGGACACCACCAGTTGGGCTTAACAGCCCGTCCCCTTGGTCACAATTGCCGTTGTTGGCAGGACTTAGTGGTAGTGCATTGGTCCTATTCCCCAGATACCGCCAGTGTGTCAGTCCCGCAAGTGGTGCTTGGTCCCCACCACAAGAGGTGTTGCTGGTAGGACTCACTGGTGTTGATATAGTCTGAAGGCGAACACCCTTAAAGCGTAAATGCCCCTCTGACACCGGGACGAGGTCAAAATCTGAGGGGGAATATGTAACTGAGTCAATAAAAGCATTCCTACTTGGCTTGCCAAGTGGGTCGACCCTCTTGGTGACACAGGTAGAGTGCTGGACTCTGGAACTGGAGGTTGTGGGTTTGAACCCCCAGTTGGACGTCACCGGTTGGTCACATCTTAATAGCTTGTTAGCTATTAGCAGAGAGCACCATCTGCTGGTGATCATCAAAACATCCAACAAGGTCCTGTATTTGGAATCTTTCAAAAGATCCTTGAGGCCTCTAATGATCCATATCACCCCCAACATTGAATCAGTTGATCCTTGGTCCATTTCTAACCTCTCCTGAAAGTGTTATAAAAAAAATCCATATATAACTTTTGAGTTAGACTTAAGCAATATTACACAAGATGGTGTTAATGCCCTCCACATTAATCCACATCACAGCCGCAGTTACTATAATCATGATAACGTAACAAAGTTGAGTGTAATATTGCTTTTATACAACAGTTCCAGCAAGCAAAATTTATTAAATGACAGCAATACTGGACAAAATATTATGATTTATTTGTTTAACCAGTTATTTTGTGCAGCTGAGAAAAAAAATAGTCCCTAAATCTAGCCAGTAACTTGCCAAACATCTCAATCAGCATGAAGATGTCTATTGTCATTTCACACACATGTAAACAAATTAAATATTGTCAAGTGCAAACGTAATAAGTGTTCATAAAACATACCTGTTAAGTCGATACTTAAGAAAATCCCAGATTTTGCCTTCTATCATTTGCGTAATATTGCCAAGATTAGGAGCATCTTGTCTCAGAGTGATGCTGAGAAATTGATCCACGCTTTTGTTAGCTCTAGTTTAGATTATTGTAACTCTTTATTATCAGGTTGTCCTAAAATACCTTTAAAAAGTCTTCAGTTGATCCAAAATGCTGCAGCAAGAGTTTTAACAGGTACTAGAAAGAAAGATCATATCTCTCCGGTTCTGGCCTCCCTTCATTGGCTTCCCATAGAGTTTAGAATTAAGTTTAAAATCCTTCTTCTTACTTACAAAGCTCTTAACAATCAGACCCCTTTTTATTTAAAAGATCTGATACTACCCTATCATCCTAACAGAGCACTACACTCCCAAAATGCAGGATTACTTGTAATACCTAGAATCTCCAAAAGTACAATGGGAGGCAGAGCCTTCAGCTATCAAGCTCCTTTCCTGTGGAACCAGTTACCAATCTGGATTTAGGAGTCAGACTCGATCTCTGTTTTTAAGAATAGGGTAAAAACCTTCCTTTTCGATATAGCCTACGATTAGGGAGGGATCATGTGTGTCTCTAAACTCTCCCTTAGTTCTGCTGCTAATAGATTTAGACTGCCGAGGGACCTCCAATAATGTACTTGGCTTCACTCCTTTAATGTTTGCTCTCTATATGTCTGTTCTTTTCAACTTCTCTATCCCCTCACCCCTCCAGCCAGTCACAGCAGATGACTGCCCCTCCGTGAGCCTGGTTCTGCTAGAAGTTTTTCCTGTTAAAAGGGAGTTTTTTCCTCTCCACCATCACCAAGCGCTTGTTCACAGGGGATTGCCTGATTGCTGGGGTCTTTCTGCAATTGTGGGGGTTTCCCCTACATTTGAAAGTGCTATAAGATGACTATTGTTGTGAAATGGCGCTATATAAATAAAGTTGAATTGAATTGAACTCCCACCTCCGGAAGAACTTCAACCACATTCCGAGGGAGTCTGGAGACATGAAGTCTGAATGGGCCATGTTCTCCACCTCCATTGTTGACGCGGCCGCCCAGAGCTGCGGCCGCAAGGTCATCAGTGCATCTCGTGGTGGCAACCCCCAAACCAAGTGGTGGACACCAGTGGTGAGGGGGGCCATTAAGCTGTAGAAGGAGTCCTATCAAGCTTGGTTGGCTTGTGGGACTGCCGAAGCAGCTGCGGTGGCCGGCAGGCCAAGCGGAGTGCAGCTCGGGTGGTTGCTGAAGCAAAAACTCAGGTATGGGAGGAGTTCAGTGAGGCCATGGAACACGACCTTCGGTCAGCCTCGAAGAGATTATGGCAAACTGTCCGGTGGCTCAGGAAGGGGAAGCAGCTCCCTGTCCACACTGTGTATGGTGCAGATGGGGCACTGCTGACTTCGACTGGGATATTGTTGGGCGGTGGAAGGAATACTTTGAGGATCTCCTCCATCCCACTGACACGCCTTCCACAGAGGAGGCAGGGCTTGTGGACGAGGGGGACAACTCGCCTGTCACAGGGGCTGAGATCGCCAAGGTGGTTAAAAATCTCTTTGGTGGCCGGGCCCCAGGGGTGGATGAGATTTGCACTGAGTACCTCAAGGCCCTGGATGTTGTAGGGCTGTCAGGGTTGACACGCCTCTGCAACATTGCGTGGAGGCTGGGGGCAGTGTCTTTGGCATGGCAAACCGGGGTGGTGGTTACTCTCTTCAGAAAAGGGGACCGGAGGGTGTACTCCAACTTTAGAGGGATCACACTCCTCAGCCTCTCTGGGAAGGTCTATGCCAAGGTACTGGAGAGGAGAGTCCGGCCGTTGGTCGAACCTCAGATTTAGGAGGAGCAATGTGGTTTTCATCCTGGCCCTGGCACATCGGACCAGCTCTTTACCCTCTCAAGAATCCTCAAGGGTTTGTGGGAGTTTGCCCAGCCAGTTTACATGTGTTTTGTGGACTTGGAGAAGGCATTCGACCACATCCCTCGTGCTTTTTTGTGAGGGGTGCTTCGAGAGTATGGGGTATCGGGCTTGTTGTTACGAGCTATTCGGCCTCTGTACGACCGTTGTGAGAGTTTGGTTCGTATTGCCAACACTCGATCGGACTCATTCCCAGTGAGAATTGGACTCCCCAGGGCTGCCCTTTGTCACCGATCCTGTTCATAATTTTTATGGGCAGGATTTCTAGGCGCAGCCAGGGAACGGAGGGTGTCATGCTTGGTGACCACAGGATCTCATCTCTGTTGTTTGCAGAGGATGTTGTCCTGCTGGCTTCATCCAGCAATGACCTGTGCACCCCCATATACAGGCACACACGCCCACCCTCATGTGTGCACACACATACTTACCCATCACATATGTATGTCCACCTACATCCACACACAACCTCACATGTTTACACACAGCACACATACCCAAATGTTCACACACACATGCATGCACCCATATACCCACCCACACATATACAGTACATATGAACCCACACACACCTCCACATACGCATGCGTTGACACACATGCACGCACACACATATACACCCACACACTCACCCACATAGTTCCTGGAGGAGCAGGCACCAGCCTCCAGAGCGCAGCCAGGGGCCCGGGGAGGGCGTGACCCCGCCATATGGGGACGCACCAGAACCAGCTTGCACCGCCAGCGCAAACCCGGCCCAGAGGGGGGACAGCCCCCCCAGCACCAGGGGCCCAAGGCCAGACCCAACCCCACCCGGGAGGCAAGGCCGGCCAGCCCGGGACCACAGCCCCCCCACCCCCGGCCCACTGCGCAGCCCCCCCCCCCCCTGCAGCCCCCCCAGACCAGACTCTCAGCCACCCTGGGACAGGTGCCCCAGACACCGGCTCTAGTGGGTCACAGAAAACCCCTCATGGTCAGGGCGCAGCCAGCCACCAGAGGCACCAAGGAGAGTGAGCCACCACTCGCCACCCCTCAGGTTATAGAATCAGTAAGCGGAGACCAGAGAGAATTGAATTCAGCCAGTTGTTTTTTAGAGGAGGCAGACATTCTCTCAAAACTAATATAATCTAATAGGAGGTTTTTATAGTGAGATGTACATTAATTATTTCTTGATTTCCAATTTATGAGGATAGTTTTCTTGGCAATCCATAAAGCAGTGAGAACCATGTGGGACATCTTTACCTCTATATTTATTTCACTTAAATCGCCCAGTATGCAAAGTTTGGGAGAGGTTGGGATACCAAAGCCTTGTCGATAAGTCTTTACATGTCTTTTGCCAGAACTTTTGGACTGGTGCACAGGACCACATAGCATGCATGTAACGCTCCGGGATGTTGCTGGTGCAGTGGGAACAGATAATTGTGTGACTCAGGCCCATTTTGAACATCCTTTGTCCTGTGTAAAAATGGTAAATGGCATTCACTTATATAGCGCTTTTATTCTCATCTCTTGATGACCAAAGCGCTTTACAGATCCTGCAATCCACCCATTCACACACTGATGGTGGCATGTAATGAGTTCTATGTAGAACTTTGTACTGTATGAGTTGTAAATTAGAATTTTTCGTCATCTTAAAGGTGTTTAAGCATATTTGTGTCCAGAGACTTTCATCTTTATTAATTGATAGGTCTGTCTCCCTAATGAGGGAGGCTTTTGATGTTGATACCATAGTTGTATCTATGAGAAATCTCAGACACGTTCAAATTTGGGTGACTTTGATCTCAGCATTAATAGAAGTCAGAGGTCACTTTTTTCCTAAAAGTATTGTGAACATGATAACTCAGAAAGGAAATTACATAAATATCCACATTGATTCCATGCAGTAGTTCTATCTGTGCCTTTCGCCCAAAGATGCTGGGATAGGCTCCAGTTTATCAGATACTGTTCAGACATGCCATTTTAAATCTTAAAAATATAAATCACATGGTATCTACAGGCATGTGTGGGTTAGACTTTATGTGTTCACTCAGATTATATTTGAATATAGCTACTCAAAAAAGACAGTTGATCACTTTAGTCAGTTTTTTTAACAATTAATTCATTATCCTAAACAAAAATTTAAAATTGCTGTAAGTCAACAGACACTGATGTGAACACACAAAAACCCCAACAGTACAGGTACATGACAACTACATATGTCTCTTTCTTTGTTGACTAGATGTTGGTTTTGATGGTTAGAGGACAAAAATGAAAGAAAAAAGTTTGCATGAATGGAGATGTATGTAAAAAATAACCTGTGGTTGGCTTCAGTGAAATCTTTTTGGGTCCTGATTACCAAAAAAAAAAAGCTTCAGTGTTGCCACGGCACCTTTTGACAAATGATTGCAGGTGAATTGTGCAAGTCTCCAAGTTAAGGTTGGCTTGTTTGATAATCTTACAAAAGGAATAGGATTAAGATAACATACTGCTCACGTATCACACATTTGATATGGACTAAAATGCAAGTCTGGAGTCTTTTCACTCACAAATGACATTTTAAAATGTGTGTGTGTAGTTTTATAACTACAACCTCATGCTGAGTTCAATTTTTTTTTTCATTTTTGAACCCATAAAGTTGATTCACCAAGGATACTACATCCAGAATATGCTTCTAATAAGAACCTTTTAATAAGGCTTAATAAGACAAGTGTTTTTTATTGTTGCCTGACCCGTTTACAGCTGAAATATGTTTAAAAGTGTTGCAACAATCCATCAAATGCAATGACACTGCTCCAAAACATGTGGTTAGAAGAAAGTTATGTGAAAACAAGTAAATAACACTGTTTGTAGTGGTTTGCTGGAAAAGACAAATGGAAAGCCCCACTTTTTTTTTTTTTTTTTTAACATCACGTCTGTGTTTTAATTGCTGCAGTCTGAGACGAAAGGGAGCGCTGGTTTCATATGTGTGTGGCAGCAGGACCAGAACCAGGCATCCCAGTTTGACCCAACCCAGCCGGGTCTCATAAAACCAGCATTTAGGACTGGAGGCCCGGAGACACAACGCGGCTTTTGTTGCCCTGCCCAAGGTGTATTCCCCCTGGAGGGAGGACGAGGGGGGCGGGGTGTTGCTCATTAGGGAGAAAGAAACCATTCCTTGGCTCAAGAACTCATTATTTCATAGTTTATTAGTGGGAATAAAGTAGTTTCTTTATTTTTATGTATGTTTTCTCCAACCACTCTGCCCACTTTTTCCTGCCTCCTCCCCCTCTTGCTGCTTTTCACCACCGTCTGCTCCTTCTCTTATTAATCCAGTTTTCAGTGTGGTTTTCATTATTAAAACTTTGTTCACTTCTTACACATGGCCTGCCAGATGCCTGAAAACTCCCTCATATGTTCTTCCTCCCTTTTTCTTTTCCTTTGTTTCTTTCTTTTTCCGTCTTTTTTTCCAGCTTTCAACACTTTTTTTCTCTTCATCCCAGTCCTTTTATACATCTGGATTTCATAGTAGCAATTTTGTCCTTTGGATGTGATTGGTTAAAGCTTGCCAGCTTGGAGTCGCTGCATCTGCGGCGGAATCCTCTGTCCTGTATTTACTGCTTCATTCTTCAAGGTCAATTACCGTTTTGAATGGTGCTTCAGCATGTGTGAACGTTGCATGTTTTCCACTGATTGCTGGCCCGGGAATGTGATTGAAGTCACGAAACATCTGCGTATGGCTGCTTCTGCAGCCTACATGTCCTTTCTTGACTGTCTCTGTGTTCTGCTTAATTTTTTGAAATGACACTATTTGCACACCATGTGCTGTGTGTAACCACAATTTTTAATCACTGCATTTTGTCCAGCCTATGTTTGACTTAGTTTTTCGCAAACACAAAACTTCTTTGTGAAAATGGTTGCATGGACTCTCCTTAACTGGCCCTCGCAGCAAAGAAAAACCACAGCAGAGCCAAGCATTTACAGAAAATATGTCAATATGGGAAATATGACTTTAAAAACAACTCGGTGCACTCACTCTGTGGCTTTGAGTGAATGTGCAATATGTACTGTAGCTCTGTGTTGGGAAAGGAAGCAAGCAGAGGAATTTTACTCTTAAGGAGTGTAGTCCAGGTGAAGCTGAAGCTTGTTTAAATGTTTTCTCCATAAGTTGTGAGAAATAATATTTACAGTAAACTGCAACTCTCGAGCTTTGTATTAATATCTGTTACCTACATTGATCTTCAGTCCCTCAAGCCTGTGTCGCACAGAGCGGCAAACGTTTGGTCAGGGTTCGCAAAAGGTCTGGAAAAGGTTGCAGAATAATTTGCAAACAATTTTTAAGGTCACAAACAGTTGTTCTTGTCACCCCAAAATTTTGGACATGTACATGTTCAAAATGTTTGTGCAAATGTATTTTTGAGCAAACGGTTGCAAACAATGGTAAAATAGTTGTAAGCATTTCTAAACAGTTGTACCACGTGTAGCTAAAGGGGCATTCAGACCAAATGCGAAACTAATCTTTTGCGTGGTGCGAATGCATACAAAGTCGATGGAAAGAGGTGAGTGTAACCCAGTGTTAAAACCGTGAATAAAATTATAAATATCGATACCGCTTTTTTTTTTTTAAAAAAAAGGGGGACACTCATTTCACAGTGGGAATGGATATTTTGAGGATAAATATATAGATAAATATAAGTTCAAAAAATATATCCATTACTAGTTAAAAACATTTCTAAGGGGCTCTGACGGGGTTCCTAGTGTTTTTATTTGGTATATTGAGCAACCAATGGCTGCGCCGTTTGTTTGGCAGCATCAGCCAATGGGGTAACGCCAGCCAATGGGGTCACGCGCTCTCTCGCTCAGTCTTGGTGTAATCTGCAGAACGCTTTCAGTCACGGCAGAGGCACCGACCGAGAGAACGCGATCCCTTACTGAGATGATGAGCTAACGTGCTAGTAGCAGCCTTTGCCTGGATAAAACTCTTGAGATTGATTTGAACCCAAAGGCTGTGAACTCACGTGAGCGCAGGAATCCTGTGAAGCACGTGTTGCTTAGCATGGTCAGGTTTCTTTTTTTAACCTGGATTCAGAAGAATGTGGATTCTCCAGATCTGGATGACGAGCCGAAGCCCGAACCCTATTAACTGCTAGAGGTGATCCAACTGGTCACCTGGAACAGATATAAAAGGACTGAACACACTGTAAATATATTTGAGGTATTTTTTTTTTTTTTTTTTTTTTTTTATTATTGTATTCACGAGCGCTCTATTTTTGTTTAAGTGTACACCATTAAGAAAAATACATATACTTGCAAGTTCCCATACTTCTTGTGTGTGTGTCATCTGTTGTTACGCCCTCCAGGCTCCTACGAACCTAGAATCTATCTGACCTGGCCCAATTGTCCCTTCTGTCCAGGTGGTAAGGTTAAAGGTAACTACACTGCCATACCCAGTACTACCAAAAGGGTACAAGACTGCACCTACACTAGGTGTTACAAAAAAAAATCTGGCGAGCGCAGCTAGGAGCCTGGAGCGTTGCGACAACAGATGTGGATTCTGTTTTGACCCCTGACCAAACAGTCCATATACTGTCAAAATGGATTTTGTTGCAAAATATGGTGTCAAAGTTCCAAATGCAGTCATCAGTGGTGTGGTTGACAAAGAAAAAGACAAAGACATTTTTAAGTTCCTAGAGCAACATGGCACTATTCGTAGGGTACTTAGCATTGATGGTAACTCGTATGAATTTGACAAAAGTCACATTGTAGAGTTCGAGTCTGGATTAGCTGTTGAAACAGTAGCACCTGCGTTGCCGTACTTCTTTCCATCCACTGACAATTCTGATGTTAAGTACTGCATTCAAGCCTTAGCTGATGTGTACACTAAAACTGTAGGGGGCAGTGTTACTGAGGCTTATCTTAGCAACTTGAGGGGTTTAGCTAAGTTAAGTGGAAAAGGTTTTGAAGAGGTGCTGCGGGAGGTTATGTCCACAATAGGGAAGTCTATTGAAGCCGCTGAGACAGCTGAAACGGTCTCTGCTGACGTTGATCCTGCTTTCCCTACCATAGAACCTACACAAAGTGGAGTCTCTCCTCCACTCCCAAGTTGAAGTGCCTCACACCCCTAAAACCGCTCAAGCACTCTTCCAAAGCCCTCTTAGACCAAACTTGACACCTCAAATCTTGAGTCCAGCTGATTTTAACCCACCCAAGGTTCAGAAAATCGTAGTCGAGCATGTCATTAAAAATGCAGAGAAGCCATCAAACGCTCATTCCTCCTTGAGAATCAGAGCTTTCTCTGGCAAAACGCCAAGACCGTATTCTGAAGCTGATTATGAAACATGGCGTTCACATGTTGACGTGATGATGGAAGATACTTCTTTGTCTGACTTGGAAAAATCTCGCAAGATCCTTGAAAGTCTTCTTGCTCCTGCGTCTGATGTTATTCGCCCTCTTGGGCCTGAAGCCACCTCTGCCGACTATCTTAAGCTTTTGGATTCAGCTTTTGGAACTGTTGAAGACGGTGAGGAACTGCTTGTGCGATTCATGAACACTTTCCAAGATTATGGAGAAAAACCCTCTGCATATCTGCATCGTTTGCAAGTGGCGCTCAATCTCACAGTGCGTAGAGGCAGTCTAGAGCCACAGGAAGTGGACAAACAGCTTCTCAAGCAGTTTAACAGAGGCTGTTGGGATGACAGTCTGCTAAAGGAGCTACAGCTGGAACTAAAAGATAAACATCCACCTGCGTATGCAGAGTTATTGCTTCACCTTCGCACTGCTGAAAACAGACAAGAAGTTAAAAATACACACATGAAAAAACACTTGGGCACCACAAAACCAAAAGCAGCCTCCTACGAACAAACAGTCACTGAAACAAGTACAAATAGTGAAGTAGAGTCTGACAGTCTGAAAGAACTGAAAAAGCAAGTTGCTGATTTAAAAGGCCAATTAGCTGCTGTCGTGAAACAAAAGAAACAAGCACCACCGAAGAAAGACCCAACTAAGAAATCTGAAAATAAACCTGACCATGACAAACCTGAAAACTTACCTTCGTCCAGCCGTCCTAGTACTAGGCCCAAACCATAGTATTGCTTCCGCTGTGGCGAAGATGGGCATATTGTAGCCACTTGTGAGTCAGAGCCAAACCCTGCACTTGTAGCTGCAAAACGCAAAGAACTAAGAGTAAAAAGACAGATTTGGGACAGTCAGAACCCCACATCCTCTTCAAAACTGAAGTCTACCCCTGCTGCGGGACAAACAGAGGCTAGTTCAGAGATGACCTGTCCCAAACCAAAAGCTCCATTCAAGGCACGTGCTAAACTGAAGTCACACTCCAAAACAGAACCCTTTAACTTTCCTAATGGTCTAATTGGTACAAGAAGTACAGCACAAGTGAAAGTGAATGGCTGTACTGTGAGCTGTTTGTTAGATACAGGCTCCCAGGTGACTACTGTCCCTGAGTCCTATTACAACCATGAGATTAAGCCACTTTTTGAGCTGTTAGAAGTGGAGGGAGCTAACAGTCAGAGTGTACCTTACTTAGGCTACATTGAAATGCATGTCACTTTCCCAAAAGACTTTCTCAGTATTGAAGCCGAAGTGCCAACACTTGCCTTAGTGGTTCCCGATGTACGTGCAGCTGATCAGTCCTTAGTGTTAATAGGGACAAACACATTAGATGTACTTTACGAGCTGTACTCTGATGCATGTTCTGAACTGCAGCCAACCATGTCACTTGGTTATAAGGCAGTGTTAAAAGTCCTTGAGCTACGGCACAGACAGTCCCAAGACACTAGCCTTGGTTTAGTGACCATGCACAACAAAGAGCCACAGTTAGTTTCTGCAGGCCAAACAGTTGTTCTAGATGGCGCTGTAGCTGTGTCAGCCGGCAACAGTGAAAAATATGTCTTGTTAGAACACCCGTTAATGTCAGCCTTACCTGGTGGTATCCTAGTAAAACCATGTCTCATAGACTTACCTGAAAGAGCACCTTACCTTGTTCCAGTTATACTTACCAATGAATCGGAACATGACGTGACAATCCCTCAGAAATGTGTCATTGGAGAAATCTGTGCATATCAACGAGTCCTATCGCAAGAACACTCCGTGAAAGTTACATAGTCCAAAGCTGAACAAAAGTTCACTCTGAAGTTCAACTTTGACTCTTCCCCCATTAGCGCTGAATGGAAAGAGCGCCTAAGAAAAACTCAGTCAAATGCCCGAAGTATTTGCACAAAACGATCTTGACTTTGGCAAAACAGATCAAGTGAAACACACAATCAAATTATCAGATGAAACACCGTTCAAACACAGAGCACGTCCCATACATCCAGATCACCTGGAAGCGGTCCGTAAGCATCTCAAAGAACTCCGACAAGCAGGCGTGATAAGAGAGTCCACTTCCCCATTTTTTTCGCCTGTTGTAGTGGTGCGAAAGAAAAATGGCGATGTCCGCCTTTGTATTGATTACAGGAAGCTTAACATGCAGACTGTAAAAGATGCTTACGCCCTTCCCAACTTGGAGGAAACGTTTTCCACCTTGACTGGTTCGCAGTGGTTCTCCGTCCTCGATTTAAAGTCGGGGTCCTACCAAATTGAGGTAGAGGAACTGGACAAACCAAAGACGGCGTTCGTATGTCCCATGGGCTTTTGGGAATTCAATAGAATGCCCCAAGGCATTACAAACGCCCCCAGCACGTTCCAGCACCTCATGGAGAAATGTATGGGTGACATGAATCTGCATGAGGTGATTGTGTTCCTCGATGACATCATTGTATTCTCTAAGACGCCCGAAGAACATGAGGCTCGCGTAATGAAAGTTCTCAATCGTCTAAAAGAGTATGGGCTTAAACTCTCCCCTGAGAAATGCAGATTTTTTCAAACTTCTGTCAGATACCTCGGTCACATTGTGTCCAGTAAAGGAGTTGAGACCGACCCCGAAAAAGTGAAAGCCCTAAGTACCTTTCCTGTGCCCAGTGATCTCAAACAGCTCCGCTCGTTCTTAGGCTTTTCAGGGTACTATAGGCGGTTCATTAAGAACTATTCCAGCATCGTTAAACCCCTCACTGACTTGACATCAGGCTACCCTCCTTTGTGCAAAAGCACAAAGCCCAAAGCTAAGCCTGCCCAGTACCACGACCCAAAGACACCGTTTGGCGAGCGATGGACTTCTTCCTGTGATCTTGCATTCAAAACCATTATTGAAAAGCTCAGTAATGCGCCTGTCCTGGGTTTCGCTGACCCTCAGTTGCCATATACACTCCATACTGATGCCAGGACTACAGGGCTTGGCGCCGCCCTCTATCAAGAGCAGGAAGGCCAGACTAGGGTCATAGCTTATGCAAGCCGGGGGTTGTCTAGAAGTGAGTCTCGTTACCCCGCCCATAAATTAGAATTTTTAGCTCTAAAGTGGGCAGTAACGGAGAAGTTCGCAGACTATTTATATGGCAATCATTTTACTGTCGTGACAGATAGTAACCCCCTGACGTATATTTTGATTACTGCTAAGACGGATGCCATGAGTTATAGGTGGCTAGTTGCTCTGTCGACATTTAACTTTAAGCTCCAATACAGAGCAGGCAAGCTTAACTCAGATGCAGACGACCTCTCTAGACGGCCACATGGCGAGTTACTTAATGACGCAGTGTCCCAAAAGGAGCTCAACTGCATACAGCAGTTCACTCAAACTTACTTGTCTCTTCCTGAAAGCAGTTTAAGTTCCGAGGTAGTGTCTGCTATATGTGAAAAACACCTTGTCTGTAGTTCTCCAGATAACACTTTCCCTTTGGTTCACTCGTTAGCCCTCTCTGTAGCCGCCATTCCAGATGGCTATGCCGATGAAGATGACTGTAGTGGTCTTCCAGTTGTACCCCACATGACTCCTGAACAGATCAAAAACGAACAAAGAACTGACCCCTGTTTAAGAGAAGTGATTTCACAAATTGAAACTGGGCAAAAAGTTCCACCAACTGTACGAACTGAACTTCCTGACATCAACTTGTTACTCCGAGAGCTCAGTCGACTTGAAATGTGCAATAATATCCTCTACTGCACTCGCCAAGACGGAGGAAATGTTACTTACCAGCTCATCTTACCTGAACAGCTCCGCGATTCAGTCTTTCAAAGCCTCCACTGTGACATGGGCCATTTAGGCACAGAGCATACTTTGGATCTCGCCAGAACAAGGTCCTATTGGCCTCGCATGGCGGCAGATATTGAAAAGAAGATCAAGACATGTAATCGCTGTGTAAGACGTAAAACCGCTCCAGAATGAGCTGCTTCGCTTGTCAATATCAAGTCCACCCGACCGCTCGAACTTGTCTGTATGGACTTCCTGTCCATTGAGCCCGATCAAAGTAACACTAAGGATGTGCTCGTGTTAACTGATCATTTCACGAAATACGCTATAGCCATCCCTACCAGCAATCAGAAAGCTCAGACCGTTGCAAAGGCACTTTGGGACAACTTTATAGTCCACTATGGGATACCCGAATGGTTACATAGTGATCAGGGTCCCGATTTTGAGTCCCATATTATAAAAGAACTTTGCAAAATCAAGGGCATTCGCAAAATCCGGACGACACCCTATCACCCCAGAGGTAACCCGGTAGAACGTTTCAATAGAACGTTATTGAGCATGCTGGGTACTCTGGAGGAAAAGAACAAATCTCATTGGCACAACTATGTAAAACCACTTGTACATGCGTGCAATTGTACAAAAAATGACACTATTGGTTTTGCCCCGTATGAGTTAATGTTCGGTCGTCAGCCGAGATTGCCAATCGATCTTGCATTTGGGTTCCCGTTTCACAACAAAAGTTTCAAGTCACATTCCCAGTACATTGAAAAACTGAAGACAACTCTACAAGAAAGCTACAAACTAGCAACAGAAAATGCTAACATGATGGCTGAAAGAAACAAAACAAGATTTGATATGCGAGCGAAACCCTCAAAACTAGAACCAGGCGACAGAGTTTTGGTACGTGCAGTCCGCCGCAGAGGAAAGCACAAACTAGCAGACAGGTGGGAAGCTGAAATCCACATTGTGGTGAACCAAGCAGGTGACTTGCCTGTTTACACTATAAAACCTGAGACAAAAGATGGTCCTGTTCGCACCGTTCACCGCGACCTCTTGCTTCCCTGTGGTTTTCTTGCCCCTGTTGAAGAAGAACCTGTCCAACCAAAACGTGTCCGCAAACCTAAGATAAGACAATCACCTGAACAAAGTGAGGAATGTGAGAATTCAGAACCGGAAAATGAGGATGTCTATTGGTACAGAGAAGAACCAATCCAAACGCCCATAAAGCTCACTCAAGTTTATGAAATTCCCCATCCAAAAACATTCTTTAAAGAAGACATTCCTGCTGAAACTCACTTACCTGAGAACGACAACCAAATAGAAAATGACAATTCACCTGGATGTGACAACTTGCCTGGAAATGACAATTCACCTGGATGTGACAACTTACCGAATGATGGAAACCTGGAGGAAACTGAAACAAATGTGGAACAATCAAACAATGAGAATGGAACTGAAAGTGAAACCAACTTACCTGATAAAAGTACCTGTGATGAACCTGTGGAAGAAAAAGAATCTGAAAAGGAAATCCCAAAGACTGTGAGACGCTCCGAGAGGACAACCTCCCAGCCAGAAAGACTACAGTATAGTCAGTTGGGTAATCCTCTCATAACTGTTGCCCAGTCCCTGTTCCAAGGACTAAGCCTGGCTTTTACCAGAGCTTTAACAGAGCCAGATATAAGATTATTCCCGTGAACACTGGTCATTACTATCTAGCTAATCCCATGCAAAGGGACTTGCATGATTCTAAGGGGGGATAGTGTAACCCAATGTTAAAACCGTGAATAAAATTATAAATATCGATACCGCTTTTTTTAAAAAAAAGGGGGACACTCATTTCACAGTGGGAATGGATATTTTGAGGATAAATATATAGATAAATATAAGTTCAAAAAATATATCCATTACTAGTTAAAAACATTTCTAAGGGGCTCTGATGGGGTTCCTAGTGTTTTTATTTGGTATATCGAGCAACCAATGGCTGCGTCGTTTGTTTGGCAGCATCAGCCAATGGGGTAACGCCAGCCAATGGGGTCACGTGCTCTCTCGCTCGGTCTTGGTGTAATCTGCAGAACGCTTTCAGTCACGGCAGAGGCACCGACCGAGAGAACGCGATCCCTTACTTAGATGATGAGCTAACGTGCTAGTAGCAGCCTTTGCCTGGATAAAACTCTTGAGATTGATTTGAACCCAAAGGCTGTGAACTCACGTGAGCGCGGGAATCCTGTGAAGCACATGTTGCTTAGCATGGTCAGGTTTCTTTTTTTAACCTGGATTCAGAAGAATGTGGATTCTCCAGATCTGGATGGCGAGCTGAAGCCCGAACCCTATTAACTGCTAGAGATGATCCAACTGGTCACCTGGAACAGATACAAAAGGACTGACCACACTGTAAATATATTTGGGGTATTTTGTTTTATTTTATTTTTTTATTATTGTATTCACGAGCGCTCTATTTTTGTTTAAGTGTACACCATTAAGAAAAATACATATACAGTGGGGTAAAAAAGTATTTAGTCAGCCACCAATTGTGCAAGTTCTCCCACTTAAAAGATGAGAGAGGTCTCCAATTTTCATCATAGGTATACCTCAACTGTGAGAGACAAAATAAGAAAGAAAAAATCCAGAAAATCACATTGAAGGATTTTTAATGAATTAATTGGTAAATTTTTCGGTAAAATAAGTATTTGGTCAATAACAAAAGTTCATCTCAATACTTTGTTATACACCCTTTGTTGGCAATGACAGAGGTCAAACGTTTTCTGTAAGTTTTCACAAGGTTTTCACACACTGTTGCTGGTATTTTGGCCCATTCCTCCATGCAGATCTCCTCTAGAGCAGTGATATTTTGGGGCTGTCGCTGGGCAACACAGACTTTCAACTCCCTCCAAAGATTTTCTATGGGGTTGAGATCTGGAGACTGGCTAGGCCACTCCAGGACCTTGAAATGCTTCTTACGAAGCCACTCCTTCGTTGCCCGGGCGGTGTGTTTGGGATCATTGTCATGCTGAAAGACCCAGCCATGTTTCATCTTCAATGCCCTTGCTGGTGGAAGGAGGTTTTCTCTCAAAATCTCACGATACATGGCCCCATTCATTCTTTCCTTTACACGGATCAGTCGTCCTGGTCCCTTTGCAAAAAAACAGCCCCAAAGTATGATCTTTCCACCCCCATGCTTCACAGTAGGTATATGGTGTTCTTTCTCCTCCAAACACGACAGGTTGAGTTTTAACCAAAAAGTTCTATTTTGGTTTCATCTGACCATATGACATTCTCCCAATCCTCTTCTGGATCATCCAAATGCTCTCTAGCAAACTTCAGACGGGCCTGGACATGTACTGGCTTAAGCAAGGGGACACGTCTGGCACTGCAGGATTTGAGTCCCTGGCGGCGTAGTGTGTTTCTGATGTAGCCTTTGTTACTTTGGTCCCAGCTCTCTGCAGGTCATTCACTAGGTCCCCCCGTGTGGTTCTGGGATTTTTGCTCACCGTTCTCATGATAATTTTGACCCCACGAGGTGAGATCTTGCGTGGAGCCCCAGATCGAGGGAGATTATCAGTGGTCTTGTATGTCTTCCATTTTCTAATAATTGGTCCCACAGTTGATTTCTTCACACCAAGCTGCTTACCTATTGCAGATTCAGTCTTTCCAGCCTGGTGCAGGTCTACAGTTTTGTTTCTGGTGTCCTTTGACAGCTCTTTGGTCTTGGCCATAGTGGAGTTTGGAGTCTGACTGTTTGAGGTTGTGGACAGGTGTCTTTTATACTGATAACAAGTTCAAACAGGTGCCATTAATACAGGTAATGAGTGGAGGACAGAGGAGCCTCTTGAAGAAGAAGTTACAGGTCTGTGAGAGCCAGAAATCTTGCTTGTTTGTCGGTGACCAAATACTTATTTTACCAAGGAATTTACCAATTAATTCATTAAAAATCCTTCAATGTGATTTTATGGATTTTTTTTTCTCATTTTGTCACTCATAGTTGAGGCATACCTATGATGAAAATTGGAGACCTCTCTCATCTTTTAAGTGGGAGAACTTGCACAATTGGTGGCTGACTAAATACTTTTTTGCCCCACTGTACTTGCAAGTTTCCATACTTCTTGTGTGTGTGTCATCTGTTGTTACGCCCTCCAGGCTCCTACGAACCTAGAATCTATCTGACCTGGCCCAATTGTCCCTTCTGTCCAGTTGGTAAGGTTAAAGGTAACTACACTGCCATACCCAGTACTACCAAAAGGGTACAAGACTGCACCAACAGTAGGTGTTACATGAGCGTATGCGAATCTCGCACATTCACGCGTTCACCTCTGGGGGATAGCGCTAGCTAGTAATGGCCCTTAGATTCTGCCGTCACTGGAGTAAAAGTGTCAACACTGGAGAGTAATCTCTAGTTTGAAAATGAGACGCTCACCTGGAAACAGATGGACCGGGAGCTCTGCAGCAGAATTGGAGTGGCACAGTTTTTTATCCACGGTCTCCTGTCACAGACATGCTAGCAAGGCTAGCAGGCTAGCAGTGTAAACAAGCCATCATCCAGGTGCAATTTTTGAGGCAGAGACAATTTTCTCAGGTGAAACTCGCGTTGGATAATGTAAACCTAAGCATGACAGTGTTTTGGGAATATCCACAGCAGGTTGAACACAGCTGCAGAAGTTATAAAGACAACTTCGCCTGTCTGCTACTCACTCAAATGGTGAATTCATGTTGATTCATGTGTTTACATTGAATTATAATGTAATTGTGCCACGTGAAAAATTTGCCTGTTCACATTTGTTCTGAACGCACATTAAGGGTCGTAAACGTGGTGATTTTTAGATTCACCAACAAACTAGTATCTCATGGAGCAGCAAATGCTGAAGAACATTCGCGAAGGCTGCACTTTTTGGGTTTCATGAAAGGTTTTTGTTTTGTTTTTTTTTTTGTTACTTATTTGTACCCGTAGGTAGATTTGGTTTGCAGTCTGGTGACAAGCCACTGGCTGCCGGTAGCTGCGTGCGCGAGCACCCTAAACCTACATGTTTTTGGTATGCGGGAGGAAACCGGAGAAATCCCGGAGTAAACCCACGCAACACGGGGAGAACATGCAAACTCCACACAGCTCACTGTTGGTCGGGGGCTGGGATCGAACCCACGATCTCATGATCCCCGCGATCCCCCGGCCGAGGGTAAACTGTGCTGCTGCAGTGCTAAACCACTGCGCCACCGTGCAGCCCAGGTTGCTGAACAGTTCGCACACAGTTTTTTAAGGTTGCCAGCAGTTTTGTCATAAAGGTTCTAAACAGTTGCTCTTGTTTACTACTAGGTGAACCAAGAAGAATTTCAGTGATAGATTGTTACAGCCATTTGCAAAAGTGTTTGAACTGTTTGCAAACACAACTATTTTGCAACTGTTTGCGGAAAAACACATTGGCGACAAGAAAAACTGTTGGCGGCACTTGATAAAAACCTAAAACTTTTGCAAATAAGATTCACTTAAGCCCATTTCTCACGGATAGTTTTTACTTATGTAAGAACATTAGTGAAGAAAACTGTACTTATACTCAAGTATACTTTATAGTATTCTCTGAGTTCCTCTTTATTTACCTGTTTTGTGCTTAAAAGGTTACATTTATACAGTAATAACTTGTTCTTACCATTTTAATTAATTGAAATTATTTTTTTATTCTGGCTCAGGAAACTTTTTTTTTACAGGATACTGCTTTTATATGATTTAGATTATATTAGAGGACACATATGAATGGTTTGTATTTTTTCAGACCAATACTTCTAAGAAAAAAAACTGATTAAAATAAAGCCACAAATTTACAAAAAAAAAAAATCAGAAATTTGCAATTCACAAATTTATTGCCAAAGGTCAAAAATTTACAAAAGAAAAGGGTGTGCAAGAAAATTTTCTCAAATTTATGCAATAAAACTGACACATCTATGAGAATAAAATCTCAAACATAAATTCACAATGGAAAAAAAATGTCATTCTGATAAAGCCAAAAGGAGCTAATGTGGCGGTTCGTTTTAACCCCACAACAGACTAAGGACACTCAGCCCTCTTTTCTGTTTTTCTGCTGCATTACTGAGAAGCAATGTGCCATTCATGTATTTGTGATGCAAACATGCATGTGTTGTGATGTAATGCGCCATTCTGTATAGTGTGCATATGACTTGTCCTTACTGTGCTTTTTCTGAGCATCTTAGATGTGCTTTGGTGTATTAATGTCTACAGGTAGACGAGTTTCTTCTGTCTCACCTATGTGATGTTAATCGATGCCTTTCATCCTTTGTACTCATGAGTCCTGTCCTTACTGTGACCTAGAGACTCAGATCAATATGTAGATGTGCTTGTTAGCCTCTTTGTCTTGCACTTAGAGCGAGGTCTAGCTAATCTGCCCATTGTGATGTATGGCTTACAAATGCAAATACCTCCTGCCGTTCTGTTGTCCCTTTGATCATTCTAGACTGTGGGGTATGTCTTTTTGATGTATTGTTATGATCAAGTATTTAAGGTGCAACTCTGTAACGCAATCCCTCCCTCTTCCTCTCTCACTCTGATCCTGCAACAGGTGGACACACTGTGTCCGCCTCTCTTTCTCTGAGAGCTTAGGGATCCCGCTCCGGGCTGCTCCACTATGCACCGGAGAGAGGATCCCGTGAAGGCGACATGATTAATAAAACCTGCTCAAAACCACAGCACTGTTGCTTATTTTTTCATGCCGCTTCACTGGTGACTCCTCGAACACGCACACGTTTTGTGCGAAAGCAACCTTCCGAGCTGGACAACCACACAGCTGCGTTGGTGGCCCCTTGAAGACGCACACGTTTTGTGCAACGCAGCCTTCTGTTTTGGATGGCCACGCTGGCGAACCGACGCTGAAAAAAACGAGCGGCCAGCGAACGCAACACCCGGGCATGAATGCTCCGTCGCAGCGGCCTACTGGTTCCCCCTCCCTGCGGCTTCAGGGACACTTCGACGCGGAGCCAACACAGGCGAGCCGTTCTCCGGACATCACCCACGACCGGGTAAACTGCAGAAAACGTCATGGCACACATAGGGAATTCAGCGGTTTTGCGGTTCCCGAGGCTTTAGGGTTACGCCTGAACCTAAAGTCAACACGCCAGTCCCTCTGCCCTCATCACAGCCGCCATTCAGCCTCGTCTTTTCTTCATGGCCGCACGAGCGACAACGATCGTCTCCTCCCTCTCACCGCTCCAACGCAGCTGCACGAGCCCGGGGCACAAAGATCGTCTATTGCCTCGCACCGCTCCAACGCGCCTCCACGAGCCCGGAGGACGGAGATCGTCTACTTCCTCACACCGCTCCAACGCAGCTGCATGAGCCTGAGGAACATAGGATCGTCTATTCCCTCCCGCCGCTCCAACGCATCTGCACGGGCCTGAGGGACTAAAGATCGTCTATTTCCTCTCACCGCTCCAACCCACCATGGCCAAATCTACAGCAACAGCTCAACCAGGATTATATCGGCGCCGTCTGCGCTGATCTCCGCCAAGTTTCTGCACCCTGACTCGCCACTCCAGCGGCCCCTCCCAAGCACGAACCCCCGCGCACGCATCGGGGAGTTACAAGGACGGCGCATCACGCATGGGACAAGTAATGGCTCCACAGACTGCCTTCCTCCTTCGCCGCTGCCTTTCAGGGCTGCTCGCTCACCTGAGGCACGCATGCAGCATACTGGAAGGATTTGTTAACAGTCTCAGCCACGCCACAGACCGCCATCGTCCTCCGCCGCTGCCCACAGAACCTTCAGGGCTGCTCGTTCACCTGAAGCAAGCACGCAGCTCGCCACTGGATTTTTTTAATGGTCTTAGCCACGGCACAACGGGATTTCAGCCGTCAGCTGTTCCCGGGAGCTTTGGGGTTGCTTCAGCACCCAAAGCCAACAGTCCCTATGTTTTGTTTACTTTTTTTCTTACAGCCGCCCCTGCTTTTCTTCATGGCCACGAGAGGAGTCAGAGACTAGTTTTTCTTCTTGTGATCTCCGCACGTGCAACGGGACAAACCCTCGACGTCACGGAGCAGCTAGCAATTTTTGCGCGGCTCAGGACGATTTCACAGCTCCTGCCGGCACTTACTACCCCTCCCCTCCCTCCCCCTCCGCCTGCAGCGAGCTTCTCCCACAGCTCGCTCACACAGATGGATTATCGAGGTCGCGACCCCCTGCCGCGTCCTCTGGGGGGGAGCGTGTGTGGCGGTTCGTTTTAACCCCACAACAGACTAAGGACACTCAGCCCTCTTTTCTGTTTTTCTGCTGCATTACTGAGAAGCAATGTGCCATTCATGTATTTGTGATGCAAACATGCATGTGTTGTGATGTAATGCGCCATTCTGTATAGTGTGCATATGACTTGTCCTTACTGTGCTTTTTCTGAGCATCTTAGATGTGCTTTGGTGTATTAATATCTACAGGTAGACGAGTTTCTTCTGTCTCACCTATGTGATGTTAATCGATGCCTTTCATCCTTTGTACTCATGCGTCCTGTCCTTACTGTGACCTAGAGACTCAGATCAATATGTAGATGTGCTTGTTAGCCTCTTTGTCTTGCACTTAGAGCGAGGTCTAGCTAATCTGCCCATTGTGATGTATGGCTTACAAATGCAAATACCTCCTGCCGTTCTGTTGTCCCTTTGATCATTCTAGACTGTGGGGTATGTCTTTTTGATGTATTGTTATGATCAAGTATTTAAGGTGCAACTCTGTAACGCAATCCCTCCCTCTTCCTCTCTCACTCTGATCCTGCAACAGGTGGACACACTGTGTCCGCCTCTCTTTCTCTGAGAGCTTAGGGATCCCGCTCCGGGCTGCTCCACTATGCACCGGAGAGGGGATCCCGTGAAGGCGACATGATTAATAAAACCTGCTCAAAACCACAGCACTGTTGCTTATTTTTCATGCCGCTTCACTAATAGGATTTTGTGGCATCCATCCGTCTATATGTCCACTTTTCAGAAAAATCATTACTCCTCCTAGACAATTGACCTGATGCTCATCAAACTCACTCGCAATGATCCTCAGGTGGGTCTACATCCAGGTTGTGATCAAAGACAAGGTCAAAGGTCAGGAGATCTGAGCACTCTAGTACCCACCTGGTAACAAATCAGCCGAAGCAAACATTTCGGGACTGTCCTGACCTAATTCTAATTGCTTTGAAATGTTACCATTAGCCTTAAAAGGATTCTTTTTGTTGGTTGAAGTTATTAGCTGCGACAAATATGGTTTTGCTCATAATGCCTGTTACCACTCTATGTATAGTGTGCCTGTATTTGTGTACAAGTTAACCCCAATGTATAAATCCTCAGAATTTCCTTTACTTCACTAAAGGACATTTGTATCTTCATAATTTTGTCCCTCTGATTCTCACCCGCCCAGGATGCTTGATTCCCATGCTGAAGCAGGCTAAAAAAAAAAAAGGCATCTTTTTGGCCGAGCTGTATTTACTACAGCATCACCAGAGGGTTTAGCTCTGCCCAGCTCATGAAATCATTAAAGAGGAGGGTATCGAAGAGAAGGATGATGGGTGGGGGTGGGGGGCCTTGACGTAACAGAAACGGAAAAGTTGAGAAAATAGAAAAGGATCAGATTTGGGAAGAGGGAGGAAAAGTGGAGTGACAACGGGTCATGGTATGTTTGGGTGTGCGTGTCCTTGTAAAGGGTTTATCGTACCCATGTTGTAGCTCGCTGCTCCTGGGCACACTGGCAAGAGTCGGGCTGGCAGGGGGAACAGAGAGACCTTTATCATACATTTCTGCTGAATGAAATCATATGGCATAGCCTAAAATTATTGCACTACTGGAAGAAAAACAAAAATCAGGATAAAAGTGTTGCATGATGACCCTCCCCCCCAGGGCTGCAGTGACAACAGCTTCTTTTTTTATAGTTTGCCTTTTAGATATTCACTCTATTGTAGGGCTGCAGCTAACGACTGTTTTATGGCCTGGGTAATCGTCCACTCTAATCGAAGATTACTTGAGTAATCTAATACTTTTTTAAAGAAACTTGCATTGACCAACATTTGCAGAACTTTCTTTCCTAAAAAGCAGTAGTAATTGTACCAAACACTCAGTAACACAGGTATACATCTATTGCAATGCTTATTGCATAGAACATAACTTTAAACGGTGCGTTACACCATAAAGTTCCGTTCGCTAGCCGTTAGCATCTGCTAGCACTAGCTGCAACAGATGCTAATGACAGTGGCTATATGTTCTTCGGTCATATAAGCAGAATTAGCATAGCTGACTACATTCTATTCGTCTTAATTTAAAAAATCTCAATTGCGTACCTTGTCTTGGGTGTGCTGGCTGTGCATGATGTGGGATGCTTTCTGCCAAGACACTGCAACAGCCGACGTAGCATGCTAGCTCGCCGCTCAGCTTTACCATGTATACACTGCACAGTGTTTTCCTTCAGTTTGAGCTTGAAATGATCCCAGACTTGAGATGCTTTTGTGTTTTGTTTTGTTTTTTTGTTTGCTTGTTTGTTTTTTTTCTTCCTCTTTGCCAGCCCCTCACTATGCCGCTCTGACATGGCGCCATTAAACAAATCTGTGTTTTGTTTAGGTAGCATGACTGGAAAAAGGTCGCAGCGGATTATTCCAATTATTCGAGTAATCGTTGCAGCCCTACTCTATTGTTTTGGTTTGTTAAATATACATATTTTTAAATGTGTTCTTGTAATTGATGAGACGAATGGGAAGCTTTTTGGCTCCAATATCTAATCTCCTCTTCTTCTCTCCTTTTCTATAGAGTCTGGACCCGGCCAGAACTTGGCCACCTGGTTCCTGGTTTCTCTCCAGCATCACCGCCTTTAGCATTGCTTCTCTGTGCCCCAACTGCAGAGAAGAAAGCTGGATAGTGTCTGAATGGCATCAGTTTATTCCAGACTGATCATATATTCCTGACGAAGAGGCAGGAAGGGGAAATCTAAAGAGATAAATTGCCAGAACCACCAGCCTTACTTTGAAGATGGCAACCAACCGAGAGCACCAACTGCGTCACATGACGGGCTTCCCTCGTGGCATGTACCCGTTCAGCTTTAACTCCATAAGAAGGCACTCCCCGTTTGACCTGCTAGCAGGCAGCCACCTCTTTGGCCAGTTTGGAGCAGACCTTCCCAAAGAGATGGCAGCACTGTGTAAGTAATTTTCTCAATGCTCCAATGTCAAATTCTGCATAAATCATTTCACCACCAGTACTGTATTTCAGATGTTTGATTCATTAATAGGTGTTCAAACTAGTGTGAAGTTCAGTCAGCGAGCAAAAACTCTGAATCCCACACGTCCACACATGACAAGACAGCTTGTCGCATATCCGTCTCCTGATCTTTTGGGTAAAATAGTGGAGACTGTCCAGAGTTGTGAAAAAAGCCTTTGGGGTAATTTGAGGTTATTATGACGAAGCTTTAAATCACACAGAGAGGAGAGAAGAGGGGATTTTTGTTCTTGCTACGAAGAGCAGCTGTAACATGGTCCTACTTGGTGAGCTGCTCAAGTAAAACTAATACAAGAGAAATGTTACTGGAAGAAAATGGACATTTAGGTAGCTGACTGGCAGGAGCGGCCTGTTCCTCTTCTGCATTGCAGGGGGTGCTGTTTCACTTCGCAGTGATCCAGGAACTCCTCAGGTTTAGAGTGAGCCTGAATGTTTAGAGAGATGTGGTGGCTAGTAGGTAAAATTCAGGTTAAGACCTGCAGTTGTTTTATGCAGTAAAAGAAGTGAAGAATGTTGATTGGAAAAAATACTGATTTGTGATCGTGCTGTATAATGTTTGCCAGTCTTTTCATTTGGTCCCCCCTTCATCCTCAGTATTTAAATTATAACAAGTGGAACAGTGGTGCCATGTTGGTTGTTTACTGTCAGTTATCAACAGTTATTTTTTTATATTGTTAGCCCAATGATTTTTTTGACAGCAACAATAAGCGTGAGGGATTTTGATGATCCCATAGATGTAAAGTGCTGCACAAAATTAATCTTTTGTGTATAATACTGTATCTTTAAAATCATTTGTGGTGTTTGGATGCAGAGTGCAGCAAACGGAGGAGAGAAACGAATCTTGCATCACACATTTCTTCCTCAAAGTATTTTTTAATAATACTTACTGTATTATTAAGTATTTTCATATCAAAACTGGTTTGATATGTATTTACTTTTTAACTGGAATTTTATTTTACTGTCTCAACTTATTACATAATTACTGGTAGTGAGTTATTTTCCTAAAGTGCCATTTTTCAGCATGCTAATGAGTTCACTACCTCAGAATTCCCTATATAGTGACTGAGGGTAGTGAATGGTTGATTTCTGCCACAGTTTAAACCTGTTTATTCATTCCCAGTAACTGATTTCAACACTTTCCTCTGAGACACATTTGTAGAATCTCCGTGTGTGTCCGTGTCAGACTGCCATCAAGTTTAAATACCTGCTGAACACTGTCGGTCATTGTGAATGCAAATGAGCATATAACTTGGATGCAGCGAGCTGCTGTTATCTGCTGATCTCCAGTCACTGTCTGGAGCTTCTCTGAGCCACAGGGAATTCTGCAGGCTGAAGGTACTCAGTGTGTGATTACATCTTTAGGATGGGGCTTCTGGGACTCCACCAGTGTATAGACTGGGACAGTATTCAGCCATTGAGAGGGATGAGGATAAGCTTCACATGGAGCTCAGACTGGTGTTATACTATCGTTGTATAACCAGAGTGTTAAGATTATACTTGTTAAGCATATATTAATCAAAGAACAAAGTATTGCTGATTAAGTATTGAAAAATTAAGACAGTAAATGGTCTATAACATCACATTTTGTAGGGATTTTTTTGTGTTAAAACTTAAAAATGTAATTTAAAAAAAAATAAATAAACTTTTCTGACTGACGTGGAACAAATCCTCTAAAATGTAAAATATGGTGTGTGTTCCCAACCTCTAAATATGACCATATGTGCAGTGTCAGACAGGGACAGCATCCATATTGCATTCACTTTTTTTAGGCACTAAGTTTACATTTTTAGATGATTAGAGCACTAACAATTGTTATCCACAACTGGAAGTCGCACCTAAGCTTTGCTCTCGAATCAAAACAAAGCTAGAGCTTGGCCACACCTACTTACATTAAACGTATTTCTGTTTTAGAGAAATGTTTTGACAGACATAAATGACAGAAACGATGATGACGGCTTGGCTAGGGTGGCTGAGCTAAGCCTGCTAACAGTAGTCACAGGATGCTGCATACATAAGTTAAGAAGCCAGATAACAACTGAGACTAAGATAGAGTGCATCCGGAAAGTCTTCACAGCGCTTCACTTTACCCACATTTTGTTACCTTACAGCCTTATTCCACAATGGATTAAATTAATTTTTTCCTCAAAATTCTACACACAATACCCCATAATGACGTGAAAAACATTTCTTTCTTTCAAAGGTCTTTTTATTATTATTAATTGAAGTACCAATACAATACAAAGTATTAGAAATTTTCATTTTTGTTTTAACCAAACAATGCAAAACTAGAATTTAAAGCTAACAAATGTAAATGCTTCAAAACACAAAAACCTTTAAATAAACAATAATTTAAAAAATACAAAAAAAATACAAAGAAAAATTGTGTGTGTGAGGTGGGGGTGGGGTAAAGGGGATATGAGCTACTCAGAAACTATAATCGTGGGTCTTTCAAAGAAATCAAGAAACGGGCGCCATAATTTATAGAATTTGTTTTCAGAGCCACGAACTGTATATCTGATTTTTTCTAAATCCAAACAGGACATTATATCTTTTATCCACTGTAAATGTGAAGGGGGCAAAGAGTCTTTCCACTTCAGTAATACAGCACGTCTAGCCAATAATAATGAAAATTTGAATACTTTTATTTTGGAATTTGGCAAGACAAGTTCTGGAGCCACACCCAAAATGGCGCATAATGGATCAGGTTTAATTTGATATTGCAGGACTTCAGACATAGTGATAAAAACAGAATGCCAAAAATTCATCAATGCAGGGCAGGACCAATACATGTGAAGCAAAGTGCCAGGAGCGCTACCACACTTTTCACAAGTTGGGTCTATATCCGAGTAAATACGTGCTAACTTAACCTTGGACAGGTGCACCCGGTGTACAATCTTAAATTGAATAAGAGCGTGACGAGCACACATTGATGCAGTGTGAACCTGGCCAAGAATAGAGTCCCACAGTTCATCAGTAAAAGTAAAATTAAGATCTTGTTCCCAATTCAATTTAATAGCGGCCAGAGAAGAAGATTGTAAATTTGAAATTAAATTATATAAAACTGATATTACCCCCTTAGAAGTTGGTTTAACTAATAAAAAATCATCTAGAGGATTATCAGAAGGTTTTTGAGGGAATTGTTTTGTCATGGTTTGCACATAATGTCTGACCTGGAGGAAGCGGAAAAAATTTGTAGAAGTGATGTCGAATTTAATGGAAAGTTGAGAAAAACTTGCAAATTGACCATCAAAATATAAATCCGCAAAAGATTTTAAACCTTTTCTGTGCCATATATGAAATGCACTATCAATAGTTGATGGGGTAAATAAATGATTTGCGGCAATTGGACTTCTAATGGAGAAAAACTGAAGACCGAAATTTTTCCTGAATTGAGACCAAATTCTAAGAGACTGACGAACTACTTTATTATTACCTGGTGTAGACAAAGCAAGGGGAAGTGGTGAACCTAAAATTGCCAGTAGGGAGGTTTGATTGTCCACATGTGACTCCATAAGGATCCAAATGGGTGATTTGGGTTCCAGATAGAAATGTTTCCAATATAACATGCACCTGATATTTGCTGCCCAGTAGTAATATTGAAAGTTAGGCAGAGCCATGCCACCCACTGATTTGGGTCTTTGAAGAAAAACTTTCCTCAATCTCGGATGTTTACCATTCCAAATAAATGAGGTAATCAGAGAGTCTAAAGACTTAAAAAAAGGATTTAGGAATAAAAATGGGGAGACATTGAAACAAATATAAAAACTTTGGAAGTAACATCATTTTTACAGAATTGATTCTGCCAATTAAGGACAAGGATAATGGAGACCATTTGGAAAGTATTAGCTTGCACTGGTCAAATAAGGGGAGAAAATTATTTTTAAACAAGTAATTAAGTTGTTTAGTGACACATATCCCAAGATAATTAAAATGATCAATAACAACCTTGAAAGGAAAATTTTCAAAATCCTGAACTTGAATCTTTTCATTAATCGGAAACAATTCACTCTTATTAAGATTAATTTTATAACCAGAAAACCTACTAAAACTATCCAAAATGTTGAGTATAGCGGGTAATGAAGTAAGTGGGTTGGAGAGAAATAGTAAAAGATCGTCAGCATAGAGTGAAACCCTATGCTCGATGCCACCCCTACGAATGCCTAGAAAGTCCCGGCTCCCACGGATTGCAATAGCTAACGGCTCAATTGCCAAGGCAAAGAGCAATGGGCTCAAAGGACAGCCTTGCCTCGTACCACGGTAAAGTCTAAAATAGTCAGAATAGCGACAGTTAGTTAACACTGAAGCTAAAGGACTAGCATAGAGAAGTTTAATCCAGGAACAGAAGGAAGGACCAAAACCGAACCTCTCCAAAGTAAAAAACAAATACTGCCACTCAACCCTATCGAATGCCTTTTCGGCGTCCAAACTAATAAGACATTCAGGTATGTTGTGGTGAGGAGTATAAATAATATCAAACAACCGCTGCAAGTTAAAAAAAAAGAATGGCGATTTTTAATGAAATCGGTTTGGTCCTGTGAAATTATAAAAGGAAGAATCTTTTCCAACCTTGAAGCTAACAACTTTGACAAAATTTTAACATCGGTATTTAACAAGGAAATAGGCCTGTAAGAAGCACAATCAACAGGATCCTTATCTTTTTTAAGCAACACAGTGATACAGGCCTGATAACATGAAGGAGGAAGTGTACCGGAGTCGAGCGACTCTGTAAAAACTTGACAAAGGAAAGGGGCAAGGTCATCAGAGAATTTTTTGAAAAAATCAGCGGAAAACCCATCAGGTCCTGGAGATTTTCCTGATTGCATGGATGATATTGCCAGCTGAATTTCTTCTTTTGTGATGGGAGCTTCTAGAATTTGCCGAGATTCTGAAGAAATCGAAGGGATATCAATAGAATCAAAAAAAAATTCCAAATCCTTTAAGTTTGTTGTATATTCTGAGGTATATAATTTGGAATAAAATGACCTGAAAATATCATTAATCACTTGTTGGTCAGATGTCACCTCTCCTTTATCTGTCCTAACTCCAGTAATAATTTGCTTAGCTCTAATACCACGCAGTTGATTAGCTAGAAGTTTACTGGTTTTTTCGCCATGTTCATAAAATTCACTCTTGTTCCTTATTAAACAACCTTCAATTTGTCGAGTAGAAAGTAAATTAAGTTTAGTTTGTAATGTCATACGTTCCTTGTACAGAGCGGGTGATGGAGATTGAGCATATTGTCTGTCAATGTCCAAGATTTGATCTAAAATAGCCTTCTGTTCCTGTATTATGGATCGTCTTTTAAATGCTGCCAATGAGATAAATTCCCCCCTAAGAAATGCCTTCATGGCCTCCCATATCATTTTATTTGGCATACCAGGAGTTTTATTTTCTTTCAAAAAAAAAAATTAATTTTAGAAGAAATATTCGCAACCAATTTTTCATCTGTAAGTAATAATGGATCCAATCTCCAATGCTTTCTCATGGAGTCACATCCATGGAGGATCATTTTAAGTAAAAGAGGGGCATGATCAGAAACAGAGATGCTATCATTACTGCAAGAGCAAAGGTTATTAATTAATAAATTGTCAACAAAAAAATAATCTATTCTGGTATAAGTATGGTGTACATGAGAGAAAAAAGAATAGTCCCTGCCGTTAGGATGTAAAAAACGCCAAGGATCTGTAAGGCTATATTCCTCAAGAAAAGACTTAACATAAGTTGCAGATTTATTAAGACTAGCAGGTTTTGAGGATGAGTGGTCTAAGATCGGATCCATATACAAATTAAAGTCACCCCCAAGAATTAGAGAATGAGTATTTAAATCTAGAAGTTGCGAAAAAAGGTTGCGAAAAAAGTGTACATCATCAAAATTCGGCGCATACAGATTAGCCAAGGTGACATGTTTATTGCCAAGTTTACCTGATACTATTACAAATCGTCCATTTTTATCTAATACAACATTAGAAGGAATAAATGGGATATTTCGATCAATAAGAATAGCAGCGCCCCTGGCCTTAGCTTTAAAATTTGAATGAAAAAATTGTCCTGACCAACATTTTGACAAACGCAAGTGGTCGGAATCCTGCAAATGGGTTTCCTGCAAAAACAGTACCCCAGGCTTAAATTGCTTTAGACGTGACATGACTCTCTTTCGTTTAATTGGATGGTTCAACCCCTTCACATTCCAGCTTACCAAAGTAAGATTACTATTCATTCAAAGAGTAAAATTTATATATTGTGTTGTGTAGCCCAAAAAAGAATTAAGGTGAGGTACGGGTAAAAAAAAAAAAAAAAGGGGGGGGGGGGGTAAGGGGGGGGTGTAAATAAATCCATAACAAAAAAAAAAAAAATTCAACAACCAAACCTGTAACAACCCTCCAGCCGGATGCAAAAAACAGCAACCGCTCCATCTCCTGCTCTATTCTCATCCTAACAAAATGCTCCCATACAACTGGCTTCAATCCTGCATAGTATGAACATTTTACCCTAAAAAAAAAAAAAATAAATAAAAAAAATTAAGTAAACAATAACGTATAGGGAGCCAATTTTACCTTGTTTTTGAACATCTAAAAATGCATCAATGTCCAGTCAGTGCAGCTTCAATGAAGTAACAATCAAGCAGTCCAGCGCGGCAGCTGGTCAACCCAGAAATGTCCAGTTCAAGGCGAAAATCGCTGGTTTCTCTCCATGGTTTGCATGAAGCGGGTGGCCTCCGAGACAGACGCCAGCCACTGGTTTTTGCCGTCTGGAAGAGTTATCCGGAGCCTGGCGGGGAAGATAAGAGAAGGACGAAAACCTCTCTTGTACAACTCGGACATAACCTCCTTATATTCGGCTCGTTGCTTCTGAACATCGGCGTTATAATCCTCGTAGAACTGGAGTTTATGCCCACGATATTCCAAAGTCCCACGGCGTCTCCGCGCTTCTCTCATCACCAAGTCTTTGGTCTGAAACCGATGGAAACAAATAATGACAGCGCGCGGCTTCCCGTTCGGACCCGGCTTGGGCATGAGGCTACAGTGGGCTCTATCCAGCTCTGGGGGAGATGGCAAAGTTTGTGTGCCAAAGACATCCACCAACAGCCGAGAAAAAAATTCAGATGGCCGTGGACCCACATCAAAGGACTCCGGCAGACCCACCAGACGAATATTCAGCCTCCTGCTTCTTCCCTCCAGGTCAGAAAGTTTGTTTTTCAAAAGTTTGTTCTCCTCCTGCATTGACTCACACGTAGCTTCAAGCGCCGCTAGGCGCTGGCTGACGTCCTCCGCGTTGCTTTCAAGGTCGCCAATGCGTTGCTTCTGGTTCGCCACATCTGCTTGAATCTTGTCCAGCTTACCATTAATAAGTTCAAATGAAGCTTTAAAGTCAGCAGCTAGGGACATTCTGTGTTGCTCAAGCAAGGCAGCAAGTGCAGGGTTAAGGCTTATAATAGCATCCTCAGCTAAGCTGGTGTTAGCATTGTTCACTGCTGCCTCCTTTTCAGTCTGCTTTCTTGTTTTGGACATATTTCGCAACTCAAAACAGATTCTGCGCGTGTTAAATGTCCAAAACGTTGACAGCTTACAGCAAAATAGGGTTTAAAAAGTAAGGAAAAAAAATATAGCAGGAGCCAGCAACGCACACACCTACTCCATTGCCAGCACACCTCTCAAACATTTCTTTTTTAGATTTTGCAAGTTTATTAAAAATAAAAAACTAAGAAATCACACGTACATAAGTATTCACAGCCTTTGCCATGAAGCTCACAATTGAACTCAGGTGCATCCTTTTTGCACTGATCATCCTTGAGATGTTTCTACAGCTTAATTGGAGTCCACCTGTGGTAAATTCAGTTGATTGGACATGATTTGGAAAGGCACACACCTGTCTATATAAGGTCCCACAGTTGACAGTGCATGTCGGAGCACAAGCCAAGCATGAAGTCAAAGGAATTGTCTGTAGACCTCCGAGACAGGATTGTCTTGAGGCGCAAATCTGGGGAGGGATACAGAAAAATTTCTGCTGCTTTGAAGGTCCCAATGAGCACAGTGGCCTCCATCATCCATAAATAGAAGAAGTTCGGAGGGACCAGGACTCTTCCCAGAGGTGGCCGGCTATCGAAACTGAGCGATTGGGGCAGAAGGGCTTTAGTCAGGGAGGTGACCAAGAAGCTGATGGTCACTCTGTCAGAGCTCCAGCATTCCTCTGTGGAGAGAGTTTGTTGACCTCCGAGACAGGATTGTCTCGAGACACAAATATGGGGAAGGGTACAGAAACATTTCTGCTGCTTTGAAGGTTGCAATGAGCACAGTGGCTTCCATCATCTGTAAATGGAAGAAGCTCGGAACCACCAGGACTCTTCTTAGAGCTGGCCAGCCATCTAAACTGAGCGATCGGGGAGAAGGGCTTTAGTCAGGGAGGTGACCAAGAACCTGATAGTCACTCTTGTCAGAGCTCCAGCGTTGCTCTGTGAAGAGAGAACCTTACAGAAGGACAGCCATCTCTGCAGCAATCCACCAATGAGGCCTGTATGGTAGAGTGGCCAGCCGGAAACCACTCCTTAGTAAAAGGCACATGGCAGCCCACTTGGAGTTTTCCAAAAGGCACCTGAAGGACTCTCAGACCATGAGAAACAAAATTCTCTGGTCTGATGAGACAAAGATTTAACTCTTTGGCGTGAATGCTAGGCATCATGTATTGAGGAAACCTGGCACCGCTCATCACCAGGCCAATACCATCCTTACAGTGAAGCATGGTGGTGGCAGCATCATGCTGTGGGGATGTTTTTCAGTGGCAGGAACTGGGAGACTAGTCAGAATAGAGGAAAAGATGAATGCAGCAATGTACAGAGACATCCTGGATGAAAACCTACTCCAGAGCGCTCTTGACCTCAGACTGGGTTGACGGTTCCAGAGGAGTGGCTTCAGGACAACTCTGTGAATGTCCTTGAGTGGCCCAACCAGAGCCCAGACTTGAATCCAATTGAACATCTCTGGAGAGATCTGAAAATGGCTGTGCACCGACGCTTCCCATCCAACCTGATGGAGCTTGAGAGGTGCTGCAAAGATGAATGAGCGAAACTGCCCAAAGATAGATGTGCCAAGATTGTGGCATCATATTCAAAAAGACTTGAAGCTGTAATTGCTGCCAAAGGTGCATCAACAAAGTATTGAGCAAAAGTTGTGAATACACAGGCGTACCTGTGATTTCTTAGTTGTTGTTGTTTTTTTTAAAAAATAAATTTGCAAAAATCTCAAAACTTTTTTCACATTGTCATTAATGGGGTGTTGTGTGTAGAAGTTTGAGGAAAAAAATGAATTTAATCCATTTTGGAATAAGGCTGTAACATAACAAAATGTGGAAAAAGTGAAGCACTGTGATTACTTTCTGGATGCACTGTGTATTTTTCAGTGTGATTCACAGGTTTATTGGAGCCCCTGCAGCATTATTTGGAATGGGTAAATGTTTACTATCTGAGTAAACAACACACTAACTTTACAATTGCTTCCACTTCCTCCGTGTCCTGAGGAAGAACAACCTGGACCAGAAGCTGCTGCTGGCCTTCTATCACTGCTCAGTGGAGAGCGTGCTCACCTACTGTGTGGATGTGTGGTACGCTGGCCCCACGGCCAAGAACAGGAAGGCTGTGCAGAAGGTCATCAACACCACCCAAAAAAATCATCGGCGGCCCTCTGCCCTCTCTGGAAGATATCTCCAGATCCTCCTTTCTCAGAAAAATCAAGGCCATCACAGGAGACCCCTCACATCCTGCACACCACCTGTTTGACCTGCTTCCCTCTAGATGACGGTTCAGATCAATCGGGTCCCACACCTCCAGACTGACAGTTTCTTCCCCTGGGCCATCTGAACTGCAAACAGTCAGAAGCCCCACCCATCTCCCTCTTAACACTCACATGCATAAAACTGAGGACCTTTTAATTATCACAATAAGTCACCTGTCTTTGCACTCCGCACTTTCATGTATATTGACCCATCCGTAAAACCACTACCATACCTATGTACAGTATAGTTTCCATAATCCTTTGGGCCATTTTACTCAGTTGTGTGTGCTGCACTTTTATGTACATAGTTCCCTCTGTGAAGCCACTACCATACCTATGTTTCCATAATCCTGGGCTATTTTTATTTCAGTCGTGTCTCTAATCATGTGTTCTGTAACCATTTTTTTTTTTATTACTTATTTTGTACCCGTAGGTAGATTTGTTTTGCAGTCTGGTGACAAGCCACCAGCTGCCAGTCGCTGCGTGCACAAGCGCCCCGTATCCCTAACCTGCATGTTTTTGGCATGTGGGAGGAAACCGGAGAAATCCCGGAGTAAACTCACGCAACACGGGGAGAGCATGCAAACTCCACACAGATCACTGTTGGCCGGGGGCAGGGATCGAACCCACGATCTCGTGATCCCCGCAATCCCCCGGCCGAGGGTAAACTGTGCTGCCGCAGTGCTAACCACTGCGCCACCGTGCAGCCATGTTTTATCTAATCCTTCTCTCTTACTTTATTGCACGGTAGCCTGGTGGAGTAGCCACAGTTTTGTTGTACTGTACAATGACAAAGCGTATTCTATTCTATAAGCATTTAATAATGGATTAGACGTATATGGCGCTTTACATGTCAAGTGACATCTCAAAGCGCTTACAGTGAGTCCATTATTCATTCACTCCACAGACAATGGTAGTGGTAAGCTAGTGCTGTAGCCACAGCTGCCCTGGGGCAGACTGAAGGAAACGTGGCTGTCATTCTGCCTCTTCGACCACTACTGAACATTTATACACATTCATACTGGGGAAGGTGGGTAAAGTGTCTTGCCCAGGGACACAACGGTAGGATCGCTGGGGTGGGGAGCAGGATTCGAACTGCCAACCCTCTGGTTATTGGACGACCCACTCTACCTCCTGAGCCACTGCCGTCCACATTTCCTTCCTCCATTCCATTTTTGCTGAGCACCAAGTTGGACAGCGGGAATTTCCTTTTTTATATGGTCTTTGGCATGACCCAGCCAGGACTTGAACCCCGACATCCCGGTTGTGGGGCGAATACTCTACTGCTAGGTCACCACTCACTTTACAGCTCAGTGGCAGGTGACGTCACTTTGCCAAGCAGCAGTCATTATCACTGTCTTGCAATACACCGAATATTGCAATATCATAATACGATTTCCTATCCTGATCTTTGTCTTGTTCAACTCCCGGCTAGATCTTGGGAGTCATTCATTTGCTGTGCTGACCTAACCAAACAGTGAGCATTTAGCACCGTCTAGTGGACTGAAAAGTCAATTGTTTTTTATTACTCTGGTATCTAAATAGGTGAGTTTGTATTTGCAGCATTTATTGATAATTTTTAATTAGGGCTGTGCAATATGATGATAGACATTTATTGCATCACTGATATATATCGTTTCATCCATCCATCTTCTACCGCTTCTCCGGAGGTCTGGGTCACGGAGGCAGCAGTTCAAGCAGAGAAGCCCAGACTTCCTTCTCCCCAGCCACCTGCTCCAGCTCTTCAGAGAGGATACCAAGGCGTTCCCAGACCAGCTGGGAGACATAGTCTCTCCAGCGAGTCCTGGGTCTACCCCGGGGTCTCCTCCCAGTGGGACGTGCCCGAAACACCTCAAATGGGAGGTGTCCAGGAGGCATCCTGATCATATGCCCATACCATCTCAACTGGCTCCTTTCAATGTGGAGGAGCAGCGGTTCTACTCTGAGCCTGTTCCGGATGACTGAGCTCCTCACCCTATCTCTGAGGGTGAGTCCAGCAATCTTATGAAAAAAGCTCATTTCAGCCGCTTGTATCCGTGATCTCGTTCTTTCAGTCATTATCCAAAGCTCATGGCCATAGGTGAGAGTAGGAACGTAGATTGACTGGTAAATGGACAGCTTTGCCTTAGAGTTCAGCTCCCTCTTCACCACAACAGACTGGTACAATGTCCGCATCACTGCAGATGGTGCTCCAATCCGGCTGTCAATCTCTCGCTCCATTCTCCCCTCACTTGTGAATAAGACCCTAAGATACTTAAACTCATCCACTTGGGGCAGGAGCCTGTCCCCAACCCGGAGAGGGCAATCCACCTTTTTCCGGCTGAGGACCATCGACTCGGACTTGGAGGTACTGATTCTCATCCCAGCCATTTCACACTCAGCAGCAAACCGTCCCAGTAAACCTATAGGTCAGTTCTGGATGAAGCCAGCAGGACAACATCATCTGCAAACAACAGAGATGAGATCCTGTGGTCACCAAGCATGACACCCTCTGTTCCCTGGCTGCACCTAGAAATCCTGTCCATAATAATTATGAACAGGATCGGTGACAAAGGGCAGCCCTGGCGGAGTGCAACTCTCACTGGGAATGAGTCTGACCGAGTGTTGGCAATACGAACCAAGCTGTTACAACGGTTGTACAGAGACCGAATAGCTCATAACAACAAGCCCGATACCCCATACTCCCGAAGCACCCCTCACAAAAAAACACGAGGGACACGGTCGAATGCCTTCTCCAAGTCCACAAAACACATGTAAACTGTTTGGGCAAACTCCCATGAACCCTCGAGGATTCTCAAGAGGGTAAAGAGCTGGTCCGATGTGCCACGGCCAGGACGAAAATCACATTGCTCCTCCTGAATCTGAGGTTCAACCAACGGCTGGACTCTCCTCTCCAGTACCTTGGCATAAACCTTCCCAGGGAGGCTGAGGAGTGTGATTGCTCTAAAATTGGAGCACACCCTCCAGTCCCCTTTTTTGAGGAGAGGAACCACCACCCCAGTTTGCCATGCCAAAGGCACTGCCCCGGACCTCCACATAATGTTGCAGGGCATGTCAACCATGACAGCCCTACAACATCCAGGGCCTTGAGGTACTCAGGGCGAATCTCATCCACCCCTGGGGCCCGGCCACAAAAGAGATTTTTAACCACCTTGGTGACCTCAGCCCCTGTGCGAGTCATCCCCCTCATCCACAAGCCCTGCTTCCTCTGTGGAAGGTGTATCAGTGGGATGGAGAAGATCCTCAAAGTATTCCTTCCACCGCCCGACAATATCCCCAGTCGAAGTCAGCAGTGCCCCATCCGCACCATACACAGTGTGGACAGGGAGCTGCTTCCCCCTCCTGAGCCGCCGGACAGTTTGCCGGAATTTCTTTGAGGCTGACCGAAAGTCTGGTTCCATGGCCTCACCAAACTCCTCCCATACCTGAGTTTTTGCTTCAGCAGCCACCCAAGCTGCACTCTGCTTGGCCTGCCGGTCCACCTCAGCTGCTTCGGCAGTCCCACAAGCCAACCAAGCTTGATAGTACTCCTTCTTCAGCTTAATGGCCCCCCTCACCACCGGTGTCCACCACTTGGTTCGGGGGTTGCCACCACGAGATGCCCCGACGACCTTGTAGCCGCAGCTCTGGGCAGCCACTTCAACAATGGAGGTGGAGAACATGGCCCATTCAGACACCATGTCTCCAGACTCCCTTGGAATGTGGTTGAAGTGGGAGTTGAAAACCTCCCGGACAGGGGCCTCAGCCAGACGTTCCCAGCACACCCTCACTATACGTTTTTTGTCTACCAGGTCTGAATGGCATCCTCCCCTGACATTGGATCCAACTCACCACTAGGTGGTGATCAGTTGACAGCTCTGTGCCTCTCTTTACTCGAGTGGCCAAGACATACAGTCGCAGGTCTGATGACACGATAACAAAATCGATCATCGACCTGCGACCTAGGACATCCTGGTGTCAGGTGCACATATGGACACCCTTATGCTTGAACATGGTGTTCGTTATGGACAAACTGTGGTTAGCACAGAAGTCCAGTAACTGAACACCACTCGAGTTCAGATCAGGCAGGCCATTCCTCCCATTTACCCCCCTCCAGGTTTCACTGTCATTGCCCATGTGCGCATTGAAGTCCCCCAGAAGCACAATGGAGTCTCCAAGAGGAGCACCCTGAAGCACCCCAGTCAGAGACTCCAAAAAGGGTGGGTACTCTGAACCATCACTTGATGCATAGGCACAAATGATGGTCAGGACCCATTTCCCAACCCGAAGGCACAGGGAAACACCCCTTTCGTCCACCGGGGAAAACTCCAATATAGAGGCAGCAAGGTGGGGGGATACAAGAATACCCACCCCTGCTCGTCGCCTCTCGCCCAGGGCAACTTAAGAGTAGGACAAGCTCCAGCCTCTCTCCAGGAGACTGGTTCCGGAACCGGAGCTGTGTGTCGAGGTGAGGCCGACTATATCTAGCCGGTATCTCTCAACCTCATGCACCAGCTCAGGCTCCTTCCCCACCAGAGAGGTGACATTCCACATCCCAAAAGCCAGTTTAGGAAGCTTGGGATCAGACCGCCAAGGTGTCCGCCTTTGATCTACACAGCACCAGACCCCCATGGTCCCTCCTGCAGGTGGTGAGCCCACTGGAGGGCGGACCCATGTAACTCCTTTGGGCTGAGCCCGGCCGGGTACCATGGGCGGAAACCCGGCCACCAGACGCTAGCCATCGAGCCCCTCCCCCGGGCCTGGCTCCAGGGTGGGGCCCCGGTAAGTCTATCGTTTCATATAAAACAAAATTCATTTGTATCGGGATTTAAAAGACACATACCCAGTTTCTACTTGTCGCTGCCTCGTCTCAGGTGTTTGGGTTCCACTGGTTAGGACAGCAGCTGACTGCAAGCTAATGTTTTGGTCATATACAGCACTTCACTTTTTCCACATTTTGTTATGTTACAGCCTGATTCCAAAATGGATTAAATTCATTTTTTCCTCAAAATTCTACACACAATACCCCATAGTGACGACGTGAAAAAAGTTTTTTTTGAGGTTTTTGCAAATTTATTGAAAAAAAATGGGTTTTTTTGCAAATTTATTTAAAAAAATTTTTTTTTTTTGCAAATTTATTTAAAAAAAAAAAAACAACTAACAACCTCCTTACATGGAGGTCTGATCGTCACTTCCTTGTGGTAACGTATCGTCACTTCCTGTTTTGCTGTCTGCCTGTGTGGTTTGCTCTCCAGCTCTCCAGCCACTAACTAGCCACTAGCTATGGCTACTACCTCTCTTTCCTCTCCTCCTCTGGTGTGCTCTCTCTGTCAGATGTTTAGCTACACCTCTGCCTCTTTTAGTGATAACGGTAAATGTAATAAATGTTGTCTTTTTGAGGCGCTCGAGGCGAGGTTGTCTGATTTGGAATCCCGGCTCCGCTGCATTGAAACACCGTCTGCGCCAGTTAATCTCGACGGACGCCCATTAGCTGCAGCGGAGCTAGCTAGCTTAGGTCCCACTGTCAGCGGTTCCCCGGCTCTCCTCAGCATCGAGGAGACTGGGTGGGTGACGGTGAGAAGGAAGCCTAGTCGCAAAGCCCCGGTTCACCACCAACCTGTTCACGTTTCTAATCGTTTTTCCCCGCTCAGCGACACACCCGCTGAGGAAAAAACTCTGATCATTGGTGACTCTGTAGTCAGAAACGTGAACCTAGAGACTACAGCGGCCATAGTCCAATGTATTCCTGGGGCCAGAGCAGGCGACATCGAGTCAAATTTGAAAATGCTGGCTAAAAGTAGCTGTAAATACTCCACAATTGTTATTCACGCCGGCATTAATGACATCCGTCTCCGGCAGTCGGAAGTCACGAAACTTAATATAGAATCGGTGTGTGAGTTTGCAAAAACGATGTGTGCCACTGTAGTGTTCTCTGGACCCCTCCCCAATCTGACCAGTGATGACATGTTTAGTCGCTCGTCATCCTTGAACTGCTGGCTGTCTGTGTGGTGTCCTAAAAATGACGTGGGCTACATTGACAATTGGAGCTCTTTTTGGGGAAAACCTGGTCTTATGAGACGAGACAGCATTCATCCCACTTTGGATGGTGCTTCTCATTTATCTAACAATCTGGCATCTTTTTTATCCAAATTTCCAAAACCATGACTACTCAGAGTTGGGACCAGGAAGCAGAGTCGCAGTCTTACACGCCTCTCTGCAGCTCCTTTTCATCCGCCACCCCTCAGCTTAGCCTCTGTCTTCCCCATCAGAGAATCGTTGTCTGCTCCCTCCAAAGTAAATAAAAATATAATGTATAAGCATCCCAAAGTGATAAAGCAAAATATTGGTAAAACTCAAATTAAACATAAAGCCTCTAAATTGAATGATTTGGCCTCTGTTCCTCCTCATAATTTAAAAATTAAATGTGGTTTATTAAATATTAGGTCTCTAACTCCCAAGTCTCTGTTAGTCCATGATCTGTTAATTGATCATCAGATTGATTTAATTTCCCTTACAGAGACTTGGTTAGGGCAAGAGGATTATGTTGGTTTAAATGAATCAACTCCCTCTGGTTATTTAAACTGTCAAAATCCCAGAAGTTCTGGTCGTGGAGGAGGAGTAGCAACAATTTACCATTCCAAATTACTAGTTAATGTAAAGCAAAAAACATGTTATAATTCCTTTGAGGGCCTGGTCCTCAGTGTTGGGCAGGTTAAACCCAATTTTATTTGCCATAGTTTATCGTCCCCCATCAACCTATTCAGAATTTTTATCCGAATTTGCTGATTTCTTAGCTGATTTAGTGCTGAAATCTGATAGAATAATTATAGTAGGGGACTTTAATATACATGTGGATGTAGATAGTGACTGCCTTAATGTGGCTTTTAATTCAATATTAGACTCGATTGGGTTTTCTCAGAAAGTAGGAAATTCTACTCATTATCTCCACCATACATTGGACCTTGTTCTGACATATGGCATAGAAATAGAAAATCTTGTAGTGTCTCCTCATAACCCTGTACTGTCAGACCATTGTCTGTTAACCTTTGATTTTACTATTTCTGACTATTTGGCTCCTAAAGAAAAATATTATCACAGTAGATGCCTCTCAGATGATGCTGTTTCCAAATTTATGCAGATTGTTTCTTCTATGCCATGTGTCAACACAACGGAAATAAGCTATAGACAGCTTGCTCCTTCTGTAATTGATAACATGGTGGATAGTGTTTCAGCTTCTCTGCATCAGGCTCTAGACTTGGTGGCCCCCTTAAAAAAGAAAAAGTCTAATCAGAGATTTTTAACTCCTTGGTTCAACACAGAAACTCGTGGCTTAAAACAGAAGACTCGTCAATTAGAAAGAAAATGGCGCTCTACTAATTTAGATGAAATCTATTTAGCTTGGAGAAATCATCTTTTTTTTTCCACAATATCTTTATTGAACCTTTTTTTTTTTTAACAAACATGATACAAACAATCAAACACTAACACTAAAGTACTACAAAAAAAAAAAAAATGCACTAAAAACACCAACAACCACCAACAAAATCAAGTCTTCAACAATGCTCCTCTGTTTAGTCTAGACAATCCAATACATAAGTATACATATTATGTTCACCAGTTTGGAATTTACAAGGTCCACACACATCATTCACCTTCTTCTTCAAGAGTTATGTTTAAATTTTTTACATAATCAATAAAAGGTCTCCATATATTCTCAAACACAATTTCCTTTGATTTTAGTATATATGTTATTCTTTCTAATGGAAGGTTTGTTAACATCTGTCTTAACCACTGAGTCACATCTGGTCTATGAGTCTTTTTCCATAATAGTGCAATACATTTTTTGGCATTAAGCAAACTGAGGTCTATGAATGTTCTTTCACTTTTATTAAAATTATGCTTTTCTGGGTACAGACCCAACAAAAACAGTTTAGGATTCAATATGATTTGTTTTGAGATTATTTTTTCAATTGTTACCCTCACCTCTTCCCAAAACATTCTTATTAATCTACATTCCCATAAACAATGAAATAGGGTTCCTTTACTTTCCATGCATTTTGTGCATGTATCTGGTATATTTTTGTTATATCTATTTAACTCCTCCGGTGTAACATACATCCGCATTAACCATTTGAAATGTATCAATTTAAGGCGTGCATTTATTGATTTGGTTTGAGCTTCTGTACAAGCCAATTCCCATTGTTCCTCTGAAATTTCAATTTGCAGATCTTCTTTCCAGTAGTTTAATCTTTTCAGTGAATTTTCACTTGAAGATAGTGTCAATGAGTTATAAAACTCTGAAATAATACCCTTTCTTTTACTATCTTTCATCATCATTTTTTCCAAGGATGAATAAATAGGTCGAGTGAGAGCTTTATTTTGATTTGATCGAATAAAGTTTCTAAGTTGAAGATATTTAAAAAAATGTGTTCTATTGAGATTAAATTTGATCCTCAGCTCTTCAAAAGACATTATGTTGTCTGCACATGGCAAATATAAATCCTGAATCTTTTGTATCCCTTTTAAATTCCATACTTTAAATACAGCGTCCGCTCTCCCTGGTTTAAAATATTGATTACCCCATATTGGACTAAATTGTGACAATAACTGTGGTTCTTTTAAATAGTTTTTAGCTTCACACCATATTTTGATCATATGCTTTACAAATGGATTTTTAACTTGTTTTTGTAATTTTTTTGCCGAATCTGAGTATATGAATATGGGAAGAGGTAAAGGTAAATTGTATGATTCCATTTCAGTCCAGTGAGGGAGATCATTTGATGAAAAATAATATGTCATAGACCTCAGTTGTGCCGACCAATAATACAACATAAAATTTGGACATTTCAGACCTCCACGATCAAATGGTAAATATAATAAAGACAAACGTAATCTAGCCCTCCTGTTGTTCCATATAAATTCCACTAACTTTTTTTTTATTCTTGAGAATAGATCTAAAGGTGGTGATAAGGGAATGTATTGAAATAAATAAAGTATTTTAGGTAAAATATTACTTTTAAGTATATTGATTCTCCCGATCATCGACATTGGTAGTGACATCCATCTCTGAGTTAACTCACTGATATCTGACATTAAGGCTTCATAGTTGACACTGGCGACTGATTCTAGCTTAGGCATAATTTGGATTCCTAAATATTTAAACTGATTTACAACATTGAATTGATTTACCTCAGGGGCTGGGTAATTTCTCTGGGTCTCATTTAGCATTAATATTGAAGATTTAGTTTTATTTATTTTATATCCTGATATTTCCCCAAAATTCTTTATTAAATTCAACAAGGTTGGAATTGATTTTTTTAGATTCGACATAAACAAAATTATATCATCGGCGTACAGGGAGATTTTATGTTCTGTTGGTCCAACTTTAATTCCATATATTTGTGAATGTAAACGTATCGCTATCGCTAAAGGTTCAATTGCCATAGTAAACAGTAAAGGTGAAAGTGGACAGCCTTGTCGACATCCTCTATTGATTTTTATTGGTTTTGAAATATTGTTATTTGTTAGGATTTCTGCTGTAGCATTATTGTATATTATTTGAACCCATTTTATGAAATTATTTCCAAGTCCAAACCTTTGTAGGACTTCAAAAAGAAAGGGCCATTCAACTCTATCAAAGGCCTTTTCGGAGTCCAATGATAGGAGAGCTGTATCCGGTGCTTCTTTATTAAAATAAATAATATTAAATAGTCTTCTTACATTATGGAAGCCTTGTCTACCCTTTATAAAGCCATTCTGATCTCGATTAATAATATTTGGTAAAATTTCTTGTATTCGTCTTGCTAAAATTTACAGATTATCTTAAGGTCGGCGTTTAATAGGCTTATTGGTCTCATATTTTCACATTTATTAGAGGGCTTACCTGGTTTTGGCAGCAGTATAATTAAGGCATTATTTATGTATGATGGTAAATTATTATTTTGAAATGCTTCTAAAACCATTTCCAAAAAAGGTTTTATTAATTTATTCTTAAATTTTTTATAAAGGTCAACTGGAAGACCATCTGGTCCTGCACTTTTTCCTGATTTCATATTATCAATGGCTAGCCCAACTTCTTCTTGACTAATTTTAGACTCCAATATCTCCCTGTTTTCATTTGGAATACACGGTATAGATAGTTCGTTCAAAAACCCATTAGTTTTGTTAAATCAGGTTCATTTTTGGTATCATATAATTTTTCATAGTAATCTCTAAAGGCTCTATTAATTTCTAAAGGATCTATAACTACCTGTCCATTACTTATAATACTGGTAATTGGTGTTTTAATTTCCAATTGTTTAATCTGCCATGCTAATAATTTTCCTGATTTTTCACCTTGTTCATAAAAAGATTGTTTCAATCTTAGAAGACTCGAGGCAGCTCTATTCGCTGATTTTTTGTCGTATTCAGCTCTCAAAATCAGTAATTCATTCTCCAACCTTGGGTCACTTCCTGCATACACTTTTTCCTGAAGATTTTTTATTTTATGTTCCAATTTAGCTCTCTCCTCTCGAGTCTTCTTAGATTTTGATCCTGTATAACTAATAATATGTCCCCTAATAAAAGCTTTGAAAGCCTCCCACTTTACACATGCTGATGTTTGTGTAGTATTGATGTCAAAGAACTCGTCTATCTGTTTTTCTATATACTTGACAAATTCCTCATCCTGAAGCCATTTATGCTGAAATTGCCATCTACCTGATTCCTTTGTCAATTTTTATCTACATATATTAGACAACAGGGTGCATGATCAGAGATCACGATGTTATCATAAAAGCAGTTTTGAATCTTGGACCTTAATTCTGTGGAAATCAAAAAATAATCAATACGTGAGAATGTCTTGTAGGTACTGGAATAACAGAATAGGCTTTAACTTGTGGTTTCATTTCTCTCCATATATCTAACAATCTCAATTCTTTCATAAAATGATTAATAGTCATCCTACATCCAATGTGCGTACAATCCAGTCCTGTTGATCTATCCACACCTGGATTCAATGTACAATTAAAATCCCCTGCTATTATATGTTGCCCTGTAAGTGATGATAAGATGAGAAATAAATTAGCAAAGAACTTCTGATCATCTATATTGGGACCATATAAGTTCACAAGATTTATATTTTCTAATAGCAAAGAACCTTGAATGATTACATATCTTCCAAATTTGTCTCCAATTACATTTTTCACTTGAAAAGGAACTGATTTATGTATGAGAGTCATAACTCCCCTGGCTCGGGATGAAAATGAAGAGGTGAATACACTTCCCTGCCATCTACTCCTAATTCTTTTAACATCCTCCTCTATCAGATGAGTTTCTTGTAAAAACACAATTCTTGAACCCATGTCCTTTATTTTATTCATAACTTGTTTAAGTTTTTTTAAATTTTGTAGACCTCTGCAATTCCATGAAGTTAAATTAAGATTAACACTTTGGTCCATGATCAATAGAGAGTTTGGATTACCTTGCAGTGTAAACATGCTCATACAGAGAAGCAAAAACATGAGTGGTTGAACATTCATCCTACAAACTACACACAAACAAATTTCCCCTTCCCACACTTGTGGCAAACCCCCCAAAATCAAAGAAAAATTCTGTCTCCCGATATAGCCATCGACCGTTCCACACCCACGGGGAACAGCCTAAGCCACTCCTTCTTCATCCTCCCAATCACCCTAACTCTACTACTTTTAATGACGTAACATTAACTCTCCTCTGTAGTTTTCCAACTTAACTCCAAAATTTTTAACAACTTTGTACATCATAGTTTTTTTTTTTTTGTTTGTTTTGTTTTTGTTTTGTTTTTTTAATATATAATACAATCTATATTTTGTAAACTTACTATTTACTTCAAGTCAGTCAGATGCCTGTGCAAATGCTTAATTATTCTACCTTATATTTTGTTCATGCTTAGCTCCCACCAGTCTCTTCTTCTTCTTTGATCTTCTTGATGAACTCCTGCGCCTCCTCTGGGGTCTTGAAGATGTGGGTTCTGCCCTCATACGTGGTCAGCAGTCTCGCAGGATAGATTACACCATGACGAATCCCAAGGTTGCGCAGCTCCTTACGTACGGGATCAAACTGCTTCCTCAATTGCTGGATTCCTGTGGCCAAATCTGGGTAGAACCGCACCTGCTGGTCCTGGTGTTTAATCTCTCCTTTAGCACGTGCAGCGTTGAAGATCTTCATCCTGTCTCTGTTGCTAAGAAACTTCATAATTAAGGTCCTCGGCGGTCCCTTATCTCTCCGTGGGCCAATACGATGTGCTTTTTCCAGAACCACTGCTGATTGCAACTCCTCGCTGCCCAGCACCTCCGGAATCCACTTTTCCAGAAAGGAACATACGTCCCGACCTTCTGATTCCTCTGGAAGACCCACCAGCCTCAAATTATTCTGTCTGCGACCGAGATTCCAAATCCAAAATATTATCTTCCAGAGATTTATTTTTTTTTTCCAAAAGTGCGCACCTTTAATTGAAGACGGGTGACGTCATCTTCAGCACTAGCGAGACGGAGCTCCATCTGCGCCGTTCGTTCTACACAGTCACCCAATTCCTTTCTTATTCCTTCCAACGCTGTCATAATCCCATCAAATCTAGAGGAAAAGTCCGCTCTCATTGAACTCATGGCAGCCATCAGCGCATCTGCGCCATTCCCCGCAGAAATCGCACCGCCGCCAGCCTCCTCCGCCATATATGGAGCCTTGTTTGCTGCGTCACAGACCTGAAAGTCCGTTAATTTGGACTGTTTCGGCGGCTCGCTTTTTCCTTTTCCTGGTTTTCCAGCCTTAGGCTTCGCCGACATATCCTCGCTCAAATGCTGGGATACGTTCTGTCCCAAATGAGAGAGTTATTTGCCGATTTTTTTCTCCAGGAGCAGAGCAGAGCGAGACACGTCCGTCCTACGTGGCAGCCATAACCGGAAGTCCGAGAAATCATCTTTTAATTTATAAAAAATCTCTTAGAAAAGCTAGAACGAGTTTTTACTCTGCATTAATAGAAGAGAACAAGAATAATCCCAGGTTTCTTTTCAGTACTGTAGCCAGGTTGACAAAGAGTCAGGACTCTGTCAATCCTAGCATCCCCTTAGAGCTTACTAGTCAGGACTTTATGAACTTTTTCAATAATAAAATTTCATCCATCAGAGATAAAATCAATCAGATTCTTCCCACAGTTAACTTAAATACTGTAACTATTACAACTCCTTCTACTGATGTCTGTCTTGATGAGTTTACTCCAATCGACCTTTGTGAGTTAGACAAAATAGTTTCCTCATCCAAACCTTCAACTTGTCTTTTAGACTCTATTCCTACCAGGTTATTTAAAGAAGTCTTCCCACTTATTGGTAGCTTTATTCTTCATATAATCAATTCTTCATTAACTTTAGGCCATGTACCGCAGGCTTTTAAAACGGCTGTAATTAAACCCTTACTCAAAAAGCCAACGCTAGATCCAGGAGCTTTAGCTAACTATAGACCAATCTCTAATCTCCCTTTCATTTCAAAAATCTTAGAAAGAGTTGTTGCTACGCAATTATTTGACCACCTGCAGGGAAATGGTTTACTTGAAGAGTTTCAGTCTGGGTTTAGAATCCATCATAGTACTGAAACAGCCTTAGCGAAGGTCACTAACGACCTCCTCATTGCATCTGATAATGGACTAGTTTCTGTACTTGTCCTTTTAGATCTTAGTGCAGCTTTTGATACTATTGATCATAATATTCTACTTGATAGATTAGAACACTATGTTGGACTTAATGGAACTTCGTTGCAGTGGTTTAGATCTTATTTATCTGATAGGTTCCAGTTTGTTCATGTAAATGATGAGTTTTCTCTCAGCTCAAAGCTTAGTCATGGAGTTCCACAGGGATCTGTGCTAGGCCCTACTCTTTTTAGTTTATATATGCTTCCGTTAGGCAACATTATTAGAAAGCACTGTATACATTTTCATTGTTATGCAGATGACACACAATTATACCTGTCAATGAAGCCAGATGATACTAATCAATTAGCCAAGTTAGAAGCCTGTCTTAAGGAAATCAAAGCTTGGATGACTTGTAATTTCCTGCTATTAAATTCAGATAAGACTGAAGTCATTCTTGTTGGTCCAAAAAATCTTAGAAATTCCTTTCCAAATCAAACTTTCAGTTTGGATGCAGTTACTCTTTCTCTTAATAGCTCTGTGAGGAACCTTGGAGTTATTTTTGATCAGGATTTGTCCTTCAATTCACATATTAAATTTGTTTCTAAGACTGCCTTCTATCATTTGCGTAATATTGCCAAGATTAGGAGCATCTTGTCTCAGAGTGATGCTGAGAAGCTGATCCACGCTTTTGTTAGCTCGAGATTAGATTATTGTAATTCTTTATTATCAGGCTGTCCTAAAACATCTTTAAAAGTCTTCAGCTGATCCAAAATGCTGCAGCAAGAGTTTTAACAGGTACTAGAAAGAGAGATCATATCTCTCCGGTTCTGGCCTCCCTTCATTGGCTTCCCATAGAGTTTAGAATTAAGTTTAAAATCCTTCTTCTTACTTACAAAGCTTTAAACAATCAGGCTCCTTTTTATTTAAAAGATCTGATACTAAACAGGGAGAGCGGACGCTGTATTTAAAGTATGGAATTTAAAAGGGATACAAAAGATTCAGGATTTATATTTGCCAGGTGCAGACAACATAATGTCTTTTGAAGAGCTGAGGATCAAATTTAATCTCAATAGAACACATTTTTTTTAAATATCTTCAACTTAGAAACTTTATTCGATCAAATCAAAATAAAGCTCTCACTCGACCTATTTATTCATCCTTGGAAAAAATGATGATGAAGATAGTAAAGAAAGGGTATTATTTCAGAGTTTTATAACTCATTGACACTATCTTCAAGTGAAAATTCACTGAAAAGATTAAACTACTGGAAAGAAGATCTGCAAATTGAAATTTCAGAGGAACAATGGGAATTGGCTTGTACAGAAGCTCCAAACCAAATCAATAAATGCACGCCTTAAATTGATACATTTCAAATGGTTAATGCGGATGTATGTTACACCGGAGGAGTTAAATAGATATAACAAAAATATACCAGATACATGCACAAAATGCATGGAAAGTAAAGGAACCCTATTTCATTGTTTATGGGAATGTAGATTAATAAGAATGTTTTGGGAAGAGGTGAGGGTAACAATTGAAAAAATAATCTCAAAACAAATCATATTGAATCCTAAACTGTTTTTGTTGGGTCTGTACCCAGAAAAGCATAATTTTAATAAAAGTGAAAGAACATTCATAGACCTCAGTTTGCTTAATGCCAAAAAATGTATTGCACTATTATGGAAAAAGACTCATAGACCAGATGTGACTCAGTGGTTAAGACAGATGTTAACAAACCTTCCATTAGAAAGAATAACATATATACTAAAATCAAAGGAAATTGTGTTTGAGAATATATGGAGACCTTTTATTGATTATGTAAAAAATTTAAACATAACTCTTGAAGAAGAAGGTGAATGATGTGTGTTGGACCTTGTAAATTCCAAACTGGTGAACATAATATGTATACTTATGTATTGGATTGTCTAGACTAAACAGAGGAGCATTGTTGAAGACTTGATTTTGTTGGTGGTTGTTGGTGTTTTTAGTGCATTTTTTTTTTTTTTGTAGTACTTTAGTGTTAGTGTTTGATTGTTTGTATCATGTTTGTTAAAAAAAAAAAGGTTCAATAAAGATATTGTGGAAAAAAAAAAAAAGATCTGATACTACCGTATCATCCTAACAGAGCACTACGCTCCCAAAATGCAGGATTACTTGTAATACCTAGAATCTCCAAAAGTACAATGGGAGGCAGAGCCTTCAGTTATCAAGCTCCTCTCCTGTGGATCAGCTGCCAATCTGGATTCGGGAGTCAGACTCGATCTCTGTTTTAAAGAAAGGCTAAAACCTACCTTTTTGATATAGCCTACAATTAAGGAGGGATCATGTGTCTGAACCCTCCCTTAGTTATGCTGCTAATAGGTTTAGTCAGCCGGGGGACCTCCAGTAATGCACTGGGCCTCACTCCTTTCCTCACTCTCTATGAAATATTTTTTTTTTTGCTGGCCATTAACATTTGTTTGTTCTCTCCCATAGATTGAGTCCCCATCGTGCTGTTTGCTCTCTACATGTCTGTTCTTTTCTTCTTCTCTATCCCCTCACCCCCCAGCCAGTCGCAGCAGATGACTGCCCCTCCCTGAGCTGGTTCTGCTGGAGGTTTCTTCCTGTTAAAAGGGAGTTTTTCCTCTCCACCTTCGCCAAGTGCTTGCTCACAGGGGATCGCCTGATTGCTGGGGTCTTTCTGCAACTGTGGGGGTCCCCCCTACAGTTGATAGTGCTATGAGATGACTGTTGTTGTGAAATGGCGCTATATAAATAAAGTTGAATTGAATTGAATTGAAAAAATCACATGTACAGTACATAAGTATTCACAGCCTTTGCCATGGAAGCTCAAAATTGAGCTCAGGTGCATCCTGTTTCCACTGATCATCTTGAGATGTTCTGCAGTATAAACTGGAGTCCACTTGTGGTAAATTCGGTTGATTGGACAGGATCTGGAAAGGCACACACCTGTCTATATAAGGTCCCACAGTTGACAGTGCATGTGAGAGCACAAACAAAGCATGAAGTCAAAGGAATTGTTTGTTGACCTCCGAGACAGGATTGTCTCGAGACACAAATATGGGGAAGGGTACAGAAAAATTCTGCTGCTTTGAAGGTTGCAATGAGCACAGTGGCTTCCATCATCTGTAATGGAAGAAGTTTTGGAACCACCAGGACTCTTCTTAGAGCTGGCCAGCCATCTAAACTGAGCAATCGGGGGAGAAGGGCTTTAGTCAGGGAGGTGACCAAGAAGTGATAGTCACTCTTGTCAGAGCTCCAGCGTTGCTCTGTGAAGAGAGAACCTTACAGAAGGACAACCACTCTGCAGCAATCCACCAACCAGGCCTGTATAGTGGAGTGGCCAGAGGGAAGCCCCTCTTAGTAGGGCTGGGAACGATCCCTAATTTCCAGAATCGATTCGATTCCGATTCTTGAGATTCTGAATCGATCCGAATTCGATTCGATCCCGATTCGATCTGGGGAATTACCATTTTAATAGCATTTTACTTCCCATGAAACAAAAATCTTTGAGGACCTAATGCTGCAATTGTACCAAGAATCTTCTACTTTGTTAATACATAAATTATCCATATAGAACTGACCCAAATCAGTTACAATATGCATTTTTTATTATTTAACTTATCATTTCATAAAGTGCTCAGAGGTGCTTTCTTTAGTGCAAAGGGAGTGTCGCGTCAAGTTCACCCACCCAGATAAGTAAACAAATGCAATGCATGAACCATGCATCTAATCTCTTGTATTTCAGTCTCTCCAGGATTTTGACAGCTGTTTTTGTGATTGATGTGGCCCCAAAAGCCTGGATTTGTGGGGGTTTTCCAAAAAGTTATGGCACCTTTTAGAGTTTTTTGCACTCAAAGTTGTGTGAGGAAGTACAGATTTTAAAGCAGCTGCTTTTTTCCATAGTTTACAGTGATGCTATTCTATGTAAACCACAAGAAAAGCACAGGATTGCCAAAAATTTCTTGTTAAACAGTGATTTATTTAGAATTAAATGCTCAGTAAAATTGTAAAAAAAATGACCAATATTGTGTTCTTGCTGAGAACTTTATAAAAAAAGAAATAAAGAATTTGTCATTACAACAAACTAAATTGCATAGAATGCATGTTAGTGTGGAGAAGGATGATGGCAGCACCTCTTGAATCTTGAATTTGAAGGTCTTCTTCTGTGCTGAAATCCACTGAAGCAGGGATGCTCCTCCACTGACGACCTCTGACCTTCAGAAGGGTCTCAGTGAGTGATGAAGCTTTCCAGTCTTCACACATCTGAAGGCAGATAAAAAGAATAGATTTCACAGTAAAATTAACATTCATATTTTTAGATCGCCCACACCCACAGTAGGGTTTAATAATTTAGGTTTTTTTTTTATATTTTACTACAAATTCACTTTCAATGTTGAAAAGGGTTTCAATTCATTTCCTGAGAAGGTTTGTTCATTTCAATTTAGTTCTACTGAGTAAAAATAGCTTGTTGTACTGCAGCCTTTATTAATTTTATTGTGATTTATTCTCTTCACATCTCTTAAGTGGCAGACGTCAATCTCATAAAAAATACGGTACCTTAATTCTGCATTTATTCACAGACGCTTAACCAACAGTTCTCTCTGTGTCCATAGTTTGTAAAAGAAACCACCATCATGCCAGATAAATATTAATTGACAACACAAACGTTAAAACAAACAAATGATATTATACTTATAGTCTCAGCAGCTCCAAGTCTCCCTCTGCTTCACGGGTTTCAGCCTCCGGCATTTTCCGTTTATCATCGTCAACTTGATGTTCCAACACAGCGCTGACGGAGTAAAAGTCCGTTTATCCCCGCTTTATGAAAAATATTAGAAAGTGCTTAAGGACAGACTTTATGGTGACTTTTGCTGCCTAACTTAAGGACACGCACGTTATTAACTCCACGTCATGTAAACATGAAAAGACGTGTGCACGCGCCGCGGGGAATACAGAAGTTTTATTTATGAAAAATATTCAGAAGCTGTTGAGGACGATCTTTACGGTGACTTTTGTTGCTAAATTAAGAGATGCCACGTTATTATCTCCGCTCGTGTAAGCACGCGCGGCAGGAAACTCTTGCCGGATAAGAACCGTTTTAACACCACAGAAGAAGAACTAGCATATCCGTTAGCTTGCTAGCTCCGTTAGTGTGTCGGTTGTTTATGGTTCTCAGCCGTTGTTCCTGGCTCACTGACCCGGTTTCGACCCGATTATACTTAGCAGACGTTCACAAACGTAAAAAATGTTATATTAAAATATATTAAATATTAAAGATCGATCCGCGGATTTTGATGGATCGATATCGCTCAGTCAAACGTGGATCGAATCCGTATCGATATATTGATCTTTTGACCCACCCCTACTCCTTAGTAAAAGGCACATGGCAGCCCACCTGGAGTTTTCCAAAAGGCACCTGAAGGACTCTCAGACCATGAGAAACAAAATTCTCTGGTCTGATGAGACCAAAGATTTAAGTCTTTGGCCGTGAATGCCAGGCGTCATGTTTGGAGGAAACAGGCACCGTTCATGCAGCATTTTGGAAAAGTCTTCAGCTGATCCAAAAATGCTGCAGCAAGAGTTTTAACAGGTACTGGAAGAGAGATCATATCTCTCCGGTTTTGGCCTCCCTTCATTGGCTTTCCCATAGAGTTTAGAATTAAGTTTAAAATCCTTCTTCTTCTTACAAAGCTCTAAACAATCAGGCTCCTTTTATTTAAAAGATCTGATACTACCGTATTATCCTAACAGAGCACTACGCTCCCAAAATGCAGGATTACTTGTAATACCTAGAATCTCCAAAAGTACAATGGGAGGCAGAGCCTTCAGTTATCAAGCTCCTCTCCTGTGGAATCAGCTGCCAATCTGGATTCGGGAGTCAGACTCGATCTCTGTTTTTAAGAATAGGGCTAAAACCTACCTTTTTGATATAGCCTACAATTAGGGAGGGATCATGTGTTTCTGAACCCTCCCTTAGTTATGCTGCTAATAGGTTTAGTCAGCCGGGGGACCTCCAGTAATGCACTGGGCCTCACTCCTTTCCTCACTCTCTATGAAATATTTTTTTTGCTGGTCATTAACATTTGTTTGTTCTCTCCATAGATTGAGTCCCCATCGTGCTGTATGCTCTCTACATGTCTGTTCTTTTCTTCTTCTCTATCCCCTCACCCCCAGCCAGTCGCAGCAGATGACTGCCCCTCCCTGAGCCTGGTTCTGCTGGAGGTTTCTTCCTGTTAAAAGGGAGTTTTTCCTCTGCACCGTCGCCAAGTGCTTGCTCACAGGGGATCGCCTGATTGCTGGGGTCTTTCTGCAACTTTCTGCAACTGTGGGGGTTCCCCCCTACAGTTGATAGTGCTATGAGATGACTGTTGTTGTGAAATGGCGCTATATAAATTAAGTTGAATTGAATTGAATTGAATTGACCATGCCAGTATTGGTAGCAGCATCATGCTGTGGGGATGTTTTTCAGCAGCAGGAACTGGGAGACTAGTCAGGATAGATTAATAGATTAGAATTAGATTAAAGATTAATGCAGCAATGTACAGAGACATCCAGGATGAACATCTGCTCCTGACCTCAGACTGGGGCAATGGTTCATCTTTCAGCAGGACAACGACCCTAAGCACACAGCCAAGCTATCAAAGGAGTGGCTTCTGGACGACTCTGTGAATGTCCTTGAGTGCCCAGCTAGAGCCCAGACTTGAATCCAATTGAACATCTCTGGAGAGATCTGAAAATGGCTGTGTACCGACACTTCCCATCCAACCTGATGGAGCTTGAGAGGTGCTGCAAAGATGAATGGGCGAAACTGCCCAAAGATAGGTATGCCAAGCTTGTGGCATCATATTCAAAAACTTGAGGCTGCAATTGCTGCCAAAGATGCATCAACAAAGTATTGAGCAAAGGCTGTGAATACTTACGTACATGTGATTTTGTAGTTTTTTTATTACCTCCGCCAAGGAGGTTATGTTTTCATCGGCGTTGGTTTGTCTGTCTGTCTGTCTGTTTGTTTGTTAGCAAGATAACTCAAAAAGTTATTGACGGATTTTCATGAAATTTTCACAGATTGTCAGAAATGGGGTATCCTACAGATGATTAGATTTTGGTGGTGATCCGGATCACCGTCCAGAAGAAAACCGCCATTATGGAAAATGCGATTTTTGTGACTAACTACTGAACCACTAATCCTATCATTGTGAATCCAATTGCTAGTCATATGTTTTCATGGTCAAGGAATCTGAAAATGTACACACAAACACTGTATGGGGGGAACTGTGGCGAAAACCGCCATTACGGAAAATGCGATTTTCGTGAATAACTACTGAACCACTAATCCTATCATTGTGAATCCAATTGCTAGTCATATGTTTTCATGGTCAAGGAATCTGAAAACGTACACACAAACACTGTATGGGGGGAACTGTGGTGCTTGATGGAGGTCTGCACTCTTCGAGTGCTTTTCTAGTTTTTAATAAATTCACAAAAATTTCAAAAAAAAAATTTCACATTGTCATTATGGGGTATTATGTGCAGAATTTTGAGGGGGAAAAAAAATTTAATCCCTTTTGAAATAAGGCTGTAACATAACAAAATAAGGAAAGAGTGAAGCGCTGTGAATACTTTCTGGATGCACTGTAGCCGCTACTTCTCTTAGCCAGGGATGTGGGACTGCTTCCCATGGCTGCGCAGAGGGATAATCTCTATCCTTTTTTATTGGAGGTAAGTAACGTTAACACATCTCTAGCTAATATAAAACAGCAAATGCTAAATGATGATGCTAACTGTCGCTAATAGGAAACGTTAATAGTGTATCAGACCATTGTTTCTTTGGTTTAAATTACTGTCGAGTTTCTTAATTTTGTCTGAAAAAGCATTAAAGCTGGAAAAGTGGTGACAGAAGCCGCATACACACTAAATAAATAATAAATTAAACATGTGGGAGGAAGAAACTGACTCTTAATGTACTTGATTTCTAATAATTTTTAATTAGTCCAAGTAGCGATAATGAATAAAGTTGAAGTCATCTCAATGCACATTAAAAAAACACAATTTTATAACAACACTGCAAAATTAAAAGGGGAAAGTACATAAAATTAATGACAGATGAATCTGTGCAATTGATTTTTTTCACTAATTTAAAATGTAGAAAAAGAGATGGTCCTTTTCATTGGTTATCATATCTAAACTATAGTATTTACAGAAAATGTATATCGTATATGTATTGATTTCATATCATGATAAGATTACTTATGATAGGAAATTTTGGTCATATCGCACAACCCTATTTTTAATCAAGTATTATGATACTGGTGTGTCATTTACTCGTGTATGTAAACCATTTAATCTTTTGTGGGGGAGTTCATGCTCAAGATAGATAAATAAAAACAGAGCAGCACAGTTTATAAATTATAGCTGTTTTTCAGTTTCCTGTTGGTCATTTTTTTCCCCCATAGATATAGTGAAAGAGACAAAACAAGTCTGAGTGAATCCTTGCTACACAGACACAGATTTGTCTATCAAACTTCAACAAAGTGGATGCAAATAATTTGTTGTGTTGAAACTATTTGACTTTGGTGCAACATTTCAGTTTATATGCAGGTTTGGCAGAAATCTGGAAAAAATGCTTTTGCCTTGGACCCCTTATTTTTTTTTTTAAATAACCTGATTAACTGGATAGCCATTTATTCTGAATTAATGTGTGTGCAATCACACCTGCAAAATGCAGAGAAAAGTAATTTTGATGCAAACTACTGCAGTTAGACATTTTTAACAAGCCTCATTAGATGTAACAGCAGGTGAGGTTAACCCTATAGTATGAATTTAAAACTGGTCAACTGTTCATTATGTGGAAAGGAGATGGCATTTTATTGGAGCAGGCAGACATTTTTTAGAGGAAGATAAGGAATACAGCTTAAGTGTACTTAAAGTATATTGTAGTGCTTGAGGCTACCAACTCTTAGTAGTGCTAAGTGAACCAAAGTATGGCCAAAAAAGCAGCAGAAGTTTGCAGAATAATTCAAACCAGCCACCTAATCAGTGTCAGTGGAAAAAGATGAACTTTGTTTCCTAATGAGATGAAACTTGTGTGTGTGTGTGGTGTGTGGAGAGGAGAGAGAGAGAGAGGAGAGAGAGAGAGAGAGAGAGAGAGAGAGAGAGAGAGAGAGAGAGAGAGAGAGAGAGAGAGAGAGAGAGAGAGAGAGAGAGAGAGAGAGATAGAGAGAGAGAGAGAGAGAGAGAGAGAGAGAGAGAGAGAGAGAGAGAGATCCCATCGGGACCCACACCTTATCGTAGTGGGGCACTTTGAGCATCTTCATGACCCCTAGAGCTATGTCGGCCGGAGTCTCATACTCCTGGCAGGGTCACCCAAGCCGAACAGGTTGAAGGGTAGAGGCCAGACTAAGAGTAATCCCGAAGATGAAGACCACAGCGGTAGAGAAGGCAGAAGCTGGTAGTAATGATAAACACCACAATGGCTGTAAAAGCGGACGAAAGCTAAGGGAGCACACCCTGACAAAAAAGCAAGCTGGTGGTGGCACGCTTTGAGGCGGTTTCCCAAAATCTGGATTCCGACAGCCATCCTGCAGTTGTGAGAAGATACCGGTCGTCTAGGGTCTCCCTTGCCACTGGAACCATCTTCTCTACAATCAAGGTAGTGGTATCGGGAAAAGCGCACCCCCCATGCCACTCTAAAAACCATCACTGCGCAGGTATCTTCTTTACCTGAGTCTCCCGACCTCTAAAGTCTGGCGGCGATGGACCATCCAGTACGGGGGCAGGCCTGAATGAGCTGGAAGCTCCTAGCTGGAACTCTGCATGTCAGCAGCACAGGACACGGTCGTTAGCAGTTAGGATTGAGTGCAGCTGCTTCCGGCAGACCTCTGTGCGTCTGAGCAGCCTCATTTAGGGACCGCACTGCTCACCCCATTGGGAAAGGCCTCGAAAAGGTGGCTAAACATTGCCCACTCAGCACAGCACCCGGATAGGGAAAACCGCACCTGTCGGGACATTCCACTATGCGGTCGAAAAACAAAAACAATACCATTTAGAATTGTAGCATGGAATTTTTTTTATTTTTTTTTTAAATTTTAATTATTTTTTTTTTCACTTCCGGCGCATACGAGTCGGCTGCCTTTTGCAACAGCGGCTCAATTCTGAGTCTTTTTTTTTCCTTCCTCTCTCTCTGATCCGGTGACAACTCTCTGATCCAGCACACCTTTCACTCCTATATATCACGGACACACAGATCGCCCCAAATGTCTCCCGAGCCGGTGACGGAGCCACTGTTTAAGCAGGAGACGGTACAGCAGGGAAGAGCTGCTAGCATTCAACCGCCACCCCGGTGCTAACGGGAAAAACTCGACATACAGGGAGAACTGAGGTGAAAACGCCGTGGGTGCTGTGCTGGAGTAAGCAGAAGGCAAGAAATATAAGGTACAGACCCACCCTCCCATCCGTTGTTATGGGGAATGTACTATCGTTACTGGGAAAGGTAGATGAGCTAGCGGCTCTCCTCCCGCTACGATAGCATATGCCGGGAGTGTAGCCCTGTTCTATTCACAGAGACTTGGCTAACCTGAATTAGCAGCAGATGCTAACATTGAACTGGAGGGTTTCCACGCGATACGGGCAGACCGAACATCAGACAGTGGCAAAGCAAGGGGCGGTGGAGTGATAATGTATGTTAACAACAACTGTGCAGACCGGGACATATCACTGTTAAACAACAACACTGCAGGCAAAGACATTGAGTTGCTAGCTGTTAGCATGCGGCCTACATATCTCCCGAGGGAATACTCACAATCTGATCTGCATTGTTGTTTATGCAAATCCGACGGCGAACGCTGGGACAGCGCATGACGTCATCCATTCAGTAACTGGCAGGCTGCAGGACAGAACACCCAGATGCTCTTCTCCTCATCTCAGGCGATTTCAACCATGTTTCACTGTCTCCCATTCTACCCACGTTACCCAGTATGTCACATGCCACACTAGAGACAATAAAACACTGGACTTATTCTACGCAAACACTAAGGAGGCGTACACCTCATCACAACTCCCCCCCACTCGGGAGATCAGATCACAACTTGGTCATCTCCGGCCGGTGTACAAACCCCTAGTGCACAGACAACCTCCGGCCATGCGCACAGTGAAGTTATGGTCTGAGGAGGCAATGGACACTCTAAAGGGCTGTTTTGAAACCACCCGCCTGGGAGCAGCTCTGCGATCCACATGGTGAGGACATCGATGGCCTCACTCACACCATCATGGACTACATCAGCTTCTGTGTGGACCAACACCGTTCCCACCAAGACCATACGGTGTTGCTCAAACAACAAACCCTGGATCAACCCTGAGATAAAAACACTTCGGAGAGAGAAGAAGAGGATCTTCAGGTCGGGGAACAGGAGATGCTGAAGTCCGTACAGAGGGAGCTGAGGAGAAGATCAGAGAAGGCAAGGACAGCTTCAGGAAGAAGATGGAGGACAAGCTGCAACAGAGCAACATCGGCGGGGTCTGGAGAAACCTTAAAACCATCTCTGGGCTCCAAAATACCTCCCCCCAGGCCACGGGGGGCAGGGAGTGGGCAAACAATCTGAATTTGTTTTTCAATAGGTTTGACCAACCGCCCTTCCCCCTGACTGCACAACAACCACTGCTGCCTCTAAGACATCAAGTCCTGCTGCCCACTCCCCACTCCACCAACTCCCCCCCCCACTCCCAACACACAGCCCCCAAACCTGACCCTCACTAAGACCCAGGTGAGGACGGAGCTGAGGAAGATCAAGGCGAGGAAGGCGTCGGGACCGGACGGCATCAGCGGCAAAACTTCCTCAAGTCCTGTGCAGACCCGCTGTGTGGGATTGTGGAGTACATCTTCACTCTGAGCCTGAAGCTGGGGAGGGTACCACAGCGGTGGAAAACATCTTGTGTGGTACCTGTACCAAAGACTTCCCACCCCAAAGATCTGAACAGCTACAGACCAGTGGCCTTGACGTCCCACATAATGAAGACCCTGGAGAGACTGCTCCTTGCTCACCTCCGCCCCCTGGTGGGGACCAGCGATGGATCCACTCCAGTTCGCCTACCAGCATGGCATTGGGGTGGAGGATGCGGTGATCTCCTCCTTCACTGTTCTCTGTCCCACCTGGAGAAGCCCGGGAATGCGGTGAGGATCATGTTCTTTGACTTCTCCAGTGCTTTCAACACCATCCAACCAATGATCCTGAAGGACAAGCTGCTGTGCGCAGGGGTGGACCAGCACCTGTCATCATGGATCCTGGACTACCTCACAAACCGGCCTCAGTTTGTGAGAACCCGGGATTGTGTGTCCGACTTGATCATCGGTAGCACGGGGCCCCCCCAGGGAACAGTTTTGGCTCCCTTCCTGTTCACCCTTTATACTGCGGACTTCTCACACAACACAACACAACACACTGCCATCTACAGAAGTTCTCTGATGACTCTGTGATCGTTGGCCTCATCTCCAACAGAGATGAAGCTGAGTACAGAGGGCTTATCCAGGACTTCGTGGACTGGTGCCATCGGAACTGCCTCCAAATCAACGCGAGGAAAACTAAGCAGCTGGTGGTGGACTGCTGCAGGCAAGGACAACCCTCACAGCTCCAGTAAATATACAGGGAACAGACATCGAGATGGTGACATCCTATAAATACCTGGTGTTCATCTGAACAATAAACTAGACTGGTCACACAATACTGACGCACTCTACAAGAAGGGACAGCGCAGCTGTTCCTACTGAGGAGACTCGGGTCTTTTGGTGGACAAGGGGCGCTGCTGAAGACATTCTATGACATGGTGGTGGCATCAGCCATCACTTTTGGAGTGGTCTGCTGGGGCAGTGGCATTACAGCAGCCGATAGGAAGAGACTGAACAAACTGATCAAGAAAGCTAGCTCCGTCCTGGGGCAGCGCCATGACCCAGTGGAGGAGATAGGAGAGAGAAGGATGGTGGCTAAACTGTCATCTCTGCTGGAGTCCGAGTTCCACCCTATGCAGGACATACTGAATGCACTGAGGAGCTCATTTAGCAGCAGACTACATCATCCTAGGTGCACAACCGAGAGGTTTCGCAGGTCCTTCCTACCTACGGCTGTCAGACTGTACAACCTAAGCAGGGCTGCTCGCAGAGATAGCAAAAAGACGTGACAACCTAATAGTTTTGAATGCAAAAGATGCAATAGACTTACACAATGGTCCCCTCCGGTATACAACTAGGAAAATATCAGTCGCTATGGAGGGTGAGAATATGTATGGGTACATAATCATACCATGTAGGATAACTAAGTAGACAGTTGTGCTGTTTCATTCCATCTAGCTACAATGCTCTGCACTGTGTGTTTATATATATATTTATATATTTACTCCATCTAGCAACAATGCTCCACACTGTGTGTGTTTATATATTTACATATTTATTCCATCTACAGTGGGGGCAAAAAAGTATTTAGTCAGCCACCAATTGTGCAAGTTCTCCCACTTAAAAGATGAGAGAGGTCTCCAATTTTCATCATAGGTATACCTCAACTATGAGAGACAAAATGAGAAAAAAAAATCCAGAAAATCACATTGAAGGATTTTTAATGAATTAATTGGTAATAAGTATTTGGTCACCTACAAACAAGCAAGATTTCTGACTCTCACAGACCTGTAACTTCTTCTTTAAGAGGCTCCTCTGTCCTCCACTCGTTACCTGTATTAATGGCACCTGTTTGAACTTGTTATCAGTATAAAAGACACCTGTCCACAACCTCAAACAGTCAGACTCCAAACTCCACTATGGCTAAGACCAAAGAGCTGTCAAAGGACACCAGAAACAAAATTGTAGACCTGCACCAGGCTGGGAAGACTGAATCTGCAATAGGTAAGCAGCTTGGTGTGAAGAAATCAACTGTGGGAGCAATTATTAGAAAATGGAAGACATACAAGACCACTGATAATCTCCCTCGATCTGGGGCTCCACGCAAGATCTCACCCCGTGAGGTCAAAATGATCACGAGAACAGTGAGCAAAAATCCCAGACCCACACGGGGGGACCTAGTGAATGACCTGCAGAGAGCTGGACCAAAGTAACAAAGGCTACATCAGTGACACACTACGCCGTCAGGGACTCAAACCTGCAGTGCTAGACGTGTCCCCCTGCTTAAGCCAGTACATGTCCAGGCCCATCTGAAGTTTGCTAGAGAGCATTTGGATGATCCAGAAGAGGATTAGGAGAATGTCATATGGTCAGATGAAACCAAAATAGAACTTTTTGGTAAAAACTCAACTTGTCGTGTTTAGAGGAGAAAGAACACCATACCTACTGTGAAGCATGGGGGTGAAAACATTATACTTTGGGGCTGTTTTTCTGCAAAGGGACCAGGACGACTGATCTGTGTAAAGGAAAGAATGGATGGGGCCATGTATCATGAGATTTTGAGTGAAAACCTCCTTCCATCAGCAAGGGCATTGAAGATGAAACGTGGCTGGGTCTTTCAGCATGACAATGATCCCAAACACACCGCCCCGGCAATGAAGGAGTGGCTTTGTAAGAAGCATTTCAAGGTCCTGGAGTGGCCTAGCCAGTCTCCAGATCTTTCACCTCATAGAAAATCTTTGGAGGGAGTTGAAAGTCCATGTTGCCCAGCAACAGCCCCAAAACATCACTGCTCTAGAGAAGATCTGCATGGAGGAATGGGCCAAAATACCAGCAACAGTGTGTGAAAAACCTTGTGAAGACTTAAAGAAAACGTTTGACATCTGTCATTGCCAACAAAGGGTATATAACAAAGTATTGAGATGAACTTTTGTTATTGATCAAATACCTATTTTACCGAGGAATTTACCAATTAATTCATTAAAAATCCTTCAATGTGATTTTCTGGATTTTTTTTTTTTCTCATTTTGTCTCTCATAGTTGAGGTATACCTATGATGAAAATTGGAGACCTCTTCTCATCTTTTAAGTGGAAGAACTTGCACAATTGTTGCTGATTAAATACTTTTTTTCCCCACTGTAGCTACAGTGCTCTGCACTGTGGTGTTTATATATCTACATATTTATTCCATCTAGCTACAATGCTCCACATTGTGTGTTTATATATTCATATATTTATTCCATCTAGCTACAATGCTCCGCACTGTGTGTTTATATATTTACATATTTATTCCATCTAGCTACAATGCTCCGCGCTGTTTATATATCTACATATTTATTCCATCTAGCTACAATGCTCCGCACTGTGTGTTTATATATTTACATATTTATTCCATCTAGCTACAATGCTCCGCGCTGTTTATATCTACATATTTATTCCATCTAGCTACAATACTCCGCACTGTGTGTTTATATACTCATATATTTATTCCATCCAGCTACAATGCTCCGCACTGTGTGTCTATATATATATATTTATATTTATATTTATATGTACATATGTATACTTGCTGCTCTTGTTTTTTCTCTTGCCTTCTGATTGTTGCTCTGAGTGTTGCTATCCCTGTGCTGTTGCAATCCTGGAATTTCCCCATTGTGGGACTAATAAAGGCTTATCTTATCTTATCTTAATATAAGGATACTCCTGGTTGCTAGTCCGGACAGACCACAGCGCAGAACAGCACTTGTTGCCAGCGAGCTGAAGCGCTACAATGTGGATGTGGCAGCACTCAGTGAGACCTGACTCCTCGAGGAAGGCTCACTCAATGAAGTAGGAGAGGGTTATACATTCTTTTGGAAAGGATACCCCATTGGTGGACAACTCCTTCATGGAGTTGGTTTTGCAATCAAGAACAGCCTCCTGCACAAGCTCACAGAATCACCAGTGGGTGTCAGTGAAAGGCTCATGACTCTTCGCATCCCCCTTGCAAAATGCAGGTATGTCACTTTGGTAAGTGCCTATGCACCAACTCTGCCATCGAACGCTGAAGAGAAGGACCGCTTCTACCAGACACTTGATGACATCCTTAGTCACATCCCGAAGGATGACAAAATCATGCTGCTTGGTGATTTCAATGCAAGAGTCGGAAAGAACTTGCAAAACTGGAATGGTGTAATCAGTGCCCATGGCATTGGAAAAGTCAACCCCAATGGCATGAGACTTCTTAGTCTCTGTGTGGAACATGAGCTTACCATCACTAACACAATCTTCCAGCAAAAGAACAAATATAAGGCATCCTGGATGCATCCCAGGTCCAAACATTGGCACCTGATCGACTATGTGATCGTGAGGAGGGCTGACCTCAACGACGTGCTCCTCACAAGAGCTATGCGAGGGGCAGACTGCTGGACCGACCACCGCATGATTCTGACAAAGGTCAGAATGCATGTTCAGCCCCTAGCTTGCCACGGTGGCCCAAAGAGGAAAATACTCCACTGTGCCAGACTCTCCAGCAGCGACATCTGTGACAACTTCCATCGCTCCCTAGCTGAGAGGCTGGCAGGTATTGAACAACTGTTCACCTCAGAGTCTGGGATGGATGAGAAGTGGACCACTCTATCCACCATCCTCTTTGACACTGCAGCCCAAGCCATCGGTTTCAAAACCAAGAAACATCAGGACTGGTTTGACCAGAATGCTGGACAGATCTCCACCCTCCTGGACAGAATGCACAGGGCACACAGAGTCACACTGAACAACCCACAATCCCAGTTTCATAAGAAGCAATGGCAAGCCCTTCGTTCTGATGTCCAAACAACTCTCAGGAAACTGCAAGATGAGTGGTGGATCTCAAAGGCCAATGAAATCCAGACTTATGCTGATAGAAACAATAAGATAAGATAAGATAAGATAAGATAAGCCTTTATTAGTCCCACAATGGGGAAATTCCAGGATTGCAACAGCACAGGGATAGCAACACTCAGAGCAACAATCAGAAGGCAAGAAAAAAAAAAACAAGCAAGCAAGAGCAGCTAATATACATATGTACATATTACTATAAAATATATATACACACACACACAGACACACAGTGCAGAGCATTGTAGCTGGATGGAATAAATATATGAATATATGAACACAGTGCAGAGCATTGTAGCTAGATGAATAAATATGTAAATATATAAACACCCACAGTACGGAGCATTGCAGCTAGGTGGAATAAATATGCAAGTATATAAACACACACAGTGCAGAGCAATGTAGCTAGATGGAATAATATGTAGATATATAAAAACACAGTGCAGAGCATTGTAGCTAGATGGAATAAATATATAGATATATAAATATAAACACACCCAGTGCTGAGCATTGTAGCTAGATGGAATAAATATGTAAATATATAAACACACACAGTGCAGAGCATTGTTGCTAGATGGGATGAAACAGCATAACCGTCTACTTAGTTATCCTACATGGTATGATTATGTGCCCATACATATTCTCACCCTCCATAGCGACCGGTATGTTCCTAGTTGTATGCCGGAGAGGACCATTGTGTAAGTCTATTGCATCTTTTGCATTCAAAAAACTATTAGTTTGTTACGTCTTTTTGCTCTCTCTGCGAGCAGCCCTGCTTAGGTTGTACAGTCTGACAGCCGTTGGTAGGAAGGACCTACGAAACCTCTTGGTTGTGCACCTGGGATGATGTAGTCTGCTGCTAAATGAGCTCCTCAGTGCATCCAGTATGTCCTGCATAGGGTGGAACTCGGACTCCAGCAGAGATGACAGTTTAGCCACCGTCCTTCTCTCTCCTATCTCCTCCATCGGATCAAGGCGCTGCCCCAGGACAGAGCTAGCTTTCTTAATCAGTTTGTTCAGTCTCTTCCTATCGGCTGCAGTAATGCCACTGCCCCAGCAGACCACTCCAAAAGTGATGGCCGATGCCACCACCGTGTCATAGAATGACTTCAGCAGCGCCCCTTGTACACCAAAAGACCTGAGTCTCCTCAGCAGGAACAGCCTGCGCTGTCCCTTCTTGTAGAGTGCGTCAGTATTGTGTGACCAGTCTAGTTTATTGTTCAGATGAACACCCAGGTACTTATAGGATGTCACCATCTCGATGTCTGTTCCCTGTATATTTACTGGTGCTGTGAGGGGCTGCCCATGCCTGCGGCAGTCCACCACCAGCTCCTTAGTTTTCCTCGCGTTGATCTGGAGGCAGTTCCGATGGCACCAGTCCACGAAGTCCTGGATAAGCCCTCTGTACTCAGCTTCATCTCCGTTGGAGATGAGACCAACGATCGCAGAGTCATCAGAGAACTTCTGTAGATGGCAGTGTGTTGTGTTGTGTGAGAAGTCCGCAGTATAAAGAGTGAACAGGAAGGGAGCCAGCACCGTTCCCTGGGGGGCCCCCGTGCTACTGATGATCGTGTCGGAAACACAGTCCCGGGTTCTCACAAACTGAGGCCGGTTCGTGAGGTAGTCCAGGATCCATGATGACAGGTGCTGGTCCACCCCTGCGCGCAGCAGCTTGTCCTTCAGGATCATCGGTTGGATGGTGTTGAAAGCACTGGAGAAGTCAAAGAACATGATCCTCACCATATTCCCGGGCTTCTCCAGGTGGGACAGAGGACGGTGAAGGAGGAAGATCACCGCATCCTCCACCCCAATGCCATGCTGGTAGGCGAACTGGAGTGGATCCATCGCTGGTTCCACCAGGGGGCGGAGGTGAGCAAGGAGCAGTCTCTCCAGGGTCTTCATCAAGTGGGACGTCAATATGCACAGTTTCTATGATGCAGTCAAAACCATCTACAGCCCCAGAAACTGCTCCCTAGCACCTGTTAGATCTGCTGATGGAGCTTCTTTAATCAAGGATCAAGCCATGATAGTGGAGCGGTGGGCTGAGCATTTTAACACTGTGCTTAACCAGCCCACCTCAGTGAACCCAACTGTCCTTGCAGAGCTCCCTGAACATCCTACCTTGCCAGATCTCGACCTCCCCCCAACCTTCAAAGAAATCCTGCATGCAGTAAAAACCCTGAAAAACAATAAATCCCCTGGACCTGACGGCATCCCAGCTGAACTTCTTAAGGAAGGAGGCTACCTCTGTGCTCGGACACTGTATCTCTATATCTCAGAGGTGTGGAGACGAGAGTGTGTCCCACAACAGTGGAAAGACGGCAACATTGTGACCATCTACAAGAACAAAGGAGACAAATCCATCTGCTCCAGTAGTAGGGGTATCTCTCTGTTGGCCATTGCTGGAAAGGTCCTTGCTAAGGTCATGCTCCGCAGACTTACACTACCGTTCAAAAGTTTGGGGTCACTTAGAAATTTCCTTATTTTGGAAAGAAAAGCACTTTTTTCAATGAAGATAACTTTAAACTAATCAGAAATACACTCTATACATTGCTAATGTGGCAAATGACTATTCTAGCTGCAAATGTCTGGTTTTTGGTGCAATATCTACATAGGTGTATAGAGGCCCATTTCCAGCAACTATCACTCCAGTGTTCTAATGGTACAGTGTGTTTGCTCATTGCGTCAGAAGGCTAATGGATGATTAGAAAACCCTTGTGCAATTATGTTAGGTCTGCAATGCTGTAATTGCTGCAAATGGAGGATTCTTTGACGAAAGCAAAGTTTGAAGGAAAAAATTATTATTTCAAATACAAATCATTATTTCTAACCTTGTCAATGTCTTGACTACATTTTCTATTCATTTTACAACTCATGGTGGTAAATAAGTGTGACTTTTCATGGAAAACACAAAATAATTGTCTGGATGACCCCAGACTTTTGAACGGTAGTGTATCTCTGCAATATCAGAGCGGGTCACCCCAGAGTCACAGTGTGGTTTTCGGAAGGACAGGGGGACAGTTGACATGATCTTTGTGACGCGTCGGCTCCAAGAGAAATGTCGGGAGCAGCGTAAGGACCTGTTCATTGCCTTTGTCGACCTGTCAAAGGCATTTGACACAGTGAACAGGGAACTACTATGGCAAGTCCTGAAGAGATTTGGGTGTCCACCCAAGTTCCTCACCATCCTCGTGCAGTTCCATTCTGGGATGATGGCCTGAGTGGTAGTGGGAAGGCACAGCTCAGAACCTTTTGGAGTGCAAACCGGAGTGAGGCAAGGCTGTGTGCTGGCCCCAGTCCTCTTCAACATCTTCCTTGTCTGTGTAACAACTCTGCTATGTAGGAGGGTGGAGAAGCAAGCTGGAGTTACCATTGACTTCAGGCTTGATGGTAACCTGTTCAACATCAGGAGGCTACAGGCAACTTCCAAGCTGACATCAGAGACCATCATTGAGCTACAATACGCCGATGACTGTGCCCTGGTTGCCCATACACCAGACACTCTACAAAACATCCTCTCGGCAGCTGTAACTGCATACACCAGAATGGGACTGACAATCAACACCCAGAAGACAGAGATACTCTGTCAATCCAGTACTGACCCCCCACAAAACCCAATAACCCTCACAGCAGCAGGGCAACAGCTGCTCACGGTGCCCACTTTCAAATACCTGGGGAGCATAATATCTGACACCTGCTCAATGCATGACGAGATCCAGAACCGCCTCAAGCAAGCATCAGCATCTTTTGCTCATCTTAGGAGAAGGGTTCTTCAGAACAGCAACCTCAAACTCCACACCAAAGTGCTGGTCTACAGATCTGTATGTATCACCACCTTACTGTATGGATGTGAGGCATGGACTATTTACAGCCGCCACCTGAGAAGCCTAAAGACCTTCCATGTAAGATGTCTCCAGAAGATCCTTGGCATCACTTGGAAGGACAGAGTGCTGCACACAGAAGTGCTGGTGAGAGCTGGCAGCTGCAGCGTGGAGTCCATCTTGGTCCAGCATCAACTCAGGTGGTTGGGGCATGTCATCCGGATGCCCAGCCACAGACTCCCACGCAGAATCTTGTATGGTCAGTTACACCAAGGCCAACGCAGCACTGGTGGACAGAAGAAGCGCTTCAAAGACCAAATGAAGTCCATCCTGAAGAGATGTTGGATCAACCCCTCTTCACTGGAGGAACTCGCTTCCTGCCGAGACATCTGGCGCTCCCACTCCTCACAGGGAGTGGATTATATGGAGGAACAGTGCACACAACACCGGACAGCAAAGCTTGCAAAGAGGCATGCTCGCCAAGTCCCCCCTGCTCCCCCCAGCACCTCCTTCACATGTCCGGTCTGTAACCGAATCTGCAGATCCAGGATCGGACTATTCAAACACCAGCAGACTCATAAATAAAGAAGATGGTCATCATCGAATCGATGGACTACCAGAAGTGTGTTTTTTGAAAGGTTTCTAGTACTCTTCTACCACCTTTACACAGGGGTGGAGATTGTTGCAAGAGCACTGAAAGATTGAAAAAATGACCAGATCACTCAACAATCTTTCAGTGATCATCCAGTGATCTTCATGGTTGCCACAGTTGAGAGACTGTTTTAACTCTGTCTACAGCAGTCTTTAAACGATCACCAAAGGCAAGCAATCCCCCAACAAACGTTTGGTGAACTCCCAGTGATCTCTCAGTGATCTTTCAATGAATGGGTCGCTCACTGACCTGCCATTTCTACCTTTGGGGTGGAAAAATTTGGCATTCATTGAAAGATCGCTAAGAGCTCATTTGGGAGATGGATTAGATTTTTGAATGGTCAAGGAAAGCTCAAGGAGCACTCCCAGTGATAACTCAACAATCTTTGAATGAACACCAAGTTTTTCCACCAACAAAGGCAGAGATGGCTCAGAGATCAGTGAGGGATCCCTGAGCGTTCAATGAAAGTCTCAGAGTTTATTGAAAGATTGCTTAGAGATCATTTGAAGGTCTTTGAGCACTTGATGAGAGATTGTTTTGGAATGAGTCAAAACTTTGAGGACTGTAGAGATCATTGAGAGATTGTTTGGAGACCTGACCATTTTGTCATCATTGAACAATCTCTCAATAATCTCCACCCCTATGGAAAGGGAATATAAGATTTTATAGGGGCTGGCAGTCAAAAGTAGTTTTTTTTTTTTTTACAGGAAGATGAACAATACAGCTTAAGTGTACCTTTGTAGTCCTTCAGCTGCCATTTCTTAGTAGTACTAAGTGAACCAAAGTATGCAAAATTGCAGCAGAGGTTTGCAAAATAATTCAAAAAAGCCTCTAATCAGTGTCAGTGGAAAAGCTGGACTTTGTTTCCTAATAAGATGAAACTTGGAACATCCCCAGAGTTGAAATTAGTGGATATCTACATCATAAGAGTCTCTTTTGTTTGTTCAGTCATGCAGTGAGTTGGCTCTTCATCGCCTAATAGCTGTGCGCACTAGATAAAACACATGTATCTGTTTTGATCCATTATTGTTTTCCTTGTAAAAGTTGTAAACATGTGATACAAAACTGAAATCAGAATCATTTACAGCTACAATGAAAGGAAGACGGAAGTCTCACGACCATGATATCACGGGGAGAAGAAGCACATTTTTCCACGCTGAACACGATGTCCTTTCGTAATTTCTCTTTTAGCAACATCTTGTTCTGTGCTGTGCTTTTCGTGTGCACGCCCGTGTGTGTGTGATATCAGTAACTTAAACCAAACGGCGTACAGTGACTCGTGTGTTTTTCTTTTGTTAAAGCACACACACACACAATTGTCTCCCTGTCCCACGCAGAAATCCGCACATTTCTACGGGCCGCTCCGTAGGCTGCATTCCATGAATATCACAAGCGGCGGTCTTAACACTTGCGCCTATATCTGTGCATGCGCGCACACACAGATGACTGCAGCGAGACTTTGTGCAAATAACTGCAGTGTGAGCGGGAGGAGCTGCTTGTGGAGGAAAAGACGAGAGAGACAGAGAGAGAGGGGGGGCCATTGTTCACTTGTGTGTTTGTGTCAGACATGATGACAGGATGAATAGCTGAAGAACCTGATTGTGAATAGTTGTAACACAACTCGCTCATCCTGCAAGTCGAGTGCGTGTATGTATGAGTGTGCCGGAGCGGGCGGGGGAAGGAGTTCCGTGTTTTAAATTTGTCCCAACTAAAAGAGTGGGTGTGAGCTTTTTTGTTTGCTATAAGTGAAGTAAAATGATTCAACTTTTTCGTTCTTGTCCCCCCCTCCTCTCCTCATTTGTGGGCTTCTCTCCTCTAAGCAGCAACAGGGGGCAGGGTGCTGGGAGGCAGGGAGGAGGTAATTGTCTCAAGCTGTGGAGAGAGTTGAGCAGGATTGTGTGCTCCCTGCAGTGCTTCGTGGTGTCTGTGTGTACAGATGGGATGGCAAAAAAGTTTGCTTAGCAAAAGCAGGAGAGGTTGTGTTTCTTATTATCTTGTATAAAAAATGTGGAGGGGGCAAACAAATGTATTCAGGGTGTTTGGAGAAATATAAACAGTAAATAAAAAAATCAGATTAAAAACAAAGAAAAGTGGGGAATCGTAACAAACGAGGGGAATATGAAACGTTCAAAGCCACAGGCAGAAGGTGTGTGTGTGTGTGTGTGTGTGTGCGCGCGCGTGCGTGTGTGTGTGCGCGCTGTTGGGGGGGGGGGGCTGTTGAAGCCCCAGTGGGGGTTTCTTCCAGAGTTCATCCCTCTTGAAGGAGGGAAGGAAAGGGAGGAGGGAGGGTCAGTTTTGTCTCGTATACAAACTGCAGACTTCGGGGCCCGGTGTGGTCGCCTGCGGCTGAGTCCCACCTCACCGTGACTGCAGTCATCTCTGAGGTTCAGCAGAATTGGATCAGTTTAAAAATGAGTCGGAAGGATCCAGTCCAGGGTGCAGCTCTTTGTGCAGCAGAATACACAAGAAAAGGCAAAATCAAGATGGTGATGAGCTCTGAGTGAGGGCCAAAACTTCTCCTACAGCTCTTCGCTTGTTTTTCACACTGTGATATCCTACCGTGTAGCAATGATCACACTTGAGTTATTTCTTTGGCTAACTCTGCCGTTTATTCTGCAACACACATAATATGACTGAACATGGATTCTGCGCGGGGTTTTCACACTCTTGTTCTAATGTGTCCCCTTAATAGTAGTGCTGAACAATACAGGTAGTTCCCCCTAGAGGCATGTGCCAGTAATGTTTTAAATTAGACTTGCAGTCTACCACATCCCTCCCCTCTAGATTAAACTACTTTTAATTACACTAGCCAATTATGCTAGACATCCTGGAACTCCCATTTAACCCTAAACAATCACAGTTACTTTTAACTTCTTAAACACATGTGCCATACACATAATTTCTTTCTCTTTTTTTTTTTTTTTTTTACATGTATAACACACATAACAGTCTAACTGGGGATTTGGTTTGACTACCGCATCCCAGTGAGGTTCCAGGACGCATTCTTGTCCTGTGGCTGGGGAACTCACTACTGACTAAGTATAGTCCTTCAAGTAGTCTGGAGCTTTCCTAGCTCGCTGAGATCTTCTCACGGCGGGTGAGCCAACTGCAGGTGAAGACTCAGACTGCTCCACTGTTTCGGCTGCTGCAGTGCTGCCCGTAGAGTCTGCAGAGACGGTTACCTCAGGTTTCACCTGAAGTGGTGGTTCGTTGATGCTCTCCTCAGGATGGGTGTCAGACAACACCTCTGGTGCCATCGGCAGGGGAATGGAGCTCCTACCACGAACTTGGTCGATGTGTCGCCTCACCACTTGTCCATGACCTAATGTCACCTTGAATGACACAGGGCCTGTCTTTTCTGTTATTTCTCCTGGTACCCAGGCTGGTCCTGAGCCAAAGTTGCGGGTGTAGACCACGTCTCCTTCTCTCAGTATTCTCTCTCTAGCATGCATGTCATGATAACCTTTTTGTTTCTCTTGTTTATCATGCACTTTGTTTCTGAAGTCTGGATGTATTAAGTCAAATGTTGACCTCAACTTCCTTCCACACAACAGCTCAGCTGGTGACTTGCCAGTTGTAGATTGGGGTGTTATTCGATAGCTGAACAGAGCTCTCGACATTCGGGTTTCAATAGAGTCTCCTGTCATCTTTTTCATGAGTGACTTGAACGTCTGCACGGCCCTCTCGGCTAAGCCGTTAGAAGAAGGATGGTATGGCGCAGTCGTGATGTGACGTATGCCATTCTTTTCAGAAAACTCTTGGAACTGTTCACTCATAAAACATGTACCGTTATCTGATACTATGATTTCAGGTAGCCCATGTTGGCTGAAACTCTTTCTAAGACATTCAATGGTAACAGTAGAAGTAGAGCTACTCACAGAATATGCATCGATCCACTTTGAGTATGCGTCAACTATGATCAGGAACATTCTTCCCATCCATGGACCTGCGTAGTCAATGTGAATTCTTCTCCATGGTTTATCTGGAACTTCCCAGGGATGTAGTGGGGCTGTTGGAGGACTGTTCCTGTTCTCCTGGCATGCCGCACATGACTTCACAAGCGCCTCCACCTCTGCATCCATGTTGGGCCACCACATGTAACTCCTCGCCAACGCTTTCATGCGAGTGATGCCAGGGTGTGCTTGGTGTAGTTGTTGCAGTAAGGCATTCCTACCAGGTGGTGGAACAACCACGCGTCCTCCCCACAGGATACAACCTTCCTGGGTGCTGAGCTCATCCTGTCGTCGGGCATAGGGAATGAACTCAGGACTGTTCATTTTCGGCCATCCTCGCAAGATGTATTCTCGCACTCTTGCTAGAACAGGGTCTTTGTCTGTCCACTTCTTTATTTGTTGTGCGTTCACCAGGGGCACGCCGATATCTTCAAACAATAGCACTCTCTCCTCCTCCTCAGGCGTGCTGTCTCTTCCTCCATCCAAGGGTAGCCTACTCATCGCGTCAGCATTTGTATGGTCCCGTCCGGCTTTGTAAACGATGGTGTACTCATACGCTGCTAATGTAACGGCCCATCTCTGAATTCTCTGAGATGTCATCTGGGGTATGGCTCTCATTTCACTGAACAGTGAAATTAGTGGCTTGTGGTCAGTCACTATAGCGAACTGTCTCCCGTACAGGTATTTGTGGAATTTTTTTACACCAAATACTACTGCAAGGCCCTCCTTGTCTAGCTGGGAGTAGTTTTTCTCAGCTGCACTAAGAGTTCTTGAGACGAACCCTATGGGTCTCTCTGAGCCATCCTCCATACGATGAGAGAGTACAGCACCCACACCGTAGGGTGATGCGTCACACGCCAGGATGAGTGGTTTGTTTGAATCATAGTGCACTAACACACTACAGGACTGAAGTAACGCTTTGGACTCTTCAAACGCCTTCTGCTGCTTGACCCCCCATGACCATTTTTCTTCCTTCTTAAGTAAGGTATGTAGTGGTGCCAGCAGCGTGGAGAGCTTTGGGAGGAACCTATGGTAATAGTTCAACAAGCCCAGGTAGGCTTTTAACTCAGTAACATTTTGTGGCTCAGGCGCCTCCGCAATGGCTTCCACTTTGTCTGTTAGAGGGTGTAGACCACTGGCGTTGATCTTGTGGCCTAGGAACACCACCTCTTTTCCCATGAACTCACACTTGCTTCTTTTCAACCTCAGACCGCTTTTCTCCAACCGTTGAAGCACTTCCTTCAGCGTTTTCAGATGTTCTTGTTCATTTGGTCCTGTACAAAGGATGTCATCCAAATAAACGGCAACATTCGGAATTCCACCTAGGATGCCCTCCATAGTTCTCTGGAATATAGCAGGACTGGAAGCTACTCCAAATGGTAAGCGTGTGTAGGTATATAAGCCTTTGTGTGTATTGATGGTTACATACTTTCTTGATTCTTCTTCCAAGACTACTTGTTGGTAGGCGTGACTCATGTCTAATTTCGTGAAGTGTCGGCCGCCATTCAGCTGTGCGAAGAGGTCCTCCACTTTAGGAATTGGATACTGATCCACCCGTGATGCTCGATTGACAGTGAGTTTGTAATCTCCACATATTCTAATGGAGCCATCCGGCTTTCTCACTGGGACTATGGGCGCCGCCCATTCTGCAACCTGCACTGGCTCAATGATCTTGTCATCCAGCAGCCTCTGTAGCTCGCTTTCGACCAGTGGCTTGACTGCATAGGGTACCGGTCGGGGTTTGTAGAATCGTGGTTGGGCCTCCTTGTCCACATTAATCTTTGCAGTGACACCTTTTAGCTGTCCTAAGCCTTCTTTGAACACCTCAGCGTGTCTTTCGAGGATCTCCTCCAGCTGCAATTTGGGCTGAGATTCCACTTTATTCACCAACTGATCCATCATGGCCAGTTCTTGTAGCCAACTTCGCCCTAGTAGATTTGGTCCTTCGCTCCCAACTACTACTACAGGTAAGTCCTTTTCTTTGTTTTCGTGCTGCACCTTCACTTGTGCCATGCCTAGCACGTCTAGCTTCTCTCCTGTGTATGTTTTTAATTTTAATGAACAGGGATTTAATTCTGCTGTGTCTGTTTTCTTCCACAGTTGTGTATATTGCTGTTTACTTAATATGGTTACTCCACAGCCTGTATCAACTTCAAATGTTACTTTCATTCCATTAACATTCATGGTACGCGTGATGGGCGCTACCTTGGTCAGCTCCTCTGACGTGTTGTAAATTGTGTGAAAATCCATGTCTTCTGTATCACTTTCTCCCTCCCCTCTCAGTTGATTCGCTCGCTGTTCCTTTCCTGGGTCCTTGTTTTCATACTTTTGCCCATTAACTGTCGCTTTCAGCACCTGTGCGCTGTCCACCTTTATTCTACATGCTTTCTTAATGTGCCCTCGCTTGCCACAATTATGACACAGCTCAGTGGCAAATTTGCACTCGGCGGCATTGTGCTGGCCTTTGCAGCGATAACAACTGGGGAATTTGTGCTGAGTTTTGTCAGTCAACACTTTGTGGACACCTACTTGGGTCTTAGGCACACGAACATGCGTTGCTGTGTCCTCTGCTAGTTTCCTTTGCATTTCTCTCACATCTTTAGATGCTGTTTCCATCGCTTGGCATAATTCCAAAGCCTTTGCAAAAGTGAGTTTTGTTTCAGATAAAAGTCGCCGTTGCATTCGGTCATCATTCACTCCACACACAAGTCTGTCTCTTAACATTTCTTCCAATGAGTCTTTGTAATCACAGTGCAGTGCTAATTTCCTCAATTCTGCCACATACTCTGCTATGGACTCAGTGTTCCTCCTTATGCGTGAATTAAATTTGAATCGTTGCACGATTTCACTCGGTTTGGGGCTGAAGTGCTTCTGAAGCTCAGCAGTAAGCTGGTCGTATGTTTTATCTTTCGGTAATGCAGGGCTTATTAAATTTCTCAACAAGCTGTAAGTAGTTGCACCAACTCCACTCAACAGTACAGCCTTCCTTTTGTCTGGCTCCTCAATGTCATTAGCTTGGAAGAAAAAGTCCAACATTTCACTATATTCTTCCCATGACTGAGTCGAGTTATCAAAAGGGGTTACCGTTCCGATTACAGCCGCCATTGCTCGTCGTGGTGGGGAAACCTCGTTTTTCCTCCTCTGAACTTGCACTCGAACTACTGGAGTCACTTGAGTTCGCCACACTTGCAATGTTCTCTGTTTCTCGCCGCTGATTTTTTTTTCTTTTAATCCTCGTCGCCAATTGTGTGATATCCTACCGTGTAGCAATGATCACACTTGAGTTATTTCTTTGGCTAACTCTGCCGTTTATTCTGCAACACACATAATATGACTGAACATGGATTCTGCGCGGGGTTTTCACACTCTTGTTCTAATGTGTCCCCTTAATAGTAGTGCTGAACAATACAGGTAGTTCCCCCTAGAGGCATGTGCCAGTAATGTTTTAAATTAGACTTGCAGTCTACCACACACACCCCTCTTCCAAATGCGTGACGATGAAATCAGCCTTCAGTTCGGATGTTTTCAAATGTTCCCTTTACATTTTACTGTTCTCCCACACTGGTCAGATTTTCCAGGGGGAATCTGACTTCTTTGCCATATAAACCGATTTTCTCAACAAAACTCCATACACTTGTCTGTGCAGGAAGAGATGTTCTCCAGGTGTTTTCTGTGTGGAGTCTACATGTTCGTGCTGTGTCTGGCATATGCATGTCAGGTTGATTGACCTTAAATGGGGAAATCTGAATTTCCCGTAGGTATGAATGTGAAAGTGAATGACTGCCTTTCTATATGCAAGTGTTGGCCCTGCGATGGGCTGGTGAGCCGTCTAGGGTGTACCCCTCAGGAATGGAGCAAATGCAGATGTTTGGGGGTAAGGTGAAGAAGCTGCGCTAAACAAAAACGAAAAACGATGTCAGCCAGAGCAGGCCACCAGGAGATTTTTTTTCCCCGAGATCACAAGAAAAGCAGCTCTTAACCTATGAAAACACATGAATTTATTCTGTGATCCAACACAACAGAATTCACAATGAGTCATAGGAAAGAGTCTTACAATCAAGCCACAACAGATTATGTCAACGTGGAAATGTGTCCACACAAACTATAATGGCTGATGATCAAGATTTTTATAAATGAGCCTTTACAAGAATTACTGCTGCTACTGCGAGGCAATTGTCTGGACTATCATCAAACTTCCCCGTAATGACCCTCAGGTGAGTTTGTATCCAGGGTGTGCTCAAGGTCAAGGTTAAAATTTCCACCATGAGTATGTGTTGTTTCAACAGTAGACATGGGACTCTGTGTGTGTGTGTTTATATGGTGACTTCCAGGTGTTCTTGAGCTACTCAGTCATGACTTCACCGTATAGTCATTTCAACTGACCAAGTGCCACATTTACTCTCTCTCCATCTTTGATTTTATGGAGTTAATAATTCATTGTAACACACTCTTTATTATATGCAGAGGGTATAATGTTTTTGGCCAGTCCGTCCGTTTGTTGGAAACTTTTATTTTGTCACTACAGTAGCTTGTACATTTCTGATTAGACCAACTTCAGATTTATACAGAAGCTTGAATTCATCAATACCTTAGATGTGTTTGAGTTTGATAGACATCTAACGAGGGATTAACCTGCAAAGTCAACCAACAACTAAAACGACTTGAATATGAACCTTGTTCTTTTGAAAAAGACATTAGTTCCTTTGGCTTCGTGCCAGGTTTATATTCACGTCACATGAGAACATGCATTACATTGTTCAGTGAGAACTCTGGCATGCATGTGGTATGTAAGCTTGCTAACTAAGGTTCTTTCATTATATAAACATGTGTAATCAAAAATGTAATAAACCTTTATGGTATATAATATAATCAGTCCCTATCTACAATAGGTTTACAGCAACAGGCCCTATTCCTACCAGGTTATTTAAAGAAGTCTTATCATTCATTGGTAGCTCTGTTCTTCAAATAATTAATTCTTCATTAACATTAGGCTACGTATCACAGGCTTTTAAAACTGCTGTAATTAAACCGTTACTTAAAAATACAATGCTGGATCCAGGAGTTTTAGCTGACTAAAGACCAATCTCTTATCTTGTAGAGAGAGGAATGATCAGGTGAAGCAGGAGCTGGAGCAGAGCAGACTTTATTACTCTCTCTATCATCAGACAACAAGAATAAAAACCCAGGTCGCTGGCATCTTTTTATACCATACAAACTCGCCTCGCAATCTGGGGGGTTCACATCACAATACATACATTCACAATAACAATTCCCTTTGTCACCCAGCCTGTTGGCGCATTATTATGCAGCCCGGAGGAGAATACATATTATCATGCAGTCTTATGGAGAAAACCACAGTCTGTCTTGCATATCCGTTTCACAGCTTTTAAGCTTCTCCTCCTGTGCCATTCAGTCTGAGTAGAAAACGTATTGTCTGGGTCCCCCACAATCTGCCTTTTATTTCAAAAATCTTAGTTGTTTCTACGCAATTATTTGACCGCTAATGGCTTATTTGAAGAATTTAAATCAGGGTTTAGAATTCATCATAGTACTGAAACAGCTTTGGTGAAGGTCACTAACAATCTCCTTATCACATCTGACAATGGACTTGTTTCTGCACTTATCCTTTTAGACCTTAGTGCAGCTTTTGATACTATTGATCATATTTTACTTGACAGATTAGAAGACCTTGTTGGACTTAATGGAACGTCTTTGCAGTGGTTTAAATCTTATTTACAGCGGGAAAAATAAGTATTGAACACGTCAACAGTTTTCTGTATTTTTGATGGAGCAATTGACCTGAGATTTTCACTAGATATCAGTAACAACCCAAATAATCCATACATGCAAAGAAATCAAGGTAACTGTGTTCACAAAACAAGTTATATTTAATAAAGTGGAATGACAGGGAATAAGTATTGAGCACACTAGGTGAAATTCATTTAATATTTAGTAGAAAAGTCTTTGTTGGTAATAACGGCTTCAAGATGCCTCCTGTATGGAGAAACTAGGTGCAGGCATTGCTCAGGAGTGATTTTAGCCCATTCTTCCACACAAACTTTCTTCAGAGCTTGAAGGTTCTGTGGGTGTCTTCTATGAACTCTGATCTTTAGTTCGTTCCATAGATTTTCAATTGGATTCAGGTCAGGTGACTGACTGGACCATTCTAGCAGCTTTATTTTCCTTCTCTGGAGCCAGTTGAGAGTTTCCTTTGCTGTGTGTTTGGGATCATTGTCTTGCTGAAATGTCGACCCTCGTTTCATCTTCAGCATTTTGGTAGAAGGCAACAGATTCTTATCAAGGATGTCTCTGTACATTTGTCCATTCATCTTTCCTTCAATTATATGAAGTCTACCTGTACCATGTGCTGAAAAGCACCCCACACCATGATGGGATGTGCAGTGCCATTTCTTTTTGGATGCCACAACACACATGCTGTGTTGTGGCATCCAAAAAGTTCAATTTTGGTCTCATCTGACCAGACTATATTCTCCCAGTATTTTACTGGCTTGCCCAAATGTTGTGCAGCAAACTTTAAAGCTTCAACATGCTTTTTCTTCGGCAATGGAGTCTTGCAAGGTGAGCAGGCATAGAGCCCATGTGGGTTGAGTGCATTACTTATTGTTTTCTTTGAAACAGCAGTACCTGCTAACTCCAGGTCTTTCTGGAGCTCTCCGCGAGTGGTCTTTGGCTCTTGGATAACTGTTATGATAACACTGGTCAACACCAAATTTATTGTCTAAGTTTTTTAGCTGATTTAGGACAATTTTGATCTGCTGAATCTAAAAATCACATTGGTTTTGCTCAATCGGGTCAACTTTTTGAATTATGGCCACATGTTTTTTTTATACGTTTTTGTTTGCATGTACGGGTATTGTCGCTTTATATGATGTAAAATTCTTTTTTATGTGTTGAAATTCTCTGAATTTTGAACAGTGACGACGCAACATTCAATTTACATATACTTACCTTTATATAAAGGTAAGTACATGCACAGTATTAAGTAAGTACAGGTTTTTATTTAGCACCTGATCAAGAGAAACAGATGTCATTTTCGGATTCAGCGGTGCAAACTTGTCTTAAATCAGTTGAAAAAACACAGACAACTTACAAAAATATTATTTTTGTAACCCTGTGTAATTCTTTTGACTCCTCTGTCAGAAATCTTGCGAGGAGCTCCTGGTTGTGGCCGGTTTGTGGTAAAATGATTTTCTTTCCACTTCCGAATGGTGACCTCAACAGTGCTCACTAGAACATTCAGTAGTTTAGAATTGCGCCTGTAACCAACGCCATCATTATGTTTTACAACAATAAGGTTGCAAAGGTCTAGAGAGCTCTTTGCTTCTACCCATCATGAGTTCTTTGTGGTGTGACAATCTGATATTCACAGACCTTTTTAAAGGCTATCACTCAGGACTTAACCAGCTGAAATTAATTTGCACTGATGGGGGATGGGATGGTTTCCTAAATTCTGATGGATTTCAGCTGGTTTCTTGGCTTTCTATGCCTTTTGGCACCTCTTTTTCTTCACATGTACTTATTCCCGTGTCATTCCACTTTATTAAATATAACTTATTTTGTGAACATAGTTGCCTTGATTTTTTTTTTTGTATGTATGGATCACTTGGGTTGTTACTGATATCTAGTGAAAATAAGATAAGATAAGATAAGCCTTTATTAGTCCCACAACGGGGAAATTCCAGGATTGCAACAGCACAGGGATAGCAACACTCAGAGCAACAATCAGAAGGCAAGAAAAAAAAAAAAAAGCAAGCAAGCAAGAGCAGCTAATATACATATGTACATATTACTATAAATACATATACAGTGGGGCAAAAAAGTATTTAGTCAGCCACCAATTGTGCAAGTTCTACCACTTAAAAGATGAGAGAGGTCTCCAATGTTCATCATAGCTATACCTCAACTATGAGAGACAAAAGGAGGAAAAAAAAATCCAGAAAATCACATTGAAGGATTTTTTAATGAATTAATTGGTAAATTCCTTGGTAAAATAAGTATTTGGTCACCTACAAACAAGCAAGATTTCTGGCTTTCACAGACCTGTAACTTCTTCTTTGAGAGGCTCCTCTGTCCTCCACTCGTTACCTGTATTAATGGCACCTATTTGAACTCGTTAGCAGTATAAAAGACACCTGTCCACAACCTCAAACAGTCAGACTCCAAACTCCACTATGGCCAAGACCAAAGAGCTGTCAAAGGACACCAGAAACAAAACTGTAGACCTGCACCAGGCTGGAAAGACTGAATCTGCAATAGGTAAGCAGCTTGGTGTGAAGAAATCAACTGTGGGAGCAATTATTAGAAAATGGAAGACATACAAGACCACTGATAATCTCCCTCGATCTGGGACTCCACACAGGATCTCACCCCGTGGGGTCAAAATGATCGCAAGAACGGTGAGCAAAAATCCCAGAACCACACGGGGGGACCTAGTGAATGACCTGCAGAGAGCTGGGACCAAAGTAACAAAGGCTACATCAGTAACACACTACGCCGCCAGGGACTCAAATCCTGCAGTGCCAGACGTGTCCCCCTGCTTAAGCCAGTACATGTCCAGGCCCGTCTGAAATTTGCTAGAGAGCATTTGGATGATCCAGAAGAGGATTGGGAGAATGTCATATGGTCAGATGAAACCAAAATAGAACTTTTTGATGAAAACTCAACTTGTCGTGTTTGGAGGAGAAAGAACACCATACCTACTGTGAAGCATGGGGGTGGAAACATCATACTTTGGGGCTCTTTTTCTGCAAAGGGACCAGGACGACTGATCTGTGTAAAGGAAAGAATGAATGGGGCCATGTATCGTGAGATTTTGAGTGAAAATCTCCTTCCATCAGCAAGGGCATTGAAGATGAAACGTGGCTGGGTCTTTCAGCATGACAATGATCCCAAACACACCGCCCGGGCAACGAAGGAGTGGCTTCGTAAGAAGCATCTCAAGGTCCTGGAGTGGCCTAGCCAGTCTCCAGTTCTCAACCGCATAGAAAATCTTTGGAGGGAGTTGAAAGTCCGTGTTGCCCAGCGACAGCCCCAAAACATCACTGCTCTAGAGGAGATCTGCATGAAGGAATGGGACAAAATACCAGCAACAGTGTGTGAAAACCTTGTGAAGACTTACAGAAAACGTTTGACCTCTGTCATTGCCAACAAAGGGTATATAACAAAGTATTGAGATGAACTTTTGGGATTGACCAAATACTTATTTTACCGAGGAATTTACCAATTAATTCATTAAAAATCATTCAATGTGATTTTCTGGATTTTTTTTTCTCAGTTTGTCTCTCATAGTTGAGGTATACCTATGATGAAAATTGGAGACCTCTCTCATCTTTTAAGTGGGAGAACTTGCACAATTGGTGGCTGACTAAATACTTTTTTGCCCCACTGTATATACACACAGACAATGCAGAGCATTGTAGCTGGATGGGATAAATATATGAGTATATAAACACACAGTGCGGAGCATTGTAGCTAGATGGAATAAATATGTAGATATATAAACACCCACAGTACGGAGCATTGCAGCTAGGTGGAATAAATATGTAAATATATAAACACACACAGTGCGGAGCAATGTAGCTAGATGGAATAGTATGTAGATATATAAACACACAGTGCGGAGCATTGTAGCTAGATGGAATGAATATATAGATATATAAATATAAACATAAACATAAACAAACGCCTAGTGCGGAGCATTGTAGCTAGATGGAATAAATATGTAAATGTATAAACACACACAGTGCAGAGCATTGTTGCTAGATGGGATGAAACAGCACAACCGTCTACTTAGTTATCCTACATGGTATGATTATGTGCCCATACATATTCTCACCCTCCATAGCGACCGGTATTTTCCTAGTTGTATGCCGGAGGGGACCATTGTGTAAGTCTATTGCATCTTTTGCATTCAAAAAAACTATTAGGTTGTTACGTCTTTTTGCTATCTATGCGAGCAGCCCTGCTTAGGTTGTACAGTCTGACAGCCGTTGGTAGGAAGGACCTGCGAAACCTCTCGGTTGTGCACCTGGGATGATGTAGTCTGCTGCTAAATGAGCTCCTCAGTGCATTCAGTATGTCCTGCATAGGGTGGAACTCAGACTCCAGCAGAGATGACAGTTTAGCCACCGTCCTTCTCTCTCCTATCTCCTCCACCGGATCAAGGCGCTGCCCCAGGACGGAGCTAGCTTTCTTGATCAGTTTGTTCAGTCTCTTCCTATCGGCTGCAGTAATGTCACTGCCCCAGCAGACCACTCCAAAAGTGATGGCTGATGCCACCACCGTGTCATAGAATGTCTTCAGCAGCGCCCCTTGTACACCAAAAGACCTGAGTCTCCTCAGTAGGAGCAGCCTGCGCTGTCTCTTCTTGTAGAGTGCGTCAGTATTGTGTGACCAGTCTAGTTTATTGTTCAGATGAACACCCAGGTACTTGTAGGATGTCACCATCTCAATGTCTGCTCCCTGTATATTTACTGGTGCTGTGAGGGGTTGTCCATGCCTGCGGCAGTCCACCACCAGCTCCTTAGTTTTTCTCGCGTTGATCTGGAGGCAGTTCCGATGGCACCAGTCCACGAAGTCCTGGATAAGCCCTCTGTACTCAGCTTCATCTCCATTGGAGATGAGGCCAACGATCGCAGAGTCATCAGAGAACAAAATCTCAGGTCAATTGCTCCATCAGAAATATGTTTAATGAGAAAAATGTTGATGTGTTCAATACTTATTTTCCCCACTGTATCTGACAGGTTCCAGTTTGTTCATGTCAATAACAAGTTTTCTTCAAATTCAAAGCTCAGTTACGGAGTTCCACAGGGATCTTTGTTAGGTCCTATTCTTTTTAGTTTATATATGCTTCCGTTAGGTAATATTATTAGAAAACTTCATAAATTTCCATTGTCATGCAGATGACACACAATTATATTTGTGAATGAAGCCAGATGATAGTAATCAGTTAACCAAATTAGGGGCTTTTCTTAAGGAAATCAGAGCTTGGATGACTTGTAATTTCTTGCTATTAAGTTCAGATAAGACTGAAGTCATTCTGGTTGCCCCCCCCCCCAAAAAAAAAACCTTAGCAATACCTTCCTAAATCAAACTCTTAGTTCTAGAGCTGTGCGATATGACAATATGTATCTGATGACGATATAAAAATGTTTATCATTTCATAGAATGTGCTGTCATTTATATCATATCATACCCCCATTTATTCAGTAAAGCTCCTACCTCACCACTACTTGTCAGCGCCTTGGCTCTTCCCTGCAGTGCGCGATTGCGCGCAGCGGAACGAGTGTGGTGGGTGGCTAGGCTTCAGTCTGGTGGTTGCTAATACTAACTCCAAACTACCGGTTTAGATAGCTGCTACTCCTGTTTGTCAGGGATGTGGGACCATTTTTCATCATGCTGCATCAGAGAGGATAGTTCACTGACCTCATTTTAATAGGAGGTAAGTAACGTTAACACCATGTCTAATTATAAAATGCTAAATGATTGTCATTTAAGCTAAGTTGTGCTAACTGGAAACCGTAGCAGACCATCGCTTTTTATTTTTTTTTTTTTGGGGGGGGGGGGGGGTAAATTATTGCTGAGTTTCTTAGTTTTGTCTGAAAATTTTTTTATTAAAGCTGCAAAAGTGCATGATGGTGGCACATAGACGCAAAATAAATAAATTAAAATGGGTCGGAGGAGCAAGTTGGCTCTTAATGTAATTTATTTGATTTCTAATCATTTTAATTAGTCAAGTAGTGATAATGAATAAAGTTAAAGTCATCACATGTATTTTACAGACGTGGACAAAATTGTTGGTACCCCTGTTAATGAAAGAAAAACCCACAATGGTCACAGAAATAGCTTGAATCTGATAAAAGTGGTAATAAATAAAAAATTCTATGAAAATTCATTAATTCATTCATTCATCTTCTTCCGCTTAATCCTTTTCGGGTCAAGGGGGGGCTGGAGCCTATCCCAGCATCTTTGGGCAAGAGGCAGGGTACACCCTGGGCATATTGCCAGTCCATCGCAGGGCCAACACAGAGAGACAGACAACCATTCACTGTCACAGTCCCCAGTGAAAATCAGACAATGCTTTTGAATTGTGGTTCAACAGAATTATTTTAAGAAACAAACTCATGAAACAGGCCTGGACAAAAATGATGGTACCCTTAACTTAATATTTTGTTGCACAACCTTTTGAGGCAATCACTGCAATCAAATTATTTCTGTAACTGTCAATGAGACTTCTGCACCTCTCAGCAGGTATTTTGGCCCACTCCTCATGAGCCAAACTGCTCCAGTTGTCTCAGGTTTGAAGGGTGCCTTCTCCAGACGGCATGTTTCAGCTCCTTCCACAGATGTTCAATAGGATTTAGATCAGGGCTCATAGAAGGCCACTTTAGAATAGTCCAATGTTTCGCTCTTAGCCATTCTTGGGTGTTTTAAGCTGTGTGTTTTGGGTCATTATCCTGTTGCAAGACCCATGACCTGTGACTGAGACCAAGCTGTCTGACACTGGGCAGCACATTTCTCTCTAGAGTACCTTGATAGTCTTGAGATTTGATTGTACCCTGCACAGATTCAAGACACCCTGTGCCAGATGCAGCAAAGCAGCCCCAGAACATAACAGAACCTCCTCCATGTTTCACAGTAGGGACAGTGTTCTTTTCTTGGTATGCTTCATTTTTGCGTCTGTGAACGTAGAGCTGATGTGCCTTGCCAAAAAGTTCCAGTTTTGTCTCGTCTGTCCATAGGACATTCTCCCAGAAGCTTTGTAGCTTGTCAACATGCAGTTTGGAAAATTCCAGTCTGGCTTTTTTATGATTTGTTTTCAACAGTGGTGTCCTCCTTGGTCGTCTCCCATGAAGTCCACTTTGGCTCAAACAACGATGGATGGTGCGATCTGACACTGATGTACCTTGACCTTGGAGTTCACCATGAATGTGTTTAGAGGTTGTTCTGGGATCTTTTGTTACCATTTGTATTATCCGTCTCCTCCTGCGGCCACGTCCAGGGAGGTTGGCTACAGTCCCGTAGATCTTAAATTTCTGAATAATATGTGCAACTGTAGTCACAGGAACATCAAGCTGCTTGGAGATGGTCTTATAGCCTTTACCTTTAACATGCTTGTCTATAATTTTCTTTATAATCTCCTGAGACAACTCTCTCCTTTGCTTCCTCTGGTCCATGTTTAGTGTGGTACACACCATGTCAACAAACAGCACAGTGACTACTTGTCATCCTTTAAATAGGCAGACTGACTGATTACAAGTTTGTAGACACCTGTGAGAGGACACATCTTAGTTGAACATGTCCCTATGGTCACATTATTTTCAATCTTTTCTAGGGGTACCATCATTTTTGTCCAGGCCTGTTTCATGAGTTTGTTTTTTAAAATAATTCTGTTGAACCACAATTCAAAAGCATTGTCTGATTTTCATTGGTTAATTTTCATAGAATTTTTTTATTTATTACCACTTTTGTCAGATTCAAGTTATTTCTGTGACCATTGTGGGTTTTTCTTTCATTAACAGAGGGGTACCAACAATTTTGTCCACGTCTGTATTACACTACCTTTTGTGTCTTTGATTTTCAGATCATGACCAACCTGAAATATTTTTATTAAGAAGCAAGCAGGTTAAATCAGGACAGAATGGCAGTCTTTAGGCTGCAGGTCTACACTTAAATTTTCATTGACGTAAACTAACAGCTAATTCATATCTGTAGGTGACAGTCATGGGTAATGTTCTCATTTTCAGACATTTTTTAATGTTTTTTTTTTTGCCATTCTCCTCTGGCTCATGAAATATTTAACTTATTGATGTTTACTTTTTATTCATATATGATTTAGAAGAAAAGCCTGGAATTTATGGGAATCAAGTCTCAAGTGCACATTACAAAACTATTTTATAACACTGCAAAATTATGAGGGAAAATGGCACATGTAAAAAAAAAAAGAGATGGTCCTTTTTATATGATTCTCTAAACTGTAGAATTTACAGAAAATATATATTGTTATCGTGATATAAGATGACTTATATCGTGATATGAATTTTTTTGCCATATCGCACAGCCCTACTTAGTTCTGTGAGGACCCTTGGAGTTATTTTTGATCGAGATCTGTTCTTGAATTCACATATTAAACCTGTTTCTAATACTGCTTTTTATCATTTGTGTAATATTGCCAAGATTAGGAACATCTTGTCTGAGTGATGCTGAGAAGCTAATCCACACTTTTGTTAGTTCTAGATTAGATTATTGTAACTCTTCATTATCAGGCTGTCCTAAAACATTTTTAAAAAGTCTTCAGTTGACCCAAAATGCTGCAGCTAGAGTTTTAACAGGTACTAGAAAAAGAGACCATATCTCTCCGGTTCTGGCCTCCCTTCACTGGCTTCCCATAGAATCTAGAATGAAGTTTAAAATCCTTCTTCTCACTTCCAAGGCTCTAAATAATCAGGCCCCTTTTTATTTATATGATAGTACCTTATCTTAACAGAGCACTACACTCCCAAAATGCAAGATTACTTCTAATAACTAGAATCTCTAAAAGTACAATGGGAGGCAGAGCTTTCAGTTATCAAGCTCCTCTCCTTTGGAAACAGCTGCCAATATGGATTCGGGAGTCAGACTCGATTTCTGGTTTTAAGAATAGGGTTAAAGCCTTCCTTTTTGATATAGCCTATAGTTAGGGTTGGATCAGGTGACCCTGAACCCTCCCTTAGTTATGCTGCTAATAGGTTTAGACAGCCGGGGGACCTCCCATGATGCACTGGGCTTCACTCTCAGTGTCATATTTTTGCTGGTCGTTAACGTCTGTTTGTTCTCTCCCATAGATTGAGTCCCCATTGTGCTGTTTGCTCTCTACATGTCTGTTCTTTACTTCTTCTCTATCCCCTCACCCCTCAGCCAGTTACAGCAGATGACTGCCCCTCCCTGAGCCTGGTTCTGCTGGAAGTTTCTTCCTGCTAAAAGGGAGTTTTTACTCTCTACTGTCACCAAGTGCTTGCTCACAGGGGATTGCCTGATTACTGGGGTCTTTCTGCAATTGTGGGGTTTTCCCTTACAGTTTGACAGTGCTATTAGATGACTGTTGTTGTGAAATGGCACTATATAAACTAGAAAAGCACTCGTAGAGCGCAGACCTCCGCCAAGCGCCACAGTTCCCCCCATACAGTGTTTTACATCATAAATATTAATCCTACATTTATTGTGTCTACATTTTCAGATTCCGTGACCATGAAAACATATGACTAGCAATTGGATTGGCATTGATAGGATTAGTGGTTCAGTAGTTATTCACGAAAATCGCATTTCCCGTAATGGCATTTTTCTTCCAGACGGTGATCCGGATCACGACCAAAATGTAATCATCTGTAGGATACCCCATTTCTGACAATCTGTGAAAATTTCATGAAAATCCGTCCATAACTTTTTGAGTTATCTTGCTAACAATCAAAGAAACAGACAGACAGACATTATTCCATTATCCGGATCAGTCTTGGGTATATTATAGAACCTATTGGCACCTTGCCCTGTATTTTTTTTTCCAAGTGTACTAACCATTTTTTGCGGAGTTACATGCACACATGTTGAAAATGGTCCTATCTCACAATGTTAAAGAATCCTTTAAAAAATTCCTGGATCCAGACGGTGATCCGGATCATCCCTAAAATTTAATCAGTTCTTCCTTGTACCATTTCTAACAACGCCTGAAAGTTTCATCGAAATCCGTCCAAAACTTTTTGAGTTATCTTGCTAACCAACAGACAAACAGACAGACAAACCCCGGCAAAAACATTACCTCCTGGCGGAGGTAATAATAAAGTTGAATGGAAATTGAATTGAATTCAATACAGCTACACAGTGCTGTATATAACATTTACAAAATGCTTGTAATTTCCCTTAAAGAAAAACGATGTTTGACTTGTGCAAAAAACACTTGTGACATGTGTTTCTCATGTTATTTGCACGTGTGGTTTTGGAACATTTTAGCTCTCTCCAGCGAAGTCAAAACGAGCTGATGTGATGGCGTGCCATCCGTCCGTCTGTCCACATTTCACAGCAATTGCTACTCCTCTTAGGCATTTGCCCTGATGGTCACCAAACTCACACAATGAGCCTCAGCTGGGTCCAAGCTGTGCTCAATGTTATTGTCACCAGTCAGATCTGGGCACTATGTTTAGCATGTTAGCATGTTTAGCATGTTTCTGTGGCCACTCTATGTGAGTAACGGTAACAGACACCCCACTAAATTGGCTTCTCTACATTCTGATACAAAGGTAGCGGCTGTGATTATATTTTTCAGTGAAGGAGAAAACATGAATAGACTAGAAAAGCACTCGGAGAGCGCAGACCTCCGCCAAGCGCCACAGTTCCCCCCATACAGTGTTTGTGTGTACGTTTTCAGATTCCTTGACCATGAAAACATATGACTAGCAATTGGATTGACAATGATAGGATTAGTGGTTCAGTAGTTATTCACGAAAATGACATTTTCCGTAATGGCGGCCACAGTTCCCCCCCATACAGTGTTTGTGTGTACGTTTTCAGATTCCTTGACCATGAAAACATATGACTAGCAATTGGATTGACAATGATAGGATTAGTGGTTCAGTAGTTATTCACGAAAATGGCATTTTCCGTAATGGCGGTTTTCTTGTGGACGGTGATCCGGATCATCCCCAAAATTTAATCAGTTCTTCCTTGTACCATTTCCAACAACGCCTGAAAGTTTCATCGAAATCGGTCCAAAACTTTTTGAGTTATCTTGCTAACCAACAGACAGACAGACAGACAGACAGACAAACCCCGGCAAAAAACATAACCTCCTGGCGGAGGTAATAAGTGTTTGCTTTGTTGACTAATGTATGAAAAGATGACGTTTAAGTGTGGAAGTGTGGGGAGAAAAAAAAAGGGAGGCAGAGAAGGTTTGATGTCTAGCCAATCGAACTGCAGCTCCACGCTTGTTCCTGCTGCACACCCCTCCCCTTTCTCCATCTGCAGCCCCACCTCCTTCAGTACTGGGTGAGCATGCAGGCGGTTGGCTGTTGTGGAGTGTGAGAGGCCCAGGGAGCAGGCAGGAGGGGAGTCCAGATCAGTTACAGCAGGACAGGCAGAAGCAGGCAGCCCAGAAAGTGACCTGAAATAGGAGCTTCGGTCCATGTGGAAGACTTCAGGAGAAACGGGACAGAAGACCAGGGAGACAGACAGAGAACACCTGGACCAGGCAGAGCTTTAAGTTGCTCTGAGCTTTTCCCTCAACTCATCTACACTCTTGACATCAGCTGTAGTTGTTTGTGTGGTTTTAACAGCAGCATGTTTGACTGCATGGAAGCTCTGGGGCTGGCCCCTCGGCCCCTCTTCGACGTGTCCCGCCAGGGCTCCTGCATGCTCAGCAAGACCACCCCTTACTTTGCTGGCCTGGACCCTTTCGCCTGGTCCGGCACCAGCAGCGTCCAGTGTGAGTACCATCTCCCATCCGTCCCCACGCCAAGAGCATCTGTGTTCCTGTGTTTTAGTGCGCGGTAGTCAGTATGTGTTCTTATCAGGACCTAGTTTTGTTATCGCCCAGCTCTCTCCACAGGAAGAGTCGGATTCCTTTCGATGATGTGTGCCCATTCTCACCCCGCCGTCTGTTTGTTTATGTGCTCAGCGCGCTTTCGTGAGTGTGAGTGAGTGCAGTGGGGAGTGTGTTTGTACGTCACCGTGTTTGTTTTCTTTATGAGTGACTTCACCTGATTGACAGCTCTCTCAAACAATGCAGGAGGGCTAGACCCGGCGACGTGTCCAGAAAACCGCATCCGCCAAACAGAAAAGCAGCAAATGGACCTCGGAATCACACGGTTGCCATTTTGGGCCAGCGCGAGTCGGGTCAGTCAGAAACGGGTCATTAGTGGAAGATAAAGAAGATGTTTGACATTTGATCTGTGTGCGACACAACGGCAGGAAGTTGCAGGGAATTCAGAGTAGTTCAAGCTCTATTCTCCGGTTAAAAATGTCCATGCTCAAGGCGATCTTTTTGACAGCTTTTGTCACATTCTTCTTGTCCACTTTCCAAAGTCACTGATATGTTTTGTGGCTTTGTGATGTGAAAAAAACAAATCCTGACGGAAATATAAACTCAGTGGAAGTGTACTCGTGTCGCCAGGCTGAAATAAAAAAATAAAAAGATCTTCTCCTCTTTCTGTTGGTGGTTAGGGGCGTCCCTGTAGAGCACCTTGATTCTGTTTACCTTCAGTAATTACTGAGATCCCAGTACATCAGACCCTGTCAGGTCACTAATGATGATGGACGAGCAGGCGGGATGACAAACACCACAGCAGGGCCTGTCTCAACTCGCCATGGAGCTTTGCCAGATGCCATCCTGAAAGACAAATGTCCACAAATGTTCATTAATCATCTGGGTTTATAAGGAGGAAATCTGCTTCAGTTTTTTTTTTTTTAAGTCCTCTCAGTTAACATTGGGTTTTATTTCTTTTTCAGCAAAGTTTTTAACAGTTCCGTATTAACTTGATGTTTAGTGTGTCAGTGAGTTGATAGTTTAATTGACAGCAGTGTAATGACTATTGATTTAGAGCCTCAGACGTTCTCTAGCATTTCAGCACTCTTATATTGTAAAAAAAAAATGTTTTGTCTACAATGAAAGATTTGATATTTGGATATTCAGTTTTTTTGGTAGTTTATGGATCTTCAACTTTTTATCATGTTTTATCATGTTGTTTATTTTATCAAACCCCAAACCAGAAAAAAAGAACATTATAGGGGGAAAATGAGGGATTCTAAACAATTGTGAGCAGACAAAACATGAACTATCACGGGTTCAGAGTCTGCAATGGAAATAAAGTCAAAGTAAATTCAAGAATCACTGCATTTATTAATGAATTTATTTAGTATATTAATTGCTGTCCCAACTTTTTCTGATTTGCAGTCTTTAATAAGAGTCCTTATTTATTTGTTTGTTTATTAATTCATTCATTTATCTGTTTGCTTGTGTAAAAGCATAACAGTGATCTGTGTGGAGTTTGCATGTTCTCCCCGTGTCTGCGTGGGTTTACTCCGGGAGTTCTCTGGTTTCCTCCCACAGGCCAAAAACATGCAGGTTAGGTTGATTGGAGACTCTAAAGTGGTCCTAGGTGTGAATGTGTGTGTGAATGGTTAAGGGATAGCGCCGTACCGTGGCTGCTTCATCCATCCAGGTGGATGCCCTCAATTTCCCCTCTGGAGATCAATAAGGTATACAAAATAAAAAAATAAAATAAAACTGACTGACTTCCTGGCTGTGAACACTTGGATTAGATAAGCTGCTGTGGCCTTGTTTAGGAGTTGAGTATGTTTTGTCTCTGATGTTGTCGTCTATTTTACTGCTGCATTATTTTATTTCCTCCAGACTTAATGAGCAAGTGATCAGTTTAGTTTCTCTACTTCCACTTTGTCTTTTCTCCAGTTTAGCTTTGCGTGAACAAGTTCACTTGGACATTGTGGTGCTAAATTCCTGAGGGCATTTTGGCCTCTCTGACTTTATGACATGCACTCTCCCTGGTGTGTGTGTGTGGGGGGGGGGCATCTTTTCCTGCATTTTTTGCGAGACAGTTCAGCACCTCTTTGCCTTCCTTTGTCTCAGCGTCAGGAGGCATTAAAGGGAGCGGGGACGTGCCAGAGTTGGTGTGCTTCCTCCGCCACCTCTGCCTCTCTGGGTTTGGGTGGCATTTGTTCCCTCTCCGGCTCTGAAGATCCGTCCTCCTCTCCCGTGCATGTCTGGGGTCATTGTGATTATGTTGTGTAACCAAGAGCTTTGTAATGATTCAAATAGAATTATAAAGGGTTAATTAAGAGATTATGCTGAGTGTATGGGGGGCATGGGCGGCTAAATGGAGGCTGGTGGAGGAGTGGGGGCATGAAGTTGGTGTTTGGGATTAAAGCCCAATGCTGTCCTTTGTGTCTTTGTATGTTTCAGGCCTGGGGGGGAAACACTCTTGTCTTCATTCAGTACTAATCTGCTTTCTCCTTTAGGACTGCTTCTTCAAAGCTCATTGAACAATGAGCGTTCATATCATCACATTGGATCAGCACAGTTAACTGTGACGCAGTGAAAAGATGCCGTTAAAGGTGGTTGGATAAAGACAGGATCGGTGTTGGATTCATGGGATAACAGAGGTTTTTATGGGGTCAAGTATTTCTTGGACTCGAGGGGGTCTACATATGTATTTTATCTGCGCTCGCTGCAGTCTCACCACACAGTGTGTAGCAGAGTTTGGTGATGTGTGCGGACCAGAGGCCTCTCCTCAATATGTCGGTGGTGAAGAAAGAATCTGGAAAGTCAAGTTCAGTGTGTGTATGTGGCATGTCAAGGGAGCAGTGTCTGTACTGAAACACTCTGCTTTGAGGTCCAAATTCGCTGGATAATAACTGCAAAACATGATATGACAGCTGGGCAGTAAGGAGTTACATACTCAAGTGACTTCTCACAGAGTTGTACTTTACTGAGTAGTTTTTTGGTTGGATACTTTTACTCGAGTACATTCATTTGTACTCTTGAGTTATTTTTTATTTCAGTGAGTTGAATGAAGTTAGTCATGTTTCCCTCATCACATCTGAAATATTTTTTTTCTGTTCTGGCTCAAGAAATATTCTCTTTACTACAGTTTTTATTGGATTATATTAGTGGTTACATGTGGCTGGTTTGCATTTTTTCACATCAAATTAACACACAAACTGATTAGAGCAGAGTCATAAATTTACTGGAAAGTAGCTGCAAATGTTAATAAAAAGTTGGATATGCACAAGTAAAAAAAGGTAAAAATTTATAAGGAAAATAGAAGGCACTCAGAGAGTGCATACCTATGCCAAGGCTGTTTATTTAGTGAAAAAGTGATGTAGAACCTGATCACCTCCAAAATCAAAATGGGTTCATTGCAGCCCGAGGGCCACCTCTGCTGTGTAATCCTGCTGACAAAAAGACAAACGAAATGCATTACTTCCTTGGTGGAGGTTAAAAAAAGAGTCATATTGGGGAAGGAAAAAAACTTTGTTGCAGATTTAATTAAATTTATTAAATTAAATCACCCTTATTGTCATTCAACCGTACAACCAATCATGTACAGTAGAACGAGATTGTGCTTTACCTATCTACAATGTTAATCACACACACCCCAGTGCAGAATGAGAGGGCCGCTGCCATGCAAGGCGCCGCCACAGATTTCCCTCCTCCATTCCGTTATTGCTGAGCACCAAGCTGGATGGCAGGAAGTTCCACTTTTACGTGGTCTTTGGCATGACCCGGCCGGGATTTGAACCCCTGCCTCCCGGGTGTGGGGCGGATGCTCTACCAACTGAGCCACCACTCCGGTATAATTTAATTATACCGGAGTGGTGGTAATTTAATTAATTATTTAAGTTATAATTTATCAGGACAAATATTACATTTATTAGAAAACACCATAAATTTAAAAAAGAGGGAAATCTATGAGAAAAACATCAAGTATATTTACACGTAATATATTGCAGAGAAAACGTCCCAGATTGGTCAGAGTGAAGCTGTTAGTCGCTTGTCAAGTGACTTTTTTAGGAGACACTTTTTTTTTTTTTTTTAAACTTATTTTGTACCCGTAGGTAGATTTGTTCTGCAGTCCGGTGACAAACCACCAGCTGCCGGTCGCTGCGTGCGCAAGCGCCCCTTAACTCCCTAACCTGCATGTTTTTGGCATGTGGGAGGAAACCGGAGAAATCCCGGGGTAAACCCACGCAAACACGGGGAGAACATGCAAACTCCACACAGATCACTGTTGGCCGGGGGCAGGGATCGAACCCACGATCTCACGGTCCCCGCGATCCCCCGGCCGAGGGTAAAACTGTGCTGCCACAGTGCAAACCACTGCGCCACCGTGCAGCCCACTTTGTCAGATAATTTAACTTATAGTTGAGTAAAATCATAAAGTAACAGTACTTTTACTTGAGTTCAGTTTCTAGCTACTCTGCCACCTCTGTTTATATTAAAAGGGTCTTTATTAAGGAAATTTGCAAAAAAAAAAAAAAGGATGAGTAGACACTGAAGTTGTGAAAAATGATAAATTTTTAGTTACTTTTCCTTTTTGCAAATGAATTTCCACCAGAATGTTTCAGTTCAAACAAACAGTGAGAGTTTCTCCCTTATTTTTTTTATTAAGTCTTATCATTGGGGCGAAGTGCCATATTGCTTTAGTCTATTAAAATTAATACCTCATAATAAAGAAATCACTTCTGTAATTTATATGAACGTACAACAGTAATATGGTCAATCACTACTTTTTTTTTTTTTTACATGATTTTCTCTCTGTATTTCACGTTTGCCAGCTTTTATTAAGAAGCTGAATTTAATCTTTCAACCTCTGGATTTTCTGCATTTCTGCAATAGCATTAATCTTCTAAAAATTACTGGAATTGTGCGATTTTCAGCTGCAGTGATTAGCTGCTGTTCTTGAGTGAAAAAGCCTGAAACCAACATCTTGTGAGGTCCAAAGAGTCGTGTTCCAGCGTGTCGCCAATCATGGCTTCCAGCCCTTTCTTTTCTGCACACCACATTAACTTTGTTCTTTGATGATTCATAATGATTAATGTACTATTGTTCTGTTTCTCAACAACCTTGCATTTACACATGAGTCATTTATTCATGGCATGAAAGAAAAGAGCAAGCTCCAACACTGCTTCTGCAGGACACTGCCAGACAAAGTTTCTCCATCACGTTGACGTTCAGCATTAATAAAGTGTGTTTTATAGTTATTTAAGGTCTTATTTTCCATGCTAGTTATTTACACTTGAACTCCCCGTATGTTAAACAATGGATTCTGTCATTTCAAAAAGGAGGAAAAATGCAATATAAAGTTAAAAAAGAGGAAAAATGCAGTATAAAGCTGGGCTAAATGGGTGTCGTAAAAGATGGGACAAAAGGGGACAGGAGGGACAAATCTAGCTTTAACAGCCTGTCCCATAAATGCAGCATCCCCCCACTCACAGAAGTAGGCAGAGCAGCCAAAGGTTGCACGCATGTAAAAGTAGCCTTACCAGATCAGATTAGCTACTCAAGTATAGGTAGGAGTAGTCACAAAAGGGAGTTGTGTTAGAGTAAGGCCTCCTTTACACTGCATGGAGAGCGTTAGGGACTACTGAGAGACCAAAAATTGACCTGATCTGTCAGTGATCTCCTAACATCTCAAAAAAATCTATTTCTGTGTAAATGTTTGGGAGATCGTTCTGAGAGACCATACCAGTGATCCCTCGATGATCTTTCAATGATCTCTTAGCGATCTTTCAGTGAACGCCAAATTTTTCTGCCCCATAGGTAGAAATGGCTGAGAGATTATTGGGAGATTGAGTAGATCGTTGAGGGGTTGCTGAGCGATCACTTCCCTTTGGCGATCATTGAGAGACTGTTTTGGAATGGGTCAAAACTTTGAGGACCGCAGAGATCACTGAAGATCATTGAGAGTTTTTGGTGATTGCTGAGAGATCATTGAAAGATCGTTTGGAGATCTGGCCATTTTGTGATCACTCATCGGTCTCTCAACAATCTCCACCCCATGTACACGGGGTAAGAAAGTATTGACTGAGAAAGTCAATCTAGGAACAATAATAACCGAGTTTTTACTTTTACTCATATCTAAAAAATATTTGTGACTTCCTTCTTGTATAGTTGAGAATTTATTCTCTTAAATTAGATTTTTTTTCCAGAAATTTGACATTTTTTCATGTACATGGAAAACTTTTTTCCCTCATGATCGTCACATTTTCCCGATTTATTACCGATTACTGGGAATAAACCGATCATCCAATCCAACTTTATTTATAAAGCACTGTCAAAGCAACCACAGCTGACACAAAGTGTTGTACATCAGCGATAAATAAAATATAAAACATAAAAACAATAAAATACAGCTAAAAAAAGTATAAAACAGCACAAATAAAACATTGGTCATAAAACAAAGGCGGCAAAAGAGGCAACAAAACCAAATAAAATCACTGTCTCAAACTGGGTCAAAAGCCAGAGAATGAAAATGAGTTTTAAAACTGGACAGTGAAGAGGCCTGTCTGATGGACAAAGGCGGATTATTCCACAATTTAGGTGCAGCAGCAGAAAAAGCTCTGTCCCCTCTGAGCGTCTGTTTTGATCTCAGTATCTCCAGGAGCAGCTGATCAGCTGACCTGAGAGACCGAGCAGGAGAGTAATGGTGGAGCAGCTCAGAGAGGTAAGGTGGGGCAAGGCTGTTTTAATGATTTAAAAACAAACAAAAGAATTTTAAAATGAACCCTAAAATGCGCAGGCAGCCAGTGAAGGGAAGCTAAAATGGGTGTGATGTCAATAATCAGTTTTGTTGTGTTTATGTGCAGTGAATAAACAGATTATTGGAGGGTAAACCACTGGAGTTAATGACCCCGGTCACATGGCCACTTGATCAGATAACTTCAGAACTCCAATCATAACCAGTTTATTCGTGTGCATGTAAACATGGTCATAGATGCACTTAAGGAAGAATTGAAAATATTGTGTAATAAACTAATCTGTAAGAAGCAATAGAATACCATCATCTCTGTAATCAGTCGTATCCAGCTGTGAATCATCCTCTCTTGCCCTACCTGTACAAGTGTTGGCAGGCTGTGAGGATTTTACCAAGGTTTCTGTTTTTGCAAGCGTGTGTGTGTGTGTGTGTGTGTGTGTGTGAGTGTGTGTCTTTGCAGAGTGTTGTTTGCGTGACCCTGATCCTTTTTTTTTTTTTTTTTTAAGTGTTTGGTGCCGTTTTTATGGAGCCATCTCCTGGACAGTAGCCCGGTTTTCACAGGCCTTCCTTTAAAAAGGAGCTGCCAATGACAGGAAGGGCTCCTCCTCCTGCCTGGGCAGGAAGGGAGGGAGAGGACAGAGGGGGAAGAGGGTTATTAGTGAGGGCTGGGGAGAGGAGGGGAGAGGGGCAATGGTATTGAACTTAGAACAGCTGATGAAAGGGATTGTCAATCAGATCTGCCCCATCTCCTCCCTGCTGCCATTGTGATTACTTGCTCAGCATATTTGAGGTTGGAACTCTTAACCTGTTGCTTGTCTGCACAGTAATACAGAACCTTTAAGGATGACATGTCCATTTTATACTGAAAAACAGGGCTCGACATTGGCACTGGCCCACCAGTGATTTTTATTGGCCACTCTGGCAGATCGGTATTCTGTTAAACAGACGTGGACAAATTTGTTGGTCACCTTCTGTTAAAGAAAGAAAATCCCACAATGGTCGCTGAAATAACTTGAAACTGACAAAAGTAGTAATAAATAAACATTTCTGAAAATTTATGAAAATCAGGCATTGTGTTTAAATTTTGTTTCAACAGAATCATTTAAAAACAAACCAATGAAACCTACCTGGACAAAAATGATGAGACCCCTAGAAAAGATTGGAAATAATTTGGCCATAGTGGCTTGTTAAATGAAAGTGTGTCCAGTAATTAGCTTCACAGGTGTCCTCCAACTTGTAGTCAGTAGTTGCTGTTTGGTATCATGGTGTGTCCCACATTGAACATGCACCACAGAAAGCTAAGGGGAGAGTTGTCTCAGGAGATTAAAGAGAATTGTAGACAAACATGTTAAAGATCGAGGCTGTAGGACCATCTGCAATATTCTACAATCTCCAATATTGTAGAAAAAGAGCCTAGGAAACCGTCCCAAATCATTCAAGCTGAACTCCAAGGTCAAGGCACGTCACTTTCTGATGGCACATGGATCGCATTTTGAACAACGATGGACTCGATGGAAGGAGACCAGGAGGGCTCTACTATTGATAGAAAAACGTTAAAAAGCCAGCCAAAATGAATGCAGACAAGCCCCAAAGACTGTGGGAGGTTGTCCTTTGGACTGATGAGACAAAACTAGAGCTTTTGAGCCAGTCACATCAGCTCTATGTTTACAGAAGGAAAAATGAAGCATACAGAGAAAAAACATTGTACCTACTGTGAAACACGGAGGCGGCTTGATTATGTTCTGGGGCTGCTTTGCTGCTTCTGGCATAAGGTTTCTTGAATCTGTGCGGGGTACAATGAAATCTCAAGACTATTGAGGCATTCTGGAGTGAAATGTGCCGCCCATTGTCAGAAAGCTTGGTCTCTGAAGATTGCTTCAAAAGGTTGTGCAACAAAATATTAAAGAGTATCATCAGTTTTGTCCATCCCAGTTTCATTAGTTTTTTTTAATGATTCTGTTGAACCAAAATTCAAAAGCAAAGTCTGATTTTCATTAGTTAATCTAATGCAAACTTGTGATAAAGAAAACCCTCACAATTATGAGAAAAGAAGAAACTTTTTATGGTAAAATGGTGCTTTAAAAGGTTGAGAAAATTTGTTAGGAAGTCATGATTTTGCATTAAAAAGATGCAGTTTGCAAGAAAAAGTTTAAAATGGTAAATTTAAATGAAAAGAATGGAAATTTAATAGTAAAAATTCACTCATTTTTGTGAAAGAAAGATGCAACTTGCAAGAAAAAAAGGCAAATTTAACAGTAAAAAACTGGATTACTAATGCTGACTAATCAGCTTGTGAAAATGCTGAGTGAGTGCAGTCGCTGTGGAAAACTACTGGTCACAGCGGCTGGCATGCACAGAAGTTGCTGTTTGATACTGAAAGTTGACCTCGGTGTTTGAGCGCATTTGTGCGTGGAAAAGCCTCTCCCCATCCAACTCGACCCACCGAGTCGTGCTGCAGCCTACACGCAGACGTGCACATTCACAAGTGCACACACATTCCACACAGCGCTGCTGAACATTTTGTTTGGCAAGACGTTGTGTAAAAGTTGCATTTGTCATCAGAATTGGAATGATGAGCACTTGCATGGAACATTTCCACAGACTTTATAGTTTAGTACACCGCCAGAGGTTTTATTACACGTCCTTTTTTGGGGGATTTCTGAGTGGAAATCACAATCTTTTTCCACTCTGGGACATCCGTGATTATCAGACGTTCTACACGCAACGTATTGGGAAGCCGCTGCACAAAAGTGTGGTTCATTAAAAAGTGTGATGATGTCAGATTGAGCCAAGCTGTAGGTTGTATCACATTTTTTTTCTCCAAAAAGGCTAGAACACCCATCAGTTTTTGGTATTTAACAAACCAAACACTATCTGTTGTGTATCTTGCACTATTGTCAAAAACAATAGAACAGAGGCGTTTAAAACGGAAGAACTAATAACTAGCACATTTTACACTGATATTGATGGACAGTACATGGGGGCAGCCATCTTGGATTTTGCTGTTCGTGTAGAATTTGCCTTTCAAAGCCCACAACTTCCAAAAGCCCAGAGTGATAATGGAAGGTTTTGTGTGCAGGTTTACTAACCGTCTCAGGATGGAAATCTTGATTCCTGAGTTCTGACTTTCAGGCTCCAGATCATTTAAGGAAGGTGTGTATTCTGTGAGCCATTTGTGTCGTTTAAACAGGGATGTGCTGATCTGACAACAAACATGGAGGAAACGGGACAGGAGGAAGCAAGATCAAATCGGGGTGCTGTATCTACTCATGACCCTTTGAGGTGGTACTCAAAGTGGGTGGGGTCATTGTAGCCAGGTTAGTCAGATGCTGTTGACCTGCTGACTTTACATTTTTGCTCTCAGAAGCAAATACTTAAGAGACAGCAAGCGCAACATACAAGCAGAGCACGGCGTTGGCGTTGATGGCTAGCTAGCTAGCTCATTGTTGGCCTACAGGAGACAACGGCGTTATCTAGTATCCTTGTTTGTTTAACGTGAGTTTGCCACCAATGGGATAAATAACGTAAAAGATGCTTAAACTGACAAAACACTGCCCATCCTCTATTGCGGTTTCCAATGATGCCGTGGCCGAGGCAAGGCCACTCTCCCTCCCGTTGCTCGCCGGTTGTAAATGGCGTCCATTTGATTGAGCAACTTCCAGTCTTTTCTGTTCAACCCACTTCGGCCTTTGTGGACCCTGATGGTCCAGTAATAAGCTTTTAATGCCGGGTGGTACCCGTGAGCGGCCATCAGACCTCCTGGTAAGACTTTTTCATTTCAGGTTGTTCCGTCTAGCTCCCTCTGGATTCTCTCATCAGCCACCAAGCACAGAAGAGTCCGCATCTTGTCGTTGAACCACAGTGTTGATTTGTGTGCAACTGTTTATCTCATTGATTATCACAGAAATAATAAAAACTCGCTGTTGCCAAATTTTACAAAAGGCGGGTTTGATTGTTGAGAAGACATCGCCGTCATGACTCATCCAGCGACATTACGCCCTGGCCAATCAGTGGCCTGCAGTCTGCTGACATCACATTTTCAGCTCAACTCGGCTCACCTGGAACCCTGGCTGAGTGGATACTAAAAAAGTACCTAGTACCAGGTACTATCGCCTAATGGGAAACCCTACAAGTCGAGTGGAGCTGAGGAGGTGCCAGTGGAAAAGGGCCATGAGTAGGTACAATAAGACCTTCCAAAGGAGAATGAGGGGTCACATTTTCAGTTTTAAACATGTGAAGCTGGTTTATCCACATGAGTCATGTGGTCTCTTCTGTGTGCAGTAGCACTGTGCTGATTGATGGTGTGGCACACTATAGGGGGGTGAGTTGTAGGTTAAGAGTGAAGTTTTGGGTTTTTTTGTGCACACCGAGGCTGAGCTCAGTTCAGGGTGATGACAGCTGCTGACAGCTTTTGGCTCCTCTCCCTCTTTCCCCAGGTGAAGCTCCACCCCCGCCCCCACTCCTCAGCCGAGCGTCTCTCGCCCTGTCTCCCGCCGTCAGGTTCCTCTGAGTCACGTCCCTCCTCACCTGCTCTCACCACCTTCAGACGCTGTCAGTCACTGCTTCTCTCCTGGCGCCAGATGCGGCTTCTCTGTTTCAGTCGGAGCCATTTTTCCACTTGTTCTCTCTGGGCCACTTTTACATCGTCAATGTTGCTGTATAAACAGAAAACAGTAATCGGGTTACAATGCCACTCATTCACCTCCCACACCTCTGCCCCAATGCCCCAGATCTGAATGCAGCACCCTTTAACCCAATTTGATGTTTTAGACAAATGTGTATTATTCCTGGTCTCTGTTTGGGTAAAAGTGTAACAAACAGGTTGAAATGGCATAAGATTAGTGGGTAAACACAGGTGTTAGATATCATATTAGTGGAGGGTGTGTTATATAAAGGTCCCTTTACACAGCATGGAGATCGTTGAGTGACCATTGAGAGATCATAAATTGGCCCGCTCCTGCAACACGCTCTGAAAGCCTGGGAAAAGCTGTTTATGTGTAAATATTTGGTAGAACAAAAGTTCCGTTTTCAGCAACTTTCATGGCGATCTATAGGGATCTTTAAACAATCGCTGAAAGATAATTGAGAGACCTGGAGAGATCACTGAAAGTGAAAGACCGGGTGAAATGATTGAGGGATCATCCAGAGAGATTGGTGAGCATTTGAGAGGTTTCTGGTGTTGTAGTTTATACAGGGGTGGAAATCGTTGAGAGATTGAGTGATGGAAAAAATGCCAAGATCTCACAATGATCTTCCAGTGTTCTCCATGGTCTTCTCAAAGTTTTGACATAATCCAAAACAATCTCTTAAAGATCACCAAAGGAAAGTGATCTCTCAACAATCTTTCAACAAACTCTGAACTATCTCATCGATCTCCCAATGAACTCTATTGGTCTTTCATCGAATGTTCAACTGTCAGTCCAAATTTTTCCACTCTGAAAGACAGAGTTCATTGAAAGATCACTGAGAAATCATTGGAACATCAATGAGATAGTTGAGCACTCCTTGAGAGATGGTTAAGAGATTAGCTTCCCTTTGGTGATCATGGAGCGATTGTGTTGGACTGAGTCAAAACCTCGAGGACCATGGAAATCACTAAAGATCACTGAGAGATCTTAGCGATCACTGAGAGAGCATTAAAATTGTAGTTGTGTAAACACCGCCACCCCCCAAAAAAAGTTTAAATTTCAAGTTGTAAGACAACAAAATGATTCCTTTTTACTTTTTTTGTCCATCCGTCCATCCATCCATCTTCTACCACTTTTCTGGAGGTCCGGGTCGCGGAGGCAGCAGTTCAAGCAGAGAAGCCCAGACTTCCCTCTCCCCAGCCACCTGCTCCAGCTCTTCAGAGAGGATACCAAGGCGTTCCCAGACCAGCTGGGAGACATAGTCTCTCCACCGAGTCCTGGGTCTGCCCCGGGGTCTCCTCCCAGTGGGACGTGCCCAAAACACCTCAAGTGGGAGGCGTCCAGGAGGCATCCTGATCAGATGCCCATACCACCTCAGCTGACTCCTTTCAATGTGGAGGAGCAGCGGTTCTACTCTGAGCCTCTCCCGGATGACTGAGCTCCTCACCCTATCTCTGAGGGTGAGTCCAGCAATCCTACGGAGAAAGCTCATTTAAACAGCTTGTATCCATGATCTCATTCTTTCGGTCATTACCCAAAGCTCGTGACCATAGGTGAGAGTAGGAACGTAGATTGACTGGTAAATCGACAGCTTTGCCTTAGAACTAAGCTCCCTCTTCACCACAACAGACCGGTACAACGTCCGCATCACTGCAGATGCTGCTCCGATCCGTCTGTCAATCTCTTGTTCCATTCTCCTCTCACTTGTGAATAAGACCCCAAGATACTTAAACTCCTCCACTTGGGGCAGGAGCCTGTCCCCAACCCGGAGAGGACAATCCACCTTTTTCCGGCTGAGGACCATGGTCTCGGACTTGGAGGTGCTGATTCTCATCCCAGCCGCTTCACACTCACTGAGTGTGTGAATTTTTTTTGTCTTGATGTTCAAATAAAATAAATATGTAAAATAAAAATGGCGAGAATGTCAGTACTTACAAAAAAAATCTTTTAAAACAAGTCCTACAAATCTGAAAACCAGGAAAGGCTTCTGCTCTTGCCTTTGTGTCGGTGTAGACAATGAAGCGTTTCATGATATTTAATCAGGATAAATTAAAGCTGAAGGTCGATCTATTTTCTGCAGACGATTTAAGCGGCTTTGTGATACCAGCTCTCACCGTGAGACTTAAAAACGGCAGTAACGTCACACATATCTGCCAAAAGCAAAGCACTGTCTTATTTTTGTGTGTGAAGCCCGTTTTCAGTCCATTTAATGCTCGGTGTAAAAACACCATCTCATTTTGGCTCTCTTTTTTCACATAAGTGTGTTTGAAAAAGTTGCACAGCACATTTTCGTTTACTCACATTTGGACACATTTCTGCGTCTATTAAAGCGCCTCAGCATTCTCCAGTCAAGGTCAAAGTTAAATGCTGAGTGTCTTATTTAACTCATTGACCGTTGGGACGTTCCTGTCCTCAAACTCACCTCCTTTTTTTTTTTTTTTTTTTTTTTTTTACATGTTTTTTCTCTTTTCATTTTCCCCTTCTGTTTTTTATTAGATCATTCCTTTGTGCCTTTGACTCTGTTTTTTTGAAATCTTACTACTCTTGTTAATGGCAAGCTGTGGGTTCAGGTTGAGGTTCCTGTGTTTAGGAGGGAGTTGTGGGGGCCACATTTGGTTCAGTCCTGTGCTGGCCATTGAAGGTGACAGGGAGGGGCTGTGACTTTGGGTTTTTGACCCCGGATTCTTTATTTTTTACAAGGAAGGGATCCAAGGATGGAGCTGCTGATGTGAATAGCTGCCCAAGGTGGCTGGATCCCAATAAAGGGGCCGTCCCCCTGGCTGGGGGCCTCCTTCCCATCCCAGACACAACGTTTATAGGGCTCGCTTATGAGCCTGGGCCACTATTAAACTCCGTCCAGCCTGCACTGAGGAATTTAGGGCCAGGAAACAAGGGAGTGGAGGGGGGTGGGGGAGAGATGGGCAGAGGGGAGGTGAAGTTGGGGTGAGCGAAGGTGAAAGTTGAAAGGCACGTTCGAAGGAATCCAGTTGTTTTGTTGTTGTTGGTTTTTTTTTTCTTAGAGATTTGCTGCTTCAATTTGTCGTTTGACTGTAACTAACTGAGCTAGATGCAGCCTGTCCCTGCGTTTGTGTCCCGTCGTTGGTTTTGGCCGTATTCACCAGCAGCAGCAGCGCGGCGGCTTTGCCTGTGGTCAGCATATGGCGTTGGACAGTTTGCCACTTTCTTTGGCGAGGCGGCGAGAAGGCGCAGAGGGAGACAGCCGAGTCTCATAAACATCCCACCTCTGTTTGTTCACATGGGGCCGGAGGTACTACGGGGGCAGGTCTGAGGAGTTTCAAATAACACACACACACACACACACGCACACCCCCCCCCCCTCCAGAAATTAGGTGTCAGTCCAAAAGTCAACAAAGGTGTCTCTCTACCCCTTGCCCCTCCCCGGTAAATGGAGAAGCCAATCAAATCTCAGCTGCCAATCAGATTTTATCAGTGGGGGCCATCTGTCCATCAGCTAATTGTTTCTCTTTTAAGTCCCTGTCAATCAGCAGTCCCCCCCCCCCCCTTTTCTCTTAAAAATGTCTCCCTTTGAGCTCGCCTTCTGGCTTCAAGTGGCAGCCTGCATGGGGCTGGGGATGGGATGGGGGGGGGGGGGTTTGCTGACCACCCCTCTCTCCATCGGGTCCTGAGATTAACGAGAACAAGATGCTCCATCATAACAGGGGAGCCTAAATGGTAAATTTGTCTTTGTCCCCGTTCTCTGCGCAGCGGTGGAGACCCAGAGTACCAGTTCAGAGGAGATGGTGCCCAGCTCCCCTTCTCCTCCTCCTCCGCCCCGGGTCTACAAGCCATGCTTCGTGTGTCAGGACAAGTCGTCCGGTTATCACTACGGAGTGAGCTCCTGTGAGGGCTGCAAGGTAAATGAAGGCAGAGACACATTCACGTTTACAGGACCGGCATGTGAACAGCTGCACTAAAGCCCGACAGATGTGTGGATGGCAGAGGGGGACGTTTGCTGTTGCTGAGTTGCCCTCTAGTGTAGCCCACTGCACATTACACACCACCACCAGCCGAGCAGCAGCCGCTGTATGTCAGCGTTCTCCAACCGGGTTTCAACGGAGCATTCAGAGTCCCGCCCTGTGGCAAGTTGTCTAGTTTCACTTCTTAATTGGTCCAAAAAAATGGCATATTTGCCGTTACAGATGCCCATGCACAACAGCGGCAAACACTGCTGTATGTGAACAGAAGGGATGCGAAGTTGAAATTATGCTTGAAAACCACCAAAAATGAAATAAAACATTTCAAGAGCGTACAACACGCGGCTGCTTTATGCCCCTGATTCAGGGCTCAGGGCCACGTTACGTGACTTAGAAGAATAAACTAAGCTGTCAACACTGATAACAAGCAAGGTTTTTTTTTACAACTTTTTTCATATAAATTTGTAGCTTTATATTCATAGATTTTATATTTTTCCATAAATGTTCGTTATTTTTAGTCACTTTTTTCTCATAGGTTTTCAGCTTTTTTCTTGTAAATGTTTAACTTTTTTAAAATTTTTATTATAAATATTGACTTTTTTCCCCAGCTAATTTTTGTCTTAAATAATGGGGTTTTTTTTCCCCTTTTTTTCATGTGGGAAGAAGTCTAAACTTCATGAAGTTTAGGCTTCTTCCCACTCCTTTTCGTTTATGTACATAAGTTATGCACCTAGTGAGACTTATGTTTTGATATATATTTTTATTTTCTTAACAATGTTTCCTACATCACTGTCACTGAATGCTTGATGTTACACATTCGGAATAAAAATAAATAAATAAAAAATAAGAGGAAAGGAGGTTTGAGGCCTTCTAATGTGTAGATTCCTTTTGCAACTTGCTTTAATGTTTTTATGTAAAGCACTTTGAATTGTCTTGTGCGCAAAATGTGCTATACAAATAAACTTGCTTTGCCTCAAATTTATTTTCTTTTTTCTCATAAAGTTGCGTTTGGCATCCTCCAAATTACATCATTTTACTTAAAAATAAATTAGTGGGGGGTTTTTTTGGATAAAGTTGCGCCTTTTCCTCCATAAATTAGCAGCTTTTGTGTTGAGTTTTTATTCCTGCTATTTTTGACCTTTTTAATGGTAAATTTGCAGTTTCTTTCCCTCTTAAATTTGTTCTTTTTTGCATGAATGTGAGTTCCTTTTATTATTCTTTTTTTCCTCAAAAGTCACAGGAAGCCACATTTATGGAGAGAAAAGTGACGTATGGCTGCAAACCCCTGATATCATTCAGACTGACAAAAAATTAGGAAAAAAAAACCCAGGACATTATATTTTCTTAACTTCCTTAGTAATCATTCTTTGTTAGATAAGAAGCTTAAACCAAAGAGTGACAACAAAGATGACCACCAGACTTTGTCATCTCTGAAGTTCAGATTTGCTGCTTCCCAGTTAATACTAATCAAATACAAGAACATCATTTATATATATATAAACATATACAGAATATTTTTAACAGATTACCTCTTGTTGCTTATAAATTTCCTGTTACCCTTTCAGGGGTTTTTCAGGCGCAGCATCCAGAAGAATATGGTGTACACCTGCCACCGAGACAAGAACTGCCAGATCAACAAAGTGACCCGCAACCGCTGCCAGTACTGCCGGCTGCAGAAGTGCTTCGAGGTCGGCATGTCCAAAGAAGGTCAGTGTGCCCTCCAAAATACGAGGTCCTCGGTGAAACCAGAGTTGGGCTGGGTTGAAAGTCCAGTTAAATCTGCCTGAACTCCTTTGCCCGTAGCGGTGCGTAACGACAGGAACAAAAAGAAGAAGGACGTGAAAGAGGAGCTGGTGCTGCCGGAGAACTACGAGCTGAGCGGCGAGCTGGAGGAGCTCGTGAACAAAGTCAGCAAAGCTCACCAAGAGACCTTCCCGTCTCTGTGCCAGCTAGGCAAATACACCACAGTGAGTTTTTGTTTAATGCCAAAAGTAAATCCTTCCATTCCCAGACGCACTCACACTCCACTTTACTGTTAGCGCACCGCTTTGCAAGGAAGGACAACACCAGAGTGAACTGACGTTTTTCCTCTCTCCCAGAATTCAAGTGCTGACCACAGAGTGCAGCTGGACTTGGGCCTCTGGGATAAGTTCAGTGAGCTCTCCACTAAGTGCATAATAAAGATTGTGGAGTTTGCCAAGCGGCTTCCAGGCTTCACTACACTCACCATCGCTGACCAGATCACCCTCCTCAAATCTGCATGTCTGGACATCCTGGTATTGGCGCCATGCTCCTATTGCTCCTCCTCCTCCTCCTCCTTAACCATCTTCCCCTCCACCTCACCAGTTCTCTCCTCACTGGTCGCGCTGCTTTACCACCTTATATGTTTGTGCACAACCCTGTTAAAAAAACAGACATTTTGAGGGGCTGTTGCACTAATCTGAAACAAGGACAAAATTACAAGAAAATAAATGTGAATTTAGAAGTTTAAAGTTGTAAATTCATGAGAAAAGTTGAATATTCAAGATGAAGAGTCCCATGTGTACAGTAGCAATGAAGATGATTAAGAAAACAAGAAACGTATTACAAAGATGCACTAAATTTGTGAGGGAAAAAAGTTATGCATTTCTGCAAAAACGTTACAAAATTACAAGAGAAAAGTAAAATATTTACAACATAAAATGTCTTTCTTTTAAGAAAAAATATCAATGGACAGACATAAGGTGGAAAATGTTGACAAATCGCAAAGTTGGAAGAAAAAAGATTTGAATTTATGACCCAAAAGTCACAAATTTAAAGGGTTTGTTGACTGAAAAATTGTTTTTGTAGGTTTTAACCTTCTGAAAGGTGTCTATTGGTCACATGATTATCGAAAAAATATCAAAATGCTCACTTCTCTTAAAAAAAAAACAAAAAACGCACACACAGCTTTTAAATCATTTTTCATTCCAAAAAGCAAAATTGGCTGTTCTGGATTTGCCATGGGACATCATTGACGCGGTAAACCCAACCCAGGGCCATCTTTGATACACACTCGCTGCGCTGTTATTGGCTAGCCGAACTGTCAATCATGTGGAGAATAGTGAGCTAACAAAATAGCTTAACAAGCACAGATCAGATGATTATTATTATAGACATCCCTGTTTCCACCTGGTTCACTGATCCACAATTGATACTACAGCTCGTGTCATTCTGGCTTATTTTCTCCGTGACGCTACATCGGTCTTCGTTAACATCAGCTTGGCTAGGCACATTCAGCGTTGCTCACGTGACCAACAGACCACCTGGCGTTAACTGTTGACCTGCCCGATTTGGTTTGCTATTTCCTATAGATTCTATTCACCCCCACTGGAATCCTTGCTCACCTACCAACAATTGACCGTATGTTGTTAGCTGGTAAGTCTCTGCTTATTGTACTCCGGGGACCAGTCATATCCTATCGACCACTGAAACAACGCACCCGTCAACCAGTAATGCATTATTTCATTCATTCTTTAAGAAAACCATCAGCTGGCTCATGTTATATCCAAGCTAAAGGCTAGGAGCTTGCCAGCTAATGTTAGCCACAGTGATCTAAGAGGGGGGGGCGGAGTTAACTGTGGCACGAGGGGAATTAGATGTTGTCTGAAACATTCACAAATATGCTGCAATAGTTAAATAATTAAAGAAAATAAGGCCAAAAATATGTAGCAAACATTTCATTAAGAGCTGTGTGGAAAAAGTGCAGCCAATGACCCCTTTGAGAAAAAAATGTAAATTCAGGAGCAAAAAAAGTATAAAATTTTCAGTCTCAAAGTTTTGTGGAAAGTCCTGAATTACATGAAAAAGAAGAAAAATAATCTCAAATAAAATGACAGAAGTTGCCAATTTATGAATGTTCCAAAATCACATTAAACTTTAAAATGTACAAGGAAAAAAACATTTACTGTAATATGGTGCAAATATGAGAATAAAGTCTCAAAGTTACTTGAAAAAACTGAGAGAATCAAGAAAAGTTTACTAGTACAAAGCAAAATGTTTATGGGAAAAAAGTCCCAACAGTCCTTTTAGCTTCCTCTGGAGGGGCAGCTCAGATAAAGATGGCAAATGGGCTGTTACCCAGGCAACAGTAGTCTGTACCTGTGCACGTCCTTGCTTTCTAAATCTTGAACTTGGTCCAAAATATTTGCAAATGTCACTTTTTCCCCCCAATATTCTCTTCTTTCCCCATGTTCTTCTCCTGCACAGATGCTGAGGATATGCACCCGCTACACACCAGAACAGGACACCATGACCTTCTCAGATGGCCTGACGCTCAACAGGACCCAGATGCACAACGCCGGCTTTGGCCCACTCACAGACCTGGTGTTCGCCTTTGCTGGTCAGCTGCTGCCTTTGGAGATGGACGACACGGAGACGGGGCTCCTCAGTGCCATCTGTCTCATCTGTGGAGGCAGGTCCTTGTTTGGTGTCTCATCACATTATCTCCACCGCAGTCGTGGAACGCCGGTGCTATAAAGTCTGTGAAAGTGTTACTGCTGTTTCCTCTCTATCACCCTGACAGCTGCCGGGAAGATTTCTAACATGTCCTCTTTACTTTGTTGCCTCCCCCTCCCACTTCTCGCTGTCGCAGACCGCCAGGACCTGGAAGAACCAGAGAAGGTAGACAAGCTCCAGGAGCCGCTGCTGGAAGCTTTAAAGATCTACACACGGCGCAGACGCCCCAACAAGCCTCACATGTTTCCCCGCATGCTGATGAAAGTCACAGACCTCAGAGGAATCAGCACCAAAGGTTAGTTCATGGTCACGGGAAAAGTCCCAATTCTCTTGATGGTTCTGCAGATGTCACATGTTCTTCTGGTTGGAAGAACATGGGCGCCGCTCCAGTCTCAAAATTGTAACTATCCAACATGTTGAATGTCAACAAGCAATGCGCTGTACAGGTTGTCACATAAACAAAATGATAAACAGTAAGTCAGCGTGTTGTGTTTTTTTTTTTTTTAATCAAAAGTCATGTTTACATGAGAGATTGTTAGATTAACCCGACCAGAGTTGCCAGTTGACTTATTTCCCACATCTTTGGGTTTGTTGTTTCAAAAAGTTACTTGTAAAAATTAACATTTGTAGTTTGCAGTTTTTATTATAATATGAGGCACCACAGAGGACCCAGAAATACACACAAGAGACTGAACATGCATTGAGCCATTTCATTTGGGCTTGTTTTCACTGGTGATCTCTTGTTTGTCACGCAAAATCTGGCAACACTGATGGAAGCCATGATTGTTTAGGGAGTCATTCAGACACCTCTAGGACATTCTACATCGTGGGCAAGAATTATTTGGGACATAGGCCTTGTCACTCGTGTGTCCTGCATTGGGGTGGGGGCAAAAATCAACGCTGCGCAATAGTGCGATACTTCTGTGAAGATATTGTGTTCATTCAGAAACACCAGTATTGCAGTATTTCATCATAAACTATTACTAGATGTTGCAACACAAACACAACTTTTAGGATACCAGAGTAATAAAAACCAACTGGATGGTGTGAAGTGTTGACTGTCTGGTGACGTAAAGGTGTGACTCAGGAGATTTCGCAGGAATGGGGGGTGTAGGATACTGCAGTATATCGCAGTACTCGGTGCATCACAAGACTGTGATGAGGTTTTATCCTGTAAAATCAGAGAAGAGCCGCACACCGAGAAGCTCCCATTAAATAAGTTTGATAGTAACGTTTCACGCCACCTGCCCTTCCTCAGACTCCTATCACAATAAAATAGAACAGTCGCCATCTTAAATACCCACAATTCTGTTGTAATTTATCACATGATTTAAATCACCTCAAATATTCACAGAATGAGAAGGTTAATTATCTAAAGGAGGGTATAAAGATCCATTGAAAACAATCTCCATAAATATGATTATATCCCCTGTAAAAAAAATGATCTCAAAGTTGAAGTATCAAAAAAGACAGTAATCCACAAAATTAAAGTGATAATTCAACATACAAAATGCATGTAAACATCAATAAATGTCAACAGATAATCCAAAATATAGCGAACATTTAAGGTATAATAAATATTTAAAAACTGTCGTCCAAGAGGATTCAGGTTATTAAAAAACCATCATAGCCACCAAAGTTTTCATGTATCAGAATACCACAGGTGGCGTCTCCATAGATAACAGGCTTATCCTGCCCCAGGTATCGAGATAACTTCATGTTGTGGGGCCTCTGGTGATTCTTGCACCCATTTCTGCATGCCTGCATCCAGCCAACCTATTCTTTTAGTAGCTCTTTTCACAGATGTGTCTACAACATGCGTTTTTTTGTCACCTGACCACCCTGAACGTCTTTTTTTCAGCATTTGTGCGCTGTCTTCGGTGGGGGGGGGGGGGGGGGTCTGTGCCCTGTATCCCAGCAACAGCTTGTCACTCACAGCTCAGCACTTCCACTTTTCCTATGGTCAGACTTTCTACTTATTTTTTAATAGATATAAAATGAAATAGATAATAGATAATAAAATGAAAATAGCAAAGTTATTACCACTATACAAAGCAGGAGACAGTCATCATTTCACAAATTGCAGGCCAGTCTCTTTACTCTCATAATTCTCCAAAATACTTGAAAAATCTTCACTAAGAGACTGGATGATTTCATTGAAAAATACAACCTTCTTACAGACAGTCATTATGGTTTTAGAGCAGACAAATCTACATCTTTGGCACTGATTGAACTCATAGAAGAAATTACTAGTTGTATAGATTTAAACAAAAGGTTGCTGTAGGAGTATTTATAAATTTAAAGAAAGCTTTTGACACCATTGACCACAGAATTTTACTGAGGAAATTGGAAAGGTATGGGATAAGAGGGGTTGGACTGAGTTGGGTGGAAAGTTATTTAAGTAACAGACAACAATTTGTACAAATTGGTGAGCACAAATCACCCTTTATGAACATCTCTTGTGGTGTGCCCCAGGGGTCAGTTTTGGGACCCAGACTCTTTATCATATATAAATGACATATGCCAAGTATCAAAAATTCTGAAATTTATTTTGTTTGCAGATGACACAAATATCCTTTGCACTGGTGAGAATTTGCAGCAGGTTTTAGAGGTGGTCACAACAGAAATGAAAAGGTTAACACAGTGGTTTAACAAAAATAAATGATCTCTAAATCTGAAAAAAACAAAGATTATGTTGTTTGGAAATTATAAAATAAATCATGAAATAATGATAACGATAGATGATACCAGAATAGAAACAGTACAAGAAAATAAGTTTCTGGGGAGACACTAGACAATAAAATCTGCTGGAAACATCACATCCGGGCCAAGTTGGCAAAATGTACTGTATAGGGAAACTGGGGAAGACAAGACACATTTTGGACTATAAGTCATTGTTCTTACTGTACAATTCACTGTTTCTACCATATTTTAACTACTGTGTAGAAGTCTGGGGAAACACCTACAAAACCAACCTACAGCCAATATGCACATTACAAAAAAAAGCTATAAGGATAATAAATAATGTAGGATATAGAGACCATACCAACTCGTTGTTTTTAAAGTCACATGTCATAAAGTTCATGGATTTAGTTAAATTTAAGACAGCACAAGTAATGTACAGGGCAATTAATAATCAACTCCCAACTAATATACAAAAAATATTCAAAAAAAAGAGGCAATGATTATAATTTGAGAGGAGACTTAAACTTTACAAAACAACAAAGGAAAGTCTGTGCATATCTGTCTGTGGGGTGGATTTGTGGAACAGTCTGGAGCCGGAACTGAAACTATGTACAAACAGAAATCAGTTCAAAGATAGGTATGAACATTATTTGCTGAAAGGATATATGTTAGAGGTGTAGTATTAATATGTATGATTCACTATGCTCACTCTGGGACACTATGGTATGGTAGGTGGGACAGTACTGTGTATATCTGTGTTGTTTGGGGCTGGGTTTAGATGTATGGACCGTATGTATGTAGGGATGGATGGGTGTCAATGTTGATATGTACAAAATATAGTTAATTGTCTACTTGGGGTCTTAATTGAGGTAATAGGTATATATTTCACATGGGTTGTATTTAGGGAAAAGAGGAGTTGGAGTAAGTAAGTGTGAACTTCTTCTCCCTTTCGAGCACTGCATACTGTCACTTCTATTAGACTTGTCATTTGTTTTGTTTTTTTGCTTTTTTGTTTGAAATAAAGTATCTCTCTATCTATTATGATGATGATGATGATCTATCTATCTAATAGCAGTCTCTAAATAACAATGGACAGGAAACGTATTCTAGCATTGGTAGCAGCTCTAGATGCAAAATATGACACGGAAAACAGGAGTCTGAGTACAGACTGTACCGGCGTCCTATGTCCCGCCCTTCCTTATTCTGATTGGCTGCTTAGAAAGGTCTGACATTGATGAGCTCAGCTGCAGTCTGAAAAGTTGAAATTTTTTTCAACTCTGAGCGCCATGACAAAAAGCAGCCACGCCGAGAGCATTTCAGCGGCGAGGGCGCTCAGCGCTGTAGACGCTGGACTACCTAGAGAATGAATAGAAAATAGTTGCCCACAGCTGAAAAAAAATGTTTGGTGGACACGCAGTCTAAAGCTACACGAAGGAAGAGTTGATCACGCAGTGATAATTGTAAATCCTTGTAGCAAACTCAGAAGCTGTGCGTCATTTGCAAACATCTAGACACAGAGGCCAAGTTAAAAAAGAAACAAAAAAGGCTAACTAGTCCAGCAGCAGCAGGGCCACATTGGCATCTTTCTTGCATCACTACATCTTTTACTTCTCGCCAACTAGTGTAGGCTGGTCTGATATTAACACTTTCTTTTCCTCATTTCCCACAGCAGACTTTTATTTGGTTTCTTCTCTGGCCCTGTTGTGAAGTTCATTCTGTAAACGCCAAGCTTCATCCTGTAGTAGGTGACTGATTAGCACCGCGCTAAAACATGTCAGCTGTAACCTGCTGTAGGTGATGCAGGCCTACTCAGGCTGCAGCATTCACTTGTTCAAAGGTTCATATACCGTCAAAATGATTGTGAAAACAGAGGATTCTTCCGCCGCAACTTGTTATAACTGTTAACTAAATACTCATATGCCTGTAGGTGCGGAGAGGGCCATCACACTAAAGACTGAGATCCCGGGCCCCATGCCTCCACTGATTAGGGAGATGCTGGAGAACACGGACTCCTTCGAGGACAGCAGTGACTCGGGTGACAGCGCCGCAGCTGCTCCCCCTGCCATCCAAGCCATCAAGCAGGAGGAGAAGGCCACGGACGAGTCAGCCTTCGAGGAGGAGGAGGAAGAAGAGGAGGAGGACTACTGGGACGAGGAGAAGGAGCACGGGGCGGACAGTGACGGAGAGGCGTGGGGGGAGGTGGCAGCGGGCGCGCAGCAGAAAGGTGTGACGGGGAAGGCTCAGTGAGACGGACAAGATGACACGGCTTCCTCCCACACTGCGAGACACCAGTGAGCGACGTCACCTCCAGGAGACCTCACATGTGTAAAGATGGTAAACATCTGTGTGTTATTCAGCACCCGTCTGTATGAGCTGGCTGAGGGGAAGATGTGTGGAGAAACTGGAGCACTACATTTCAGTGGAATGATTGGTTGGGGGGGGGGGGGTTACTGTGTCAGACTGTTTAAAATATATTCCCCAAAAAAGATTTTGTCCACATAAAGAGGATCAGGAATTGTTGGACAGAAGAAAATGCACTCGTCTGTTGTTTATTAAGGGCTATGCTTTGTATAAAATTGATGGTGAAAACACACTGCAGCAGCAGAACTCGAAGCGACTGTGTCTATACGCCACAGATGTCTTCTCAAATTTACCTTTATTACTATTCAAAGAAATGCTACTTATTTTTTCATTGTATGGTTTTTATAAGCATGTTTTTTTCTCTTCCGTCTTTGTGCTCGTTTGTGGGATCTTGTGACGATTTTTCACCAGATCCTGTTTATACATTTTTTTCCCCCCAGCTGGACGTGTTTTTTTTTTTCTTTTTTACTTGTGTTTTAAATGATAATTTTTCTGCCTTTTTTAATGATAAAGGTCAGAAAAAAAACCATCTGTATGAAAAAAGGAAAAACAGAGCAATAGTGAGTGAGTCATGAGCAGGACTCAAACTCACAGTGTGACAAGTGCATGGTGTGCACAGTATGTGTCAAGTTTATTAAAATAAAACCCCCCCTCATGGGTATAACCTGTTCTGGAAAAGAGCTGTAACTCTGATTCTGGTGCTCGGGGCCAAAGAGTAAAAATGCGGAGTCACCACAACACGCGCATCGATGAGGAAAAAACAATCAAAAGTCTCAGGTGGAGTCCATCAGGGCTGCGCCTCGCCCTTCGTCACAGTATTTTCTGCCGACTTGACCGCCCCATTGTAAAGTTACTGTACTGATTATGCACTTAAGGTAAGCCATAATTTTCTTTACAAGTGCAAGAAGTCACCCCCCCCCCCCCAAAAAAAAAGCCGTTTACTTCACAAAAACCTCAGGCGTGCGTGCGCGTGTGTGTGTGTGTGTGTGTGTGTGTGTGAGAGAGAGAGAGAGAGAGACTGAGAGCATGTGTCAGAATATGTAGTGATGTTGTACAGATGTTCTTACTGCCAGTCACCACAGTGTTTGTCAGGTCCAGTTTCTAGCATCTATAGGCAAAAAAGCCAAAACATTTTCATATGTAGCGAAAGTCTCACCCAAATATTTCAACAGTAGACGACTAAATATGAAAATGTCAGATTTTCTTCAGTAAAAAAAAAAAAAACCCAAACACTTTGCAGCAGTTTTCAGGGTCGTTGTGCTTCCGTGTTGTAACATGATACAAATATGACAGTGGGACTACATGATTATTTTTACCAATGTGTAAAATCTATATATTTGTCAAATGAAATTTTCATTATTACTTTTACAGAGGTGGGTAGTAACTAGTTACATTTACTGTATGTAAATACTTGTACTCAAGTAGCTTTTGTAACTTTTCACAAAATTGTACTTTAGTGAGTAGTTTTATCAAAGGATACTTTTTACTTGAGAGCATTTATGTATGAAGAAAAAAATACTTTTACTTGTATACAGTTACATTTGGTCTTACTCTTTAGGATACTTTGGTATTCTAATTTGTCTGTCAGGCAGAATGAAACATTTTATCGCTGACGTGGCTATTCAGAAAACCTTTTAATTCATTTCTGTTTTCTTCATTTGATATAATTTGGATAATATTGGAGGACACGTGTACAGAGTTGCACATTTATGGATAAAAACTTTGAAAATTAGTTATGTTTTAAAATATTTAAGTAAAATATTTCAAATTTATGTATAAAAAATAGCAGTTTCGTTAGAAAAAGGACATTAATTTAAGGGGGAAAGGCATCATAAATTGGCAGAAAAATTGCAAATATGAGAGAAAAAGCTCTAAATTTTGCAAAAAGTGGTACATTTACAAAAAAATAGGACACATTTATGAGAAATGAAATTCAACTTGAGAAAAGAGTCAGATTTAGGAGAAAGAATACAGGCTGGTGAGAGGAATGGCATTGCTACTTAAAGGTGTACTAGATGTTATTTTCATCAGAATAAATACTTAAAAAAAATACATCAACAAAGTGTTTAGAAAGGTGCAGAATTAAAGTCTTTATATTCTTAAAATGTGTATACAGATGAAAAAATACATAAAATTTTACAGGTCCAAAATAATCATATTTACGTCTGAGCAGTTGGATGACTAGAACTACAGTTGTTAGTATCATATAAATAAAAATATGGCCGGTAAGGAAGTCACAGCCAATAGCACAACTGGGTTGATGTCATGTCTCTCTACCAGTTGGGGCATGAGTAAGTGCGACACCTGCTGGCCAGGAGGTCTCTGTTGCCTGAAGACAGGGGTGTCCAATCATGTGCCATGGAGGAACAAGACCCTGCAGGTTCTCTCTTCTGTCCAGTCTCTTCGGCAGGTGTTTTCACTGATCAGCAGTCAGTGGGAAGAAGTCCCGTGGAACCTGCCGTTGAAGACACTGGTTGGAGGTAAAGCCTGCAGGGTCTTGGCCCTCCATGGCACATGACTGGACACCCCTGTCTTACAGTCACTTCTTTCTCACTCAAGTAATTTGTAGTGACTTTTTTTAACTTGTATTTAAGTAATAAATATCATAAGGTAATGCTGGTTTTACTTGAGTACAATTTCTGGCTACTCTACCCACCTCTTTTTTCAAAGGAGAAAAAAAATGAGTCCATTAGCCATTCTGCAGAAATACTGCTGACACTTTAAAAAATGAAACCAAAAGTGAACACCAGATCAGTCTTAGTAATTGTGTATTTAAATCTATCTAGGACAGAAGTTGTGTAAAACAACACTGATGTAAGTGATCTGAATTGTGATGTTTTCATCTCATGTTCAAGAGAAAACAAAACATATCATGGTACTCTGCTACGCACACAGTAATTTGCACGTTGGCAAGTTCTACATGCAAAGTTGTTTTACCATTTAAAATGTTTCTACATTATATTACTTCAATTTTTCATGCTGGTGCAATAAATAAGCCATGGAGGAGGAAGATCTCAACTCATTATTAAACATGTAATTTAAAAACAGACCAAAGAGATTATTACATCTGAACAAAAGCAGAACATAAATGCTATAAATTGTGTGAGGGATCTTCATGTATTGGATCTTGGATTAATGTGGAGCTGGACAGAGGCGATCTTTGATATCTTTGATGTATAACGACCGTCTTACCTTTTGTAATCCTATGTATGCAGTGTGCAAAGATGTTTTTCAGGGATTCAGGCTCCACGGGACTTACATACAGATGCGTCTCAATAACTTAGAATGTCATCGAAAAGTTGATTTTTTTTTTTTTCAATAATTCAATTCAAAAAGTGAAATTCGTATAGATTCATTACACACAGAGTGATATATTTCAAGTGTTTTTCTTTTAATTTCGATGGTTACAGCTTGCAGCAAAATGAAAACCTCAGTTTCTCAAAAAAATAGAATATTACATAAAATTAATTTTAAAAAAAGATTAACCTCAGATGCATAAGTGGGGTCAAAAATGACCCCAGCAGTTGTTGTTTAGTAATATCTTTGTAATTTTATTTTTTTATCATTTAATCTTCCATGTATTCCTCAAATAAGTTGTCTTTGACATGAGGCCATTTGGATTTGTATCTAATTGTTATATTTTTTAAGTAATTGCATTTTTTTGTATCAGTACCAAACTTTTCCATATGTGGGGTCAAAAATGACCCCAAGCATTTTCTATGTAATTTCAAAGGTTAACCCTAGGAACCTTTGATTTTTATCAACTGTGATTGTCAGATATACATTTACTGTCGATCCACACATCTAATGCCAACAGTCTCACCACTAGTGATGGCGAGATGAAGCTTCATGAAGCAAATCTCTTTCTTGCTGGTTCCATAGCAAAAAAAAAAAGAAGAAGCTGGAATAGATTGCAAATAAAGTCCCAAGTCCACAAAATGTGAGGGACATTGTGACAAAACAAGCCAGACATCCCTCCTGTGATGAAGGCTTCCAAGACCAGGGAGCTCTTCAGCACTGAATTTGGGTTCAATGGCAGCATGACCATGGTCAGCTATGTCGGAAAAAAGGAAAAGGCTGTTCTGCTCCTCAGCACAATGCACCATAGCAAAATGGTGGATGAAAACACCCAGAAGAAAAAAACAGAAGTGGTCCACTTCTACAATCAGACGAAAGGAGGTGTAGATATTGTGGACCAGATGGTTGGCACCCACACCTGTAAACGCCAAACGCAGAGATGGCCCATGCTGCTGTGGTACAATGTGATTGATGTTGCCACCCTGAATGCCTACTCCTTTTTCAAGGCTCAGCACCCTGAATTCTGTGCAGGTATCACTAACGCCCGGCGGCGCTTTCTTACAGAGCTCTCACATGAGCTTGTGTGACCCCTTATATGAGAAGTCGACTGGAAGGTAGCCCACGCCTACCAACCTACATCACTGCAGCAATGGAAAGGTGTGGGGTGGCAAAAGCTGCAATCCAGCCACACGAGGGAAACAGACAGGGCCAACAGAAGAGGAAGAGGTGTAAGATGTGCCCAAGAAACCAAGACCACAAAGCCAGCAATTGTCGTTGGAAATGCAGTGACCTTGTGTGCAGTGCTCACAGCCAGAAAAGGGTACTGTGTAACAGCTGCGCACAGTGAGCTCACAAACCCTCACACCTTCACCTGATTCACCTGAACGTCTCTCACAACCTTCACTGTCTCAAGCTTCTTGGTGAAACGTGTTGAGGTCAAAGGTCAAACTGATAAATGTTTGTGATTGAAGCCTCGGCGTTTGTTTTTGAAAGACTGTAAATGTTCTAATAAAACACCAGGGCCCTATCTCAGAAAGCGGGATTAGTGAAAACTCTTGAGTTAGTTGAGCCAGAGATGACAGTCATCTCGTGTTGGGATCATTTTTGGATGTTTTGGATGTTTACCTTTTTACAATCCATTGTTTACCTTTTTTACCTTTCTGTGATAAAATGTTAATAAAAAGTGAAAAATGAGCATGTCAAACATGAAATAATTCTTTTGTTGAACAAAATATAATTTAAAATAATAATAATCACCCAAAATATAATAAAAATAATCATCTTGAACCAAAATGAAAGAAATTTCTTAAGTTTACAGCATAAAACACACTCATTCTAATTGGGGTCATTTTTGACCCCACTCATGGAAGAGTGGTCATGCATCTAAGGTTAATAGAAATGTTGGCCGACTGAAAAGTATGTCCATGTACACACTCAATACTTGGTCAGGTCTCCTTTTGCATAATTACTGCATCAGTGCAGCATGGCATGGAGGCGATCAGCCTTTGTTACTGCTGAGGTGTTATGGAAGCCCAGGTTACTTTGATAGCGGCCTTCAGCTCATCTGCATTGTTGGGTCTGGTGTATTTCATCTTCCTCTTGACAATACACCATAGATTCTCTATGGGATTTAGGTCAGGAGAGTTTGCTGGCTAATCAAGCACAGTGATACCATGGTCATTAAACCAGGTATTTGTGCTTTTGGCAGTGTGGGCAGGTGCCATGTCCTGCTGGAATATGAAATCAGCATCTTCATACTGTAAAGCTTGTCAGCAGAGGGAAGCATGAAGTGCTCTAAAATTTCCTATTAGATGGCTGCACTGACATTGGACTTGATTAAACACAGTGGAAAAACACCAGCAGATGACATGGCTCCACATATCATCACTGACTGTGGAAACTTCACACTGGACCTCAAACAACTTGGATTCCGTGCCTGTTCACTCTTCCTCCACACTCTGAGACCTTGATTTCCAAGTGACAGGACTTGGCACGATTTGGGGAGCGATGTCATCTGCTGGTGTTAGTCCACTGTGTTTTATCAAGTCCAAAGTCAATACAGCTGTCTACCAGGACATTTTAGAGCACTTCATGCTTCCCTCTGCTGACGAGGTTTATGGAGATGCTGATTTCATTTTCCAGCAGGACTTGGCACCTGCCCACACTGCTGCCAAAAGTACCAAAGCCTGGTTTAATGACCATGGTATCACCATATTTTACTGGCCAGCAAACTCTCCTGACCTAAACCCCAGACAGAATCTATGAAGTATCGTCAACAGGGAGATGAGAGACACCAGACCCAACAATGCAGATGGGCTGAAGACCACTATCAAAGCAACCTGGTCCTTCATAACACCTCAGCAGTAACACAGGCTGATCACCTTCATGCCACGCCACAGTGATGCAGTATTAATTCATGCAAAAGGAGCCCTGACCAAGTATTGAGTGTGTGTATGGAAATACTTTGTCGGCCAACATTTCTATTAAAAAAAAATCAATTTTTTAAAATTGATCTTATGTAATTTTTTGAGAAACTGATTTTCGGGTTTCATGAGCTGCAAGCCATAACCATCAAAATTAAAAGAAATAAACACTTGAAATATATCACTGTGTCTGTCATGAATCTATATAAAACATGAGTTTCATTTTATGTATTGAATTACTGAAATAAATTAACTTTTTGATGATATTCTAGTTTAGTGAGATGCACCTGTAGTTTAACCTGGCTTGTACAAAGACTGTTCTCATGATTCTGACATGCACACATGCAGAAATATGTAGACTGTGTTGCTACATTGTTTATACATTTTAATGGAAAGTCAATACAGTTGTTTTTGTTTGTGCTTATTTTTTTGCTTATTTGTCATTTCTTGTATTTTGATAAAAGTGCTTTTTTTTGTTTCAGATGTGTGCCCAGTTTTGTTTTCTTTGTTGTCATCACTTTACACATCTTCACAGTAGACATTTTTTAACCGGGGGGGGGGGGGGGGGTGGCGGGTTTTGTTTTTTATTTAGCATAAGGTACAAACATATAAATGTAAATTAACTATAAATTTGCAGGAATCAAGGTGCAAAAATGTAGTAAAAGATGCTAAGTTACAGTTTAAGTCACAAATTTACCATAAGCAAGTCCTAAATTTTAAAGGAAAACAGTTGCAAATGGGTAGGTGGGGGGCACGTTTCCAAGAAAAAATAAATGAATTCACAAGAATAGTCACAAATTTGCATGATAAGCAAGTTTCTAAATTTGCTAATTTACAAGAACATAAGCTGCACATTTGTATAAATTTTAGTGGTATCAGTTTTAATCGTGATTGAGTTAATTCAACACTGTTCTCTCACCCATATGTGCACCATGTGATTAACTCACTTCATACCATTAATTTCAATTAGTGCTATTAAAACTGACGCCACTAAATTGTGACCCTTTTCCTGCTAAATTTTCTCTATGGTTTGTGAGGATTTTCTTGTAAACTTAACATTTTTTTATTGGGATTTAAAACTTTTTCCCTGCTAAATTTACGATTTCAATTAAATGTACCTTTTTCCTATACATTTACTACTACAAATTTACATCTGTACACATTTTAAGTTGCCTATTTGCAACTTTTTATCTCAAATTTCCATCTTTTGTTTTGTCATTTGCAATTATACTTTCACCAATTTGTGACCTATTCCTCACGTGTCAGTCTGGAAAATCATGCAAACTACACATAATTCATTCATCCGTCTTCAACCACTTACCCTATTCGGGGAGCCTATCCCAGCATCTTTGGGTGAGAGGCAGGGTACACCTTGGACAGATCGCCAGTCCATCGCAGGGCCAACACGGAGAGACAGACAGCCATTCACTCCTAAGGACAATTTTGAATCCCAGTCGATGCCAAATCACCTAATGTGCATGTCTTTGGTCTGGGGGGGGGGGGGGAGACCGGCGTACCCGGAGAGAACATGCATACTCCACACAGAAGGGTCACCGATGGTCAGGGGGTGGGGTCAAACCCACAACCTTCTTGCTGTGCTGCCACAGTGCCAACCACTGGACCACCAAGCTGCCCGCATTAAGTCATGACAGAATTTTGTGAAAAAGCAACTTGATTACATGTAGTAAATGTAACTGATTACCATAGTATTCTTGCACTCTTTATTGTGATGAGATTGGGGGGTGACAGGTTAACAAAGTGGATGGTTTGGGGTCATCTTGCTAACAAGGAGGATAGCATCCCTCTCAAATCATCTACTGCATCTTCACAGAGTTCAGAGGAAAACATTGGGTAACATTCTTCTATTATTAGGAATGGTTCTGTAGGCTTTCATTATATGTGGAATACTAATGCAATATAACACAAATTACATCAATATACTGTATACTGTATATTAAATATTCTTTTATTAAATGGCTCATTTCTTAAATGGGGTGCCTGGCAATCAAGAACAGTCATAAATTCACTTTAATGGGATTGCAGCCTGAAAGAGTGCTCGGCCAGCTGGAGTAAAACATTTCATACTTGACTGTGACACACACCCACACATCTGACACGGCTGGAGAAGTCACACCCACATGCAGAACTTCAGTCGGCAAAACAAGCTGAAGGAAATGAAACTCAGCTTACAGTCATAAAACATATTAACCTAATTGATGTACTGAAAGGTGACACTGCAGAAAATAAAATCCAACCAAGATGAAATATCTTAAATCAAGGCTACATGTTTATTTTATGTCTGACAAGATATTTCTTCTGTTGTATATAATCTTGCTTAAAATAAGCAAAACTTTGTGCCATCAGATTTTAGACATACAATCACATTTAGATTTCACAACATACTGCTAAAGGTTTAAAAGGTCTAAACAAACAAAGTAGCACTTACTGCTCATCCTCGTAAAAATTGTGACACATATGAAACTGTTAAAGAAAAAATTAGAGATGTATTTAAATGGGTTTTTGAAAAGAAATGTTTAATTGGGCACATAAATGTAGTTTGTGCATTAAGATTTTGTGCAATGCAGTTTTGTTTTATAATAAAATAAATGGAGATAAAAGTAATATATGCAATATGGAAGTGCATGTTGATTTCATTAAATATATTTCACAAATGATCAAACATGCTGAAGCTCTCCACCCATCCTAAATTACTGTAAAGCATTTAAGTCACATTGTATTTTACTTTTAATACTGCTAACTTACTGCCAATTAAGCTATTCCACAAGAGCTGCTCATTAAAGATCTCCCCTGACCCACTCTTGGTTACTGTAGGAGGCTGAAATCACACATGTATAACAACACATCTCTGTAGGTCATGTAGTAATTTACAGCTCTGAACTTCTAAGAGTTTCTCCTTTAGAGGTGTTAAGGAGGAGTAAGGGGTGATAATGGAGCCAGTTGAATGCAGAGCGGTCATCATGTTCCCGTACTTGAGGGGCTGCACACCAAGGGAGACGTTTGATGAGATGAACGAGACTTATGTGGAGGATGCCCCATCCTGTGACGTAGTTAAGCACTAGCCTCAACCGTTCAAGTGTGGTCGGACATCAGTGGAAACGGCACCCATTCCTGGATGACCACAGTGTGCCATCGATGAAGACACCATCCGGCAAGTGGAGGCCACCATTTTGGAGGATCGCTTCATGTTCGGTAGTGGTCGGAGAGGCCACCGGTGCGGATTGGCAGCCATGTTTCTGTCAGTCTGCCCCAGGGCAGCTGTGGCTACAGTAGTAGCTTACCATTACCATTATCTGTGAAGTGAATGAATAATTATCCATTGTGAAGCGTCTTTGAGTGTCTATGAAAAGCGCTATATAAATCTGATGCATTATTATTATTATAACTGTTCGCCAACTAGCCCAAGGTGTCAAGATCAGTGTGGGGTCTGTGGAAACAAATCATCCATGACCATCTGCACATGCGGAAGTTGTCTGCATGATGGATTCCCCGGTTGCTCACGCATTTCCAGAAGCAGGAATGAGTCACGTGCTCCCAGGCTGCTTTGGCCACCAGCAGGACTTCTTCAGCAGACGAGTCATGCAGGACGAAACATGGATCCATCATTGTGATCCACAGACTAAAGCCCAGTTGAAGCAATCAAAGCATTATGACTCACCACCTCCGCAGAAGGCACATGTCCAACTCTCGGCGGGCAAGGCATGCTCACGGTCTTTTGGGACCAGCAAGGAGTATTGATGATGGATTTCCTGGCAAAGGGTACCACAATTACTGGGACTTACTACACTTCACTGCTGCAGAAATTGTGGAAGGCCATCAAAACGGAGAGGCATGTCATGCTGACCAAAGGTGTCTGCCTCCTGTACAACACCCCGGTTCACAACTCGCATGTTGGCCAGATGGCAGTATGGTCCTGCGGCTATGAATTCCTTCCTCACCCCCTTACTCTCCCAACCTCACACCATCTGACTTCCACCTCTTTCCAACCATGAAGTCATTTTTGAGGGGCAAGCACTTCCAAGACGATGAAACGCTGATTTCTGAGGTCAAGTTGTGGCTTCTGACTCAACCTGCAGACTTCTACATGTGAGGTCTCCACAGCTGCATAAAGCTGCGACCCTTGGTGGTACCCATGTAGAGAAGGACTAATAACTGTGCCGTTTGGTTCCTCTCAGTCCATGGGAAATGAGTCAGTGAAAATCTTTAATGAACAGCATAGGTAAAGTGCTGCTAATACTGAATAATTAATTCAATCTTTTTTGAACCATCTTAGCAGTGCTTACTTTTTCTAAGGCAATGGGTTTACTTATTTTTTTCAGAAACCCAAAATAATTTGATTTTAACGTGTAGTACGGAACACCAGGAACACTCAGTTTCCTTCAATCTGAAGTCAAATAACTGAGTTTTCATTAAACCTGCGTTCTCAAACAGGGTCCAGAACTGCATAAATTAAAAAAAAAAAAAAATCAGTGATTAAACAAATAAAAATTACACACTAATATGTAACTTATGAAGTATGTCAAAATTAATTTGCTTCTCAATTTTTAAAAGCTACGTATCAATACCTGTATATATTTACAGTACATTTTAAATTACATATATTCACATATATATAATTTATGCATATGTTTTTAATCAACCAAATAAAAAGTATTTAAACCAAATCAACAAATCAATTCCAAATTAAATCAAGGAATGATGCAACAGTTTATTGTATCTTAAAAAAAATACATTGTTAGTCATTCCTATGTTAATGTTTTTGTTTGTTTAGTTTAATTTTTGTGTTTCATATAAATACATGTATTGATTATTTTTTTATTTTGGCAACTTCACTCCTAAGTACCTTCCTAATCAAAGCTTCCTAGACTAGAAACATGACCTGTGTTAAGGAAATCTTCAACAAAATGACAGAATTAAAACCAAAAGTTGCGCTTGACCTTGATGGAACAGCCTTTTCACAAACAAGCTGCCATCTGTTTTGCTGCTGTTACCACATGGGGGAGTCAGCCAGCTCACTGCAGAGAGAAAGAAAGCAGCAAGTTTTACTATAGGTGGATACAAAGAGTATATAATAATTCTTACTTAGTGCTACTCCTTGTTAAGTCAATATTTGCTTATATGGGGATGTTTTACTATTGATGCTCTTTGCACTTATATTTTAGCATCTTTAGGATATATCTCCTCATATACTATTCTCACTGTCTATTGCTGTCTACCACTGTTTTCAAAAAAACAATTTCTCATTAAACAATGCATTTTTGGGTTAGGAGGAGAAGTGTGAATGAAATGATCACAAAAGCCTTTGAGCGATGCTAGTTCAGTCATGGAGGAGGTAACAGGGTGTGTAAAGTGTAACTGCAGGAAAGTCAAGCATGTCACCTCAGAACAGGGTTGGCCAGTTCTAGTCGGATCAGTCGCTTCTCTTTAGCAGCTCTAGTTTCACAATGCTGTGTCATTTCACCCTGAGTCAACAGACAAACGGAAGCATGGAAGTTTACTGCAGATCTGTGTTTGGAAAACACACCTGAGTGGGAGACACGGGTGCAGTGTTTCTAAACTAATACCTGTTTTTATAACACAGATGTTGGATCTTAATACGCAAAGTGAAATAAAGATACTCCACCGGAGTGGTGGCCTAGTTGATAGAGCATCCACCCCACAACCAGGAGGTTGGGAGTTCAAGTCCCGGCCGGGTCATACCAAAGACTATATAAAAATGGTACTTCCCACCTTCTGGCTTGGTGTTCAGTGTAATAGAATGGGGGAAGGAGAAGTTGTTTGTAGTGGCACCTTGCATGGCAGTGACCCCTCTGATTCTACATGTGATTAACATTGTAGATTGGAGAAACATAATTTCATTCTACTGTACATGAGTGCCTGTATGGAATGAATGACAACAGAGATGACTTCTTCTTCTTCAAAAATCCTAATCCCTGAATACTGAATTTTACCTTAATAAAAAGTGGTGTAAACAGGAAAACCAGACCATCAATGACAGAGTAGCTCATTCTGCTCAGATGACCACGAACTTGACCTTGAGCTCAACCTGGATGCAGACCTATCTGGGGGTCATTGTATATGAGTTTGAGAAAGAGTATAACTGATTGATCCTTGGCATATTACCAACCTCTCCAGGAAATGTAATCAAAATCCATAACTAACTGAGAGATGCTGTTAAGACATACAAATGAATAAATTAATAAATGACCAGGCAAAATCATAACATCTTGCAGTCAATAATCAACTACACACAGCGGGGAAAGTAAGTATCTAACACATCAACATTTTTCTCATTTAACATATTTCTGATGGAGCCATTGACCTGAAATTTTCACCAGATATCAGTAACAACCCAAGTAATCCATACATACAAAAAAAAAAAAAAATCAAGGCAACTGTGTTCACAAAACAAGTCATATTTAATAAAGTGGAATGACACAGGGAATAAGCATTGAACACATGAAGAAAAAGAGGTAAAAAGGCACAGAAAGCCAAGAAATCAGCTGAAATCTATCAGAATTTATGAGTGCAAATTAATTTCAGCTGGTTAAGTCCTGACTGACAGTCTTTCAAAAGGTCTGTGAATATCAGATTGTCACACCACAAAGAAATAATGGGTAGAAGCAAAGAGCTCTCTCTAGACCTTTGCAACCTTACTGTTGCAAAACATAATGATGGCATTGGTTACAGGCGCATTTTTAAACTGCTGAATGATCCTGTGAGTGCTGTTGAAGCCACCATTCGGAAGTGGAAAAAACATCATTTTACCATAAATCAGCCATGAGCAGGAGCTCCTCGCAAGATTTCTGACAGAGGAGTCAAAAGAATTATCAGAAGAGTTATCCAAGAGCCAAAGCCCACTTGTGGAGAGCTCCAGAAAGACCTGGAGTTGGCAGGTACTGCTGTTTCAAAGAAAACAATCAGTAATGCACTCAACTGACATGGTCTCTATGCCCACTCACCTCGCAAGACTCCATTGCTGAAGAAAAAGCATGTTGAAGCTTGTTTAAAGTTTGCTGCACAACATTTGGGCAAGCCAGTAACATACTGGGAGAATATAGTGGAAAGAACATTATTTTACTATAAACAGGCCACGACCAGGAGGTCCTCACAAGATTCCCCCCCCCCCCCCCGGTCCTGTCAAGCAGCTAGGTAAGCAGAACAGAAATCTGCTTCCCTTATTGTGCCAAACAGATTTACTTTGACAAAAGGAGCTTTATATAGCACATATCTATGTACTCTATATTATTTATAGACTCCTTTTGTATTAACTTTTAATACTTTATTTAAATTGTTTTACCCATGATAGACCCAACAGGGAGGGAATGGGGAAGGGAGGAGTGGGGAGGGGGGGGGAAAGAGAGGAATAAACAGAAAAAACAAACAAACTGACACAACTGAAACAAACAAACAGAAGACAAACTGTTTCTTCTTCTGAAAAGGTCTCATCACGAGTCTGGTATCTGCACCTGTCAAAGAACATATGTGTGTGGGCATGTGTGTGCATGCGCATGTATACAAATTCAACTAGGAGGAATGGAGGTGGGAAGCGAGGAAGAGGAAGTTTGGAGCACGGTGGAATCTAAAAGAAACAAACATAGATGTCAAGAAACTCAATCAAGACCGTTATCAAGTGCTGAGGAATCAAAAGATGAATGATCCTGGAATGAACAGAAGGAGTGGAAAGTAATCATTAAACTTACTCAGGAAGGGGCATCGTTTCGTGAGTGGAGCCCAACTAAGCTCACAAATGCAGCTAATGGGTTACTTGGAGAAGTTTAAATGCAAGGGTTCTTCGTAGTGGTTCATTGCTGGTTACATGTAAAGATAGTGTTCAACAAGGAAAAGCAATCAGAGTCACTCAGATGGAGGGAAAAAATGTGCAGTGTTCAGTATTGGGAGGAAATAAGGCAATGAGAGGAGTGATATCGGGCATTTCAACGGCTGTTTCAACTAATGAAATAATGAGGAACTTAACTGGAGCAAAAATGACAGCGGTACGGAGATTGAAAGCTAATAGAAATGGTGAAAAATGTGATAGTCTGTCAGTAATGTTAAAATTTGATGAAACAAGAGTGCCAAGTAAGGTGTATATTGGCTACATGAGCTATGAAGTCAGACTTTACGTTCCTCCTCCACTCAGATGTTTCAAATGTCAAAAGTTTGGTCATGTAGCAGCGATATGCAAAGGTAGACAATGATGTGCCAGATGCTTTGGTGAGCATGAATATGGCAAGTGTGAAAGAGGAGCCAAATTAAAGTGCTGTAACTGCGGTGGTGAACATAGCTCTGCATATCAAGGTTGTGAAGCCAGCAAAAGACCAGCAGAAATTCAGCAGATAAAAGTCTCCCAGGGACTAACATATGCAGGAGCTGCGAAAAAGCTGCCAGCTAAAAAAGTGGGAGTGGACTCGAACAGGGAAAGTGTGCAGACTTGCAGTGCATGCAGTAGAATTAAGGAAGATCTTTGCAAGCAGTTTCATGAAATGGTCAGTCAGACAGCAACTCATACTGGCTCGGACATCGCCCGGGTTAACAAGGTCAGGAGTTCCTGGCAGCGGAAGGCGAATTACAGAGCTGCGTGGAGGAATCTGATCAGACCTAAATGAAACAGTCATTGTCGCCCCCGACAGACTGCTATGATGATGTGATGATGATGACTCTGGTTTTGAAGGAAAATAATTTTGTCTTATTTGTGGTAGATGTGATAAACTGCACTGTGCAGATTTCCAGGAAAACAGAAAAAAATCAACATCATTGTGAAAGCAGCAGAAAAATATCTTGACATTAAGGGGCTACAGTGGGAAGCAGTTGAGGACTTGTTAAGTGGGGGACCTTTAAGTTCAGGGACATCAAGGACTGGTGGATCAACTGCCAATCAAGTCTAGAAGAAGAAGAAGAATAATGAGATGAGACACAGACATGGACTACAGCTAGAAGAAGAACAATGAGATGAGACGCAGATACGAGATTAAAAAAGAACGTCACAAAGCTATGAGGAAAACGTCACAAAGCTCTGAGGAAAATGTCGCAAAGTTATGAGGAAAAACAGACACACAGAAAGACATGTATGGAGTGTGTGGCGGTAATGCACCTGTAAGCTGGTCGCCAACTGCCAATCAAATCTAAAAGAAGAAGAAGAGGAGAGCGTGCGCAAAGTGAGTATGTGCATGTGAGTGGTTTACCAGGAAACATACAAAGAGGGTGGCAGGTCACAGCAACCCTTCCCCCAGAAAACCAGAGGAAGCAAGACAATGCCACCAACCAACACAGAGCACAAATGTCCCAAAGCCAGCAAGCCCCAGGACAGTCAGGCAACTGCCCCAGGAGGGATGGATAAGGGTGGCCTGGCCTTCATCAATGGACCTCATCAACGATCAATGGACCCACCGCAAGCGCCCAGAGATGCCACTCGACATGTAAAGCACCACACAAATCCAACCCACCACCAACATCACCATCACTACTTATCACTCCTTCACTCTCACTTACTCACTTGCTCACTCACTCTCTCTCTCGCTCACTCCCTTGTTCGCACCTATTCAGTCGCGGTAGCGCCCTGGGATGATGACAACATGACGGACCCCAGGTCACCAGCCAGGCCCCAAGCAGAAGGAGGGCAGCAAGGGTGAAGGAAGACCCCAAACCCCCATGCGCGAATCATGATGGGTGAGTGTTATTTGTGTGGTGTCATTGGGTGCAGGTGTGTGAACTACCAAAGTGCAGTTAAAATTGGGGGGGGGGGGGGGGCTAGTGTGATAGGGCATCACAGAGCTCCCATCCCCCCAAGCCATCAGTGTCTACAGTGCAATTAAAATTGAGGTGAGGATGGCCCCAGGGTGCAGTAGTAGACAAAGGGATCCTCTTCACCGACACTGTACGGCACAACCCCACCCCAAAACCTTAAGTGTATCCAATAAGATGTATGATCCACCCAGGAAGCCCAGGGTGGCTCTGGAAGCCACCCACTGCCCCCAGATCCCATCCCAGTGCGAGGGGCACCAGGCCGTGCAACCCAGGACCCGCCAATGTCGTACCCCAGTGCTCTCCAGCACCACAGGCAGGATGGGGAAGCCACACTCACACTTACTCTCACACATCTTGTACACACCCTGTATGCATGGCCAGACATAATAATACGGCGATCCACATGTCAAGCAACATCCCAAAGCGCCCCCCCCCCCCACCCCACGAGCCCACTCACCATCCACCCCAGACATCGCCGGCGGTAGGCTACCCCTACAGCCACAGCCACCCTGGGGCAAACCAACGGAAATGCAGCCGTCAACCAACGCCAATGGCCCCCCCGACTACCACCAAACACCCACACACACCCATACCCAGCACCACAGACAGCGGAGGCAGTGTGGGCAAAGCACCTCACCCTGGGACACAACGGTAGGACAGCCAGGGAGAGCGGTAGCAGAACCGCTATCCCCTGGGCCACCAGACAGCTCACCCCAAACCCGAGCCCCCACCGCCCAACGAGGTCTTCCCCTTACATACACACCTTCTACACCTGTGCAACCACCCGGAGGTACTTGCCCCCACACACATACATGCCCACTCTCACATGTACACACACATACATACCATCACATACGTATGTCCACCTACACCCTCGCATACTTACACACAACACACATACCCACATGTTCACACACACATGCGCACACCCATATCCACACCCACACATATACATGTGAACCCACACCCACCCACACTCGTGCACACCTGCATATATTCTTGCGTACACACATTCCCACACACCCATGCGTACGCACGCACACATACACACACCCACACACGCAGGCCCTGGAGGATGGGGGGGCGACCCCCCGCAACTCTTTTCCCCCACACGCACCCTGTGATGCAGGCACCAGTAGTGTGCACCGGACCCCGGACCCCCAGCACCAGGGGCCCAAGGCCAGACCCAGCCCCACCCAGGAGGCAAGGCCGGCCAGCCCCACCCCCCCGCCCCCGATATCCATCACAATGGAGTTACTAGCTAAGAAAAAGTCTAAACGAGAATATGAGTGGTGTACTGGTGAGAAGGGGTATTCCATAACAGTTGGGTGAAGAGAACGCCACGCATCGTAAAGACCAAAATCACTCATGTTGAGTCAAACTAGGTTTCTAAAGACTGACATTTGAAAATGGAAACAACTTGTGGAATAAAGTGAACATGAATTAAAGCAGCAAGATGGATGAGAAACAACCTGCAGCAGTTCAATGGGTGTGGCCAGAGCAGTTTGGGTGGAGCCAATCTACCAGAAGTTTGAAAAGGGGTAGAGACCAGCGAAGAACAGAAAACAGAAGAAGTCTTGCAAACATACTGCTTAGAGATACTTAAGTTTCTTAGCAGCAGCATGAAATGTATTGTTCGACTAAAACATCTACAGCAACCAGAGAGGCAGCCAGTAAGACAATGCAGTTTAAAACTATAAATAAAGCTGCTTCCTACTGAAGACATTTGAGTCAACACAAACTTTAATTACCACTCAAGGTGATAAGCTGCAGCTGTTGAGCATTTAAGTAGTTATGGTTATGAAATTGAACTGGCTTTCATGTGTGTTCTCTTTGACACTTGTTAAATTTATAATGATATTTATGAGAGGGAAGTCTGGGCTTCTCTGCTTGAGCTGCTGCCTCTGCGACCTGGACCCCAGAAAAGCAGTAGAAAATGGATGGATGGATGGATATTTAGGAGTGTGGTGTTGTACTGAGGTTAAAACAATGTTAATTGGTTGCTAATTGAGGTTTATTGGTTCATTTAGTCACTAATGGTGATAATTTGGTTAAGAGTGGATTTTAAAAGTGAAAACCTCATGGGTGAAGTAGTACTTTGAAACAGTTAATGTATTGATAACTGAATAAATATGATTTTAAAAATATGACAGAAAAAATGGAAAAAGGGAAAAAAAAACATTTAGAAAAACAAGATTAGTTGTGGTTATGGGATTTTAGGATAGTAACTTATATAAGTTAATTAATTGTGAAATTTTATCTTAATGTATTTAAAGGGGTAAATGCATTTTTGGTGCTTAACTATTGCTATTTGAAGGTTGTGTTTGGATGTATGAATGTTTGTACAGTTTTAGAGCTTTTTTTTTCCTCGTGTTTCAATACATTTAAAGGTTTTTCACCATCCCAACCACCTGCCAGCCTAAAGGCAAATGTCTGTATCTCCAAAGAATTAAATAAAGGAGAAAAAAATGGACAAGCTGTTTGGTCACTTGAGTGGAATCCTGTTGGAAAGCACTGGGTAGATGGGTCAATCCCTTTCAAGTGGGGAAGCACAGAAGAAACCTGACATGTATTGTCTAAGAGTGTCAGTAGCCTGCCATTTCTGATAATTCCCCGCTGTACTGAGCCTGTCAGTTGCAGGATCCAATACCAGGCAGAAGTCCCCTCCTATTATTAGTGTGGTGTCCAAGTGTTCAGAAAGAGAAGTGAAGAAAGTGTGAAAAAGGGATGGATCGTCAACATTTGAGCCGTAAACACTGGCAATACATAGATCCAGATTTTGAACAGAGATTTTTTTTTCCACAATATTTTTTATTGAACCTTTTTTTTTTTTTTTTTACAAACATAGCACACACAGTCAGACACTAACACAAAAGTAATTTAAAAATTAAAAAGAACAATAACAAAATGAAAAAAAGTGTAATAAAAACAACAACAGCCATTAACAAAAACAAGTCAACAACAATGCTCTTCTGTTTAGTCTAGGTAATCTATTACATAAGAATACATAATATACTGTACATTCACCAGCTTGGAATTTGCAAGGTCCACACATATCATTCACCTTCTTCTTCAGAAGTTATGTTTAATTTCTTTACATAATCAATGAAAGGTCTCCATATATTCTCAAACACATTTTCCTTTGATTTCAGTATGTATGTTATTCTTTCTAGTGGAAGGTTTGTTAACATCTGTCTTAACCACTGAGTCACATCTGGTCTATGAGTCTTTTTCCACAGTAGTGCAAGCAAACTGAGGTCTATGAATGTTCTTTCACTCTTATTAAAGTTATGTTTTTCTGGATACAGACCCAACAAAAACAGTTTAGGGTTCAATGTGATTTGTTTTGAAATTATTTTTTCAGTTGTTACCCTCACCTCTTCCCAAAACATTCTGATTTTTCTACATTCTCATAAACAGTGAAATAGGGTTCCTTTACTTTCCATACATTTTGTGCATGTATCTGGTATGTTTTTGTTATATCTATTTAATTCCACTGGTGTAACATACATCCGCATTAACCATTTAAAATGTATCAGTTTAAGACGTACATTTATTGATTTGGTTTGAGCTCCTGCACAAGCCATTTCCCATTGTTCCTCTGAAATTTCAATTTGCAGGTCTTCTTTCCAATCATTCAGTCTTTTGTGTGAGTTTTCACTTGTGTATAGTGTCAATGAGTTGTAAAACTCTGAAATAATACCCTTTCTCTTACTATCTTTCATCAAAATTTTTTCCAAAGTTGAATAAGTAGGTCGGGTGAGAGCATTATTTTGATTTGAACGAATAAAATTTCTAAGCTGAAGATATCTAAAAAAGTGTGTTCTATTATGATTGAATTTAATCCTTAGTTCTTCAAAAGACATTATGTTATCTGAGCGTGACAAATATAAGTCTTGAATCTTTTGAATCCCTTTTAAATTCCATACTTTAAATACAATATCCGCTCTCCCTGGTGTAAAATAGTGATTACCCCATATTGGGCTAAATTGTGACAGTGAGTGTGGTTCTTTTAAATATTTTTTGGTTTCACACCATATTTTGATCATGTGCTTTACAATTGGATTTTTAACTTGTTTCTGTAATTTTTTTAGCCGAGTCTGAGTATATGAATAAGGGAAGAGGTAAAGGTAAATTGTATGATTCCATTTCAGTCCACTGGGGAGTATCATTTGATGAAAAATAATATCTCATAGACCTCAGTTGTGCTGACCAGTAATACAACAAAGTTTGGACATTTCAGACCTCCATGATCAAATGGTAAATATAGTAAGGACAAACATAGTCTAGCCTTCCTATTGTTCCATATAAATTCCACTAACTTTTTTTTAATTCTTGAGAATAGATCTGAAGGTGGTGGTAAAGGAATGTTTTGAAATAAATAAAGTATTTTTGGTAAGATATTACTTTTAAGTATATTAATTCTCCTGATCATCGACACTGGTAGTGACATCCATCTCTGAAGCATCTCATTAATACTTGTCATTAAGGCTTCATAGTTGGCATTGGCGACTGATTCTAGCTTAGGCAAAATTTGAATTCCTAAATATTTAAACTGATTTACAACATTGAATTGGTTTACCTCAGGAGCTGGGTCTCATTTAACATTAATATTGAAGATTTTGTTTTGTTTATTTTATATCCTGATATATCCCCAAAGTTCTTTATTAAATTTAACAAGGTCGGAATTGATTTTTTAAAATTCGACATAAAATTATGTCATCGGCATACAGGGAGATTTTATGTTCTGTTGGTCCTACTTTAATTCCATATATCTGTGGATGTAAACGTACTGCCATCACTAAAGGTTCAATTGCCATAGTAAACAGTAAAGGGGAAAGTGGACAGCCTTGTCGACATCCTCTATTGATTTTTATTGATTTTGAGATATTGCTGTTTGTTAGGATTTCTGCTGTAGCATTATTGTATATTATCTGGACCCATTTTATGAAATTATTTCCAAGTCCAAACCTTTGTAGGACTTCAAAAAGATAGGGTCATTCGACCCTATCAAATGCCTTTTCGGCGTCCAATGACAGGAGAGCTGTATCCAGTGCTTCTTTATTGGAATAAATAATATTAAATAGTCTTCTTACATTATGGAAGCCTTGTCTTCCCATTATAAAGCCATTCTGATCTCGGTTAATAATATTTGGTAATATTTCTTGTAGTCATTTTGCTAAAATTTTACAGATTATTTTAAGATCAGCATTTAATAGGCTTATTGGTCTCATATTTTCACATTTATTAGAGGGTTTACCTGGTTTTGGCAACAGTATAATTAAGGCATTATTCATGTATGGTGGTAAATTACCATTTTGATATGCTTCTAAAACCATTTCCAAAAGTGGTTTTATTAATTTATTCTTAAATTTTTTTTTATAGAGGTCAACTGGAAGACCATCTGGTCCTGCTCTTTTTTTTTTATTACTTATTTTGTACCCGTAGGTAGATTTGTTTTGCAGTCTGGTGACAAGCCACCAGCTGCCGGTCGCTGCGTGCGCAAGCGCCCCGTATCCCTAACGTATCCCTTTTTCCTGATTTCATATCATCAATGGCTTGCCCAACTTCTTCTTGACTAATTTTAGACTCCAGTATCTCCCTGTTTTCATTTGGAATACCTGGTATGGATAATCCACCCAAAAACCCATTTAGTTTTGTTAAGTCAGTTTCATTTTTTGCATCATATAGTTTTTCATAATAATCTCTAAAGGCACTATTAATTTCTAAAGGATCTATAACTACCTGTCCGTTACTTATAATACTGGTAATTGGTGTTTTAGGTTCTTATTGTTTAATATGCCATGCCAGTAATTTTCCTGATTTTTCACCTTGTTCATAAAAAGTTTGCTTCAATCTTAGAAGACTCGAGGCAGCTCTATTCGCTGATTTTTTGTCATATTCAGCTCTCAGAATCAGTAATTCGTTCTCTAACTGTGGGTTACTTCCTGCATACACCTTTTCTTGAAGAATTTTTATTTTACGTTCCAATTGGACTCTCTCCTCTCGGGTCTTCTTAGATTTTGAACCTATATAACTAATAATATGCCCCCTAATAAAAGCTTTGAAAGCCTCCCACTTTATACATGCCATTGTTTGTGTAGTATTGATATCAAAGAACTCATCTATCTGTTTTTCTATGTACTTAACAAGTTCCTCATCCTGAAGCCATTTATGTTGAAAATGCCACCTAACTGGGTCCTTTGTCAATTTCTTATCTACATATACTAGACAGCAGGGTGCATGATCAGAGATCACAACGTTATCATAGAAACAATTTTGAATCTTGGACCTTAATTCTGTAGAGATCAAAAAGTAGTCTATATGTGAGAATGTCTTATAGGTATTTTTCTCTCCATATATCTAGCTATCTCAATTCTTTCATAAAATGATTAATGGTCATCCTACATCCATTGTGCGTACAGTCCAGTCCTGTTGATCTATCTATACTGGGATTCAATGTACAATTAAAATCCCCTGCTATTATATGTTGCCCTGTAAGTGATGATAAAGTGAGGAATAAATTAACAAAGAAGTTTTGATCATCAATATTGGGGCCGTATAAGTTCACCAGATTTATATTTTCTAATAACAAAGATCCTTGGATAATTAGATATCTTCCAAATTTGTCTCTAATTACATTTTTCGTTTGAAATGGGACTGTTTTATGTATGAGAATCATAACTCCCCTAGCTCGGGGTGAAAATGATGAGGTGAACACGTTACCTTGCCATCTTCTCCTAATTCTTTTTACATCCTCCTCTAATAGATGAGTTTCTTGTAAAAATACAATTTTTGAATCCATGTCTTTTATTTTATTCATGACTTGTTTAAGTTTTTTTAGATTTTGTAGACCTCTGCAATTCCATGAAGTTAAATTAAGAGTAACGCTTTGATCTATGATCAATAAGGAGTTTTGAGATTACCTTGCAATATGAACATACTCTTACAGAGAAGCAAAAACATGGATGATGGAACATTCATCCTACAAACTAAACAAAAACAGATTCCCTTTCCCCACATTTGTGGTAATCCCCCCAAAATCAAAAAATTCTGTCTCCCGTTATAGCTAGTGACTGTTCCACACCTGCGAGGATCAGTCAAACCACTCTCTCTTTCTCTTCTCAATCACCCTGACTCTACTACTATTCTTATGACATGTACGTTGTACATCATAACTTTTTTTTTTTCTTACAGTCTGTATTTTGTAGACATGTTTATGTTTCAGATCAATCAGATGTCTGTACATATGCTTAAATGTTCTACCTTTGTCATGTTCATGCTTAGCTCCCGCCAGTCTCCTTTTGGATCTGCTTGATGAGCTCCTGCGCCTCTTGAGGGGTCTTGAAGGTGTGGGTTCTCCCCTTATATGTGACCAGCAGTCTTGCCGGATGAATTACTCCGTGACGAATCCCTAGGTTGCGCAGCTCTTTACGGGCGGGGTCGAACTGCCTCCTTAATTGTTGTATTCCTGCAGCCAAATCCGGATAGAACTGCACCTGTTGGTCCTGGTATTTAATTTCCTCTTTAGCTCGTGCCACATTGGTGACTGTCATCTTGTCTCTGTAGTTGAGGAACTTCATAATCAGCATCCTCGGTGGTGTCTTATTATCTCTCGGTGGGCCGATTCGGTGAGCTCTCTCTAAAACGACTGATGACTGCAGATCCGCATTGTTCAGCACTTCTGGAATCCACTTTTCCAAAAAGGAACATGGGTCCCGTCCCTCCGTTCCCTCCAGGAGGCCCACCAGCCTCAAATTATTCCATCGCGAGCGGGATTCCAAGTCTAGGACGTTATCTTCCAGACGTTTACATTTTAATTCCAGTATTTGCAGATTAGTTTGCAGGCTGGTGACATCATCTTCAGCGCTTGAAATTCGGAGCTCCGCCTGCGACACTCGCTCCATGCAGTCGTTTATTTCTTTTCTCATTCCTTCTATCGCTGTTATAATCCCGTCAAATTTAGACGCAAACTCTGTTCTCATGGAGTTGATGGCAGTGAGCACTGCGTTTGTCCCCTCTTCAACTGTTCCTGCTCCGCCGCTGGCTCCCTCCTCCACCATCGCCTCTGGAATTTTCTCTGTTTCGCCTCGAGCGTGGAAGTCTGTTAGCTTGGGTTGTTTTGTCGAGTTACCTTTTCCTCCACTTAATTTTCCTGCCTTAGTCTTTACCATATCCGTGCCAAAACGCTAGGATGGGTTTTTGTTCCAATTAAGAGAGTTTTAGTAATTGTTTTTTATTTTCAAGAGCAGAGCAGTGTGAAACATGTCTTCCTAAATGGCCGCCATAACCGGAAGTCTTGAACTGAGATTTTAATATTATAAATCTACCTTCTGGATCTGCTATAGTGTTGTTAACAAAACGCATTCTTCTGTTTACCAGTATGGCTACCCCCCTTTGTTTGGAATTAAAGCAAGCTGAGTACATGTGAGGAAATTCAGGGGAGGTGAATGCATCTACAGACAACTTAGAAACAAGTGTTTCCTGTAATAAGACAAAGTCTGCCTGCAGATTCTTCAGTCAATTAAAAACTTTTAACCTCTTCTCCCTGGTGTCATATAATGTGAACACTTATATGTGGTGGTGTGTCTTTAAGGACTGTGGTGACGTCACGGGTCCGAGGAGCTTCATGGGAGTGAATAGAAAAAAAGGCTATGTGCTAATGTTGCTGCCTGTTAGTGTTCCCGCACCTTGTGTTAATAAAGAACTTTGTTGAAAACCACTATTCGTGTGGACCTCAGTTCTTTACATGGTGTCAGAAGTGCTTGACGGACACTTTGCTTCAGAAAGATGGCCAAGTTTAATCCCCCGGAAAGTTTTTCTTTTGATCGTCCAAACGAATGGGCAGACTGGAAACAACGCTTCTGCGTTTTCGGATGGCTACAAAACTGAGTAAAGAGGACGGCGAAGTTCAGGTCAGTTCATTGATTTACGCCATGGGCCCTGAAGCTGAAAACATCTTCAAATCATTCACCTTTACGGAGGAAACGGATCAAAAGAAGTTTGACGTCGTGTTAGGGAAATATGACGAGTACTTCTATCCTAAACGGAACGTGATCCACGAGCGCGCTTGTTTTCACCAGAGGATGCAGCGGCCTGGTGAGAAAGCGGAAATGTTTATCAGAGCCCTTTATGAGATGTCAGAACACTGTGACTTTGGTGTAAACAGAGACGAACATATCCGTGACCGGATTGTTGTGGGCATCCTCGATAAAGAACTGTCACGTAGATTGCAGCTAATGGCTGATCTAACACTTGCCCAAACTATTCAAACAGTTCGCCAGTCCGAGGAGGTTGCCCTCCAGGTTCACCAGCAGGGGGAAGCACACGCTACGGTGCAGGAGATCCAGGGAAAAGCAGCAGGCAGAGGAAGGTCTAAATGGAGACCTAAGAGGAAAGAAAGTGGAGAGCAAAGAGACTCATGGTGTGGAAGATGTGGAAAATTAAAACACAGAGATCCTGAAAAGTGCCCAGCCATGAAGTCAACATACAACAAGTGTAAAAAGATGGGTCACTGGGAAAAGAAATGTCACAGTAAATCAGTCAGAGAAGTCACTGAAGGGACAGTTTCCCAGACACCATATTTTTTGGGCGCAGTCACAAAAAACAAACAGAAACGATGACCCATGGACCATACAGTTTACAATTGGAACAACACCAGTCAACTTTAAAATTGACACGGGTGCAGATGCAAACATTATGGGAGAAAAGACATTTAACAAGCTAGTTCCTAAGAAGAAATTAGAGCCATCTAATGTCACACTGTGCAGCCCGGGTGGTCAGTTGGGCTGTATAGGAAAATTTCAAGCCTTCACAGAATACAAGGAAAAACCATATACTTTTCCTGTGTATGTCATCAGTGGCAATAATGCAAACAATTTGCTGGGCAGAGATACAGCAATGTCAATGGGGCTTGTGAAGCGTGTCGAAGAAGTTCACAAAGCATTTGGTGAGCATGGAACACTTAAAACAGAACCAGTTAAAATCCTGTTAAAAGAGAACGCTCAGCCATACACAGTGCACACTGCCCGTCGTGTCCCTTTGCCACTTTTGCAGAAGGTTAAGGAGGAATTGCAGCGTATGGAGGAGAATAATGTGGTTGAAGCTGTGATTGAGCCTACAGATTGGTGTGCACCAATGGTGCCAGTCCCAAGGAAAAATGGAAAAGTGCGGATCTGTGTCGATTTAAAGAGGTTAAATGAAGCTGTACGAAGAGAGAGGTATGTTCTTCCTACTGCAGAGGAAATCACAGCAAAACTTAGTGGAGCAACCACATTCACATCATTAGATGCTGCCTCCGGGTTTTGGCAGATTCCTCTCCATCCAGAAAGCAGTAAATTGACAACCTTTATCACACCCTTTGGGAGATATGCCTTCAAACGTCTTCCATTTGGGATCACAAGCGCTCCTGAAATTTTTCAGCGCAAAATGACAGAAACCCTCAACGGCCTGGAAGGTGTGGCTATCTTTATGGATGACATACTGGTGTACGGGGACACTCCTGAACAGCACGACCAGTGTCTCAGCAAGGTACTGGAAAGGATGAAGGTGGTTAGGGCCAGTACTTGTTCTCCTGTACTGCGGTCCTTGCGGAAACCTGCTTGATCCACACTTAGAATATCCTCTATTTCTGGGGAAATGCGTTGCAGTATTAGGCACTCCATGATTTTGTAAGGAACGCTGAGTAGGGAGATTGGGCGGTAGTTTGCTGGTAGTTTGTGGTCTTTGCCAGGTTTTGGGATGGCAATGACCTTTGCTGTCCGCCATTTCTTTGGGATCGAGTTTGTTTGTGTGATCCTTGTGTAAAATTGTGTCAACCAGGTTAGGGCTCGGGGGCCAAGATTTTTCATGAATTCTGGGAAGATGTTATCGTATCCTGCTGCCTTTCCACATTTCAGGCCCTGTAGGACTTTCTCCAGTTCAGCAGCCTCGAAGGGTTCAGGGTTTGTTTCCTCTACAGGCATTTTTTGGTGTTTTTTTAGCTCAGTTGTAACTGCTCTTCTGGTGTCTTTGTCTTGGGGTGCTTTGGCGATAGTCAGTAGGTGGGATGCAACTTGGTTGGGTGTGACGGATGCTCGGCTTTGGCTAGGGGGCTTCTGTGCAGCTCCTAGGCGACGGATGAGGCTCCAACATTTCCTGCTAGAGTGGGTAAAGCTCTGGTTAGCAACTGTCTCCTCCCATTTCTTTCGCCGGGCTGTATTTAGTGATTCAATGAGATGGTCTGCTATCTCTGGGTCCCCTGATGTTTGATAGGATTGTAGGAGGGCAGCACTTTCTCCGTCCAAACATGGGACATAGAGGGGTCGGTAGCCTCGTGGGATTGCAGTATGGGCAGCCTTGAAGATTGCGCTGCAGAAGCGGTTGTATGCTTCATCTACAGTGATGGTGTGGAGTGGGATGGTAACAACGCTCCGGTCCAGAGTTTCACTGAATTTCTTCCAGTTGGCTTTGCGGAAGTTCCAGCGCATCTTCCTTGGGCTGTATATGACTGGAAGTTGTAGGCCAATGTGTACAAGCAGGGGCCAGTGTTGGCTGTGTGGAAAATCCTCAAGAATGAGGATCTGTGTAGGATATGGCTCCCCATTCAAAGAGCTGACCCAACACAGGTCAGGAGAATAGTCCTTCTTCCACCTAGCAGAGTGGAAGGTTCCTCTTTGTTTGGGGTCGTATATCAAAGCGAGGTCATTTCTGGATGCCCAGTCTGAAAGTGCCTCCCCATCACTGTCCACCGCTGGGTACCCCCAGTCAGGGTGATGGCTGTTAAAGTCCCCCACATAGATGGCAGGGTGGGGTAGGGTGGGTAAGACCTGCAGATCCCAGTTGGCATTAGGGGGCTTGTACACATTGACAATATGGAAGCCACCAATGATTATGGTGTCTGAGAAATGTGTTGTTATCAGGTGATTTGCTTCAACTATGTCAGAACACACATAGGTGGCACGTCCATGTTTAACATGTAGAACATAGCACAGGAGGTCAAAGCCTTTGATGGTGAAGCGGCCAGCTTCCTCTGTGCCAATATGAGTCTCTTGGAGGCAGATTACATCAATCGAATGTTGGAAGGCGAGGACTTCAATAAGGCTTCGCTTGGCTGCAGATAGGCCTTCAACGTTTAGTTGTAATATGCGAAGGGCAGATCCTACCACAAAGTGCTCTTGGGGCTGTTTGCTTTCGGCTTTAGGACTGTGACTAGGATTCTTCTTTGACTTGGCACAGAGGCGTCGTCTCTTCGAATTTAGTCTGCTGGTAGGATCATTAGCTTCCCCAGGCGAGCCCGGGTACTGGCGGAGGGCGCGACGAGAACGCTGATCCATTGCCCCCTGGCTTCGAGAGCAGACTGAAGACAGGGGCTGTGTTTCTCGATCTTACAGCCGCCTATGATACGGTCTGGCACAAAGGCCTCCTCCTGAAACTTATAAAGGCGATCCCTGCTTGGGCAACAGCAATTATAAAAACCCTGCTGACCAACCGAAGGTTCAGAGTCCACCTCAGTCAGAACACAAGTGCATGGAGAATGCAGAAAAACGGACTCCCACAAGGCTCAGTTCTAGCTCCAACTCTGTTCAACCTCTACATAAACGACCTGCCTACTACAAAATCCCGCAAATTCATCTATGCAGACGACATCTGTTTGGCATTCCAAGCACCAGACTTTGAACCACTGGAACGGGTGCTCACGGAAGATCTTGCCAAACTGGACCAGTTCTGCAAAATCTGGCGCCTAAAACCAAGCCCAGCAAAAACTGTCTCCAGTGTATTCCATCTCCACAATGCAAAAGCTGCTAGAGAACTAAACATCCACCTGAGCGGACTCAAGCTTAAGCATGCCCCAAATCCAACTTATCTTGGAGTGACCCTTGATAGGACCTTATCCTTCAAGGAACATCTAAAGGGGACGGCTGCTAAGGTGAAGGTACGAAACAACCTGCTCTGCAAGCTCGCTGGTGCAAAATGGGGGGCGGCAGTCTCCACCCTGCGCACCTCAGCACTGGCCCTTTCATACTCTGTAGCAGAATATTGTGCCCCTGTCTGGTCCAGGTCATCTTACTCACACCATGTAGACACTCAGCTCAGGAAGTTCTTTTGACAATTTTTTGTTTTAAAGTTTCATACACTATGTTCTTAATGTTTTTTATGTTCTTAATGTTCTTTCAGTTTCTGAGTAGCATAAAAGAGGGCCACCACACTGTTATACTAAATAAGACAATACAATGGAGAAACAGGGTGTAACCAAAATAATCTCATATAATGTAAAAGGGATCCTGAATCCAGTTAAAAGATCCAAGATTCTAGGCAAAATGAAAAAAGACAAAGCAGGAATAATATTTTTACAAGAAACCCACCTAACAGACGTGGAGCACACTAAACTCAATAGACAAGGGTTTAAAATGATCTCTTCATCTTCATATAAGTCAGGGAGGAGGAGGGGAGTAGCGACATTGATCTCAACCAAAATTACATTTGAAAAAAAATCAGAACACAAAGATAAAGAAGGGAGATACAGTTTGGTACTTGGGCGGCTAGAGGGAGAAGATATCACCCTGCTGAATGTATATGCACCTCCAGGGGCTAACTGGAAATTTTATAAAAATGTATTTGACCTAATGATAACTAAAGCCCAAGGTTTAGTGATATGTGGTGGAGACTTCAATCTAAGACTGAATCCATACTGGGATGCATCAGGTAATTCTCCACATCAAAATAACACTCAAAGTAGGAAAACTCGGATGCTACTAAAAGAAATGGGAATCTGTGATGTGTGGAGGGAATTCAACCCCAGTGTAAAAGATTATACATTTTACTCAGCGCCACATTCATCATACTCAAGGACTGACTATTTTTTTATGTTTAATAGAGACATTGGAAGAGTAAAAACATGTAAAATAGGACTGATGGATCTCTCTGACCACAGTCCGATCTATATGGACTTAAGTATCCAAAAATACACAAATAATACATTTTCTTGGAGGTTAAATTCAAATGTCCTGAAAGGACCACTGAAAGATGAATTGGAATCAGATATTCTCAGATATTTGGAAGAAAATGATAATGGAGAAGTATCCCCTTTAATACTGTGGGATGCATGCAAAGCTGTAATAAGGGGAAAGATTATTGCAAAACTGGCAATCCAAAAGAAACTGAGACAAGAAAAACTAACCACATTAGAGTCAGAACTTAAGAACCTAGAAAAAGAGCACAAAGACAACACTCATTCTAATGACTCGCTCAAAATTAAGGAAATTAAAAAACAAATAAATGAGATCTACACAATAGAAATCCAGAAGAAACTTACATTTCTGAAACAAAAATACTATGAAGCAGGCAGCAAATCGGCAAAATTACTAGCCTATAAATTAAGGAAACAACAAACGGAGAAAGCAATCTACAAAATCAGAGACCCAGTATCAAAGGAAATAAAATTCAGAATTCAGGATATTCTTAAAAGCTTCGAGAACTACTATAAGAACTTGTACTCCCTCAAAAAACATAAAAACACATCCGAAGCATTCCTAAACACATTAAACCTTCCCCAACTTACTGAGTCTCAAAATAAAACACTACTGTCAGAAATACAACCTAAAGAATTAGAAAAAGCAATTATGAAACTTAAAGCTAACAAATCCCCAGGAGCAGATGGCTATACAGCAGAGTGGTACAAAACCTTTAAACAGCAACTATCTCCTCTCCTCCTGAAAACATTTAACTATGTCCTCCACACAGGGGAAATCCCCCCTTCCTGGAGAGAAGGGGTCATTGCAGTCATACCTAAACCTGAAAAGGATAAACTAGAATGCTCCAACTACAGACCAATCAGTGTAGTAAATCAGGACTATAAGCTTTTCACCACTATCCTTGCCAAAAGGTTAGAAAATATACTGACAGACTTAATTCATTTAGACCAAACAGGTTTTATAAGACAAAGACAGACACAAGACAACATTAGACGCACTTTACACATAATTCATCATATAAAAAAACATAACTTAAATGCAGTCATATTGGGATTAGATGCTGAAAAAGCATTCAATTCGGTTGACTGGTCTTTCCTATATAGAATCTTATCCAATTTCAATTTTCATAACAACTTCATTAGAACTATCCAGGCATTATATATAAAAAACCAACAGCTAAAATAAGGATTAACGGTAATTTATCATCATCTTTTGAGCTGGAAAGAGGATGTCATCAGGGCTGCCCCTTGTCTCCACTGCTCTTTGCAATCTTCATAGAACCTCTGAGCCAATGGATAAGACAGAATCAAAAAATTCAAGGTATTACACTTGGTCAGAAGGAACATAAAATAGCACTCTTTGCTGATGACATTTTAATATACCTGGGGCAGCCGGACACCTCTTTTCCAGAACTAATCTCAGTTTTTTCAGAGTATGGAGATTTATCGGGGTACAAATTAAACATGCATAAAACCCAAGTTTTAACATTCAACTATGACCCACATCAATATTTACCAAGCAAACTCAAAACTAACTGTGAGATGGAATCTATGAAATATCTGGGGGTCAATATCCCGAAACAACTCAACAAAATTATAACACTAAACTATGATCCACTGGTGGCAAAAATAAAATCTGATCTAGCAAGATGGAATTTGATACCATTCTTGGGTACTGCACAAAGAATTGAAGCAGTCAAAATTAATATACTTCCACGTCTTCTATACCGTTTCCAAACAGTACCGGTAGAACCTCCCAAAAAAACATGGCAAGAACTGGACAGAAGGATCTCAAGATTCATATGGCAGGGCAAGAGACCTAGAATCAGATATAGAACCCTACAGCTAAACAAAGACAAAGGTGGGCTCGTGCTGCCAAATATCAGGGACTATTTTAAAGCCGCACAAATTAAAACTTTAGTAGAGATATGTAACCCAGTCTACACTGCACAATGGAAGGAGATGGAATGCCAAATAACAAGTGACATCCCCCTACAGGCAATAATAGGGAACAATGCCTTACCTAAACTTTTGAATAACACTAACCCGTGGATAGAGACCCCACTAAAAATTTGGTTTAAGATAGTCAGAGAGAATCAAACTAAAGAGCCCTATCGATTTCTGCAATGGATTGCCTATGATCAAGACTTTACTCCTAATAAAACAGACACTAGATTTAAAAAGTGGAAAGAGAACGGACTGATAAAATATTACGATTTTTTTAAAGGGCAAATTTTAAGAAGTTTTGAAGATTTGAAAAAACAAGGTCTAATAAATCAAGACCTTTATAGGTTCTTTCAGCTTAGACACCACATAAACAATATACTTAAAAAGGAGGATTTGGAAAGGGCCCAGTCAGGTGTTCTGAAGGTCTTCTTAATGGCATATAAAGGGACCCCAGGGATCAGATACATCTCTAAAATATACCAAGGTCTTCAAGACTTAAAAGGAGACAACACATCATATATAAAAGAGAGATGGGGAAAAGAGGGGGATTTCACTTTACAACTGGAAATATGGGAAAAGCTAAATAAACAGCAATGGAAAAGTACCTCATCCCTGCAGTGGAGAGAATTTGGATGGAAAAATTTGGTAAGATTTTTCAGAACACCTGCACAAAACAAATTTACTCATAAGGGGTTGAATTGTTGGCGCTTGTGTGGTGAAAAGACTGCAAATCATTTTCATGTGTTTTGGTCATGCCCAGTTATCCACCAATATTGGACCAATGTACAGACAATATTGGGGAAAATATTCAAAATAACAGTCCCCTTTTCTTTTGTAACTTTGTATTTGGGTTTACTACCGGATTCACTGGAAAGACGAGGAGAAAAATACTTATTCACTGTTTTAATATTGGCAAGTAAAAAAGCCCTAACTAAAAAATGGATGTTGAAGGACTGTCCTACACCTGAAGATTGGATTAACGTGATCCAAGACATTTACTCGATGGAAAAGTTGACATTCGCACTGAGACAGGACATGGATGGGTTCTTGAACTTCTGGCAACCCTGGATCGCATATGTGTCTTCCATTAGATCTAATCTTTGACAAATACCATTCCAATAATGGCACCGCTCTTTGTTCCAACGCTACTCAGATGCTCTTTTATTTTTATTTATTTATTTATTTTTTTTTTTTTTGCTCTTTTGTTTTTTTTTTTTTGGTTCTTTCTTTAATTTCACTTTTTCTTTCACTTAAAAAAAAGGGGTGTTATAATAATTATTCTTCCAATGTTGTCAAATAACAAAAAATAAGGGAACATGTGATGAAAATGTAAACAATGCAATGCTGTAATGACGTGTATACCCTTTACAAAAACGTAAATAAAAAAAAAAAAATGAACTGTCTGAATGCAATGGAATTATCACCAGAGGAAGCCGTATGCTGATTCCAGATGTGCTCAGAGCAGACATCTTGGATCGAATACATGATGGACACCAAGGTCTGACAAAATGTAGAGAGCGGGCCTGCACATCTGTGTGGTGGCCTGGCATCTCATCTGAAATCAAACGCAAAGTCCATTCCTGTCAGGTGTGTCGTGAGATGAAACCTGCTCAGCGAAAAGAGCCTCTCTTGTCAACCCCTCTACCTGATCGGCCCTGGAAGTGACTTGCTGTTGACCTGTGTGAGCATAACAAGCACACTTACCTTGTTGTGTCAGACTATTTCTCTCGGTTCCTCGAGATACTTCATCTACCAGTAACCACTGCTTCTCAGGTGATTTTAAAGCTGAAGGCAGTGTTCGCGAGGTTTGGTTGTCCAGATGTGGTTGTATCTGACAATGGGCCTCAATTCTCATGCCAAGAGTTTAAAAAGTTTGCAAGGGAGTTTGACTTTTTGCACATTACCACAAGTCCACACAACCCTCAAGGGAATGGACATGCAGAGAGAGGAGTTCAAACAGCAAAAAAGAATCTTAAAGCAGCAAGACCCTTTGCTCGCCCTCATGTGCTTTCGGTCAACGCCTGGCACCACCACAGGCATGAGTCCCGCAGAGCTACTTATGGGTCGAAAGATCAAAACAACTCTTCCTACACTGGAAGTGAATCTTCAGCCCCGATGGCCTGATCTAGAAGTCGTCAGGAATAAGGATGCAATGGAGAAACAGAAACAAGCATTCTACTTTAATCAGCGCCATGGAGCTAAACCTCTACCTTCGTTAAAGCCAGGAGATTCAGTCCTCACGAAACTGGACCATCAGAAATCCTGGAAAACACCTGCTGTTGTCACTGGAGAAAGCATCACACCTCGCTCCTTTCTTATTGAAACACCCCAGGGAGCAACTTTGCGACGCAACCGCCGTCACTTGCAACATGCTCCTGAAACAGCCAGAGATATACACTCTTCAGCTCCAAATGAACTGCAGCCAGGGATCGTCAAACAGCAGCCTGAAACTGCAGCTGCCGCTGACACTATTTTACCAGTATCCAGTGTCAAACCGCCAGACCCAAAGCAAGGACTGTTGTTTACCCGGTCTGGTAGAATGAGCAAATCTGTGCAAAGACTAGATCTGTAAAAAAAAAAAAAAAAAGGAGAGAAAATCACGTGTTCACTGTGATAAGTGTAGCTGTCCTGTTTTGTTCTGATAAAAAAAAAAAACTGAAAAAAGGGGGAGATGTCATATAATGTGAACACTTATATGTGGTGGTGTGTCTTTAAGGACTGTGGTGACGTCACAGGTCCGAGGAGCTTCACGGGAGTGAATAGAAAAAAAGGCTATGTGCTAATGTTGCTGCCTGTTAGTGTTCCCGCACCTTGTGTTAATAGAGAACTTTGTTGAAAACCACTATTCGTATGGACCTCAGTTCTTTACACCTGGTACCAATTCCACATATGTTCCATGTGACAAATCTTAATGTGGACATGTTTTAACTAACTGGTTTTGTGCTGGAAGCTAGTTACATGTACCTATGTGCTTTGTATGTTCATAGTGTGTGTGTGTGTGTGTGTGCCTGCATATGTATGCTGTATGACTGCATATGTGTATATGTGTATATGTGTTGTGCATATAGTATATACCTATACTGTATATGTGTGCTTGGGTGCATGCGCATGATGTCTCTGCTGTATTTGCTTGCATTTGCAAGAGTGAGTCAGGTGTATGTACTTAGTTATTTCCTATATGCCAAATGTGTGAGAGAGAACAGACATGAAGGTTAGTAAGTGATGAGAAGAAATGGATAACATACAGCAACAACTTAACAACATCAGCAAGATTAGTAACAACAAATGAACAAACAAAAAAAGAACCATTAGACAAATGTTAACGGACTAAACAGAGGTCAATAAGAGACCTGCATACAATCGCACTCTTTTCTCACATGTAGCTAGGGAACGAGGTGACGTTCCCTAGCTGTCACTGACGGTGACAGTCCTCTCCACTGGACCGTCACCTTGTCGTGGTGGAGCAGCTTGTGTGTCCCAGTGATTGTCTGAGCTATGTCGCCTGGAGTCTTGTACTCCTGCTAGGGCCACCCTAGGCGAACAGGTCGGACTTGAGGGTCCAGACTAAGCATGGTCCAAACCGAAGACCCCAACGGCGGAATAGGCTGCTCATCACCCTGTGATGGCGGACGAGGGCTGCAGCAGGAGTGGCGCCTCCAGTTGTCTGGGCTACTTCCTGCCACTGGATTCAGAGCCCAACCTGTCAAGTTCGTGTGGTTGCCATCGCCGCACCAGCCTCCTCACGTTATAAGCGTCACGCACAGGCCTCTACCTTTCAGGGAACACAAATTATTTCTGTATCCCCCTTAGGTAAACATCATCCTCAGTGATATGAGGGATTGCCTATTATAGGGAACGAACTAGAATCTAGAATAGCCGGGGGTTATGGTTTCATCCATAAATGGCTTGCCATCCACAAACAATCTATCCACAGAGATAATTGCTTGTTTACCTTTTTAAATTTTTTGTTTCCTTATTGGGAACAGCTTTCTTCTTCTTTCCATAATTTCTTGTGGAAATTGATCATTTCGACCAAAATTTGTATTTTTAAGCTGCCTGCCCTGTCTCTGTATCAGAACCTTTTGCTTGAAATGTTCAAATTTAGCAACAATCTGTCTGGGACGTTTGTTTTTAGGCGTTTTCTGTCCAATGCAGTGGACTCAGTGAAAGGTAATTGATTTCACAACGTTGGGGGGGGGGGGCGGCATTTTCAGCTGCGTAGACATGAATTCAGAGATCAGCTGTTCTGGATTTTTGTTGTTTTCTTCCGCATTTCTGAAAAAAAAACAGGCTGTCACGCTGCATGATTGCAGGTTGAGAATGGTTTCCTTCATTTTCCGGTTTTCTTTTATGATATCAAGTTGCGTGGTTAGTATGTTTACTGATATTTTTCAATGTATTATTTTCTTCCAAGCGAGAGACGAGCTGCGCTTGGCTGAATTCCAGACTCTCAGAGACGTCCTGGAATTCTTTATAGAGCAACTCGACCAACGCAAGTCTAGCATCCATGCTGGAAAGTTTACTTTCAGTGGAGGAAAGAATGTCACTAACTTCTGGGCTGCTCTGTAATTTCTTGAGTGTTGTTAGCAGTGAATCCGCGGGTCTAGGTTGCTTAGTCAAGGAAGGAGGAACAGGAGGCTTACTGAGAGAAATGCTAGTTTCCACCATGTCACAGAAGCGGTGATAAAACTTGTCAGTAAAGTCCTCAAGTTCCTCCAGCTCCGTCGAGCAAATGGTTAAAATGATATATGGAAAAAAAGAGAACAGACAGTGGGCTAATGACAGGAAAAAGCTACCTGTGAAAAAGTCTGTCTATGCTTGGCCGACACAAGTTGCCATCTTGGACTACTGTGCAACAGTCTCAAAAAGTCTCATGATCACAGCGTCATCTCAGCGCATCCTAGCAAGATTTCTGACAGAGGAGTCAAAAGAATTATCAAAAGAGTTATCCAAGAGCCAAAGACTACTTGTGGAGAGCTCCAGAAAGACCTGAAGTTAGCAGGTACTGCTGTTTCAAAGAAAACAATAAGTAATGCACTCAACCGACATGGGCTTTATGCCTGCTCACCTCACAAGACTCCATTGCTGAAGAAAAAGCATGCTGAAGTGCGTTTAAAGTTTGCTGCACAACATTTGGACAAGCCAGTAAAATACTGGGAGAATATAGTTTGGTCAGATGAGACCAAAATTTAACTTTTTGGATGCCACAACACACAGCATGTTTGGAGGAAAAATGGTACTGCACATCAGCCCAAAAACACCATACCAACAGTGAAGTTTGGAGATGGGAGCATCATGGTGTGGAGGTGTTTTTCAGCAGATGGTACAGGCAGACTTCATATAATTGAAGGAAAGATGAATGGACAAATGTACAGAGACATCCTTGATAACAGCCTGTTGCCATCTGCCAAGATGCTGAAGATGAAAGGAGGGTGGACTTTTCAGCAAGACGATGATCCCAAACACATAGCCAAGGAAACTCTCAACTGGCTCCAGAAAAGGAGAATAAAGCTGCTAGAATGGCCCAGTCAGTCACCTAACCTGAATCCAACTGAAAATCTATGAAAGGAACTGAAGATCAGAGTTCACAGAAGACACCCACAGAACCTTCAAGATTTGAAGAAAGTTTGTGTGGAAGAATGGGCTAAAATCACTCCTGAGCAATGCCTGCACCTAGTTTCTCCATACAGGAGGCGTCTGGAAGCGGTTATTACCAGCCACGTGCACCGTGGCTGCACGGTGGCGCAGTGGTTTAGCACTGTGGCAGCACAGTTTTACCCTCGGCCGGGGGATCGCGGGGATCATGAGATCGTTGGTTCGATCCCAGCCCCCGACCAATAGTGAGCTGTGTGGAGTTTGCATGTTCTCCCCGTGTTGCGCGGGTTTACTCCGGGATTTCTCCGGTTTCCTCCCGCACACCAAAAACATGTAGGTTTAGGGCGCTCGCGCACGCAGTGACCAGCAGCCGGTGGCTTGTCACCAGACTGCAAACCAAGTCTACCTACGGGTACAAATAAGTAACAAAAAAAAAAAAAAGACTTTTCTACTAAATATTAAATGAATTTCACCAAGCGTGTTCAATACTTATTCCCTGTGTCACTCCACTTTATTAAATATAACTTGTTTTGTGAACACAGTTGGCTTGATTTCTTTGTATGTATGGATTACCTGGGTTGTTACTAATATCTGGTGAAAATCTCAGGTCAATTGCTCCATCAGAAATATGTTTAATGAGAAAAATGTTGACATGTTCAATTTTCCCAACTGTAGATTTCTGATGTTACAGGAATGGTGTACCTGCGAGTCCAAATCTGGAGTGTCTCCTTCACTCTGAATGTCATCAGAGATCTCGCCTCTGCTCGGCTGCTCCAAGTTAGCGGACGTTGAAAGATGAGAAGCAGTAACAGAAGGTGAGGAGGAATCCCCTTCATCATCTGAGGAAGAGGCGGGAGCTGTTTAAATTAGCATCAACTTTTTACTTTGCATTCATAATAAGGCAGTGAAATAGGAATGCAGAGATGGAAAGAGAAATTGTCACTTACAGATACCCATGGAGTGTAGACTGTTGGATTTAGTTTTTGACACGATTCCCAACCTCTGCTCTAAATGATGAATGCAGTTCAGCAGGTCCTGGAAGTATCACATTACAAACTCAGGGGTTTGAATGAGGAAAGAATTCAATTATGTTGCAAATCAGTAGAAGTGTTTAACTCCAAGGGTATTCTGAGGTGTTTCTCACCTAGACAGAAATATACACAGTGAATCTACAATAACTACACAAGTCTAAGGCCTGCATGCATAATCTTGGTCTCTACAGATAGGCAAGACTTCACAGAATGTCCCCTAGCACAATTATAATTGTATATTATACTGTAATGAGTAAACTGTTATAAACCAAAGCAGAAATTAGAATTTTTTTTATTATTTTATTTTATTATTTCATTTTTATTAAAGTCTGCACAGTTTTTAATGATAAAATGACCAGGCAGACTTTATATACTTTTACTATATAAAATAAATTTCAAGTATAAAATAGTTTAAATATAAATTAAAATGTAAACACTGTAAAACAAGGTAAACAGCATATATCATACTTTTTTGGAAAACTCACAAGATGTAGGGCAATGTCAAATTGATGTTTTAAGCAGCACTTTTTTTGACCCTGCTGGAGAATCAAATATTTTCATTAAATAGAGCCTGAAATTAATAGATACTACTATATTCTCTATATTCTATGGCTCCCTTCCTGTTCACTCTTTATACTGCGGACTTCTCACACAACACAACACATTGCCATCTACAGAAGTTCTCTGATGACTCTGCGATCATTGGTCTCATCTCCAACGGAGATGAAGCTGAGTACAGAGGGCTTATCCAGGACTTTGTGGACTGGTGCCATCGGAACTGCCTCCAGATCAACGCGAGGAAAACTAAGGAGCTGGTGGTGGACTGCCGCAGGCATGGGCAGCCCCTCACAGCACCAGTAAATATACAGGGAACAGACATCGAGATGGTGACATCCTATAAGTACCTGGGTATTCATCTGAACAATAAACTAGACTGGTCACACAATACTGACGCACTCTACAAGAAGGGACAGCGCAGGCTGTTCCTGCTGAGGAGACTCAGGTCTTTTGGTGTACAAGGGGCGCTGCTGAAGTCATTCTATGACACGGTGGTGGCATCAGCCATCACTTTTGGAGTGGTCTGCTGGGGCAGTGGCATTACTGCAGCCGATAGGAAGAGACTGAACAAACTGATTAAGAAAGCTAGCTCTGTCCTGGGGCAGCGCCTTGATCCAATGGAGGAGATAGGAGAGAGAAGGACGGTGGCTAAACTGTCATCTCTGCTGGAGTCCGAGTTCCACCCTATGCAGGACATACTGGATGCACTGAGGAGCTCATTTAGCAGCAGACTACATCATCCCAGGTGCACAACCGAGAGGTTTCGTAGGTCCTTCCTACCAACGGCTGTCAGACTGTACAACCTAAGCAGGGCTGCTCGCAGAGATAGCAAAAAGACGTAACAAACTAATAGTTTTTTTTGAATGCAAAAGATGCAATAGACTTACACAATGGTCCTCTCCGGCATACAACTAGGAACATACCGGTCGCTATGGAGGGTGAGAATATGTATGGGCACATAATCATACCATGTAGGATAACTAAATAGACGGTTATGCTGTTTCATCCCACCTAGCAACAATGCTCTGCACTGTGTGTGTTTATATATTTACATATTTATTCCATCTAGCTACAATGCTCAGCACTGGGTGTGTTTATATTTATATATCTATATATTTATTCCATCTAGCTACAATGCTCCGCACTGTGTTTTTATACAGTATATCTACATATTATTCCATCTAGCTACATTGCTCCGCACTGTGTGTGTTTATATACTTGCATATTTATTCCACCTAGCTGCAATGCTCCGTACTGTGGGTGTTTATATATTTACATATTTATTCCATCTAGCTACAATGCTCTGCACTGTGTGTTCATATATTCATATATTTATTCCATCCAGCTACAATGCTCTGCACTGTGTGTGTGTGTGTGTGTGTGTGTGTATATATATATTTTATAGTAATATGTACATATGTATATTAGCTGCTCTTGCTTGCTTGTTTTTTTTCTTGCCTTCTGATTGTTGCTCTGAGTGTTGCTATCCCTGTGCTGTTGCAATCCTGGAATTTCCCCGTTGTGGGACTAATAAAGGCTTATCTTATCTTATCTTATCTTATTCCATCTTGAAATGTTAATCATAGACTACAATATATTCAATAAGTTTATAAAACAAAAAGGAAAAAGTATATGAAAGTGTAATAAGGTCTAGCTGATTGAAAATTTGAGCCTAAACTCAAAATCTTACTCACAATGCTGAGCTAAACTAGTGTGTAAACAGTTACAGAATGAAAACTGCTCAGAGGTCTAGTTATGCCTCGGTGAAAACGGAGGCATACGGTAATCACTCAATGTGTTTGTGTGTGGTTGGTTGTATCTGTCTGTCTGCTACCAGCTTTTCAGCTCACCCACTCAAAATTAAGTGAAACTAAAGGCTCGTATCATTGTATTGCCATATTTTTTCGACTTTTAACTTGCCAGAATTTCGAGATAAGGCTTTGTTTTAAAAAAAAACACAATTTTTCTTTTCTCATTAAACATATTTCTTTTATATATGTTTACTGAGCTTTTGAGGGCCACAAGCAATACAGAAAAAGCAAACAGCAAGAAATGACAAAGAGAACCCTCTTTTTCAGCCCCCAAACTCCCACCCCATCATCCCATCTTCACACACAAAAACAAAACAAAACAAAAAAAATAATAATAATAATAATACATACTACAATACAATACAAATTTGTCAGAAGCAGAAGAATTGCATCCTGAAAACACAATCGGAAATAATGGTGGTCTATTTGGTAATGCACTTTGACCTCTCAGTCCAAGCAAGACCATAGAGGCCACTCCGGAGGGCCTGGGCGCCATCTCCTCCTATATAACTCAAAAAGGGGTCCCATATATCAAAAAAACGAAAAGGTTTGTCTTTGAACCAGAAACTAATAGCTTCTAATGGGATAAGTTCCATCACACCACGAATCCAATGTGTAACTGTAGGAGCAGAGTCTGAGGTCCATAAAAGAAGAATACATCTTCTTGCACAAAAGAGAAGCACCTGCAACAGTTTGAGTGCGGAGGAGCAAAGATTCAGTGGGGTAGGATTTACTCCTAGAATGCAGCTAAGAGGAGTGAGGGCTAGATTTTTCTTAAATATAATATCAATTTCTTTACAAATTTTTACCCAGAAGTCATTAATAGGAGGACATTTAAATAAACAATGAAAATATGAACCTTCAGAAATTTTACACTTATTACAAAATTTTGAAAATAGATGGTTAAACTTATTGCGTTTCACTGGAGTAATATGAAGCCTGTATATGATCTTGAATTGTAACTCTCTTGCTTTGTTAGTAAAAAGGTAGTTTGCACTACCTGACAGCACCTCATCCCATATATCAGGTGAAAATGATTCTCCAAAGTCCACTTCCCAAAGAGATCTGACATGAGCTGTGCAATCACTGGAAGGGACTGAGAGGGTCTTGTAGAACCTAGTGATTAGTTTTCTAGGGTCTGGTTTCTGAATCACCTCCTCCATAGGTGAAAGAAAGAACCCATTAGGGTGCAGCTTAATAGATGAAGAAATAAAACTACGAATTTGCAGATACCCAAGTTATTCTGTGGGAGATTATACTTCTCTCTGAGCTGCTCAAAAGACAGCAGAGTGCCCTCTGTCATCAAGTCACCTACAGTTTTTACTCCCCTATCAGACCACAAGGAGAAGGCTTGGTCAGCCAGACCAGAGAGAAAATCTGGGTTTAAATAAATAGGTGTGAGGGGGGAAAAGGAGCCATCCTGATTTCCAAGCTTCTTCACCATCCTCCAAACTTTTAAAGTATTCTGTAAAATAAAATTCCCCTTTAATTTGAGACAAACCCATTTCTTAGATGTGTATAATATGTGACTAAGGATAGGGGCCACCGGAGCCGCCTCTATATTAAGCCAGGTGAATGTGGGATCATTTTTAAACCAGTGCCAAATGTAAATAGAGAGGGAAGCAATTTGATAGCACCTAAAATCTGGCACTGCCAGGCCTCCTTCATCCAGTGGGCCTTGTAATGTGCTAAGTTTTAACCTAGCTCGCTTGTTCCTCCAGAGAAAAGATGTCAAAGAGCTATTAAGAATAGCAAATGATTTTCTTGTTAAAAGAGCTGGGATCATCTGGAAGGGGTACAATAACCGAGGAAGTATAACCATTTTGACAAGGTTGACCCTTCCTAAGAGAGACAGAGGCAAGGCCATCCAGCGAGCCAAGTCCTCCTTGATTCTACAAATTACAGGAACAAAGTTGGCTTTATATAAGCCAGAAAGAGAGGGAGTAATGTGTATGCCCAAATAAACAAAACCTGATGGGAGACCAGCGGAAGGGGGTAGAGCACATTGGAGACCAAGATACCCGAGGGGTAAGGGGCATGGCTTCAGATTTAGAGTAGTTAATCTTATAACCTGAAAAATGACCAAAAGAATTAATTATTTCAACAACTCTTGTAATAGAAGATTCTGGGTTACTTAGATAGAGGAGGACATCATCACAATAAAGGGAAATTTTATGATTTGTGGAACCCACATTTATACCTGCTACCAAGGAATCACATCTAATGGCCTCCACTGAGGGCTCCATAGCAAGGGCAAAGAGAATTGGCGAGACCGGGCAGCACTGTCTAGAACCACGTCTCACTGTGAATGTGGAGGACCTCAGGCCATTTGTAATAACAGAGGCACGGGGGGCAGCATATAGCAAGGATATCCACCTAATAAAGTTGTCACCAAAATTGAATTTTGAAAGGACACCTAGAAGATAAGGCCATTCAATCCTATCAAAGGCCTTTTCTGCATCAAGGGAGACAACAAGAGATTTGACCTTTGACCTTGATCCATTCTGAATAAGATTTAATAGTCTCCTTACATTATGAAGGGAATTACGACCCAATATAAATCCAGTTTGGTCTGTTGAAATTAAATCTGGCATGACACCTTCAGGTCTCTTCGCCAATATTTTGGCCAGTAATTTTCGGTCAACGTCCAGCAAGGCAATCGGCCTGTAGGATGTGCATTCATCTGCAGGTTTGCCTTTCTTTAGGATTACAGAAATATTTGCATCCGTCATAGTGTCAGGAAGAGCCCCAGAGTCAAAGGAGTAAGACAGCATATTGAGAAGGGGATCAATTAGCAAAGCCTTATAAAATTCTGAGGTCAGACCATCAGGCCCCAGAGCCTTATTATTTTGTAAGCTATTAATCGCCTCTATAACTTCTTCACGGGAAATAGCCCTATTCAACAGCTCTTTTTGTGTATTGGATGCTTGAGGTAGTTTGACTAATGATAAAAAATTATGCATCAAAGTCTCCGAGTTGTGATCTGACTCAGAAGTGTATAAGCCTTCATAGAAGGAAAGGAAAGAGTTGTTAATATCTTTGTTGTTATAAACTCTTTTACCAGAACTATTCTTTATGCCTGGAATAGCCTGGGAGCCAGTATTACCTTTTATTAAATTTACCAGATACTTGCTTGGCTTATTGCTGAATTCATATAACTTATGCTTACCAAGCAGTATAGATCTCTGAGCTTCTTTAGATAAAAGTGCATCTAGAGCTGCTATGGTGGCATCAATTTGAGAACTCAGGTTATCTGAAGGTTTAAGATTAAATTCACGTTGTAGTTCACTTAATTTACCTTCAAGAAACTGTTGCTCTGTCCTCTGTTTTTTCTTAAGATTTGCCAAGAATGATATAGTAAAGCCTCGAATAACAGCTTTACCAGTTTCCCAGAGTAAATTAGGTGATGCATCAGAAATATTATTTTCAGCAATAAAATGATTAAACTGTTCTGACAGATATGTTTTGAAACTGGGATTTTTAAAAAGGTAATTTGGAAAGCGCCATTGCCCCCTAGTGCGTTGAGTCTTGCTGGACATGACCAAAAATATGGGTGAGTGATCACTGATAATAATATTGCCAATGGAGCAAGAGAGTACTCTTTGAAGGGCATATTTAGGAGTAAAAAAATAATCAATTCTAGATGTTTTATGCACTTATGAGTAAAATGTATACTGCCGATCAGTGGGGTGAAGGGTCCTCCAAGTATCAATGAAGTGAATATCAGCACAACCACCAAGTAAAGAGTGAGCTTGTCCAACAATAGACTCTGCTGTTTTTGAGGACCTATCTAGACGTGGATATAGACAACAGTTGAAATCGCCCGCTATCACAGAGGATTCAACAGTCCACTCAGAAAACAGAGAGAACACCTTAGTATAAAAATCAGTTGAACGAATCGGGGGGGCATACACATTTAATAGGACACAGGGTCCCCAACGAGTGTCCCTCTAATCATGACATACCTTCCTGCAGTATCGGCGTTAATCTCCACCCCTGTCAAAGGAAGGGATTTATGAACCAAAATGGCTACCCCTCTGCTGTTAGTAGTGAAGGAGGAATAGTAGATCTGGCCCACCCATTCCCTTCTTAACCTTAGATGTTCATCGTTATTTAGATGGGTCTCTTGGAGGAATGCTATCTGTACCCTCTCTTTTTTTAAATAGTTAAGAATTTTTTTTACGTTTAATAGGGGTCTGGATCCCATGTACACTGCAAGAACACAATTTAATTTCTGCATTGCTAGCCATTATTCCAAAAAATGATACGGACAATACTTTTGTTTAAAAGTTTATACATTGAGAATTTATATATGGAACCTCCTGACAAATACAAACAATACAACAAAAACCAAAACAAACAGAAAAGGGGAGTGTGGAGAAAAAAAAATGAAAAACACAAAACCTCCCTCATACTTTAAACGCTTCCCTAAACTGAGCGTCTACGCCCTACAAAACACAACTTAACTCTGCACTAAACCAGTGCTCCATACGCAAATGTATAGTTTAAACATCTGAAGAACTTTAAAAATAAAATACAACTTTAAAAAAAAAAAAAAAAAAAGTAACATGAGCATTTATATTACCTCGATTCACTACATCCAAACCCGTACAATGAAACAGCTTAAAGTGAATTAAAAAGTCCATTAAGTGACAAGAAAAAGAACTTATTAAACTGCTTAATTTATATATGTCTGGAAACTGGGAACTGCCCCAAAGGGCTAGTGAAAAGTTACCCATTGGAGTCATCCGCATGGACCGCTCGGAGGGATGGGGCTATGGTCTCTGAATAAAAAATTCTCCGCCTCCTCCGCTGTATCAAAGCTGTATTTGCCGCCGTTGAATGACACTTGGAGTCGGGCAGGAAACACCAAGCCGTATCTGACATCTGCAGCATGAAGCTTTCGTTTGATGTTAATGAAAGATGCCCTCCGTTTGATGACATCAGCAGTAAAACTGGGGAAAATGTAGACTTTGTGACCGCGGAAAGTAAGCGGGCCCTTGTCTCTGGCGAGCTGGAGGATGCGCTGTTTCACTCTGAAATGGTGCACCTTTACAATCATGGGTCTCGGGGGAGCGTTTTGACCCCGGACAGGCCGGGAAACAAGGCAATGCACTTGGTCCAACATCTCAGGCCCGTCAGGAACCTCCATACCCAGCGTCTTGGTGAAGAAGTCGGTCATAAATGTTGTAACTTGTGGCCCCTCTATGTTTTCCGGTAGACCAAGCACACGGAGATTTTGGCGTCTGCTCCTCGATTCAAGGTCCTCCATTTTAGCCATTAGCAGTTTGTTGCATTTCTCCAGCGTTTCGCACCTGGCTTTGAGCGCCGTAATCCTGTCGTCACACTCCTGCAGAGAAGTTTTGACCTCGGTCAGACGTGTCCCAAACGAGTCCATAGAAGTCTGCAGTGTGCCTAATGAGTCCCGCGTTTCAGCTCGGAAACTTTCCATTAGCCTTACCAGGCCCAAAAGTGACGGTTCTTCTGCGTCCTCATCAACGCCATGTACAGGAGACGGGTAGTTGGCTTTCTCATTAGCTTGACGGTTAAGGGCTCGGGTAGAGCATTCCTGACGGGAAGGGTTCTTCCCAGACATGTCAGCGGGTTTTTCAAGCGGTCCCAATATGATGAGGAGAAATATAATGAGACACAGTGACGTTTAAAATAACATTTATGAAAAGATATATCGGAGCTGGTAAGGACGCATCTACTCCGTATCCATGCCAAAATAAACACAAATTTAACACACCATTGCCGTGCAATGGAGCCACAAAATAAAGGTATTATAATAACTATGCTGGACCACTAGAGGCAGCAATGTAACTTTTTTTTTTTTTTTACAGCTCATGGACGACTTCCTAAACATGGCAGACCACAGCAGACAGCTCAGTGAAGCAAAAAAACATTTCAAAGTAAGTTTTGTGCTTAAATTATGCAGCTATTTCAATATTAAAACACTAATAACTCCTACAACTGCAACATTTGATGCTTAAAGCTTATGTTGCATCACATTATTTTTCTTCCAATGTCCTATGTTGTGTTGGGTTTTAGAGACCTTTATTGTGTGACAAGGGTGGTGGCTCCACCTTTCCAGTTCCGCCACCACCCAGGGTATAAGAGGGCAGTGAGAGGGAGGGGCAGTCTCTTGGCCTCCTCCTTGACTGGCGGGTGCACATGTATTGTGAGAAGGCGTTACTAATAAATGTGTATCCAGTTCAACACTCAGTCTCATCCTTGGCTCCTACTACTGACATAACATTTGGCGAAGGGGATATAAGGTATGGACGCGTGTGTCACTTCAATTCAGCCATTTTTGGAGCTTCCCGGGGAGCCGCCCTTCTCTTGGGCGAGTTGGTTCACCGCATTTCAAACATACTTGGTGGCGTTGGACCTTAGGAGGCTGGGGAAGTTGAGGGCATGAGCACTGCTGGTTCATAATTTAGCAATGGAGGGACAGCATATTTTAAGCACTTTGGGTGAGTGTGATAGCTTTGAGGAAGTGGTGGAGCTAATGGCGCAACATTTTTGCGCCCCGGAAAATGTCATCGTCCGCAGAATCCAATTTCGACGGCACTGCCAGCGGACTGGCGAGTCAGTGCAACGGTTTGTGGCAGACCTACGCCAGCTGGCCAAAGACTGTTGGTTTGGAGCATTGGAGGAAGAGATGGTCCGTGACCAGTTGGCGGAACATACTATTTGTCCGGTTACAAGGTCGAAGCTTCTTACGTTCTCGGGTGAGCTGACGTTATCCAAGGCCATCGAGTTAGCTCAGCAGTTGGAGGCGGCAGACAAGCTATCGCGGGAGCTCGGTGGGAGAGTATTACATCGCCAGTTTGAACTGCAGTCGACAGCGCAGGCAGTGGACCTGGACAGTGACGACAATGTAGAGAATGAGAGAAGCTATGCTAATGCTGTGAAGATGAGGTCCGCCCTGGGAATGCCCATGTGTTTGGGTTGTGGGTCCACAAAGCACCGTTATAAGGCCAGGGAGAGTCCAGCAAGAGGAAAACGCTGTGGCAAGTGTGGACTCTTGCATCACTTCATTAGAGCATGTCACAAGTTCGAGCAAGGGGATCTGAGACGTAAGGAGGATCCTCCTGCTCCCACGGTTATTCACACTGTGTCCCCGAGTACCAACGGCCATTCCTACTGCATGGTGGAACTGGACAGGGTAACAGTGCCATTGCTGATCGACAAGGGAGCGGTGAGCTCCGTGTTGAATTGGGCAACCGTGAGGAGTTTTTTCCCACATAATCGTATTAGAGGTGATTCAACGCTGCTGTGTGGTTATGGTGGAGGAAGATTGGCCACGGTGGGATCGGTGAGACTGATGGCTAGGTACAAGTCGGCGGAGGTGTGCAACCTGAGGTTCATCGTGACTGCCAGTGGAGAGAACATAATGGGATGTGATTTGTTTTATGGCCTGGGCTTCGCCATCACGAGCAGCGCTGGAGAAGTGTGGTCGGGTTGTGGTTTGTGGGACCGGCTAGTCCCGTGGACGGTAGACAGAGCTGTGTGGGACGAAAACTTGCCTGGCACTCTGGAGGGTGAGCAGAACCAACCCCACCCAAGGCCATCACGGGAGGGTTCCGGTGCCAGTGCCCAAGTAGCCCTAGCTGAGGGAACTGGGCGGCACAGTGGGAAGCCCGTGACGGCGGGTGGCGCCGAGCAGCCAGCTCCATCTGCTCCCGGATTTCGACTGGGAGGGACCGGAGAGCAGGAAGGCACAACGGCAAGACCAGCAGCAGAAATGAAAGCGAGCGGGGCAGGACTGGCTGGCACGGTGAGAGGACGTGCCAAGCAGGAACACTGGAAGCCGCTTAGGGTCCCTCTTGGGGTCGTGGACATGGTCCGGCCCCGGGAGGAGGCCCGGTTGAGAGGAATTCGGGTCAAGCGTCGGAGAGGAGAGGACCAGGGAGGCTGCAGGTGGTGGCTGTTCGGGAGGATGCCTACTTCCAGCTATCAGATGGCTTGTGGTGGCACCCTAATGAGCTGTGGTGCACCCGGGAGAAGAGGGAGGTGCTTGGGCCTGAATGTGAGTCGTCCCCGGTGGTGAGAGAGAGGAGGTGCACTGGAGCTGAATCAACCGACGGTAATCCGGGAGGTGGTTCTTCTCCTGGGGCAGATTGATGGTTGGACAGTGTGTTTAATACATGTGTAAGTAAGGGGGACAGCCGTTACGTTCATATTGTTCTTATTTGTGGGGATTATTTTGTGTTAATTTAGGAACACGGCAGTTATTTTCTTTTAGTTGGACTGCTTCCTTAGTACAGACGGCAGAATAATCCATCTTGCCGTGTGGGGGTGGGACAGTAGTCCACCTGTCCTCCCCTAGTTTTTAGTTGTTTTGAGTGATTGTGTTAGGCCCCTTTTAGGTATTTCTGTTTAGTTTTCTTAGTGCGTGATTCCGGTTCCAAATTGGAGAGGGTCTCGATTGTATGTGTGTGTTTTGGACCTTTTTGAAGGGGAAGGAGAATGTTGTGTTGGGTTTTAGGGACCTTTATTGTGTGACACAGGTGGTGGCTCCACCTTTCCGGTTCCGCCACCACCCAAGGTATAAGAAGGCAGTGAGAGGGAGGGGCGGTCTCTTGGCCTCCTCCCTGCCTGGCGGGTGCGCATATATTGTGAGAAGACGTCACTAATAAATGTGTGTCCAGTTCAACACTCAGTCTCGTCCTTGGCTCCTACTATCGACATAACATCCTATTTTTCTTCCGTACTGGGGACTGCTTGGTTACATTAATTATGCCTTGATGCAAAGCAATGTAGGCATACAGTGCCTTCAGTGCCCCTCTGCCCCCCCCTTCTCCCCGGACATCTACCTTACCCGCCTCACCTGGAGAGCCATCAACATTACAGGCGACACCTCCCACCCCTTACACTCCCTCTTCAGCCCCCTGCCCTCGGGGAAAAGGTACCGGAGCCTCCCGGCCCGCTCCACAAGACTGCCAATCAGCTTTGTTCATCAGGCCATCAGGACCCTGAACGCTGTCCACTTCTTTCCCCCCCAGACCGTTGTAACGCACTCACTCGCACAATAACTACCTCAGCTGTTGGCACAGAAAGACTGGCACACCAACAGTAATACATCTGCTGTTGTATGTCTCTGCATTTTACTGCAACCATTTGCACAAATGCTATATCTGCTGCTGTCTGTTATTGCAATATTGATCATGTGAAGTCCAGTCTGTCACTGTCTGCACCTACACTACCGTATCAAACTTGCAACTACGAGTATTACTGCTCTACTTTTCTGTATATAGGATTGCTGGGTTTCATCGTTTATCTTTATTTGCACTATGGGATGTCTGGGTCTATCTTTTGTCGTCACTTGCACTACAGGTAGCATTACTGTACATAGACTGCCGTTATTGTTTTTCCAGCCTTATTCCTTCTTCTTTTTTATACTGCGCACACCACTGAAGAGAGAGAGAAACACCATTGCAATTCTCCTGTATGTCCTGTATGTATAGTAGAATTGACAAATAAAATCTTTTAATCTCTTGAATATCATAATCACTACACGCGTCTGTGTGTGTATCTGTCTGTTTGTTACCACCTTTTCAGCTTGCCTGGTCAAATTCAAGTGGAACCTAAAGGCTTGTATCATCGTATCGCCATATTTTATCAAATTTTTGTTTGGCAACATTTCCACATACAGCTTTATTATCAAAATAAACACTAACTTACCTCACCTTTGCGGTCACTGGAGATGGGGAAAAAGGCATTGTCATAACTAGGCCAGGCCAGTAGAGGTGGCAATGCTCCCTTTTACAGCGCCACCCCCCCCCCACCACACACACACACACCAAATGCCTCCCTGCCACAGGCACAGAGGCATCAGCACCTTGGTGCTTTCATTTTAGAGTTTTCCTCTTTGTTTTAGCGTTACTGTAAATTATGAATTAATTTCCTAAAGTGTAATAAAGAATACGAAGATTAGCAAGAAAACATCAGACATGGTTCCATCACAGTGTAAATAAAAAACTTGTCCTTATAAATGGGGGGTTAAATGTGTCAGAATGAAATAAATGCATCAGCTTGTATGGACTTTTTAAGTTAATCTTAGAAGAATAAAAGCTGGGTTGGTCTAGTGTGGAACACCTGCCTGCTTTTCCATTTGCTCCTCCTCACATTCCTTCTGGACTTTTCTCAGACTGGCCTTCAGCTCCTGCAGGTCTCGTTTAGCATCACTCTGGGTCACCTACAGGGAGGAGCAGCATTATTTTCCATCGTCCAACCACGACGAGGCTCCTCTTATTTCCTGCTGTTGACCACATGCCGGCATGGAGAAATGTTTACTCACTGTTCAAGGAAGCTTTTCTATTTGTGCCAGCATGTGAGTAATTAAAGAACAGCACTGACCTCTGGCATGTGTCTCTGTAAGTAACCTGATCAACTGATGAGGCAGAGCTGAAGTCGAGCAGTTATATTTATCACTGAATGTTTTTGTGTATTAAATAATTGTGATTGTGGTGTAGTCCAGTGTGCTTACTTTATGAGAATCCTTCTCTCTCTCCAGCATTTCTTCAAGTTTCTCCCTCTCTGTCCTCTCCTCCTGGAGCCACCCCTCTTTCCTCTGCACATCACAGCCCAGATTGTGCAATTTTATTTTGTCACTCTGTACCCCAAAACACGAAAACAAACTCAGCAGTGATATCACATTGACACGAAGGTCACTTGTGCCTCCCTGTTTCCTCACTTCTGCAGCGTGTTTGTACGCTTCTCTCTCCAAAGCCCAGGTGGCTTGTTCCTCCCTGTGGAGCAGGTTCTCCTCAGACAGCTGCAGGGTGAGCTGGGCCACCTGCAGACGGGCTTGGTGCAGCTCAGTTTGAGTGTGGCTCTGCCGGCTGCCCAGATCCCTCAGCTCCCTACGCAGGCTCTCAGCTATATAGTCACTGGCCGTCAGCCGCTCCTGCAGCCTTTGCACCTCCACAAGAGTGGCCTCGTTCTCCATCTGTAGATAGAGGAGAAAAGACGGTCGGAAACGGGAAAAAGTTTTAGATTGAAGAACAAACAGGAATGGATTTACCCATCTAATATTTGATATGATGTTGGAAGTTCATAAACTTGCACTGCACCGTGAAGCTCTTACCTGCAGAGACTTTCTCTTTTCTTCATCGTGTTTCATCTGATTCAACATTTTCTTTACTCGGTCTTTCAGCCTGTGGAGTCAAAAATCAGACAAGTCTTCCACCAAAATGACGGAGGAGACTTAAAGGCTTGGAACGCTTACCTTTCCAGCTCTGCCTGTCCTTCTTTCAGAACCCTGACATCCTCCTCCAGGTCTCTGATTTGCTGCCGACTCTCAGCCTTTTCAGCCAAAAGTTTGTCGAGCTCAGAGGTCAAATTTTCCTCACTATATTTTGCTTCCTGTGAAAAGAAGATTTAAAACATGGGTAGAATTTCATTATAAAATCTACAAATTACAGTATAATTACAGTGCAAACACACCATAGAAAGAACAGATGTTGCAAGTTAAGGGAAAGCAACCTCTTTGATCAGTGTTTTTGCCAAAAAAATGTTTGTTTGTGTTTTTACTTTGAAGTACTGATAAAAAATGAAACCTTGAAACCTCTCTTCAGTGTGACTCTACACCAGGCTTTAATTATTTCAGCATCATTTTCAAGTCATTTCAACCAGGCTTCCTCAGACTGACTAATTTGAGTGCATGTTTCTGTAAATGCTCAGGAGTCTCTTTACCCCATCCTCCTTCTTTCAGCACTGTAGAGCAGTGTTGCCAACTCTCACTCTCTGAGAGGGAGTCTCATTCTATTGCCCTCATTCTCACACCACAAACCCTGTTTCTAGTTCCATTATGAGGAAAATACTGACAATATCATGTTGGCTTGCTTCAGATTTTTACACAATAAGAGCTCTAAAAGCAGCGCTAGACTGTCAAGGTTTGGTCAAGGCTGACTGACATTACTTTTAAAGCAAATCAAAACAACTTGCGGGCATGTAACACAGTGCTGATGCATTATACAGTTAGGCCCAAAAATATTTGGACAGTGACACAAGTTTTGTTATTTTAGCTGTTTACGAAAACATATTCAGGATACAATTATATAATCAATATGGGCTTAAAGTGCAGACTTTCAGCTGTAATTTGAGAGTATTCACATCCAAATTGGAGCAAGGGTTTAGGAATTACAGCTCTTTAATACGTAGCCGCCTCTTTTTCAAGGGACCAAAAGTAATTGGACAATTGACTCAGAAGGCTGCACAAAAAAATAACAAGGCTGCATGGGCTCTTCCCTCGTTAACCTGTCATCAATTAAGCAGTTAAAAGGTCTGGAGTTGATTCCAGGTGTGGCGTTTGCATTTGGAAGCTGTTGCTGTGAACACACAACATGCGGTCAAAGGAGCTCTCAATGGAGGTGAAACAGACCATCCTGAGGCTGGAAAAAAAAAGAAGAAATCCATCAGAGAGTTAGCAGAAATGTTAGGAGTGGCCAAATCAACAGTTTGGTAAATTCTGAGAAAAAAAGAGTGCACTGGTGAGCTTGGGAACTCAAAAAGGCCTGGACGTCCATGGAAGACAATAGTGGTGGATGATCGCAGAATCCTTTCCATGGTGAAGAACAACATCCACTCAAGTGAAGAACACTCTCCAGGAAGTAGGTGTATCAGTATCTAAGTCTACCATAAAGAGAAGACTTCATGAGAGTAAATACAAAGGATTCACCACAAGGTACAAACCATGAATCAGCCTCAAAAATAGAAAGGCCAGAATTGACTTTGCCAAAAAACACCTGAAGAAGTCAGCCTAGTTCTGGAACAGCATTCTTTGGACAGATGAGACTAAGATCAACCTGTACCAGAATGATGGGAAGAAGAAAGTTTGGAGAAGAATTGGAACAGCTTATGATCCAAAGCACTACATCTTCTGTAAAACATGGTGGAGGCAGTGTGATGGCATGGGCATGCATGGCTTCCAATGGCACTGGGTCACTTGTGTTTATTGATGATGTGACAAAAGACAGAAGCAGCCGATTGAATTCTGAAGTGTATAGGGATATACTTTCTGCTCAGATTCAGCCAAATACAGCAAAGTTGATTGGACGGTGCTTCACCAATGATCCAAAACATACTGCAAAAGCAACCCAGGAGTTTTTTAAAGCAAAGAAGTGGAATATTCTGCAATGGCCGAGTCAATCACAAGATCTCAACCCAATCGAGCATGCATTTCACTTGCTCAAGACAAAACTTAAGGCAGAAAGACCCACAAACAAGCAACAACTGAAGACAGCTGCAGTAAAGGCCTGGCAAAGCATCATAAAGGAGGAAACCCAGCGTTTGGTGATGTCCATGGGTTCCAGACTTCAGGCAGTCATTGCCTGCAAAGGATTCTCAACAAAATATTGAAAAGTAACATTTTACTTAGGGTTATGTTTATTTGTCCAATTACTTTTGAGCCCCTGAAATGAGGAGCGTTTGTATAAAAATAGCTACAATTCCTACATGTTTAATCATATATTTTTGTTCAACCCCTTGAATTAAACCTTAAAGTCTGCACTTCAGTTCCGTTGTAGCTGTTTCATTTCAAATCCAATGTGGTGGCATGCAGAGCCCAAATCATGAAGATTGTGTCACTGTCCAAATATTTCTGGGCCTAACTGTATCTCATGATGTCATATAACAACCAGAGGTTTGCACAGTGCTGTGAAAAAGTATTTGCCCCCTTCCTGATTTCTTATATTTTTGTATATTTATCACAGCTTTTTCCCCCATATAATAATAATAATGGATTAGATTTCTATGGTGCTCAAAGCGCTTACAGTGAGTCCATTTTTCATTCACTCCAGACAGACATTGATAGTGGTAAGCTACTGCTGCAGCCACAGATGCCCTGGGGCAGACTGACGGAAACGTGGAGGCCAATCCGTGCCAACGGTCTCTCTGACCACTACCGAACATTTATACACATTCATAACCAGTGTCATGGACACTGGAGGCAAGGTGGGTAAAGTGTCTTGCCCAGGGACACAATAGCAGGATAACTGGGGAGAGTGGGATTTGAACCGCCAACCCTCTGGTTACTGGACGACCCACTCTACCACCTGAGCCAGTGCCGCCCACATTTCCCTCCTCCATTCCATTTTTGCTGAGCACCAAGCTGGACGGCAGGAAGTTCCATTTTTATATGGTCTTTGGCATTACCCGGCCGGGACTTGAACCCTGACCTCCCAGTTGTGGGGCAGATGCTCTACCTCTAGGCCACCACTCCACTGTAATAAATGAAATCCTCATTTGAAAACTGCATTTTGTATTTACTCGGGTTATCTTTGTCTAATATTAAAATTTGTTTGATGATCTGAAACATTTTAAGTGTGACAAATGCGTATAAGAAATCATGAATGGGACAAATACGTAGTTTCTCACAGCACTATTTACTTTGTACTTTACTTTTCTTTCCTAGAGCAGTAGACAGACTGTTGCACTCATAATCCTTTTAGCAGATATGCACACAGTCACATATACTTAAATTGCATTAGTATTTTATTTATTTATTATTATTTATTATTATGACGATTGTATCTTAAGCTGCTGACAAGAGACTGTGCTAAACAGTTTTGGTGTATTTTGTGTACAGTGATAATAAAGATTCTATTCTATTGTTTGACATACTTTACACTAGGCAATATTGGGTAAACTTGTCTTGTCCAGAAGATCAACTTATTCTATAATTCTTTTAGCACAACCTTTTAATAAAGCAGACTGAACATGTTATAAAACTTATTCTGAGGTAAAGAAGTGTATGTGTTGGGAAAAAAAATAACTGTTTATTTGTACTGTGTGCAGTTTCCCCCATGCACAATTCCCTCTAAAACTCACTCCAAATTTTTTTTCTGAAAAGCTGGTAACTCTGCTAAAGAGAATCTTGGTTCTTGGTTAAGACTGGGCAGGCACCATGTTGAGGCTAATGTTAGCTTGACAGCTATTAGCACTGATACTGGGCTGAATACTGAGAATGTGACAACCCAAATAAGCATTACTCGGGAAAGGGGTGTGTGGTGTGAGTGGCTGAAAGGATATGACCACCCCATGGGGTACAATAAGCTCTGAAGCAGCCCTGAATGAGTGAATGGTTAACTGCTAACGCTAGGCAGGCTAATCTATTGCCTGCTCCCCTGCCAGGCCATCTTCACAGCATTAGATAGACTGACCTCAGCCAGTTACCCAAGGTGCCAATCTATTACACTAAAATACTGTATAATTCAATTCAATTCAACTTTATTTATATAGCGCCATTTCACAACAACAGTCATCTCATAGCACTAGCAACTGTAGGAGGGACCCCCACAGTTGCAGAAAGACCCCAGCAATCAGGCGATCCCCTGTGAGCAAGCACTTGGCGACGGTGGAGAGGAAAAACTCCCTTTTAACAGGAAGAAACCTCCAGCAGAACCAGGCTCAGGGAGGGGCAGTCATCTGCTGCGACTGGCTGGGGGGTGAGGGGATAGAGAAGAAGAAAAGAACAGACATGTAGAGAGCAAACAGCACGATGGGGACTCAATCTATGGGAGAGAACAAACAAATGTTAATGACCAGCAAAAAAAAAAAAATTTCATAGAGAGTGAGGAAAGGAGTGAGGCCCAGTGCATTACTGGAGGTCCCCCGGCTGACTAAACCTATTAGCAGCATAACTAAGGGAGGGTTCAGAAACACATGATCCCTCCCTAATTGTAGGCTATATCAAAAAGGTAGGTTTTAGCCCTATTCTTAAAAACAGAGATCGAGTCTGATTCCCGAATCCAGATTGGCAGCTGATTCCACAGGAGAGGAGCTTGATAACTGAAGGCTCTGCCTCCCATTGTACTTTTGGAGATTCTAGGTATTACAAGTAATCCTGCATTTTGGGAGCGTAGTGCTCTGTTAGGATGATACGGTAGTATCAGATCTTTTTTTTTTTTCCACAATATCTTTATTGAACCTTTTTTTTTTTTTTTTTTTAACAAACATGATACAAACAATCAAACACTAACACTAAAGTACTACAAAAAAAAAAAAAAAAAGCACTAAAAACACCAACAACCACCAACAAAATCAAGTCTTCAACAATGCTCCTCTGTTTAGTCTAGACAATCCAATACATAAGTATACATATTATGTTCACCAGTTTGGAATTTACAAGGTCCACACACATCATTCACCTTCTTCTTCAAGAGTTATGTTTAAATTTTTTACATAATCAATAAAAGGTCTCCATATATTCTCAAACACAATTTCCTTTGATTTCAGTATATATGTTATTCTTTCTAATGGAAGGTTTGTTAACATCTGTCTTAACCACCCAGTCACATCTGGTCTATGAGTCTTTTTCCATAATAGTGCAATACATTTTTTGGCATTAAGCAAACTGAGGTCTATGAATGTTCTTTCACTTTTATTAAAATTATGCTTTTCTGGGTACAGACCCAACAAAAACAGTTTAGGATTCAATATGATTTGTTTTGAGATTATTTTTTCAATTGTTACCCTCACCTCTTCCCAAAACATTCTTATTAATCTACATTCCCATAAACAATGAAATAGGGTTCCTTTACTTTCCATGCATTTTGTGCATGTATCTGGTATATTTTTGTTGTATCTATTTAACTCCTCCGGTGTAACATACATCCGCATTAACCATTTGAAATGTATCAATTTAAGGCGTGCATTTATTGATTTGGTTTGAGCTTCTGTACAAGCCAATTCCCATTGTTCCTCTGAAATTTCAATTTGCAGATCTTCTTTCCAGTAGTTTAATCTTTTCAGTGAATTTTCACTTGAAGATAGTGTCAATGAGTTATAAAACTCTGAAATAATACCCTTTCTTTTACTATCTTTCATCATCATTTTTTCCAAGGATGAATAAATAGGTCGAGTGAGAGCTTTATTTTGATTTGATCGAATAAAGTTTCTAAGTTGAAGATATTTAAAAAAATGTGTTCTATTGAGATTAAATTTGATCCTCAGCTCTTCAAAAGACATTATGTTGTCTGCACATGGCAAATATAAATCCTGAATCTTTTGTATCCCTTTTAAATTCCATACTTTAAATACAGCGTCCGCTCTCCCTGGTTTAAAATATTGATTACCCCATATTGGACTAAATTGTGACAATAACTGTGGTTCTTTTAAATAGTTTTTAGCTTCACACCATATTTTGATCATATGCTTTACAAATGGATTTTTAACTTGTTTTTGTAATTTTTTTGCCGAATCTGAGTATATGAATATGGGAAGAGGTAAAGGTAAATTGTATGATTCCATTTCAGTCCAGTGAGGGAGATCTTTTGATGAAAAATAATATGTCATAGACCTCAGTTGTGCCGACCAATAATACAACATAAAATTTGGACATTTCAGACCTCCACGATCAAATGGTAAATATAATAAAGACAAACGTAATCTAGCCCTCCTGTTGTTCCATATAAATTCCACTAACTTTTTTTTTATTCTTGAGAATAGATCTAAAGGTGGTGATAAGGGAATGTATTGAAATAAATAAAGTATTTTAGGTAAAATATTACTTTTAAGTATATTGATTCTCCCGATCATCGACATTGGTAGTGACATCCATCTCTGAGTTAACTCATTGATGTCTGACATTAAGGCTTCATAGTTGACACTGGCGACTGATTCTAGCTTAGGCATAATTTGGATTCCTAAATATTTAAACTGATTTACAACATTGAATTGATTTACCTCAGGGGCTGGGTAATTTCTCTGGGTCTCATTTAGCATTAATATTGAAGATTTAGTTTTATTTATTTTATATCCTGATATTTCCCCAAAATTCTTTATTAAATTCAACAAGGTTGGAATTGATTTTTTTAGATTCGACATAAACAAAATTATATCATCGGCGTACAGGGAGATTTTATGTTCTGTTGGTCCAACTTTAATTCCATATATTTGTGAATGTAAACGTATCGCCATCGCTAAAGGTTCAATTGCCATAGTAAACAGTAAAGGTGAAAGTGGACAGCCTTGTCGACATCCTCTATTGATTTTTATTGGTTTTGAAATATTGTTATTTGTTAGGATTTCTGCTGTAGCATTATTGTATATTATTTGAACCCATTTTATGAAATTATTTCCAAGTCCAAACCTTTGTAGGACTTCAAAAAGAAAGGGCCATTCAACTCTATCAAAGGCCTTTTCGGCGTCCAATGATAGGAGAGCTGTATCCGGTGCTTCTTTATTAAAATAAATAATATTAAATAGTCTTCTTACATTATGGAAGCCTTGTCTACCCTTTATAAAGCCATTCTGATCTCGATTAATAATATTTGGTAAAATTTCTTGTATTCGTCTTGCTAAAATTTTACAGATTATCTTAAGGTCGGCGTTTAATAGGCTTATTGGTCTCATATTTTCACATTTATTAGAGGGCTTACCTGGTTTTGGCAGCAGTATAATTAAGGCATTATTTATGTATGATGGTAAATTATTATTTTGAAATGCTTCTAAAACCATTTCCAAAAAAGGTTTTATTAATTTATTCTTAAATTTTTTATAAAGGTCAACTGGAAGACCATCTGGTCCTGCACTTTTTCCTGATTTCATATTATCAATGGCTAGCCCAACTTCTTCTTGACTAATTTTAGACTCCAATATCTCCCTGTTTTCATTTGGAATACACGGTATAGATAGTTTGTTCAAAAACCCATTTAGTTTTGTTAAATCAGGTTCATTTTTGGTATCATATAATTTTTCATAGTAATCTCTAAAGGCTCTATTAATTTCTAAAGGATCTATAACTACCTGTCCGTTACTTATAATACTGGTTATTGGTGTTTTAATTTCCAATTGTTTAATCTGCCATGCTAATAATTTTCCTGATTTTTCACCTTGTTCATAAAAAGATTGTTTCAATCTTAGAAGACTCGAGGCAGCTCTATTCGCTGATTTTTTGTCGTATTCAGCTCTCAAAATCAGTAATTCATTCTCCAACCTTGGATCTCTTCCTGCATACACTTTTTCCTGAAGACTTTTTATTTTATGTTCCAATTTAGCTCTCTCCTCTCGAGTCTTCTTAGATTTTGATCCTGTATAACTAATAATATGTCCCCTAATAAAAGCTTTGAAAGCCTCCCACTTTACACATGCTGATGTTTGTGTAGTATTGATGTCAAAGAACTCGTCTGTTTTTCTATATACTTGACAAATTCCTCATCCTGAAGCCATTTATGCTGAAATTGCCATCTGCCTGATTCCTTTGTCAATTTTTTATCTACATATATTAGACAACAGGGTGCATGATCAGAGATCACGATGTTATCATAAAAGCAGTTTTGAATCTTGGACCTTAATTCTGTGGAAATCAAAAAATAATCAATACGTGAGAATGTCTTGTAGGTACTGGAATAACAAGAATAGGCTTTAACTTGTGGTTTCATTTCTCTCCATATGTCTAACAATCTCAATTCTTTCATAAAATGATTAATAGTCATCCTACATCCAATGTGCGTACAATCCAGTCCTGTTGATCTATCCACACCTGGATTCAATGTACAATTAAAATCCCCTGCTATTATATGTTGCCCTGTAAGTGATGATAAGATGAGAAATAAATTAGCAAAGAACTTCTGATCATCTATATTGGGACCATATAAGTTCACAAGATTTATATTTTCTAATAGCAAAGAACCTTGAATGATTACATATCTTCCAAATTTGTCTCCAATTACATTTTTCACTTGAAAAGGAACTGATTTATGTATGAGAGTCATAACTCCCCTGGCTCGGGATGAAAATGAAGAGGTGAATACACTTCCCTGCCATCTACTCCTAATTCTTTTAACATCCTCCTCTATCAGATGAGTTTCTTGTAAAAACACAATTCTTGAACCCATGTCCTTTATTTTATTCATAACTTGTTTAAGTTTTTTTAAATTTTGTAGACCTCTGCAATTCCATGAAGTTAAATTAAGATTAACACTTTGGTCCATGATCAATAGAGAGTTTAGGATTACCTTGCAGTGTAAACATGCTCATACAGAGAAGCAAAAACATGAGTGGTTGAACATTCATCCTACAAACTACACACAAACAAATTTCCCCTTCCCACACTTGTGGCAAACCCCCCAAAATCAAAAGAAAAATTCTGTCTCCCGATATAGCCATCGACCGTTCCACACCCACGGGGAACAGCCTAAGCCACTCCTTCTTCATCCTCCCAATCACCCTAACTCTACTGCTTTTAATGACGTAACATTAACTCTCCTCTGTAGTTTTCCAACTTAACTCCAAAATTTTTAACAACTTTGTACATCATAGTTTTTTTTTTTTTTGTTTGTTTTTGTTTTGTTTTTTTAATATATAATACAATCTATATTTTGTAAACTTACTATTTACTTCAAGTCAGTCAGATGCCTGTGCAAATGCTTAATTATTCTACCTTATATTTTGTTCATGCTTAGCTCCCACCAGTCTCTTCTTCTTCTTTGATCTTCTTGATGAACTCCTGCGCCTCCTCTGGGGTCTTGAAGATGTGGGTTCTGCCCTCATACGTGGTCAGCAGTCTCGCAGGATAGATTACACCATGACGAATCCCAAGGTTGCGCAGCTCCTTACGTACGGGATCAAACTGCTTCCTCAATTGCTGGATTCCTGTGGCCAAATCTGGGTAGAACCGCACCTGCTGGTCCTGGTGTTTAATCTCTCCTTTAGCACGTGCAGCGTTGAAGATCTTCATCCTGTCTCTGTTGCTAAGAAACTTCATAATTAAGGTCCTCGGCGGTCCCTTATCTCTCCGTGGGCCAATACGATGTGCTTTTTCCAGAACCACTGCTGATTGCAACTCCTCGCTGCCCAGCACCTCCGGAATCCACTTTTCCAGAAAGGAACATACGTCCCGACCTTCTGATTCCTCTGGAAGACCCACCAGCCTCAAATTATTCTGTCTTGACCGAGATTCCAAATCCAAAATATTATCTTCCAGAGATTTATTTTTTTTTTCCAAAGTGCGCACCTTTAATTGAAGACGGGTGACGTCATCTTCAGCACTAGCGAGACGGAGCTCCATCTGCGCCGTTCGTTCTACACAGTCACCCAATTCCTTTCTTATTCCTTCCAACGCTGTCATAATCCCATCAAATCTAGAGGAAAAGTCCGCTCTCATTGAACTCATGGCAGCCATCAGCGCATCTGCGCCTCCCCGCGCAGACATCGCACCGCCGCCAGCCTCCTCCGCCATATATGGAGTTTTGTTTGCTGCGTCACAGACCTGAAAGTCCGTTAATTTGGACTGTTTCGGCGGCTCGCTTTTTCCTTTTCCTGGTTTTCCAGCCTTAGGCTTCGCCGACATATCCTCGCCCAAATGCTGAGATACGTTCTGTCCCAAATGAGAGAGTTATTTGCCGATTTTTTTCTCCAGGAGCAGAGCAGAGCGAGACACGTCCGTCCTACGTGGCAGCCATAACCGGAAGTCAGTATCAGATCTTTTAAATAAAAAGGAGCCTGATTGTTTACAGCTTTGTAAGTAAGAAGAAGGATTTTAAACTTAATTCTAAACTCTATGGGAAGCCAATGAAGGGAGGCCAGAACCGGAGAGATATGATCTCTCTTTCTAGTACCTGTTAAGACTCTTGCTGCAGCATTTTGGATCAGCTGAAGACTTTTTAAAGATGTTTTAGGACAGCCTGATAATAAAGAATTACAATAATCTAATCTCGAGCTAACAAAGAAAAAAGAAAAACAAAACAGAATGATGTGGGATATTTCTACCTGGTTCACTGGATGTTTTCTCTTTTTCGAACCATTCTCTGTAAACTCTAGAGATGGTTGTGTGTTAAAATCCCAGAAGAACCGCAATTTCTGACTCAGACCAGCCCACTTAGCACCTACAACCATCCTATGTTCAAAGTCAAGTCACCTTTCTTCCCATGCCCAATTTGATCTTCAGTAGCTCGTCCTGACCATGTCTGCATGTCTATATGCCCAGAGTTGCTGCCATGTTATTGGCTGATTAGGTATTTACATTAACAAGTAGCTATACCTAATAAAGTGCCCAATGAACCTGCAACCTTCCCAAATACAACCCAAATTTGAATTTCTTCAAGTGCTTTGATTGCCCCCCTCTCTACTGAAGGCCCTGTAGTTCCACCATCACTTGGGTATGACACCCATGTCCATACCTCATGTTTCTCCTCAGTCCTCTTCAGCATCTCTCGGCTGTGTCTCAGCTTGTCTCTAAGTTCAGTGATCTCCTCCTTCATTGCCTCTCTCTCACACTCCCACTTAGCCCTTTCCTTTCTGCCCTTGTCTCTCTTGTCCTCTGTCTCCTTTCTGGCTGCATCCAAAGACTGACGTAAATCTGCTTCGTTTTTCAGGCATTCCTCCAGCCGACTCTGTGGAGGTTAGTCAACAGTATTAGGGCACATTTACACGCACCAATAATGAGGATCAGCGGTAATGCCTGCAGAATGGTTCTCAATATTTATCTCTTCCTACCTGCAGCAGCTGGGCCCTGGGAACAACAAGCAGCAGCTCTTCCTCTCCTTCACCTTGCTCCTCTTTCAGAGTTTCCAGCTCCTCCAGAGGTTTGGGAGCACAGAAAATGAATGGACGACTACAGGCGCACACCTCACCCCTCTGATTCACATATACAAACTGGTACTCTACTGCACTGGGCCGTGGCAAGTACGATGCTGTATCAAGGAGACATTCATTTTGGTATTTTAAAACATTACTTGAATAAATATCACATATTATAAAAAGACATGCACAAAAGCTACAACAGTTAAGAATAACGCCAGTCATTCATGCAAATAAACTGAGTGGAATTTAATTTGACCATGATGATGAGTTGATTTCACAAGACAGCTACTTAACTGAGGTGAAATAGGACATCAAAAATCAGGGGTGAAAACTCCTGAAAAAAATAATCTGATTGGAGCCAAATTGCAATATGCACATCATCAGAGTATATCAAACCCTGGTACCAAGTTTCAAAATAATCAGAACAAAACTGTAGGAGGAGTTGATTTCACAAAAGTGGAACAGACAGACGGACAGACTGGCCCATAACATAATCCCCCTTCGCTCTTCATCCAAAAAGGTCGACCCCTTTGGTCTTTGACCGGCAGAGGATAAAAACTGAATAGATATCTGAGCACTGAAATGCAGGTAAAACTGCAAACTGATGAGGACAGACTGACTGTTAAGCTGATAGATACTGTAGAAAACCTTTTTCTCTTCAATATGCAACTTCTCTTTCTCAATTTTGCACCATTTGTTTTGGAAATTTACATCTTGTCTATTGTAAATTTACAATTTTCCCTCTCAGAAAACATGACTGGCATCTTTAACTTTAATCATTTTTGTTATTTGGTATTTCTTTCTCTGAAAGTCATGAGATTTTCACCTAAACTGCAACTTTTCACACAAACTTGAGACTATTTTCATATAAATTTGCAACTTTCTTCCACAATTTTACATTTTTTTCTCAAAAATTTGGGATTTTTTTCAACTTTAACTTGTTTCTTGTAATTTTGTAAAAAAAAAATTTATTTTTTTCCCCACGAAGCTGCAGGTTCTGGGCAAAAGATAAACTGACTGAAACACTAATTTGTTAATCACAGGGTGGCCTAAATCCTATTCTAGTTCACAACAGACCATCGGTGATGATGCAGCTCATTCCAGCGTGATGAACACACCCTGAGGTCACCAAGAGGTTTCACTTCCCTCCATGGATACATATAGCATGAGGCCATGGCCTACTCAAAGTTAAAGTGTTATATCCTCATAGTCTGTGTGACCTTTGACATTGTGCACAACATGGCTGGAAACCCATTTGATACTAAAATGAGTTTGACACCCCTGACTGAAATCCTCATGTGGAAGTGGATGATGAAATCCAGTTGATGCCTTTTTTCACAGCTGTCTTACTTTCTCTCCCATGTTCACGATTCCCATTTGGGTTTAGATTTCATGTACGTTATTCAATATGCATGTTTGAGTGGATAAGATTGACAGGGTTAAGGTTTACATTAAGCACATCACAGTTCCATCAATCTTCCATGTCACTTCCTGTAGTTAATTTCACAGCCACTAGAGGTCACTTTTGTCAAAACATTTTGTTTTGCCTGCTAGAAACGTTTCTTGCAAACAATACCTTTAAAGAAATATTATGAAGAGCTTTGAGTGTCATGGATCTTAGGAGGAATTCTTACCCTGGAATGTTGTTGTTCGTCCGTCATTCTCGACAATGACCAAGGACATCACAGGGAAGAGGACCGGGTGCGGTGTGTCCGGCTGTGGCTGATCAGTCCGATGCGGGCATGGAAGGCTTTGCCGCAGGTCGGGCACAGGTGGTCTGTGCGGGCAGAAGATACAGGGGTGGCTCTGGACTTGCGTTTTCTCTGGGCCTTGGCAATCCTGTTCAGCTCAAAGGAGGCAGCACCTTTGCTGGTACGACAACGACAGTCTGGTCGGTCTAGCACTAGGGTCTCCCAGGTGTCAGGACTGATGTCAAAGCTCTTCAGGGAGGCCTTAAGAGTGTCTTTGTAGCGCCTCTTCTGACCACCTTGTGAGCGCTTGCCCTCTGCTAGTTTGCCATAGAACAGTCTCTTTGGTAGGCGTGAGTCTGGCATACAAACAAGGTGGCCAGCCCACCTAATCTGGGATCTCTTGAGCAGGGTGTGGATGCTAGGCAGCTTAGCTCGGGAGAGGACCTCTGTGTCAGGGATTCTGTCCTGCTAGGTGATCTTCATGAGCTCTCTGAGGCAGTTCAGGTGGAAGCAGTTTAGCTTTCTGGTATGGCGCTCATAGACTGTCCAGATCTCGCAGGCATACAGTAGGGAAGACAGGACAACTGCCTTGTACACCTTCAGTTTTGTGGTCAGCCTGATGCCCCTCCTTTCCCACACTGTTGTACGTAGCCATCCGAATGCTGAGCTTGCCTTGGCAATGCGTGAATTGACCTCGTCGTCGATGTTGACAGACCTGAAGAGTGTGCTGCCAAGGTACATGAACTTGTCGACAGCCTTGAGGGTCTCCCTGTTGACAGTGATGGCTGGTTCCACGTAAGTCTTCTGCGGTGCAGGTTGGTGCAGGACCTCGATTTTCTTCATACTGATTGTGAGCACAAAGTTGTTGCAGGCAGTGGAGAAGCAGTTCATGCTCTACTGCATTTGGGCCTCTGTAGCGGCGTTGAGTGCGCAGTCGTCTACGAACAGGAAGTCGCGCACTGACTCCCCTTCCACCTTGGTTTTGGCTTGGAGCCTTCACAGGTTGAACAGCCTGCCGTCCATCCTGTACCTGATCCTGATGGCGCTTTCTTCATCGTTGCAGAAGACATTAGACAGCATGGCTGTGAACATCATGCTGAAAAGTGTGGGCACGAGTACACAGCCCTGCTTGACCATTTGGAGGAGTCTCCATCATCCAGTACTTGAGCAAGCATGCCATCGTGGAACTGGCGCACCATGCTGATGAACTTGTCTAGGCAGCCGAACTTCGCCATGATCTTCCACAGCCCCTCACAACTGACGGTATCAAAACCCTTGGCCAGATCTACAAATGTTGTGTAGAGGTCCCTGTTCTGCTCTTGACACTTTTCCTGAAGTTGGCGTGTGGCGAAGATCATGTCAGCAGTTCCACGACCCTCTTTGAAGCCACACTGGCTCTCCAGCAGGTGATCGCCTTCCATGTGCTGAATGAGGCAGTTGAGAAGGACTCTTGCAAGGATCTTGCCGGCGATGGCGAAGAGAGAGATCCACGGTGGTTGTCGCAGGACTGCCTGTTTCCTTTTCTCTTGTAGATATGGACAGTGGAGGCATCCTTGAGCTCCTGGGGGATAACTTCCTGCTGCCACATAGTCTGAAAGAGCTTGGTGAGTTTCTGTATTGAACTGGTCCTCCTGCCTTGTAGATTTCAGCTGGGATGGAGTCAGAGCATGGTGCTTTGCCGTTCGAAAGAAGTTTGATCGCTTTTTGGTTAATTTCACAATTTGGTTAATTTGATTAATTTGGTTAATTTCACAGCCACTAGAGGTCACTTTTGTCAAAACACTTTTGTGATAGCTGCTAGAAACGTTTCTTGCAAACAATACCTTTAAAGAAATATTATGAAGACCTATTGAGTGTCATGGATCTTAGGAGGAATTCTTACCCTGGAATACTGCACAGCAGTCGACAGCGGTTCCCTCAGCATATCCTTCAGGAACAAGAGCCCATGTGTACGTGTAATAGTTTTTGACTGAAGACCATCCCATCTGTGTGGCAGGATAATACACACTCTGAGCCACAAGCCGTGCAGATGTGACACAGCTCATAATTTACTAAAGCACATTCCACAGTGTTTTATGTTGTAATGTTGTGGGCACTGCTAAAGTGGGAAGGATCTACCTCAAATATGCCGATCCAGTCACTGCTGTTCCAGCGATGGTCCGAGGTCAGGCTGTAGTGACACTCCACCCTGGTCTGGGGGAAGTAAACTTGTCCAACATTTCGAAACACCACTGTGGACTGTTTATTCATGATGGTGGGAAGCTTTGCTCTTCCAGGAGGAAACATGAGTGGGTCAGTTTCAGTGTGGGTGAAATAGGATAGTTAAGGAATGCAGCGTGATCCTTACAGCAGTCGGCAGTATGTTTATCAACGCAAAGCTTAAAAGTTGAAAATAACTGATGAACCACTGCTTAAACAATTAATCTTTGATCATGAAATAGACTTTATATGTAATTTCAATATTTTTATTCCTAAATGAACATGCACCATCTTAACAAACATATTTCAATCTATATTTTAGAGTATAACCAGGGTTTAAAAACTTGCTTTTTGTCTCATATTTCACAAACAAATGAATCAAAGTTAGTTGTTTAGTTAGATGACTATAAATTCTGCCATTTTAATCGTGGTGTTGGTGGCTTTTTCTTACCCTCTATCCCTTTCCTCATGAGAGACGGAGCTGTTCATCAGTCTGAAGATAGTGATGAGCAATCTTGTCAGGTGCAGGAGTTTCACAACATCTCCTGAATCACATGAGACCAAAGTTAAAGTAATGAAGTAAGCAGAATCATGGGAGATGTAGTTCATGACTACTCGGCTTCTATTTTGGCAAAGAAGAGCATAGGACTTGAACTCCTAATGCAGGACGTGTTATGGTATACAGGATCATCTGCCACTGGTTGTTAGTGATGATCTCAGTTCACAATTGTGGTGCCTCTGGTAGGTCAGGACTAAAGAGCACAAACTAATTGTGCCCTGGTCAAGATTTTAAGTCCAATCACTTACCAGATTGCCAAAATTAGTAGATGTTGACTCTAATCACGGGGTGTATTTGAAGTCTACTGTATTGTGTACCTTTATTTCAATTTAATTCAACTTTAGTTATACAGTGGGGCAAAAAAGTATTTAGTCAGCCACCAATTGTGCAAGTTCTCCCACTTAAAAGATGAGAGGGGTCTCCAATTTTCATCATAGGTATACCTCAACTATGAGAGACAAAATGAGGAAAAAAAAATCCAGAAAATCACAATGAAGGATTTTTAATGAATTAATTGGTAAATTCCTCGGTAAAATAAGTATTTGGTCACCTACAAACAAGCAAGATTTCTGGCTGTCACAGACATGTAACTTCTTCTTTAAGAGGCTCCTCTGTCCTCCACTCGTTACCTGTATTAATGGCACCTGTTTGAACTCGTTATCAGTATAAAAGACACCTGTCGACAACCTCAAACAGTCAGACTCCAAACTCCACTATGGCCAAGACCAAAGAGCTGTCAAAGGACACCAGAAACAAAATTGTAGACCTGCACCAGGCTGGGAAGACTGAATCTGCAATAGGTAAGCAGCTTGGTGTGAAGAAATCAACTGTGGGAGCAATCATTAGAAAATGGAAGACATACAAGACCACTGATAATCTCCCTCCATCTAGGGCTCCACGCAAGATCTCACCCTGTAGGGTCAAAATGATCACGAGAATGCTGAGCAAAAATCCCAGAACCACACAGGGGGACCTAGTGAATGACCTGCAGAGAGCTGGGACCAAAGTAACAAAGGCTACCATCAGTAACACATTACGCCACCAGGGACTCAAATCCTGCAGTGCCAGACGTGTCCCCCTGCTTAAGCCAGTACACATCCAGGCCCGTCTGAAGTTTGCTAGAGAGCATTTGGATGATCCAGAAGAGGATTGGGAGAATGTCATATGGTCAGATGAAACCAAAATAAAACTTTTTGGTAAAAACTCAACTTGTCGTGTTTGGAGGAGAAAGAACACCATACCTACTGTGAAGCACGGGGGTGGAAATATCATGCTTTGGGGCTGTTTTTCTGCAAAGGGACCAGGACGACTGATCCGTGTAAAGGAAAGAATGAATGGGGCCATGTACAGGGATGTCAACAGGAAATTCTGATTTCAGCTGAAATCTAATTTGGTCGATTGACTTATGGGGGGGGGGGTCGGTGGGGCGTAGCCCCCCTGAAGCTGAGAGGTTTTCAGTAAAACAGAAGTAATTTAGACTGAAAAAAAAATGATAAAAAAATGAAATACTAGACTTAGATAAATCATGAAATTTAATGAAAAGTTAACTTACTTTTTCTTCAATGTTGTCTCACTGTCTTTAGTCCAACATATTTAACAGTTCTATAAGAGTTTATTACACTATTTACACTGGTCACCAAGTCACTTCTAATGTGAAACTTTCTTCCTTTTGGCAGCAAGCTGTGTCAGTCTCTGAACTTTGAACTTCATCTCCTTTTCTGGTTTCTTCAGAAATTGTCCGAGTGTTTCTGTTACCTCGTCGAACTTTGAGCCAATTTTCACCTTTACCGTCACTTTTCTCTCAAGCCAATTCCATCAGAACTTATTTTTGACACTTTTGTCTATTTCTAGCACTGATGACTCCTGATCCTTCGATAAAAATCTCATAATTCCGCTGAAAATGATACCGAAAGCTCAGAATTCCAACACGAACCAGGGATGTGATTTGGGGAAATTATCTGAAAATTTAGCAGGGGGTCTGGGGGATGCTTTCCCCCAGTGGGGTCCGGGGCAGAGCTCCGGTGGGGGGGCAAGGGGGGCAAAGCCCCCCGAAGCTCCTGAGTTTTTGATTTTTAAGTACCAGAACTGTGCTTAAATGACATAAAACAAACAGCTGAATGCCACTTATTACTGTATAATATTGACTTATGTTCCAAGAAGATAGCATTCCTAAAATATTCCAACAAGCATTATCCATCACATGCTTTAACACTTGATCAAATCAAAATCAGTTAATTTTATCTATTCCATAATAGAAATAAAATTCATTCATACCATTACTTTTTATAATTTCAGCATTCATTTCAGATCACCAGTTTCAATCTCCATTGAGTCTTGAGCAGTTCATTTTGCACAATCACTGATGTTGCCAAGTCTTAGAGATATTCAAAAGTTATGAGGCAATGTCCACTGTGCACCGTCAATTTCAAACTGTTTGGAATCATAAAAGTAATCTAACTAAATTGTTTTGCTATTTTTTTCTCCTCAACATCAATGTCAGGGCGCTGCAGGAGTTTTTGGGGATGGTTAACTTTTATAACCGTTTCCTCCCCCGTGCAGCCCAGCTCATACAGCTGTTGTACGCCGCACTCAAGAAACAGAAACCGGCGGACAGAGTCGACTGGACTCCTGAGCGGGAGCAGGCGTTCTCTGAGGTTAAAACAGCTCTGGCAAATGCTACACTACTGGCGCACCCAGACCCGGTGGCTCGGATAGCACTCACTACCGACGCCTCGGACATGGCCATAGGGGCCGTCGTTGAGCAATGCGTTGCCGGTTCTTGGCAGCCGCTCACCTTTTTTAGCAGGTCTTTGCACGACAGTGAGCGTAAATACAGCGTGTTCGACAGAGAGTTAGTAAGATAAGATAAGCCTTTATTATTCCCACAATGGGGAAATTCCAGGTTTCCAAATTCCAATGGCTCTCCACCTGGCCATATGCCACTTCCAGTTCTGCCTGAAAGGGCGCACCTTCACTGCGTTCGTGGACCACAAGCCGCTAACGTACTTAACGTACTTTATCTTCCTGGAAGATAAAAAAAAGCGGAATTCTGCGAATTAGCAGAAAAATCACATCCCTGACGAACACGTCACCATGAATTTTTGACAAAGCATACAATGAGCCATTTGATTGGTCCAATCATTTGCAACTCTCCAATCGCAGGGCTGTTTACAATACAGCAGTAGCTTGAGTACAAAACATCCGGGTTATCGCGGGAGACTTGACCCGGGGAAGCGCCGAGCGCTTATGCAATCGTATTGATTTTCGCTAAAATCGGTAACAATAAGGTAGCTTACCCCCCCCTAAAATTTTCTCAACGGATTTAGACGATTCACAGAAATGATCAATTTGAAAATAAATCGGCGGAAATCCGCAGATCAGCGGAAAATTGCCATCCCTGCATGTATCGTGAGATTTTGAGTGAAAACCTCCTTCCATCAGCAAGGGCACTGAAGATGAAACGTGGCTGGGTCTTTCAGCATGGCAATGATCCCAAACACACGACCCAGGCAATGAAGGAGTGGCTTCGTAAGAAGCATTTCAAGGTCCTGGAGTGGCCTAGCCAGTCTCCAGATCTCAACCCCATAGAAAATCTTTGGAGGGAGTTGAAAATCTGTGTTGCCCAGCGACAGCCCCAAAACATCACTGCTCTAGAGGAGATGTGCATGGAGGAATGGGCCAAAATACCAGCAACAGTGTGTGAAAACCTTGTGAAGACTTACAGAAAACGTTTGACCTCTGTCATTGCCAACAAAGGGTATATAACAAAGTATTGAGATGAACTTTTGTTATTGACCAAATACTTATTTTACCGAGGAATTTACCAATTAATTCATTAAAAATCCTTCAGTGTGATTTTCTGGATTTTTTTTTCTTATTTTGTCTCTCACAGTTGAGGTATACCTATGATGAAAATTGGAGACCTCTCTCATCTTTTAAGTGGGAGAACTTGTACAATTGGTGGCTGACTAAATACTTTTTTGCCCCACTGTATATAAACACCTTGCAATCTCAGAAACATACCACAACAGTCAAATGATTCCTGAGAGGAAGCACTTGGTGATGGAGGAAAAACATCCTTTTAACAGGACATCAATGATGGAGTAGTTCATTCTGGCCCAATGTCACCCTGAGAATGCAGAGATCTCCTGACCTTTGACCCTGACCTTGAGCACAATCTCAACATAGACCTACCTGAGGATCACTGTGTGTGAGTTTGATGAGCATCGGGGAAACTGATGAGAAGGAGTAACAATTCTCATGTTCTCATGAAATGTGAACTGATGGACGGTGGACGCCTCGTCACTTTGGCTTTACCAGAATGAGCTAAAAACATAGAGAACAAACAATATGCTGTACTCCCTGTGCCAGTACCAAGCCTGGGTAAATGGGGAGGGTTGTGTTAGGAAGGGCATCTGGTGTAAAATCTCTGCCAAATCAAATGAAGGTGGATCTCAATAAATTAGAAAATCATCAAAAAGTTAATTTATTTCAGTAATTCAATTCCAAAAGTGAAACTCATAGTCATTATATACAGAGTGATCTATTTCAAGCACTTGTTTCTTTTAATTTTGGTAATTCTGGCTACAGCTAATGAAAAATCCAAAATTCAGTTTCTCAAAAAATTAGAATATTACATAAGATCATTTTTTTTTTTAAAATTAATTGAAATGTTGCCCAATTGAAAAATATGTTCATATACACACTCAATACTTGGTCGGGGCTCCTGTTGCATGAATTACTGCATCAATGCAGCGTGGCATGAAGGAGATCAGCCTGTGGCACTGTTGAGGTGTTATGGAGGCCCAGGTTCCTTTGATAGCAGCCTTCAGCTCGTCTGCATTGTTGGGTCTGGTGTCTCTCATCTTCCTCTTGACAATACATAGATTCTCTATGGGGTTTAGATCAGGACAGTTTGCTGGCCTGTCAAACACAGTGATACCATGGTCATTAAACCAGGTATTGGTACTTTTGGCAGTGTGGGAAGGTACCAAGTTCTACCGGAAAATGAAATCAGCATCTCAGCAAAGCTTGCCAGCAGAGGGAAGCATGAAGTGCTCTAAAAATTTCCTGATAGATGGCTGCACCGATGTTGGACTTGATAAAACACAGTGGACTGTGTGGTTTACTGAATACTGTGGTTTACGTGGCTCCAATGCCAAATAGAGGGCACAGATTTTGACTCAGTATTGGCTCGTAGCTCAGTCCTGAAAGGGTGAAGTTTAGATTTTCTAAGTAAACATTTTGACTATTTACTGTGGTTCAGGCGTTCACTGAGACATCGCTCTCTCTCTTAAATCATCTACACCTGACTTCTTTCCCACTGTGAATTAACAAAAAAAAAAAAAAAATCTTTCTGGCTAACCAATACATTAAAGGCATTTATCAAAAACAGCAAAATCAACAGTGTAGCTTAAAATTCATTTGTAAACCAGTTTATGGTTTACAAAACATATTGGCTCACAACATATGTACCAGATTCCTCCATCAAATATTTATTTCTACAGAAATTATAAAAACCCAGAAATACATAAATCAGTATTAAAAAAAATTAGTGTACAAATGGAAAAAACCCTCAGTAAACAAGATACATTACAATGACCAGCACAACTGTAACAACACAAAAAGAAACCGTACATAGAGGCAATATTGTATCATACTTTAGTAGATACAGTGGATAAAGAAAGTCCACACACCGCTGTTCAAATGCCAGGTTTCTGTGATGTAACAAAATGAGACCAAGATGAATCATTTCAAATTTTTTTCCACCATTAATGTGACCTATAACCTGTATAACCCAATTGAACTGAAAACTTTTAAGAGGGAAAATAAAAAAAAAACAACTTACAATAACCTGTTTGCATAAATACGCACACCCTTAAATTAATACTTTGTTGCAGCACGTTTTGAAATGATTTATCTTGGTCTCATTTTTTTACATCACAAAAACCTGGTATTTGAACAGGGGTGTGTAGACTTTTTATATCCACTGTACATGTACTTTATTTTTATAAAAATGTTCTTTATAACATAATATTTAAATGCGGAAATGTTAACAGCTTAAAACTGAGTCATATTTTTGTTAACATTTAAATTTGTCCATCCATCCATCTTCTACTGCTTCTCCAAAGGTCCGGCTCACAGAGGCAGCAGCTCAAGCAGAGAAGACCAGATTTTCCTCTTCCCGACCACCTGCTCTAGCTCTTCAGAGAGGATACCAAGATGTTCCCAGGCTAGCTGCGAGACGTAGTCTCTCCAGCGTGTCCTGGGTCTGCCCCAGGGTCTACTCCCAGTGGGACGTGCCCGAAACACCTCAAATGGGAGGCGTCCAGGAGGCATCTTGATCAGATGCCCAAACCACCTCAACTGGCTCCTTTTGATATGGAGGAGCAGCGGTTCTACTCTGAGCCTCTCCTGGATGACTGAGCTCCCCACCCAATCTCTGAGGGTGAGTCCAGCAATCCTACAGAGAAAGATCATTTCAGCCACTTGTATCCGCGATCTTGTTCTTTCGGTCATTACCCAAAGCTCGTGACCATAGGTGAGGATAGGAACGTAGACTGACTGGTAAACCGACAGCTTTGCTTTAGAGCTCAGCTCCCTCTTCACCATAACAGATCGGTACAACGTCCGCATCACTGCAGATGCTGCCCCGATCCGTCTGTCAATCTCTCGCTCCATTCTCCCCTCACTCGTGAATGAGACCCCAAGATACTTAAACTCGTCCACTTGGGGCAGGAGCCTGTCCCCAACCCAGAGAGGACAATCCACCTTTTTCCGGCTGAGGACCATGGACTCGGACTTGGAGGTGCTGATTCTCATCCCAGCGGCTGGGATGGGATGAGGCTGGGTAAATTTGTACCTAATTTAATGAATACCAAAAAGTTTTATTGGCAAAGGTTTTGAAAATTACTGTATGTGTAAAACTGCAGTGCTTTTAATTTGAAATATCTTATTTTGCAATGATACTGTAACTGTAAAGCAATGTACATACTTTTTCCCATTGTAGGCAGATTTCACCGTTTTGCCCATAAAATAAAATAAAACCATTAAATATTTACACAGACCCTGAGTCTAGGACATAAGCATACGGCCAAAGCACCTTTTAGTTGTGTCAGCATAGAAATATTTGCAATATTTTCAAGTCCATTGGTGGTATAGAAAAAAAAACACCTTTAAAATGGCATACAGATTTTCTAAGAGCAAAACCTGCATTTTTGAAACTGATGTGTCCACAGTTGAGTTGAGGCAGTTCAGACAGACGGTGCTGTGAAGACAAATGTGATCCTACACATTTCTACACGTTCAGTCTCTGGACTGAACGTACTCACATCCTGATCCACTGTCAGAGTAAATATTTCAGGAGGCCGACGGCTCGTTCATGTTGAGCAGGGATAGCACACCGAGCTCTGCCAGCTTGGTTTTAGCTACATCTTCCCAGCCTCTGTTGGCCAGTGGGTTCCTGGGTGACGGATGCATGATCCCCTCCACTCTCACCGACACGCCTGCCTCAGACAGAGCTCGCCGCGCCCGTTGCTCTGCCACCTTTCCCACACCAATTACCATTGAGACATTGAGCGCCTTCACCACCTGGCACAGAGCACTGTCACACAGCCGCAGCAGGGCCTCCCGCTCAGCGGCAGGTAGCTCAGGAAGCGTCAGATTTTTCCCACTGGCACTCATGAAGACTAACGGGCACAGGTTGTGCACAAAGCAGTGCTTGAAGAAGACGTCTGGTTCGCCACAGAGTTCTTTGAAGACGCCCCAAAAACGGGCGCCGCTCACTTCGCTCCGAGTGCAGGCAAGCCCTGTGATGCGTCGCTTTGGGTGCTCATCATCGGGGTGACCGACCTCCCCCGTGATTTTCAGCCAGTTGATTACTGACCTCACTTCGCCAAAGGGCACCTGTGCATGGAGTGCGAGATTGTTCGAGCATTTTTAACTCATTATAGGCCAAATAAAAATTACATCTACAGAATGCAAATAGTCAAAACATTTCATCCCAATGAAGAATTAACGGAGTTAAAATCAAAACACTTAAAAATCAAACATCTCGTGTGCATAGTGGGAAGTAATTTAGCCTCTTAACTCATTGGTATCAAATCAAGTTAGGATGTAGCAGATATCAGTACACAAAACGTTGGATCGGTGTATCCCTAACAGGGCAGTCAGAGGCAGCAAACGTCGCCCCACCATGCTGAACTCTTGTTATGAATTACAGCCGGCTGCAGTGTTGGGAGTCTGATAGAATGCTTACACAGTCCTGGCCAGAACACATCAGTTTTTACATTGCAACTCCAATTATTCTTTGCTGAGGACAAAATTAAGTGAATGCTAACCTGAGTGCCAATGCCTCCATCAGTGAAGAAAAAAATGACCTGAAACTAAAAAAAAAAAAAAAAAAACATGATCTGAAAATGGGGGGAAAGTGAAAAGTTTTACAACTGAAAAATATGAAGGATACTGTGAGAAAAGCAGATCAAAGTCTGAAAAAATTAACTTGAGAAAATTTGACCTGAAACATCAAAATTTATATATGACAGAAAATGAAAATATACACTCAAGGGCCCCTTTAACAGATACACTGTGTTATTACTGAGCTGGATCCCTATTTCCTTAAGAACTGATTTATTTCTTCATGGCAGATTCAGCAAGACGCTGGGAACATTCCTCAGGGATATGGGTCCATGCCTATACGCTAGCACCACATAGTTGTTACAGATTTGTTGGCCACACATCCATGATGCTCCATGCATGCATCCATTCTTTCATGTTGTTCAAGCAAAATTCTGACTCTACAACAAGAATGTTGCAGCGAAAATTAGCATGCAGACCAGGCAACATTTTTCCAATATTCTATTGTTTAATTTTGGTGAGTCTGTGTGAAATGTAGCCCCAGTTTCCTGTTCTTAGTCAACAGGAATGCCACCAGTTGAGGTACTATGCTCCTGTCGGCCACCTGATTCAGGTTTTCTTTTGGCTTCAGAGATGCTGTTCTGAATCGGTTGTAATGAGTGGTCAATTGAGTTAAGCCTGATTTATACTTCAGCATTAACCCTGCGTAGAGCCCACAGTGTCGTCCATGTAAATGGCCTATGTCATCGTCAGCATTTATACTTGTGTGCTGGTTTGACTGTGTTGCTGTGCCACCAAAACAGGTTTCTCTGCTGATGTGTAGAGATTTCCTTGGTGTACTTCTTGTTTTTCTTATTCGGCGGTGATGGACAATGAGCGCGCTGTGATGGCGTTAGCGCTAATACTTGCTGAATGTTGTTTAATTTTTACTACAAGCACTACACTGGAGAAAAGACAGATGACGTCAGAGGAGTTGGTATGTACAACCACTGAACCGCTGCCACCTTCAACTGACAGTCTTTGTATTGGGGTGGGGATGAGTCACATTTACTAACTTTCTCTTGCTTCTATTCAGTCCACTGTTTATTCAGCTCACTTTGGGAATGGCACCGTGGTGAATGAATAGAGAGAAAATACAGGGAATGCGTGAGAGAAGACAAAGCAGAACAATTATAGCTGCCGTTGTCTGTGTTGCCACAATGGCAAGTTACATTTCTGGAGAGGTGAGTATCAGGATATAATGTAGACTCCACAGCTGTGGTGTCGTTTTGATGTGGAAATATAAATTAGGCTTTACCGTCGTCTTTCTGTCGGCTTAAGGCAGTCTCACCATTCTCCTCTGAACTCTGGCATCAGTAAGGTTTTTGGGCCCAGAGAAGTGCTGCTCACTGGATCGTTTCTCTTTTTCAGACCATTCTCTGTAAACCCTAGAGATGGTTGAGCATGAAAGTCCAGCAGCTTCTGAAACACTCAGACCAGCTCATCAGGCACCAGCAACAACGCCATGTTCAAAGTCACTTCACTCACCTTGCTTCCCATTCTGATGCTCAGTTTGAATTTCAGCGACATGTCTGCACAACAAATGCACCGAGGTGCTGCTTCGTAACTGGCCAATTAGACATTTGCATTAACAAGCAGCTGTACAGGCATCCCCTGTTAAAGCAGCCAGTGAGTGTATAATCCATTCAAAAGATTTCCAGAAATGAATCTAAATTATATTTAGTCTAAAATACTTTGAGTGTACTCTAGTATTTTTCAAATGAAAAGATCCAAATTCAAACCCTGCGTTAAAGTTTAAACTTTTCAATGTATTTTCTTTTGAAATAATAAAAACTCATGACCCAGATTTGACACGAGAGAACACAGCCCTGGTGTCACGTGACCTGCTGCTACTGGCTCAACCAGAGGAGGGGGGGTGAGGGGGGGGGATGCCGCTGCACTGTCAAACAGTCAAATCATACTGTTACTTATGTTCATGTTATGTATAAAGAAGTGAAAACTTAGTTTTTCATTATTTTTACAGTGTGCAGAAACACAGACATTGGAATTCTCTTCCTTGGAAAAAAAACCTGTTACCCATTAATGTTCCTACTCATCTGTAAGTAGGTTGAACTACAGACTTGCTCACCCCAGTCTGTGCCATGCCAAAGGGTCCGGGATTCATTCCCAAAAACAGGATCGTCTGTCCGGCCCTGCAGTACTTGTCCACATAGCAGCGGTGGGTCTCCCAGGCGTATTCCAGCGGGTTGTAGATGTAGCGGACCGGGTCGGAGAAGCGGAGCCCGCGGAGGTGAGCCGTCAGCTCGAGCTCAGCCTGCAGGAACCTGGACGACGGAGTTCCGGTCACTGGCTCCGGGGTCCGAGCCTCACCTCCGTCCCCATGGGACGGTGTACCATCTTCACTTACAGACGGGATATCGGTTATCATTTTACAAGTTTGAGTCTGTCCAATAAACCAACATTTACAGGCTGTAGAGCTCTACTGAACACAACAAAAGTGGCGTCTTCTTCTGCGCCACTTTGCTCGTCTTCACACAGCAGAGCGGCTGCTGCCCCCTAAAGGAATGTCGGTGTCATTACAGCGAAGAGGTTCGCTTTGAAACAGCAGAGCCACAAAAATTTGCAGCTCATTTGTCATGACTTTTTTTTTTGCAAAGGCAGTCTTTTTTCTTAGTTTCCCAGATAAATTTTGTTCTCGTATATTTGCAATTTTTTGTTGTAAATTTGTGACATTTCTGTACAACTTACTTTGTTCCATATAAATGTGCACCTTTGTGGTCTATATTAAGATAAGATAAGATAAGATAAGATAAGCCTTTATTAGTCCCACAACGGGGAAATTCCAGGATTGCAACAGCACAGGGATAGCAACACTCAGAGCAACAATCAGAAGGCAAGAAAAAAAAAAACAAAAAAAAAACAAGCAAGCAAGAGCAGCTAATATACATATGTACGTATTACTATAAAATATATATATATACACACACACACAGACACACAGTGCAGAGCATTGTAGCTGGATGGAATAAATATATGAATATATGAACACACAGTGCAGAGCATTGTAGCTAGATGGAATAAATATGTAAATATATAAACACCCACAGTACGGAGCATTGCAGCTAGGTGGAATAAATATGCAAGTATATAAACACACACAGTGCGGAGCAATGTAGCTAGATGGAATAATATGTAGATATATAAATATATAAACACACCCAGTGCTGAGCATTGTAGCTAGATGGAATAAATATGTAAATATATAAACACACACAGTGCAGAGCATTGTTGCTAGATGGAATGAAACAGCATAACCGTCTACTTAGTTATCCTACATGGTATGATTATGTGCCCATATTAAACATATACAGTATTCCATAACCTACATATGTTGAAGCATGTGGAAATGTTTAGTAATTACATATGTAAAGCAACTTCACACCTCTGAAAGGACAAAGGCTCTCAACCAGTGAAGAACAAAGACGTTCCCAGACACTGCGGGGGAGACCAGAGGAGCCACCCTCACCCCCTAAGGCAAGGAGAGGAAATACCAAGACAATGGGGGGATTAAGATAATGAGGGATGTCAGCCTTTGTTATGCATGTCTTTTGTTATGTGCAAGTATAAAGCCAGTGAGCCGGAGACATTCGGTCTCTTTTTTCCTTCTGCCACTCTGCACTAGATGAGACTTGTTAGGAGAGCTGATTATTAAACTTTGGTTTATATATCAAATCGCCTCATCATTTCAAGCTCTTCTACAACCTTTTCCATGAAAATACACATTTTTCTTCTGTTGTCCCTTTTTTGTAGTTTGTTAAAGGAATGAGCAAATGACTAATAGTGGGACTTACACAATCATCTCCAATTTAAAAAGAAAAAAGTTGTAGTGAGAAAAAGTTGCTAAGTTACAAGAAAAAAGATGCAAAATCAAAATGCAAATGAAGACAAGTTGCAAATGTGTAACATTTTGCATATTTAAACTTGAAGAATCTTGCCTATTATTAATGCTGAGGGCGCTTCATACCTTCATTTTAGGGCTGATTTTTTTTTTTTCAGCAGCACACACATTGTTTTGGGCCTGAAACTGCTCAAAACGCCTTGGTCCATAGTGGAGGTCACTGAAATCTGATGCTCTACAACAGACCTGTCTGCTAGATTAACAGTGATTTAGGATTTTTTTTTTTTTTTTCCTGAACCCAATACTTGTATTTTCTCAACTTATTCCCACTTACGATTTTCATTGTACCATTTTGAGGGAAACTTGTTTCATTTAACCTTTATTTATACAGGGTAGTTCCACTGAGAGTCAACCTCTCTTTTTCTAGGACGCCCTGTTCACATTCACACCAGGAAGCTGCCCAGTACAACCACAGACTGACCTGTGGCCACTGAGCAGCTCCACTGGAGCAGCTGGGGTTACGGGCACCACAGTGGGATCGAGTGTGGGGCAAACACTTGCTTTGTCATCTGTCCCACCCACATCTGATCCTGCCGGTCCTGGGACTGAACCAGCAACCCTACAGTCACCAGTCCACATTCCTGACCATTAGGCCACCACTGCCTACATACCCTTGAATTAGTGCTCGTTGTCCAACATTAATTACAGAAACTCCCAGACATTAGCAAGCACACCAATAATCAAATGGGTAATATTGTTAAATTTGGGTGAGCACAAGTGTGCAACACTGAAGAAAACTAGTATATCCAGCTTCTTACCTTCTTCGTAGCATGTTGACTTGCAGTGAGGAAAAAAAAAATGACAAAAGACCTTTACAAATTCTTTTTTTTAATTATTTCAGCATAATAAGAAGCCTCTCCTCTGATTTTCATACAGTTGAAACTAGTTGGATCACAAGGGTACATATTAGTTAGCCCATTTTACAATAATCATTTTTTTAGGAAGTTATTATGCACTCATTTTCCTACACAAAAATAATCAATATCAAGATCCCATCTTAACTGAGGACCATAACTCTGCATGCAAGACTAATAAAGAAAACAACTAATCTGTGATAGCTACTGTTATGCTGTTGTTCATCTAATACCATTATCAATATAATTTACTACAAATACCAGGGACTTTGTAGAAGAAACAAAACATTTTCTGACACTACTGACTAATGTGAAAATTCCCGAACAAACTGGGCTCTCAACTGTACTGATCCAAATTGTTCAGTCTGCATTCTGTGTAGAATTGAGGAGAAAAAGGCTTTGTCTTAAACCTAAAATTTAGTACAGATTGAAAGAAAAAAAAAAATATCCATCTTTTTTTTTTCTTTTTTCCTTTCAGTCCAGTGTTTACAATTTCATTAGAATAAAAAAGGTCCTTGAAACAATCATCAAAATGTGACGAGAAAATCTCAGACAAATATCTCCTTTAATCTGTCTGGGGAAAAAAACAAAACTCAAATCTTACAAGAAATAAATCTGAGACTCAAGGATTCTATTGCATTTAAACAATGAGAATGCGAATACTAAAAACAATAAATGACATAAAAAGGTATAAACAAGTGACATTATCGCCTTTAATAAGCAGTTTTCAGTATGTGCTCACACCAGCAGTGTTCCTTCCATAGACTCACAATAGTGTTTCCAGGGCAAAAAAAATTCATTTCTCAAACTTGGCCCATTTTCATTTTTTTGAACACCGAATACCATTTTTGTGCACATTAACAATGAACTGGATTTAAAGAACGCTTAATATCTGTAGCTGTACACTGTACAGAATCCAAACAGATTTTACAGCATCTTTTGTTCATATAAAAGACACGAAGGCTGCAGTGTACAGTCGAAACATGTTAAGAAGGTAAAGACATCTCCTTTCTATTTCATTTTTTGTCTTTTATATGAACAAAAGATAAATAATTAAAAGAAGACAATATGAACCTATTTGACAGATTTTACAGCAGATGCTAGTGCTGTAGTCAAGACTAAACCAAACTCGGGCAGAAACCAGAGTGTACAGAGATCAGTCTTTAAGGGGTTGAGAGAGAGTCAAGACCAAGACCACCGTAGTGTCTATTGCACGCATGTCTTGGTCTTGCTGCTTTATTTGAGAGATCAGAAAAAGTTAACTGCTTTACTGCCGTTTACTCCACATTTGCGTGAGGGCTGTAGACTATCATTTTTGTTCTCGCCATCTGCCACTGTTGTTTATTTTGGCCCACTATGCATGTTGAGCAACAGTGGAACATTGATTCGGCTTTGGTATTAACGCTGCTGGTTTTCCACACAGCACTGAAGTTCTGAGCCTCCAGAGCCAGACGAGGAACCAGCATAGAGCCTTGTCAGAGTAAAAGGGCTAAATGCTTACCTGAACTGCTAGAAAAATCATTTTTAAATACAGTTATCAGCAAATTATCTCCATATCCTCTGCAAGATGACCACAAGTTCATCACAGAAAGGATCAAGTTTGAGAAATTCTTTAAATATGGTCAGACCGGCCATCATCAGTCCTCTGACTATCAAAGATTTCCACAGAACACAATTTAAGCTGATCACAGGTAAAAAAAACAAAAACAAAAAAAACAATGTATATAAATTTTATCATATCGTATTACAATGACTGTACTTGCGACTTACTTAAGGCTAAATCCAATGGCATGACAGACATCCAATACTACACACCAACCATATGTTACTTGGATAAAAAGGCAATTGTTAGTGTGCAGCAGAGTCGAGCGAGTATTGATTCCACTACGGCTCGTCAACGGCCAAAGCACTGCAGTGGGCACACAATTTAGGACTAGAAACCCGCAGCGGGTTCTCCTTTAAGATGTTACAGTAACAATGACTCAATTATTCAATATCAGCAAAATGACCTCTTGACAGAAAAAAAAATAAACAAAACACTGTACTTTGTTTCAGCACCTCTGAAACCATCAACATTCACTAACCACAACATCTTTAGGATTAAAAAAAAAAAGACGAAAGGGGTGTAAATACATCTGATCCACAATAATGAACAGTTTGAAAGAAAAAAAAAGGCAAATAAAGCAAAAAAGAAACAGACTAAGGCCACAAGATTGTGAACAACCTCGCTAATCTCAAAGTGATCTGTACAAAGAACATGATGGGACATCAAGTGGCCAACCTGCATCATTTTACAGCAGGATCTATGGAGAGGGCGAGAAGAGACATTTTCTACTATAGTACTGCTATCTCTGTACACAAGCACGCACGCACACACGCACACATGAGGAACCTGCTAATGTTGCCGTCCCGCTCCATTTCCTGAGCCATCAGCACGTCACCCACGATGCCGGAGATACAAGTGACACTCCCGTGGCCCGGCCCATCATACCTGACACACACGCAGAAGCCCCGCTCAGCTTCCCTCACGTCCTGGTTTACAGGTTTTTATATTACTACAAAGTAACTTTGCTTCTCTTGGGACTCCATTGTGACGATGGTGAATGGCAGTATTAGAGCCAAGTTCTAATCTTCCCCTATTGGCCCATTTTCTCTGCAAAATCAAGTTACATAGCACAGTGAAATGATGAACTTTTTTTTTTCAATTATTTACACCAAGTAACAAAACTGGACCTTCCATGTGGATAAATTCATAAACTTTTATGCATCCAGTCATACACAAACTTGACAGTGCCTTCAGTGTTTAGCATTATGCTAGCTTCAGTATGGAAGTGCGCTCTGGTCCATTCACGGGATGTTAGCATACTAGTTTCCTTTCTTTTCCGAGAAGAAAGCCCCCAGTTCTGACCTAAGTGATAAGCCAGCAGAACACTGAATTAAAAACAGGCCACACAAAAAGTTAGAAAAAGGCCCAAATACTTCACCACACCAGTCCATGTGTTGCCAACACATATGGGTAATCTACTCCCACCCAAGTACCTCCATATGTTGATATTTTATGCAACAATAAAAACCTTTTAAGAAAAAAAAAAAAAAGATTTACGTATAAAACAGGACCACTGTTCATCACAGAAATGTGTCATCTTTAAAAAACAAAACACAAACAAAATAAACAGGGGGAGGGGATTAAACCGTATAATTCAAAACCACAAATGTCCCGCTGTTATTATTCTCCAAAAGACTGGAGCCGCGAGTTCAGCCTGTGCTAGAACGTGGCATCACTCTGCACAGAGCCGAAGAGAAGAAACCCTGTTGCGTGTCCCGTTGCTGGCGGTGTCACGGAAGCAGGGAAGGTGGAATGTCAGACCGCCAGACGACCCGGAGGGGGGTGGAGGGGGCTCCAGGTTGGGGGTGCGGGTGGGGGTTCTTGAGGATAAGGGCGTGGCTCACAACAAGGCTGGTTCTCCACTTTGGCTACGCCACGCCCCTGACACAACCGTCGATGCCGCAACAGTCGATCTGTGCGTGAAAAGTTCTTCAAAAGAGATACAAACAGTTAACAGGTCCGTCAGGCTGCTTCAAAATGCATTTAGGGTCCCATATTGTGCAAATGGCATTTTGTGGGTTTTTGTCTTGTAAAATATAGCCACAGGTCAAATGTTCACCACTTCAAAGAAATAAACAGTTTTTATTTAAACTCTTAAAGACGGGATTCTGCATTTTTTGGCCTTTATGATGTCAGAAACCATCAAGCTCCATCTCCAGTTATTTAAGTTAAAACACACAATGGGGCTCATGCAAGAACTGTTAGTACTAACAAATTTGTTCATAAATATGACATATGATCAATTTACATGAACTTTTGGGATTCACCAATCTATTAGTATCTAGAAATTTAGTACATTTACTAACAAAATTTCCGAGTGGTCCAGACCAGCTGTTAGAGTTGTGAGTAAATATTTTGCCATTATTCTATCCTCAGTTTTCACTAAATGGCTCTACATTTTATTTGTCTAAATCAAGTATAATAGTGTAAACCCTATAAACTAATAATTAGTCGAAAAGATTCTATACTTTCAGAAAGTCTGTGGAAGACTGCAATTGGATAGTCGGAACATGAAAAAACATCTTTTTATTTTTGTCTTAAATAAGAAAAACAAAAAACTAATAATAAAAAGAAGACAAAATGAACCTACTTGAGCTTATACTGGTATTATCGTGAACGATATGATATGGCATACCCCTACGCTTTGGAGTAGGCAGCTTCAACACTGACACGTTTCGCTGGGGGCTACGCCCATCTCCAGCTTGCACATGTGGTGTGGCCCAACAGACATATCATCCACGATTGTCCTGTCTTCAGCCCATTCGAGCGTGTGGACTTCAACAAAGCCAACCCTACCACTAGAAGACGGCTCCAACTGCTGCACAACACTGCTTACCGTCTCATACGCAAGAAGCGGCATACATCTACTCTGAAGATGTCAACATTTTAAATTAATTCCCGAAAAAATGCACAATATGGGACTTTTAAATGACAAGTTCCACAAAGAATGACTAAGCACTTGGATCAATTTGGACTCGAGTTTGTTCATACATACCTGCTGGCACCGTTCGCACTGGTAAGGCTTCTCTCCACTATGGACACGCTTGTGTCTCTCCAGGTGGTAGCGCTGAATAAACCTCATATCACACATGTCACAAGCAAATGGCTTCTCTCCTAAAAGAGCACACAAATACAAAGTCAATGCATCAGTTTTAGAGTCCTTTACCAACACACTGCGTGCAGTTTTTGCTTTCTAATCTTTCTTTGCACACTAAATTTCCAACAGCATGTGACATGTTTTAAAGGCCTCGTCATCAACTCATTATGTGTAGATCAGAGTGGAATTTCTTGATTTACTGGCCCAGATCTACGCAACATAGTGGCCCCATAAGTCGGGGCAAGACTTTTTGTGACTGGTTAAACATCCCATCAAATGACTTGACAATCCAAACTCGAGTTTGCTGTGGCCCCCGTTATGTTTCGAGCGCAGTGCTTTCTCTGTGGTAAGGGTACGGTAAAGGAACGCATACCCGTATGAGTGAGGCTGTGTCTCTCCAGGTGGTTACGCTGAATAAACCTCATGTCACACATGGAACAAGCATACGGCTTCACCCCTACACACACAGAGCAATATATTAGCCCTACCACTCAGAAGTCCAGCACACAACTTTCAACCTAGCTCTAATTCCTGAAGGTTTTTATATAATTATACATTTCCTTTTTCGGGAAGCACACTAAGTTAACCTTTAAAAACAGTTCTATAAAGCTAAACAAGTTGGGTTTTACAGTAAAAACACCACCTGTCCTTTGTGTTATATGAGGGTAATGTTTAACACCACATTCTAGTTCACATCAAAACTTCAGCATTCTCCAACTTTCAGATTAGTTCCAGCTACACTTTATGTCATATATTTGATCCTTTCCGTTTTTAAAATGAGGTTGATAGGGTTATAATTTTCACCAGTTTTTCCTGTGTCTAAATATTTAATTCGCAATGCTAAATACACACTGGTATGCCTTCTCAATTTGCACAATGTAATCTAGAGCAATTGTAAATGCTATAAAATGATGTATCTATTAAAGGACAAATTATTTTTGAGACATTATGTGCTGAGGTGTGGGGGTTAGTAACACAATAGTACATGGACTGTCTTTTAAAGCTTTCCGTTTACCAAATTCATGTAATGGTAATTCAGAAAATTTTGGATTTGTTAATTCTGCCCTTTTTAATTATGCTAAATGGCTGAGAGCAACATCCAGAGTCACTGCACATTTATGTGCACGTCTGAGTTAAAGGGTTTTTCCCCCCTTCTTTTGTCCAAAATAAGAAAAGGCAAATTTGGCCAGAAGGGACAGAAAATGTGATTTCTGCCTTTTAAAGTGCCTTTTCCCCTTCAGGCCCTTCATAAACCAAATCCCAATTTACACCTAGTAATACCAAATCTTAATCATCACCTGGAATGTATTGGAGTCACACAATTTGGACCTTCAGTGAACTGAACATAGTGATCACTTTAAGTAGTTCAAGATTTGAACGTTATGGACATGGATACTATGACTATGACATACAAATGACTGACTATTAATAAGGGATTTGGGAAGTCAGTGTCAATAACAACAATGATAAAAGGCTGAAGACTGCTCTGGCGTCTGACTACAAATAGGACAGGAATCTCATACATGCTGAAGGCGGACATCTTACTTTACCACTGGGATGTTCTGAACCGAAGCTACTGTCCATTCATATGATAAATTCAAAGGAGGTACTCAAGGAAGTCCAAGGTACCCAAAGTGTCCAACTTGGTGGAGTCCAATGCCCAAGAACAGGAGATTGCTAAAGGCTTTGAAGTTGTGGGTAGTAATCAAATGAAATGATTTATAAAAGCTGCAAAAATTACTGTTTTTCCAAGTGTGAAACTCACACTTGGAGACAGTTTCGAGGACACTCAACTACTCCACAAGTAATGGCTTGGCCAATGTTAGAGGGTGGTTGGTCCCTGAAGTGTTTCCAACTGGGAGGGCACCCCTGAGTCTGTGGACACACTAGAACATCTATGCTTCTCAGATCTGATTCCAGATATTTGGTCATCTCTGCTTGGAGCAGTACTACCCAGATCGAGGCAACTGACATGTGGATAGCTGGATTGACTGATAGTCAATTGGCTAATGCATCCCAAGTCAAGGGAGGGAATTCCATAAACTGAACTTTTCCTCTGGAACCTATCCATCTATGGCCATTATTTGACCAAGTGAAGCTCTTCCTTAATTGTGTAGGTGGAAAAATGGGGGTGCAAGGGATATGTTAAAGAACTGGACTTCAACCCCATAAAGAATCTATTTGTTGCATTCAGTGCTGGTATGTTACTGTAAAGTGTTATTCCGGCCTGACGAAATCACCCTGGGATTGCATAGATCTCCTGACTACTGACCTTAAGCACAGCCTAGATACAGACCCATCTTAGATGTACTTAAAGTCGAGGTCAATGGCCTAGGAGGAGCAATGTTTTTATGAAATCATAAATGCTCAGATCTTCTGACCTGTGACAATTACCTTGACCTCAACATGGATGCAGACCTACGCGAGGGTCACTGAGTGAGTTTCGTGAGAATCAAGGTAATTCCTTAGGAGGAGGATTCATTTTTCTAAAATCATGAAAGTGCCCAGATCTCCTGACCTTTGATGTTGAGCACAACCTGGATGCAGACCCCCCTGGGGATCTTTGTGAGTGAGTTTGGTGACCACTGGGGAAACTGCCTAGAAGGAATAGCAATTTTGATGAAATCACCTTAGTGTCCAGGTCTCCTGACCTTTGACCTTGAGCACAACCCGGATACAGATCCACCTAAGGATCATTGTGAGTTTGGCAAGCATCCAGACAATTTCGTAGGAGGAGTAGCAATTTCTCTGGAATCACATAAGTGCCCAGATCTCCTGACCTTTGACCTTGAGCACAACTTTGATACAGACCCACCTAAGGGTCACCGAGAGCGGGTTTAGTGATAATTGAGGCAATTTTTTACAAGGAGCAGTGATTCCCGTGAAATGTGGACAGAGATAGACGGATGCCACGTCATCGCATTAGCTCCTGTCGGCTTCACTGGAACAAGCTAAAAATTATATTTTAACCAGGTGTAAATGAGGTAAAGGGGTTGCTGTTGCTGCCAGGTATTTTCTTTACCTAACTGTACACTGTAAATAATGCAACGTGTCATCACTGATTTATTGATGAGTTACTGACAATCAAATGCTGATGATGTAAACTTCATTTTCCCTAGTTTTAAGACCATATAAAGGATCCCTCATATTGCCATAAAATAGAGCAGTAGGTAATCTACACATTATTTTTTTGTAACTACACAAAGCTATTATTTATATTGGATGTGTACTACAGTACTGTGAAAAGGTTTTAAGAACTTCCAGCTGCATGGAAATCCAAACATATAAGATGTAAAAAGAAAATATTTTAACTATCAAAGTTTCCCGAAACCAATTCATGTCCCCCACAATGACTTTGGTAATAAAAAGATTGTGTCTGGGATTACATGAAGAGACAAAGCACACACAGACAGCCTAAATAACAAGGGAAATAAGAGGAAGTTTTTCAATATCTCTAAACAGCTTTTCAACAAAATACTACAAGTTTTCTGGAACTTCACTGGCAGCGACTGGGGTTTACATTTTTTTCCCCAACAGACATCACATTTTGTATGAAGTTACTGAAAAACTGAGTACAATTTCAGTCCTGAAACTTTTGCACAGTACTGTACATAATGTGAGAAGGGCAGGTGCACGGACCCATACCCGTATGAGTGAGGCTGTGTCTTGCCAGGTGGTAACGCTGAACAAACCTCATGTCGCACATGGTGCAAGCAAAAGGTTTCACACCTAAACGCAAAGCATTGATGTTATTCTCAGGACTGTTTAGCTTTTGTTCCACAATCCATCAATCTATGTACTTGAAACACAAATTTAGAATTGATGGGTTGTTAACCATGTTTTACTTTTTAAAGCTTGAAAAAATTACACTAACATACAATATTTTTTCTTGAAACCCAATTTAAAAAAATACATCTGTGGATTATTTTAAACCCACAACTAAACACATGTCATGAGCTGATGATAATCACAATCCTACATTTATTGACATTCAAGACTTGTTTAAATGTTGCCTTTTACAAAGACACAGAATAAAGAATATTTATACTGATAACTTCCTCAGACAACTAAACGTCTACCTGTACAAAGAGCTGTCTGAACTTAGTGACAAGGGTAAGGTGGGCGGGCGCATACCCATATGAGTGAGGCTGTGTCTCGCCAGGTGGTAGCGCTGAAAAAACCTCTTGTCACACATGGTGCAAGCATAAGGTTTCACACCTAAATGCAAAGTAGCAATATTTTATTACTTTACCTCAGCTGGCATTCTTTACCAGTTTAAAAAAAAAAAAAAACTATGTTACTGGTTACTGACCACACATTTGCCAATTCATGCAAAAACAGAAAGACATGTCCAATATTACTTAATAACAGCAACTATCAACAAAACAGCATAACTCCATACCTACATAAATAGAACACCTTATCAAAATCATTATTAACATTTTAAAATGTAGGTCTGACACATTGTAAAGACTTTCGCTTGTACATTGTGCTAATAGAATAAAGCTAAAATATGGCTTCTAAGCTAAGCCTTTATTAGTCCCACAATGGAGAAATTCTATCCAAGTAATTTGACCCAAGTAATTTGATCACACAGGTCAATGTAAAAATGTTTAGTAACTGAGAACAAAGCACTATGGTGCATGCTAACATGGGGGATTTATCTTCTTTTGAAACCTAGTATTAAAAACAGTGGAGACCCAAATGAGCGAGACGACTGTGTAAAAACAAAATAATTGCATTAAAAATTCTGATGCTCCTGACTTTAACACAGTATGCTAACAGTGAGCACTATAACATGAGAAGGGCTGATGCACTGACGCATACCCGTATGAGTGAGGCTGTGTCTTGCCAGGTGGTAACGCTGAACAAACCTCATGTCACACATGGTACAAGCAAAAGGTTTCACACCTAAACGCAGAGCATTGAGGTATTATTTTTCAAACTTTCTGTGTGTGTTCACAATCCATCAATAGTCAATACATACATAAATGTCTGGAATTGATGGGTTGTTAACCACTATTATTCACTCGTTTCCTTTTTTCCCCAAAAATCTTTTTTGGCTGTTTTTGATACCAATATGCCAATAACGAAAGCATCAAACTCTGTCCACCAATTCTTAAATCCACAGCTTAACACATCACATGAGCTGATGATGTTGCAGTTCAGCATTTTATTATTCAGACCATTTAAAGCTTTCAAAAATGAACACAATGTAGAGTATGCTTGATCATGCATTCTTTCTATCAGTTTCTGAGAAGATACAACTTTAACATAATGCTGACTCTGTATCTAAATAAATATACTGTTTCATCTTAGTGACATGGGTACGGTGGACGGGCGCATACCCATATGAGTGAGGCTGTGTCTTGCCAGGTGGTAGCGCTGAAAAAACCTCTTGTCACACATGGTACAAGCATAAGGTTTCACACCTAAATGCAAAGTAGCAGTATTATATTTCTTTGCCTCACTTTCAATGTTCTTATAGTTTGGAATACATATTTACGCTATTGGTTATTAACCACACAAGTGCCAATTCATGCAACAAACTTTTTCGCACTATTGCATTTAGCAACATACATAAGTGCTGTGAAATACTGATGAAGGGCTGTCCTTCTGATGCTAACAAATGAAGGCTACCAACACACAGAAAACCTTAGATTAACTTAATACTAGACACATTCCTGAAATTAGTTATATTAAAATCATTTCCTTTCTAATTATCAAAATGAATTAAAAAATAGGCAAATGATTCAATCAAATATGTAAACTGATTTCTAATGATAAATGTCATGGGCACGGTGCACGGACCCATACCCGTATGAGTGAGACTGTGTCTTGCCAGGTGGTAACGCTGAAAAAACTTCATGTCACACATGGTGCAAGCGTAAGGTTTCACACCTAAACGCAAAGCATCAAGAGAATTATTTTTGTGTGTCTACAACAAAGAAATACCTTAAAAAATTATATTTCTTTCATAAAAGAAATGTGCCATTCTGGGCTAAATTGATATCTGTGGTTAATAACCAATGTCATACCCTAATGTAAGTTACAAGAGAATAATGCTCGTCTAATTCTGGAAAGGGGCTCTAAAATCCACTTACACAACACATGAGATGATGGTGACATCTAATGGACATTTTGATTAAACCTTATGAATACAGCTCTATGAGTAGCTCAAGCATGCAGATGTTGAACAATCCTATTCTTGTGACTGGGTTAAGATTGGCAGACGCATACCCATGTGAGTGAGGCTGTGTCTCGCCAGGTGGTAGCGCTGAAAAAACCTCTTGTCACACATGGTGCAAGCGTACGGCTTCACCCCTATACACACAAAGTACCAGCTTTAGCATAAAACACTCAACTGCCAAAAATGATCCATGTCAAAACTTTACTAAAAGCTTAGTAAAGTTTAGATGCACTTAGCGAGTCAATTCTTGCATGCTGGACTGCAGTTTCTCCAATTGGAAACATTTACATACCTGACTAAAATTAAACCGAAACTACTCAATGTTTAAAAAAAGAAGCTTAAAGAGGTCATTGCAATGAAAATGCCAACTGCAGAAGGCAAATTCAGCAATCAGAATAGCCAAAACAAACAAAACAAAACTCAAATCATTGAAGTTAAATCTTTGTTCTCCCTGGTAGCCATATTACAAATTGCTGGACACAAGTTTCACACCATGCCAACCAAATCAGTAATAATTTCAACATACCATTAGGGGTGGGGGGAAATAATCGCTTTTCCGATGCATCTCGATGCAGACTTGAACGATTTTGAATTGATGCATAAATTTCAAGATTCCGACTCTTAAATATTAATTTATAATAAATAATTTTGGCAGGAATAAAAAAAAGCGGAACCCTAAATGCAAAATCTGGTGCCTGCCCAGATGGTCTTTGATGCAGTGCACAAAACTGGCTGCTCATTTTATTTGGGTTTGGGTGTTCAGGTCAGGTTACTAGGGTGTCGTAGATGTACTGTCTGGACATATGGACCATAGATTAATAACGTAATTCATTCTGACAGGACAAAAAAAGCGGACTCTAAAATGCAGAAGTTGGTGCCCGCCCGGACAGTCTTTATTGTGGCACACAGACATGTTCATATCTATGGCCGCGGCACGTAACACCAGAAGAACACTCATTTTATTTAATTCTAGGTAGGGCTGTCGCAATAACGACCATTATGTAGTACCACACTATGGACAAGCCTACCGTGGAGGATAACAAGCAACCGCAACAACTACGGTGTATAACCCCCTAAAAGGTTTATTATTTTATGCAGTGAAGTAAAAAAGCAGGCTTTTATTTTGATAACGGTGGTTTTGTTTTCACTTCCTGTGCTTGCCTGTGGAACTGTCAGTAAGGCTATAGCGCTTAGCAGAGACAGTCGAGCTAAGAACACTTACGTTAATCGGTTTTATGGACTCGTAATGAGGCACAAGCTCTTACGGTGGTCATAGTTTGTGTTTTACTTAATGTGTACTGTGCTAAAATAAGAAAACTGTAAACTTCACCAGCAGTCAAGAACATTGCTATCACATATTACGGGCATCCGTACACGCAATGTTCCCTTTTTTTTGTGTGAGTGGCTAAATGTCGTTATTCACTTATGTGCCCCTACTGATTATTAAATAAATTGTTAAATGTTAAGTGTGTTTTTACTGCCAACAGCATGTTTGTACCCAATACTGTGAAAGCTTCCACAGTACCAGGTGCTGCCGCTACCAGCACCGTGGGGGGGACTCTCTAGACAGACTCCAGCAGGCAGTGGCAGAAGTGTTTGGACGAATTGCTAAATACAGCCGTGACAGTGAGCACTGAAAGGGCACAAAGTGTGTTATTTCTTTCTGAGCAGAATGCTTATGATCCGGCCAACTGAGCTCCGAGAGCTAAACAACTACTGCATAGTGCATTGCTTGATTGAATGCGATTTTTTTGGACAGCAGCAAAAATCCAAAAATCACAGAGACAAGAGCCACACAGAGTCCTGCACAGAGAATGTCCTGTTTAAATAAGCTGAATGCTGCAGTCTCCAACCAGTCCACACACCCTGTAGTTGAAATACTGGCATTACCACCACTGCTTTATGAAAATGATCCGAGTTTTTTTTTTTTTTTTTAAACACAATCAGCAGTTCTTGCCTGTAGAAAGACTGGAGCTTCACACAATTGTCAGACACGCATAAGTTGAGAACGGAGCTGCAGCGAGTTTCTCACAGCTTCCATCATTTGCCACATAAGCTATGAACCCTGTTTAAATTACGAGACCACAGGGTCCTAAAAACATTTGCAATAATACTGCATATTGCGGTGTTGAGCTATCCACTGTCACCGCAGGGGAAATTCATCTTCTTCTTCTTTTAGATTTGGATTTAGATTTGATTGGCAGTTGGCAACCAGCTTACAGGTGCATTACACGCCACGTACTTCACTCTATATCATCATTGCTAAGTGTCCAATCCTGTGGTATTCAGCAAGCCTACTTGGGCTTGCTGAATACCACTGGATTGGACACATCTACAGCGACATCCCTAAGTCTGGGTGTTCAAATCAGTTTGCTGGAGCATCACTGTCATCCTATATGGACAGCAGATTATACTCAATGCCCGTCTGTAAAACATGGCTGTGTGGCAAACAGCTTCAGTGCCTGATGCCAAAACAGATGTGTCACCCAACCTGTATAGCCATGGCTAGACCAAAAAAAAAAAAAAAAAAATCGAACCACTGAAAAACAGCCGGTAGGAATGCTTCTATTTTACATTATTAGTGTAATATTTATATCACAGAAGAAAACATAGTCTGGACCACACTGTCAAATTCACCTTTATTGGTGCTAACACTGTTTCAACACTTAAGTTTCTGACTCTGAAGAAGACACAGAAGTGTTGAAAAGTTATTATTCAGTTCAATTCAACTTTATTAAAAAAAACAAACAGGAAAACACACAACAATAAAAGGTCACACATTACATGATCATGCATCAAAAGAAAAAAGTTAATGCCCTACCAGAATACAATGAGTGATTGGTAACATGCAATACTGAGCTTATTTTGATAAAGCCGTAATTATTTCATTATACACTTGATAAATGTTTAATGACATCTTTCACTTCCTGCCACATGTGAATTAGAACAGTTAAGAAGTATACAGCAAACATGTTAAAGTCAGTAATATAGGTCTATGAGCTAAGAAGACTGAATAGGATGTACAGTGGTGGGAAAAAGTGTTTGCCCCCTTCCTGATTTCTCTTTTTTGTATGTTTATCACACTTAAATGTTTCAGATCATCAAACAAATTTAAATATTACACAAAGATAACACAAGTAAACACAAAATGCACTTTTTAAATGAAGGTGTTTATGATTAAGGGGGAAAAAAAATCCAAACCTACATGGCCATGTGTGAAAAAGTGATTGCCCTCTAAACCTAATAATTGGTTGGACCACCCTTAGCAGCAACAACTGCAATCAAGCATTTGCGATAACTAACAATGAGTCTTTTACAGTGCTGTGGAGGAATTCTGGCCCACTCAACTTTGCAGAATTGCTGTAATTCAGCCACACTGGAGGGTTTTCGAATATGAACTGCCTTTTTAGGGTCATACCACAGCATCTCAATCGGATTCAGGTCAGGACTTTGACTAGGCCACTCCGAAGTCTTCATTTTGTTTTTCTTAAGCCATTCAGAGGTGGACTTGCTGGTGTGTTTTGGATCATTGTCCTGCTGCAGAACCTAAGTGCACTTCAGCTTCAGGTCACGAACAGATGGCCGGACATTCTCCTTCAGAATTTTTTGGTAGACAGCACAATTCATGGTTCCATTTACCACAGCAAGTCTTCCAGGTCCTGAAGCAGCAAAACAGCCCTAGACCATCACACTACCACCACCACCATATTTTACTGCTGGTATGATGTTCCTTTTCTGAAATGCTGTTACTTTTACGCTGGATGTAAGGGGACACACACACACCTTCCAAAAAGTTCAACTTTTGTCTCGTCAGTCCACAGAGTATTTTCCCAAAAGTCTTGGGGATCATCAAGATGTTTTCTGGAAAAACTGAGACAAGCTTTTATGTTCTTTTTGCTCAGCAGTGGTTTTCATCTTGGAACACTGCCATGCAGGCCATTTTTGCCCAGTCTCTTTCTTATGGTGGAGTCATGAACACTGACCTTAACTAAAGCAAGTGAGGCCTGCAGTTTTTTGGATGTTGTTGTGGGGTCTTTTGTGACCTCTTAGATTGAGCCATCGCTGCGCTCTTGGGGTAATTTTGGTTGGCCGGCCACTTCTGGGAAGGTTCACCACTGTTCCATGTTTTCGCCATTTGTGGATAATGGCTCTCATTGTGGTTCGCTGGAGTCCCAAAGCTTTAGAAATGGCTTCATAACTTTTTCCAGACCGATAGATCTCAATTACTTTTTCTCATTTGTTCCTGAATTTCTTTGGATTGCAGCATGATGTCTAGCTTTTGAGGATCTTTTGGTCTACTTCAGTTTGTCAGGCAGGTCCTATTTAAAGTGATTTCTTGATTGAGAACAGGTGTAGCAGTAATCAGGCCTGGGTGTCGCTAGAGAAATTGAACTCAGCTTTCCAAAGATGTGATAAACCACAGTTAACTTATGTTTTAATGGGGGGGGAGGGGTAATCACTTTTGTGACCTCTTGGATGAGTCGTTGCTGCACTCTTGGGGTAGTTTTGGTTGGCCAGCCACTCCTGGGAAGGTTCACCACTGTTTCATGTTTTCGCCATTTGTGGATAATGGCTCTCATTGTGGTTCGCTGGCGTGCCAAAGCTTTAGAAATGGCTAGAAAACTGAACTCAGCTTTCCAAAGATGTGATAAACCACAGTTAATTTATGTTTTAACAGGAGGGCAATCACTTTTTTCACACAGGGCCATGCAGGTTTGGATTTTTTTTTTACCCTTAATAATAAACACCTTCAATTAAAAACTACATTTTGTGTTTACTTGTGTTATCTTTGTCTAATATTTAAATTTGATATGGTCTGAAACATTTAAGTTTGACAAACATACAAAAAAAAAAAAGACAAATCAACGGGGGCAAACACTTTTTCACACCACTGTATGTATGTTAGTCTTGGCATCAACAGCTGTGAAAATGACTGTGTGTTCCAGATTCTCTTTTTCTCTATGATAATGATGTCCTTGAGCTGAGAAGAACCTGCTGCTACAGACACTAATTTTTATATTATTTATATCCTAAGAAAAAAGATCCATCAAGCTGCATCGAGAATCAGCTAGAATTGTGAGGTGCCTAAAGATTCCCACCCCTACATACCACATACAAATTTCTCACTAAATTAAACAAATTCAATTAATAAAACACCTAAATTTCTCTGATTACTTCACGCTGAATGCAGAAGTTATGACAATTTTAGGCAGTTGGAAAACAGCTGAGCACAAGACAAAATAGAATATAACTGAAACAAAGCAAGAAACTGCTTTGAAAGCAATCATAGACAAGCTAGACTTAGCATGGAAGCAAAATCAAACTTTGATTGTATTTCTATCTTCAAAAAAAACTGCAGTGTAGCAAAATGCATAAAGGCATTTGTAAACACGATAAACTATTAATTAGAGGAGAATATCTTATAGCGTGGCCATCACTTTGAATGTGAAATGACACAATGACTGCCAGCAGTCGCCTCTAAATTCATCTGGAAAGACGAAAACTACTCACCTAAATATAGACTCAATATACAATCCAATTCTCCATCACACTTCCAAAAAAATTAGATGCCACACGGCATTTCTGTTATAGGTGAAGACCCCCTGACAAGTTCATAACCAAATTATAGCTCTTAATTCAAACTTGTATAGTTTCCCCAACAATTTCAACATGGAGTCAACAAGTACTACAGCCAAACACCACTACATACTCCTACTAGTTTCTGTTGTCCTAATACAAAAATCCAGAATTGACCAGCTTTAGTTACTTTCCTGCAACTGCGTCACATTGTGTCTATTTTTTGCCCCCATATTCCCAGTTCATATATTTATCAAATCATGTTTTTGGACATCCAACATACATGACCTACTCGTATAACAAATTATATCATATTGGGCCAATTAGCCTATCATGTAATGCCCTCTGGAGTTCATGTAATTAGTCTTCAAACCCAAGAGAGACTTTTGCGTCAGGGTCACCATGTCATTTCAAAAACAAAGCATTTGGAAAGTACTCTTATGCCAATGTTGATGAATATTCACAATGCAAAAATCTGCACTTTTCAGGACAGCGACAGAAAGCAATACAAACTCGAGTTTGAAGCAACCATGTAGACAATATTTAATGTATAATTTGCACATGCACTGACAAAAGTTAGGAAACAACAGGGCAAAAGCCTTTAAAAATATCCATAAATGCATACCTGTATGAGTAAGACTGTGTCTTTCCAGTTGATAACGTTGTATAAACCTCATGTCACACATGGTGCAAGCATATGGCTTCACCCCTAAAGACAAAAAGCAATGTTAGAAGTAGTTAAATTTGGCAAATTTTAGCATTTACATGCATGCTTTCATTACATTTTTTGGATACATTACATGAAAAAGAGTTTAAATTTGCAGACATCAAAAAACACACAATCATTTAGGAAACCAAACCAACACAGAAACCAGTTTGGGATACTTTGGGTAATTTCATATTGCAGTTTGTTACATATGAACACTGTCACTCAACAAATAAGGCAAATCTCAGAAGACCAAACATTTCTGCAAGACTACTGACTAGACTGCTGATGTCTGCATGTAAATGTTTTTTAATGTAATGTATACTCAAATCAAAGTGCGATACAGTTACTCAACAATACACATGCATAAGTACCATTTACAGTGCTTATCGCATAAGGTAAAAAACTGACTTTTTCAGTGGACAGCTTTCCAACAAAGCCTAAAATGCTTTAAATAAATTTTTAGGAGGAAAAATAATAAACCAATAATCATAGTTTAGAGGGGTAAGCATTTAAAATGTCTAAATGGCTTTTCTGACGCCATATTAAAAAAGGGGAACAATTAATTCAAGCATACCAGTATGAGTGAGGCTGTGTCTTGCCAAATGGTAACGCTGGAAGAACCTCATGTCACACATGGAGCAAGCGTATGGCTTCACCCCTAAATGCATACAGTACCAAATTTTAAAAGTGGGAAAAAAATCTTATGAACTATGTGCACATATTTTGCATTTCACACACTATTCAAGGCTGTTTTAAAAGCTGTTAAAATATTAAAAACAACAGAGAAAGAAAGAAAACAATCTAGTTCTTCAAGTTTAAAGGAACCTATTATGCCTATTTCCACATCCTTAGTTATACTCTGGGACAGTTACTTTGCAGAGAACAAGTTTCAAAAACTCTTTTTTTAACGCCACTTCCTTCTGACCCCCCCCCCCACACACACACACAAAAAAAAATGGCCACCCCATTTAAACAGATTAGAACAGCAAGTGAGTGAAGCTAATGTGCTCACAGTCTGAGCAGTTTCTGAGATGGCCAGAAACCTTCACTTTGACATTGTAAGACCAGATAGGATTACTTGTACCCAAACTCCTGTTTTGAAATGTCAGCTGTATTTCATGTGAGCATCCACATTTGTAATGGAATATGTATATCAAGAAAATAAAAAGGAAATGAGAAAAGGCATAATAGGTCCAGTTTCATGTTTTCTAAGATAAAATTGTTTGACACAAATTTGCAATGCACTTTATGTCCAATGTCTTTAGGTGGGTGGTGCATACACACAAGGACAAATGTCTACAACCAGTGATAGTGTCCTATGAGAGGGATAAGTAAAACTTGTACCCGTGTGGGTGAGAGTGTGTCTTGCCAGGTGGTATCTCTGGAAAAACCTCATGTCACACATGGAGCAAGCATATGGCTTCACCCCTGCACACACAGAACAATATATTTTGTAAAATAATAAACAAACTTTAGAGGACACACTCTGCATCCAGACATACCAAAAGCTGTGGCAACAGTATGAATCACACTAAATACATTCCATTATCTGTTGTCAAAGCTCTAAATTACATTTCTTAAAAACATTTTAATGCTAACATGCTTTACAATGGCCATAAGGGTCTGTAGACTTAAGTCAAATCTAGATCCACTGATGAGGACAGTTTAAAATCACTTGGGAGTTGGTGTCCCATACACTGCCTAACATGATGAAAACTACATATTTTAGACTGAAACCTATAAATAATTCAAGCAATATACAAAGGCAACCAGTTAACATAAAACTGGGTATTTGGGTATTTGTGTGGCAAAAAAGGGTAAACCCATACCCGTGTGAGTGAGGCTGTGCCTTGCCAAGTGGTAGCGTTGGAAAAATCTCATATCACACATGGAGCAAGCGTATGGCTTCACCCCTACATGCATAAAAGTATATAAATGACAGCTAGAAACATAAGTTTTACAAAACCACATTTTCCCCTTTGGAATAGCTCAGCTAAATAAAAATGTAAAAAGGCTTTAACTGTACAGTATAGTCTTTAAGTAAAAAGCTTTTGTTGTATACTCTCAGAAGACTTACTATGTATACATGCATATACATCAAAGTTAATATTTCACCATACCAAAACATGTCTGGCTACATGTGAATTATTGAAATTAGCAATCGTGCTAACATTTCTCAACTACCTAGTAAACTAGGGTAAGCAGACCCATACCAGTATGAGTGAGGCTGTGTCTTGCCAGATGATAACGTTGGAAGAACCTCATGTCACACATGGAACAAGCATACGGCTTCACCCCTACATACACAAATATCAAGTTATTAGCTAAAACTGTCTGACATCAAAGTGAAGCACAATTCCCAGGCATCGAATCCCTAAGATCCAACAGGTATTTTTTTTTTCCAATCTTCACATTTATGGGTCATTGGTTTAATTTCCAGTATAAATTGTCTTCTATCACGGAGAGCAGTTCATTTTCAAATTGACTGCAATACATCACCACACAAATGCAGCGACAAAGTATAAGCCAAGTTTGTTAAAAGAGCAGCAAGAAGCTAAAAAATCATACAAGATGTATCACACAGGCCAGCTGAAGCAGAAACATTAGCACAAAAAGCCATTGAAAACTGGCAACCATTACATATGATTTAAAAAAATATTCTAACGATCAACTGGTTTATCCTATTTGATTAATTTAAATTAAATCTGCAGCATTAAGGACAATCTGTTGTTATTGTTAAGATTAACTTTAATGGGCTTTCAAAAGCTTCCAATCTGATCTCCATAAACTTCAAATGCAAATGTGACTTAAAATGTAAAAATGCAATTAAAAAGTGAGAGCTGCCATTTAAAAATGTCAGCATAGTAACCATTACTTCACATGTTAAATGTGGACATCAAAGGACTATCCCCATAATATACCATGGCCTAAGAATCAGGAATTTCATTACAACTGTTGCCCAGCTCAACACATTCAACAGCAATGGTATACACCACAATGATTTTGAAACATCATGGGCTCTTAGTAAGCTGGAAGTTTTATTCTAGCAAATTAGATACAGTAAAATTGTAACTGTACTTAATAACTACTCCATCGCATCCCCTAAATTTTAAAATCAAGCAACTTATTTAAGAAAAAAGTAAATATGAACCTCCTATAATAAAGGCGGCTCATATTTAGTTTTTTAGATTTTGATGAATATGACACCCAAAATCATGAATAGCAGAAAATGTTTCCATAAAAGCTAGCATAGTAGCTGATAGCTTAAAAATAGTTCAAATACAGCTATTCCATATTTTCCTTATTTCAGGGATTGTTTAGCTATCTCCAACCAAAGCTTGCTCAAAACAGCCTGATAGCATGATATTTCACACAGTATAGCTGGGTGGGTCACCTATGAATAACCTGACATTTATTACTTGAAAATGGAAAATTTAGGTGTGTATGTCATTTGATTACACAAAAGCTAATCAAAAAAATTCATGAAATCTGGTGGAACAGTGGACCATGGCTCAGAGAAGATCCCAGAATCGGGTAAAGGTATATGCTGAACCAGTTTACCTGTGACAGAAGTTGGTGAGACCTCCCCTTGGGCTTTTTGACTGTCTTTGTATTAAATGATTTTTATTAGGCTGGCTGGGAAAAAAAAAAATTGATCTAAAGCAGCTAAAGTGGATCAAAAACACAACTCTATACACTGTAAACTTTGCAGTGAGTGAACAGTGAGAAAAATCTGCAGGCCAATTTTCCACACTGCAGTTTCACATCACAGCAGTGTAAAACAGCCTTAAAACCAGCATATTTCCACACAAGTAGATCCTCTTTTAGCTAAATCCAACAGTAGAGTGGCTACCATCTTCCTGTGCCACTTTAGTTTTGCTGTGTACAACATCACTTACATCGGCAGTGTAATAATGTGACATCATTATGCAGCTAAATCAGTATATCGTGATTTTAACCTTTACCCTGGGAGAAAAATTACAGTGGAATTACTGTAAATGGTACAATATGGCCAGAAGTTGCGCTACACTTTGAGACAGGGTTGTAAAAATTCCGTCATCTATTATTACCTGTCATTTTTATTTTCATATAATAAGATGCTTTTTATTCACATGTTCAGTTTTCATCATATGTCTACAGTATACAGCATGCAGATTATGCATCTATTTGTTAACTGAACTGATGGAGAGTGATGAGATAAGACTCAATAATCTCTAATATGCACAATAAAGTGGACAGGTGGAAATTACAAGTTACAATAGATGCTCAGTGTAATCTGAAAATGACAAAAAGCCTTTAGATTTTTCTATCATTGCTTTAAAAAAAAAAATCTGTTAATGACAGACAATTCGATTAACCCAGCCTGGACACAGCACACCACTACTTGGTGCTAGTGACAAAATAAAAGAACCAGACCATCAATGATGGAGCAGCTAATTCCGGCCTGATGAAATTACCCCCGGAGTGTTCAGATCTACTGACTTTTTCACGAAATCATAAATGTGCATATCTCCTGACCTCTGACAATGACCTTGACCTCAACCTCATTGCAGACCTACATGAGGGTCATCGGAAGGGAGTTTGGTGAGAACTGAGGTAACTGCCTAAGAGTAGTAGTGATTTTTCAAAATTCATTTAAGTACCCAGATATCCTGACCTTTGACCTTGAGCACAACTTGGATGCAGACCCTCCTGAGGATCATTGTGAGTGAGTTTGGTTACCATTGGGGCAAATGCCTACAAGGAGTAGCAATTCCTGTGAAATGTGGATGGACAGACATACACCATGTCGCTGCAAAATGGTACTCAAAATCAAAAGTCTCTTGTCTTGCCTGTAGATTATTCACATATCAATGGAGCTGTGCAAGGAGATTTCTAAGGCATAAAATACTCTCGAGCAGAGCAATGGTACAATAGGGATAATCCACTTTGAAGAGTCCACAGATGATATTTTATTTTGTGGTTTAATAATTTCAGGTGTTTGGTTACATTGTATATCGTTATGAATATATTTAGTTAGCTTTATTTCAGTGCTGCTGTTATAATTCTTACTTTGGTGTGCAACTGACTTTGATTTCTTTGTCATTTACAAAGCATAAACACCCACATCACTCTAGTAAACAGAAAGCAAAGAGGATTTCTCCCACTTTTTCCCAATTATGCTATAATGAATGGTATCTTAATAATGGAGTGAATATTTTTAAAGGGCTGTTTTAACATAGTCCACTGTTAATATAAGGTCAGCCTCACAAAGAAAAAGAATTTGCTTACTGGCTTCTAAAAGGGTGCACTTGTGTATCGATATAATTTCAGAGTTCACTTAAACTGGGTACGGTAAATGGACGCATACCCGTATGAATGAGTCTGTGTCTCTCCAGGTGGTAACGCTGGAAAAACCTCATGTCACACATGGAACAAGCAAACGGCTTCACCCCTACACACACAGAGCATAAAATTATTAGCTAGTATTAGCTACTGCCCCTTAGCTATTAAAAAGATGATAATGTGGGAGGAAACTTCACAACATTCAAAATGGAATGGAAAAGAACAGATGCAACTACTGAAATAATTATACACAGATACATTTATATAAGGCATGCTGAGTTATCTAGTTAATGTTTTGATTATTTACTCACAAATTTTCACTGTAAGAGTCAACTTAACTGAACATTAGGTTGGAAGTTAGTCAAAGTACACAGTCCTTAAATATACAAATTATTACACAATTTGTGGGAAGTGATGCATTTATTGGGATACGTAAAAGCTTTTCTTTTCCACTATGTAAAAAGAATTTTTTTAAGCATAGTCCTTTGATGTCCATGCAGTTATTTTCACTGACAAAAAATATATGCACACTGACTGTATTGTTAAGTCTCTGGGATCTGTTCAGGTGGGCCTTTCTTCAAATTCTAAGGTCCAAAATTGTGAGTCCACTTTCAAGTCCACTATAAAAAAGTCTTAATCCTTCTTGTGTCTTGGTTTCATGGACACAGACAGCACCCACACTGTCTATGTCACAGTTCTGCGCCTGTCATGTGATGTGGCCGTAAACCATAAAAAATCCTCAGTTATACCAAGTATTCCAACTCACAAGGTGGCAGACATGTATAACTTACTGCTCTTGCCTTGGAGGACTGGTGTCTCCCGAATAACCACCTGAAAACCTCACTTCTGGGACAAAGAAGAAGAACAGTTTGTAAACAAATGTTGATGTGCTCTATCGCAACACGGAGGAGGCATTTGCTCCCAAATTTGCCAACTATGATTCTAAAAAGAGATTACTGAGCTTATGAAGGTAAATATCTACATTTTGTTATAACAGAGGGTGGCCGAAGCTGGTTAATTTTCACCTGCCATCGACCCCAGCTCCATGTGACTGGACAGAACAATCGCTCCGGTTCCGTGTCGTCATATAAGATAAATTGCGGCGGAATAAAAGCAAAATTGAGGTGGAATAATCATAAGAGTTTCTGGATGTGGGAGAGAAAGCGAAAATGACCGAGAGAAGACAAAATAACAACCAGGATGACGAAAATGGACAAAATGAGCCGCCTGGCCAGCGGTAAGTCTGACGAATTTCTTTGTTTGTTTACATTATACTGATTTTCTGGTTCATATACTTTGAAGATAACAAAAAAACGGTGACAAAAAACAAAACCATCCTTTGTGTAAATATGTCCAAAGTCCACTTTTGACTGAAGGTTATGTAATCGATATGGCTGCCATGGCATTATGCAAATCAGATGTGTAAATTTACTCCTATCTCAAACTCTGGATCAAATTCTACATCATTCTAATTGACAGTAAGCCATTATCTCTTACCACTTTCAAGTTATAGCCTTGGAAACCTCTGACATCTAAACTGAATATTTACTTGAAAAAAATCTTGACCCCATCAATAAAAGTTTTCACAGGAAAACAGCTCAAAAGCTTAATAAAAAGTGATAGAAAAGACAGTGGATTTAACAGAGAGACAAAATGAAGGTAAACAGTTCTAAATAAGAACTGAATAAGGAGAAAATGACTTCATCAGTGATTACATTAGTGTGAAGCTACAGGTGCATATGTGTAGAAGTAGAACAGTCTTTTATTGTGCGTAAATTTACTCCTATCTCAAACTTTGGATCATATTCTACATCTTTCTAACTGACAGTAAGCCATTATCTCTTACCACTTTCAAGTTACAGCCTTGGAAATCTCTGACATCTAAACTGAATATTTTCTTGAAAACAATCTTGACCACCAGGGGTGGAGGTTGCCTGGTGCAATAATGCACCACAGACAGTCAAGATTAATTCACAGAACTGAACTGCTGCCATTTATCAATAACACAGGGCTAAAAATAATTTTGTTGTAAGTTGTCTGTGTTTTTTCAACTGATTTAAGACAATTTTGCACCGCTGAATCCGAAAATGACATCCGTTTCTCTTGATCAGGTGCCAAGTAAAAACCTGTACTTACTTAGTACTGTGCATGTACTTACCTTTATATAAAGGTAAGTACATGTAAACTGAATGTTATATCATCATTGTTCAAAGTTCAGAAAATTTCAAGCCATAAAGAAGAATTCAGCATCATATAAAGTGAAAATACCCATACATGTAAACAAAAAATGTATAAAACAACATGTGGCCATAATTCAAAAAGCTGACCTGACTGAGCAAAACCAATGTGATTTTTTGATTCAGCACATCAAAATTGTCCTAAATCAGCTAAAAAAAACCTTAAGACAATAAACTTGGTGTTGACCAGTGTAATGTATCTGTTTCAATCCAAGAAGTGCATTCACAAATGCACAGAATCCCAACATTTAAACAATGGAGTAGTGTCCATGAATATTTAGTGGCTTAAAGAGAAAAAGTTGTGTCATTATTCAGTCATTTATGGACCCAACTGTATGTCGAAACAACTGTCCCACATATGTCACTACTGCTGCTATTCTAACATTTGAGTATTAAATTTAATATAAGCCGTTTTCACACATGGAGTTCTGAAACTTTCAAACACTACCAGGGGTGGGGAAAATATTTTTTAAATGCATCACATCACCATACATAGAAGATTCTGAATTGATGCACAAATGACAAAGAATCCAATTTTCAATGTCCAGAGTTTAGCAGCAACCCTGTCTACTTATGCAAGAGCTGAAAAAGAATTACCAGTACCTGCAGTGTGATATAAGCTGGTTAAATTTAACATTTCAGTTGACTTTGTCACTTCCACGGTTTCCTCTGGTAACATTTCTGGGTGGCGGCCCGCCACGCCAGAAAAATTTCCACCGTGCTTATGAGGATATATAAATTGGAAGAAAAATATATGAAGCAATGATTTTCCGCAAGCGCACACAAACAACGTGCGTGACTGTCATCCGCGCGAAGTTGAGAAGTGCCCCCGCCCATGCAATCTTTCCAGTCAGTCACTAGGCAGAGTGTCTCGCTAGCGTGACTGTCCAAGAGAAATATGAGTTTATTAAAGTACAGTGATCCCTCACTTATCGCGGTTAATGGGGTCCAGAACCGACCGCGAAAAGTGAAAAACCGCGAAGTAGCGTCACCCCCCCCCCCATTTTTTACATACATTTTTTTTGTGTATATATAATATCAATAAGTGTATATTAACCCTATAAATGCATATGTTATCATTAGAACATTAAAGAATAGTTTGAAACATGTAAATAAAATATTAATATAAATAATATACATAAAATAATGTATAAATAATATAAATACGTACGTTCATTCTCTCACTCTCTCTCTCGACGGGAAGGCGTAGAGGCAGCAGGAGGAGGCGTAGAGGCAGCAGCGACGTCTCGGCCAATCAGCTTGCGAGATTCCCGAGCCGAGCCAACACGAGAACAAAATCTCTTTTGGGGGGGGGGGGGGGATGCTGGCCAGCGAATCAGAGAGGTGGATTTTGAGTTGTGCCGGCTCTCCGTGTAGTCTCCCTGCCTTCTGCTAGTGCCCGGGCAACTTTTTTCTCAATTTTGAATTTTTGATGAATATTTTTGAAAAATCTGCGATGCACTGAGGGCGCGAAAGGTGAAGCGCGAAGTAGCGAGGGATCACTGTACTTTAAATGTGGAAAAAAGTCAGAAGAGGTATGCAAGCACTGCCGTTTATCATGGTTTTAACCCACTGGAAATGGGAGCAATAATGGAAGAGTTGCTTAGCTAAGAGACACAGTTAGAATTCATATGCAGCCGGCTTCATATGAAGGGAAAGGCAAGAGGGACTGATAAATTGCTGAGGATATATTTTACCAGCCACTACAATATTATGTTCCCCATTATGTACCTGGCAAGTTAAGATGACCGAAATTCAATGACTTTAATCCGCCAGCAGTCTTCAGACAAACTAAACGTGCCAACATTTGGATTTCAAAATAAGTGAGGTTTTTCTTGCTGTCTGGGTGGTGAGGAGATTTCTAAAAAAACAAAAACAAAAACACAACTATAAATATAAAGAAATATTATAACAGAAATAATGGCATCCTTGGTCATTTAAGTTAATTTATTTCATTAAATACAATTTTATTAATTTTTTTCCTTTGTAATCAGAGTTAAATTATTGTTCTGTTCTGACTGCAAAGTTATGCTAAAAATGTAAATTGTTATAAGGAAAAAGTAAAAAAAAATTAACACAGTCTGTTTCAAATTTATTTAACCTCTTGCACTCCGATGTACCGCGGGCGGGCACGTCTCTGCGTCCTAGAGCGCACTGAAAAAAAAAAGCTTCATTTCCGTTCTTCCACTACAGACACAGCTGCGAACAGAAAGCCAAAGGAGTGCTTTGATTGGTTTAGATGTGATTGACCTCTCAGTCGACTAATAAGAGCCTTGAATTGGGTTTCTGAAACCTTGAAGAACCAATGGCTGAAAACCTAGCAAGAAGGACCCGCCTACCAACGGCTGCAAATACAGCCAGCCAATTGAAGCACAGAAGTTCGAAAGCTGTTTTGTGTAAGGCTGGGTGACACACAGGCGTTTGCCAGTCTTTTTTTCTTACTACTGTTTTTATTTGTTTTGAAAAATCGTTTGCCAAAACCGCAATCATGGAAGCGCAAAACCGCAATAATGGAATTATGGTTTGACCGGGTCGCGTGACCAGAACCACGAGTCCGTAACAAGCGGACCAGCTTCATGTTCGTCTGACAATGAGGAAGAGAAGTTCGCCAGCTATGCTGCTGTTGTGGACAGGTAAGTGTTATAAGCTAAATTATTCTTTATCCCTGAAAATTGTAATCCAAATGACTTTTGACCGATCGGTAAATTACAACTGTGGGTTATTGCAACATGACGGACCCGGACCACTCCGGTCCGGGTCCGTCATGTTGCGAACACCCCCCCCACTACTCTTCTGTAGCGGATTGCAGATATTTCAGTCCAACTGTGCGTAGTAGACCGCGGCGCACCGTCACCGCTTTCCGTCATGTAGCGATGGGCGATGTCCGTCCTCTGTAGCGGGGGTGGGTGGGAGTTGTTATCTTCTACATTACAAATATTTTAGTATAATTTTTAGTGCACTGTAGGTTATTTTTTCTTGTAAAACAAAGCCACACATTTTTTACGTGGCATGCTTCTTTGTGTGTGGGGGCTTGTTTGTTCATTCATTCATTCATTCATGAATGAATAAACAACCCCCCCTACACACACACACACACACACACAGCCCTTCACCTTTCATTAGAGCCCAAGATGAAGCTTCTATATTGAATCATTCAAAAGTTACAGACGTTTTTTCAAACTGTGCCATTTGGCACAATTTGGCACAGTTCCAAAACGCCTGGGAACAACCTAAGAAAAAAGCTGTGTAATATATTCATTTTTTGTGGTATTGTTACAAAATTTTGACCTCAGTGTTTTCTTTTAACCCCTTGCACTCCGGTCAATTTCCCTAAAAACACCAAAAAATAATGTAAATCGAAAGCTGTTCTTCAACCCTTTGCAGCATCTTCATGGGGTTGGTCTCATTTAAAAGAAAACACTTTGAATTTTTTGGCAAAACAGTCATAATCTCTCTTAAGTGCTCCGGCCACTGAGTTACAGTCATCTAAACATACTGAACTTGAAGAAAATAAATTTGGCCTGGGTGTTTTTTTGGATACAAATGCTTGCAAATAACACACAGCTTCAGATCCGGGCTGGAAAATGCAACAGAAATGTAGAACCAAGTGTTATCCAGCTGAGGTCAAAATTTTGTAACAATACCACAAAAAAATGAATATATTACACAGCTTTTTCCTCAGGTAGTTCTCAGGCATTTTGGAACTGTGCCAAATGGCACAGTTTGGAAAAACGTCTGTAACTTTTGAATGATTCAATATAGAAGCTTCATCTTGGGCTCTAATGAAAGGTGACACTCAGGGCTGTGTGTGTGTGTGTGGGGGGGGGGTTGTCCCCCCCCCGCCCCGCTCGCTACAGAGAACGGACATCGGCCATCGCTACATGATGGAATAGACTCATGCGGCGACTGCGCCGCGGCTCCTCCCCCCCCCCCTCGCTACAGAAGAGTAGCGGGGGGGGGGGGGGCCCTTCACGGTCTGGACGCGGCGCACGAACCGTGTACCGCGGCGCACGCACTTCAGACTTCGTGCGCCACACAGTTGTAATTTACCGATCGGTCAAAAGTCATTTTTGATTACAATTTTCAGGGATAAAGAATAATTTAGCTTATAACACTTACCTCTTCACAGCAGCAGTGTCCTGGCGAACTTCTCTTCCTCATTGTCAGATGAACGCGACGCTGGTCCGCTCGTGGTTCCCAGTCAAAACATAATTCCATTATTGCGGTTTTGCGCTTCCATGATTGCGGTTTTGGCGAATGATTTACGACCTTCGTCGTTGGCCTCCGTCAGTCTATGATGACCATGGAAGAGAATCCTAAACATCTATTCTGCTGGAATAAGTGCAGGTCGCACTTGTGGGTGGTCTCCATGCTACTGGGTCTGTAGCAGGTTCTTCCTGCGGGTCCTTTTTTTCATCTGCTGCAGCAGTCAGTCTCTCTTCACCCAGCCTTACACAAAACAGCTTGCGAACTTCTGTGCTTCAATTGGCTCGCTGCATTCACAGCATTGGTAGGCGGGTCCATCTTGCTAGGTTTTCAGTCATTGGTTCTTCAAGGTTTCAGAAACCCAGATTGGCTTCAGGTGTGCTGGCAATGGAGTAGGTGTGTGCGTTGCTGGCTCCTGCTATATTTTTTTCTTTACTTTTTAAACCCTATTTTGCTGTAAGCTGTTAATGTTTTGGACACTTAATACGTGCAGAATCTGTTTTGAAATATGTCCAAAACAAGAAAGCAGACTGAAAAGGAGGCAGCAGGGAACAATATTAACACCAGCTTAGCTGAGGATGCTAGTATCAGCCTTAACCCTGCACTTGTTGCCTTGCTTGAGCAACACAGAATGTCCATAGCTGCTGACTTCAAAGCTTCATTTGAACTTATTAATGGTAAGCTGGACAAAATTCAAGCAGATGTGGCGAACCAGGAGCAACGCATTGGCGACCTTGAAAACAACGCGGAGGACGTCAGCCAGCGCCTAGCGGCGCTTGAAGTTACATGCGAGTCAATACAGGAGGAGAACAAACTTTTGAAAAACAAACTTTCTGACCTGGAGGGAAGAAGCAGGAGGCTGAATATTCGTCTGGTGGGTCTGCCGGAGTCCTTTGATGTGGGTCCACGGCCATCTGAATTTTTTTCTCGGCTGTTGGTGGACGTCTTTGGCACACAAACTTTGCCATCTCCCCCAGAGCTGGATAGAGCCCACCGCAGCCTCATGTCCAAGCCGAGTCCGAATGGGAAGCCGCGCGCTGTCATTATTTGTTTCCACCGGTTTCGGACCAAAGACTTGGTGATGAGAGAAGCGCGGAGACGCCGTGGGACTTTGGAATATCGTGGGCATAAACTTCAGTTCTACGAGGATTATAACGCCGACGTTCAGAAGCAACGAGCCGAATATAAGGAGGTTATGTCCGAGTTGTACAAGAGAGGTTTTCGTCCTTCTCTTCTTTTCCCCGCCAGGCTCCGGATAACTCTTCCAGACGGCAAAAACCAGTGGCTGGCGTCCGTCTCGGAGGCCACCTGCTTCATGCAAACTATGGAGAGAAACCAGCAATTTTCGCCTTGAACTGGACATTTCTGGGTTGACCAGCTGCCGCGCTGGGCTGCTTGTTACTTCATTGAAGCTGCACTGACTGGACATTGATGCATTTTCAGATGTTTAAAAACAAGGTAAAATTGGCTCCCTATACGTTGTTGTTTACTTAATTCTTTTTTTTAATTTTATCTTATTTTTTTTTTTTTTTTTTAGGGTAAAACGTTCATATTATGCAGGATTGAAGCCAGTTGTATGGGAGCATTCTGTTAGGATGAAAATAGAGCTGGAGATGGAGCGGTTGCTGTTTTTTTGCAACCGGCTGGAGTGTTGTTATAGGTTTGGTTGTTGGATTTTTTTATTTATTTTATTTTTTTTTATTTTTATTTATTTATTTTTTTTTTTGTTTTGTTTTTTTGTTATGGTTTTATTTACACCCCCCTTACCCCTTCCTTTTTTTTTTTTTTTTTTTTACCCGTACCTCACTTTATTCTTCTTTGGGCTACACAACATAATATATAAATTTTACTCTTTGAATGAATAGTAATCTTACTTTGGTAAGCTGGAATGTGAAGGGGTTGAACCATCCAATTAAACGAAAGAGAGTCATGTCACGTCTAAAGCAATTTAAGCCTGGGGTACTGTTTTTGCAGGAAACCCATTTGCAGGATTCCGACCACTTGCGTTTGTCAAAATATTGGTCAGGACAATTTTTTCATTCAAATTTTAAAGCTAAGGCCAGGGGCGCTGCTATTCTTATTGATCGAAATATCCCATTTATTCCCTCTAATGTTGTATCAGATAAAAATGGACGATTTGTAATAGTATCAGGTAAACTTGGCAATAAACATGTCACTTTGGCTAATCTGTATGCACTGAATTTTGATGATGTGCACTTTTTTCGCAACCTTTTTTCGCAACTTCTAGATTTAAATACTCACTCTCTAATTCTTGGGGGTGACTTTAATTTGTATATGGATCCGATCTTAGATCGCTCATCTTCAAAACCTGCTAGTCTTAATAAATCTGCAACTTATGTTAAGTCTTTTCTTGAGGAATATAGCCTTACAGATCCTTGGCGTTTTTTACATCCTAATGGCAGGGACTATTCTTTTTTCTCTCACGTACACCATACTTATACCAGAATAGATTATTTTTTTGTTGACAATTTATTAATTAATAACCTTTGCTCTTGCAGTTATGATAGCATCTCGGTTTCTGATCATGCCCCTCTTGTACTTAAAATGATCCTCCATGGATGTGACTCCATGAGAAAGCATTGGAGATTGGATCCATTATTACTTACAGATGAAAAATTGGTTACGAATATTTCTTCTAAAATTAATTTTTTTTTTAAAGAAAATAAAACTCCTGGTATGTCAAATAAAACGATATGGGAGGCCATGAAGGCATTTCTTAGGGGGGAATTTATTTCATTGGCAGCATTTAAAAGACGATCCTTAATACAGGAACAGAAGGCTATTTTAGATCAAATCCTGGACATTGACAGACAATATGCTCAATCTCCATCACCCGCTCTGTACAAGGAACGTATGACATTACAAACTAAACTTAATTTACTTTCTACTCGACAAATTGAAGGTTGTTTAATAAGGAACAAGAGTGAATTTTATGAACATGGCGAAAAAACCAGTAAACTTCTAGCTAATCAACTACGTGGTATTAGAGCTAAGCAATTTATTACTGGAGTTAGGACAGATAAAGGAGAGGTGACATCTGACCAACAAGCGATTAATGATATTTTCAGGTCATTTTATTCCAAATTATATACCTCAGAATATACAACAAACTTAAAGGATTTGGAAATTTTTTTTGATTCTATTGATATTCCTTCGATTTCTTCAGAATCTCGGCAAATTTTAGAAGCTCCCATCACAAAAGAAGAAATTCAGCTGGCAATATCATCCATGCAATCAGGAAAATCTCCAGGACCTGATGGGTTTTCCGCTGATTTTTTCAAAAAATTCTCTGATGACCTCGCCCCTTTCCTTTGTCAAGTTTTTACAGAGTCGCTTGACTCTGGTACACTTCCTCCTTCATGCTATCAGGCCTGTATCACTGTGTTGCTTAAAAAGGATAAGGATCCTGTTGATTGTGCTTCTTACAGGCCTATTTCCTTGTTAAATACCGATGTTAAAATTTTGTCAAAGTTGTTAGCTTCAAGGTTGGAAAAGATTCTTCCTTTTATAATTTCACAGGACCAAACCGGTTTCATTAAAAATCGCCATTCTTTTTTTAACTTGCGGCGGTTGTTTAATATTATTTATACTCCTCACCACAACATACCTGAATGTCTTATTAGTTTGGACGCTGAAAAGGCATTCGATAGGGTTGAGTGGGAGTATTTGTTTTTTACTTTGGAGAGGTTCGGTTTTGGTCCTTCCTTCTGTTCCTGGATTAAACTTCTCTATGCTAGTCCTTTAGCTTCAGTGTTAACTAATTGTCGCTATTCTGACTATTTTAGACTTTACCGTGGTACGAGGCAAGGCTGTCCTTTGAGCCCGTTGCTCTTTGCCTTGGCAGTTGAGCCGTTAGCTATTGCAATCCGTGGGAGCCGGGACTTTCTAGGCATTCGTAGGGGTGGCATTGAGCATAGGGTTTCACTCTATGCTGATGATCTTTTATTATTTCTCTCCAACCCACTTACTTCATTACCCGCTATACTTAATATTTTGGATAGTTTTAGTAGGTTTTCTGGTTATAAAATTAATCTTAATAAGAGTGAACTGTTTCTGATTAATGAAAAGATTCAAGTTCAGGATTTTGAAAATTTTCCTTTCAAGGTTGTTATTGATCATTTTAATTATCTTGGGATATGTGTCACTAAACAATTTAATTACTTGTTTAAAAATAATTTTCTCCCCTTACTTGACCAGTGCAAGTTAATACTTTCCAAATGGTCCCCATTATCCTTGTCTTTAATTGGCAGAATCAATTCTGTAAAAATGATGTTACTTCCAAAGTTTTTATATTTGTTTCAATGTCTCCCCATTTTTATTCCTAAATCCTTTTTTAAGTCTTTGGACTCTCTGATTACCTCATTTATTTGGAATGGTAAACATCCGAGATTGAGGAAAGTTTTTCTTCAAAGACCCAAATCAGTAGGTGGCATGGCTCTGCCTAACTTTCAATATTACTACTGGGCAGCAAATATCAGGTGCATGTTATATTGGAAACATTTTTATCTGGAACCCAAATCACCCATTTGGATCCTTATGGAGTCACATGTGGACAATCAAACTTCCCTACCGGCAATTTTAGGTTCACCACTTCCCCTTGCTTTGTCTACACTGGGTAATAATAAAGTAGTTCGTCAGTCTCTTAGAATTTGGTCTCAATTCAGGAAAAATTTCGGTCTTCAGTTTTTTTCCATTAGAAGTCCAATTGCCGCAAATCATTTATTTACCCCATCAACTATTGATAGTGCATTTCATATATGGCACAGAAAAGGTTTAAAATCTTTTGCGGATTTATATTTTGATGGTCAATTTGCAAGTTTTTCTCAACTTTCCACCAAATTCGACATCACTTCTACACATTTTTTCCGCTTCCTCCAGGTCAGACATTATGTGCAAACCATGACAAAACAATTCCCTCAAAAACCTTCTGATAATCCTCTAGATGATTTTTTATTAGTTAAACCAACTTCTAAGGGGGTAATGTCAGTTTTATATAATTTAATTTCAAATTTACAATCTTCTTCTCTGGCCGCTATCAAATTGAACTGGGAACAAGATCTTAATTTTACTTTTACTGATGAACTGTGGGACTCTATTCTTGGCCAGGTTCACACTGTATCAATGTGTGCTCGTCACGCTCTTATTCAATTTAAGATTGTACACCGGATGCACCTGTCCAAGGTTAAGTTAGCACGTATTTACTCGGATATAGACCCAACTTGTGAAAAGTGTGGTAGCGCTCCTGGCACTTTGCTTCACATGTATTGGTCCTGCCCTGCATTGATGAATTTTTGGCATTCTGTTTTTATCACTATGTCTGAAGTCCTGCAATATCAAATTAAACCTGATCCATTATGCGCCATTTTTGGTGTGGCTCCAGAACTTGTCTTGCCAAGTTCCAAATTAAAAGTATTCAAATTTTCATTATTATTGGCCAGACGTGCTGTATTACTGAAGTGGAAAGACTCTTCGCCCCCTTCACATTTACAGTGGATAAAAGATATAATGTCCTGTTTGGATTTAGAAAAAATCAGATATACAGTCTGTGGCTCTGAAAACAAATTCTATAAATTATGGCGCCCGTTTCTTGATTTCTTTGAAAGACCCACGATTATAGTTTCTGAGTAGCTCATATCCCCTTTACCCCACCCCCACTTCACACACACAATTTTTCTTTGTATTTTTTTTTTTTTATTGTTTATTTAAAGGTTTTTGTGCTTTGAAGCATTTACATTTGTTGGCTTTAAGTTCTAGTTTTTTACTGTTTGGTTGAAACAAAAATGAAAATTTCTAATACTTTGTATTGTATTGATACTTCAAATAATAATAATAAAAAGACCTTTGAAAGAAAGAAGGTTTCAGAAACCCAATTCAAGGCTCTTATTAGTCGAATGAGAGGTCAATCATATCTGATCTGTTCGCGGCTGTGTCTGTAGTGGAAGAACTTTTTTTTTTTTCAGTGCGCGCTTGGACGCAGCGCCCTCGTGCGTCCTAGAGCGCTCTTGTGCGCCCTCGTGCGCTCTGGGACGCAGAGACGTGCCCGTCCACGGTACACCGGAGTGCAAGAGGTTAAATGAGACCAACCCCATGAAGATGCTGCAAAGGGTTGAAGAACAGCTTTTGATTTACTTTGGGTACGTTATTTTTGGCGTTTTTAGGGAAATTGACCAGAGTGCAAGGGGTTAAAAAAACAATTTTATTTTAACAAAACAGACAAAAATAAGCTATAAAATAATCCACAAATTTATAATAAAGTTTCAAATGTAAAAGAAAAGTCAATTTTACAAGAGAAAACTACAAATTTGAGGAAAATGGTTTCAAATTTAGAGAAATTTACAGAGAAAAGTAGAAAACTATAAGAAAATTGTTATAAATTTTGGGGAAAAACCTCAAACCTTCAAGACTGAAGTCATGACTCAAGTTTTTAAGTGGGTGCTCTTTGTACCCTTAACTCAACTAGAAATTTTTGGTTGTCTGCTTTTAATTATTAATTTCAAAGCACTGCTTTTACATGAGTAGAATTTCTGGTTACTACACCCACCTGATCATATAATTTAAGCATGCATGAGTACATTACTATTATGAATGTTTTTTCCCCTTCCCTACTCTCTCAATGGAAAGAGAAAAAAAAAAGGAAACACTAGAATAAAAATACACATATTATTGTCATTTATGTAAACCATGACAAAAAATCCTGTAGGACAAAACATGACACTTGATATTTTCTAACCTGTTTGTATACCACCATAGACAGAGAGAGAACCTGAATTAGATAGAGCTCAGAGAGGGCAAGATGAGACAGAAGAGGGGAGCCAAGTAGAGGAAAGTGTTCAGGCAGAGGGTCTAGGAGAGGTGAGAGCAGAGGAAGGAGAGAAGGATAACAAAAAAACAACAAAGTCTAAACACAGGACGTCTGGGTGGGACCCCAACTGGCCCAATATTCCAACATTCAAGCCTCAGTTGTACAATACTTCAAATGGTCAGGTCCATATGCAAAGTTACTGTGCAAAATTTTAAAAAGAAATAAATAGTACAAAATTAACATATTCCGGTAACAATCATGTCATGTGTTTGCCACACACACACACCCCGGAAAATATGTTGCCACCGCGCCAAGGTCTTTAAGCCAGAGGAAACACTGACTTCTCTTCTATTTGTTTCATAAACAGAAGATATTGGGAGTACATTCATTATGGGTCATAATGAATGAGCTATGGTCACACTGGAGATTTTAATGCTCAATTATGATTTTTTTTTTTTTTTTGCACAAATGTGACCCATATCTGATGTTTTTTTTTTTTTTTTAAATGACAGTCTGAACAGCACATATCCAATTTTTTCACACCAGACCCAGGCCACTTTCATATGAGGTCCTAATTCGGATGTGTATCTGATATTTTCCAAAGCAACCTCAGTCTGAACGGTCATGTTGCATTTCATCCGACTTTTTCCTCAGTGAAGTGAGACAGACACTACAATTCTGCGGTGGAGGATGCAGCAAGCATGGCAGAGACAGCTGATTTGTGCTCTCTTTTTAATCTTTTTAATCAATGTTCTTCCCTTTATCACTGGATTGTAATTTTGTCAGCTCTGACTGCACAACAACTTCAAAATTTCCGGGGGGGGGGGGGGAGAGATATTCGGGGCTGAAACAGTCAGACAAGCAGGCACACAGTAACGGCACATTTAAAAAAATTAATGGCACATTTACTGGATGCTGAAAATTCCCTTTTCCCTGTAAACAACACAGTCCTGGCTGCTGTAATATGTAAAGTTAATACTGACATGACTGTGGAGCGGAATGGCCAGATAGGGGCATATGAAAACACACAGTGCAGGAGAGGGGAGTCTCTGGTGGCTTCCTCCTTCCTGTGCAGGACCGGTGTTATGCCGCTGGTACAAGCTGTGCTGTTTATTAGGGCGAGAGCCCTATTGTAATCGCTAGGATTATTTATTATTAACCTTATTTATACAGGTAATCCCATTAAGACACAGAGGCTCATTTTCAAGAAAGCTGTTTAATCGATCAGTTCTGTTGAAACAAAGCTGACCACAGCGGTCATCTGGTAGAGGAATGAAGCTGGTCTTTACTTTGTGCATAATTATTTCTGAATGATTTTAACATTTTATTTTGCTGCGCTGCATCAAGGTGAAGAAGTTCTGTCCCCCTCAACCGTTTGGGGCTCATATTTGCTTCTGTAAACACAACGCTGTGTCTGACGTGACATTCTCTCCTGCGCATGCGGGTCACTTCATAGCTGTAGACCGTTCACAGTCTGATGGGGGTCGCATTTAAATTAAAATGTGAATGCCCCCCCCCCCCCCCACACACACACACACACACAAAATCAGATCTCGGCAAAAAATCGGAATTGAGCATTAAGACCTGCAGTGTGACCATAGTCAAGGAGTCACACCATGAGGGGGAAAAAAAACTGAATAGAAAAAAAGATGCATCAAATTTCATAATTGGTTTATCATTGCATTGTAGCCCTCTGAATTGTAATAAAATCAAATTGTGAGGTAAATGGCATTCACTTATATAGCACTTTTTCTCATGGTCATTTCTCATCTCTCAGGATGACCAAAGCGTTTTACAGATCCTGCTATCCACCCATTCACGCACACATTCACACACTGATGGCGGCAGGGCTGCCATAGACACAGAGGCGCTAGCCTGACCACCAGGAGCAACTGGGGGTTCAGTGTCTTACTCAAGGACACTTCGACATGCAGACTGCAGCGTGGGAATCGAACCCCTGACCCTTCGATCAGTAGTCGGCCACACTACACCTGCACCACAGCCGCCCCACAGGTAGCTGGAGATTCCTACTCCTATAGATTATCCAACCAATATGTTATGTAAAAATGAAAAATGTTATTACAGACCAAATAGATATCAAACTGTCAATGACCAGCTAGCTCCTCAATTACACAAACTTTGTGTACTGATTTACTGTGGTAGGTAAAACAGATGAATCATCAACAGTTGATCTGTCCCAAACCCTGTTTACACTACGAAAATGCCTGTGAACTAATAACTGAATAATATAAAGTCTGGAATCTGTTTTGAAAAGAAAGGTTTCCAAGCTCAAATTTTTATCTAAATTGAAAATGTTACAAGGACTCCATAGAATAAAGTAGCCAGCAAGCTACAATAGAGGTGTTCACATTATGGTCAAACACTGTAGTCATTCTAAACAATCATAACAGAAAGTGATGACAAAAAATATAAGCTTTATCATAGGGCTGTCATGGTGGAGGAATTTCCCCTGCTGTGACGGTGGATAGTTCAACAGCGTGGTATGCGGTATAATTGCAAATGTTTTTAGGACCCAGTGGTCTTGTAATTTAAACAGGGTTCATAACTTATATGGCAAATAATGGAAGTTATGTTTAGAATCGTTGCAGCTCCACTTTCAATTTATGTGTGTGTGTGACGGAGCTCTTCCTACAATCATGAACTGCTGATTTGGTTAAAAAAAGAAAAAAACTCAATCATTTTCATAAAGCATTGGCGGTAACTCCAGCATTTCAGCTACAAGATGTGTGGATTGGTTGGAGACAGCTGTGACATTCAGCTTATTTAAACAGGACAGACTCCGTGCGGGACCCCACGTGGCTCTTGTCTGTGTCCACGTGGCTGCCTCATCCATCCATGTGGTTGCCCTGAATTTCCCTCTGAGATTAATAAAGTATACAAAATAAAATTTTAAAAAAAATGCTGCTGTCCAAAAAAAAAAAAAAATCACGTTACCACAGCAATCAAGCAATGCACTATGCAGTAGCAGAGCTTAGTCATCAGGATCATAAACACCCAGAAGAAGGGTGTTTATGATCCAGTCATTATTTTATTAAATCATTATTTTATTAAATTTAGGATATTTCCTCACCTCGTCTCCCTCCCATCTGCCACAAACAATCTGATCTGATCTCACCAAAAGTAGTACAAATAACACACTTGATACTCTGCAAACATGCTGCCGGCAATAAAAATACATTTAACATTTATTTAATATACAATAAGAGAACAACAAGATTTAGCCACACACACAAGAAAGTGAACCCTGTGGTTGCTGCGGCTGCTTGTTTTCCTCTGTGGTAGGCTTTCCCATAGCATGGTATTACATAATTGCGGTTATCGCAACAGCCCTACTTTGTCAGCATGCTACTGATCCTTAAAATCACGGGTCACTAACTGGTGGACACCGATCTGGACTCTACAAGCCTGTTCAGAGTCCCTTCAAGGGAAAAACGTTTGTTTTCTGTTGACTGTTTGCGTACACAGCAGTATTCAGAGTGGTTTTTGAACCACTGCAGCTGCTACTCCGCAGCCACATTTCACGCATGCGCAGTGAAAATATGCAGTTCACATGCTCATACCGTCGGGGGCAGCCAAGAGCCACCAAACTGATTTGAACAGTTGCAATCCAAACACAAAAGAAGAATATGGTGGCAGACATTTTAATGGTGGAAGTGATGGAGGTACGTGAATACAATGACAATCAAGACGAACAGGAGCTTTTGCTGTTTAGTGGCAGAGGAAGAAAGCAGACGGGCAAAAATCTTGGCAGGTTCCTCAGTACTTCCCTCTGGTTGGAGTTTCTGGGTGCATACACAGTTCACTGCAGCTATTTGCCTACTTGTACGTGCATTCACTTTTTGGAGGCTGCATGCGCTTGGTCAGCGCTCGCCTTCTGCCAGAGTAGTCCATGCTGGGATGCAGGAGTGAGGTTGCTTTCCTCTCGACTGTGATCCGTCAGGCCTGCACGATGCCGATTATGGAGGTTCTTTTTGCAACCCTCTGATAGCACATAAAAAAAAACTGCAAAAGCTGCGTGTTACTGAACATGAAAAGTTCCACCTCCCCTCTCCCTGTTACCATGGAGTTGTAGCTCCATCCATGCTATAAACAATGTCTTACTGTTGAGGGACAACACACACACACACACAAGAAGACAACCAAAAACCTTTTTTTTTTTTTGTACTGTGGATTTTTTTTTTTTTTTTACTTTTTTAGGCTTACAGTCTGAAACAGTTTTTGATATTGAAAATATAGTATAGAGGTGGACTTTTGTGAAATTTTGATTTTAGATGATCTTCTTAATCTTTTTTTAAATGCAGCGCAATTTACTTTGTGTTCTCCTGTCAAACTTAACATTTTTAGGATTTTAGTTGCAGATTTTAAAATTTTATACCTATTTATTTGGAGTCAAACATTTCCTGTTTTACATGTTTTGTTTGAAAATGAGGAAAAAGTTCATTAGATTTTTTTGTTAAAAAAGATTAATACAGAACTAAAAGCAGCTAAACCATGAGCTTAATAAAATTATGTGCAAAAGCAAGTTAAATTATACTGGCCTGCCTGGAGACAGCTGTGGTCTTCTGAAACGTTCATGAAAGGATGACTTTTCTTAAAAGCACATTTTGAGATAAATTTGAGGCGAGTACAATATCCCCTGCCTCGATTTTCTTTAACAATCCCAATACTTACTGACAGAGAGCAGTTTTCAGCCTCTCAATGTAATTACTGTGGCAGAATCAAATTATGATAAGCCTATCATCCACGAATATACAAGAACATATACAACATATAGCTGTAGGGCAGGATCCCAAGGTGAATCTGTGTAGCAAGTATGGTGAACCTAGAGAAATTTGCATGTTCTATAGTAAGAGATCATAGGGAGTGCCAAGCTTGACCTTTTGACCCCAAACCTGTAGTTGGAGGTTATGGTCTCAGAGTGAACCTGTGTACCAGGGTTTGGTGGCCCTAGCTTTCTTTGTTGTTGAGATATACTTTATAAGGCATTTTGATGTTGACCTTTGACCTTCTTCTTTCAGCTGCTCCCTTTAGGGGTCACCACAGCGGATCATCTGCCTCCATGTTACCCTATCCCTTGTATGTTTCTCTGTAACTAACCCTCTCCATGTCCTCCTTCACTACATACATGAATCTTCTGTGCCCCCCCCCCCCAGAACACACTACCACTTCATCCTACTTACTCCAGAATTCCTCCCGCTCTTCTACCTGACCTTTGACCTTGCAATCCCAAAACCAGTCACATTTCAGGGTCACAGGGTGAACCTGTGTACCAAGTTTGGTGACCCTAACTTTACTTGTGTATAAGGAATGGTAACCTTGACCTTTGACCCCAAACCAACAGTCAGAGATCAGGATTCCAAGATGAACCTGTATATCAGGTTTGGTGGCTCTAGCTTTACTCGTTTTATAGTACAAGTAAATGTAGCATTTACCATAGTGCAACTGCAATGTTAACTTTGACCCCAAATGCAGTTTTACATACATACATACACACACACACGCACGCGCGCGTGCAAAATGTTTGGGATACTTGACTTTCGGGTGTAATTTATGGAAACTGGAAGAAGTTCACGCTACAGTGATATATCATGAAAGTAGGGCATTTAAGTAGAAGCATGCAATTGTTATTTCCTCATCTCAAACAATTTATTTAAAAAAAAAGCCAACAGTGGTGGATATACCACAACAAAAAATGTCCATGTCTCAATAACTTGTCATGTGCCCTTGAGCATCAATTACAGCTTGACAACGTCGTCTCATGCTGTTCACAAGTCGACTTATTGTCTGCTGAGGCATGGCATTCCATTCTTCTTGAAGGGCAGCCCTCAGGTCGTTGAGGTTGTGGGGTGCAGGGTTACGAGCCTCTACATGGCAACTCAGCTGATCCTGTAGGGCTCTTCGACCCCTTTGGGCTTCGACCATAATACATAATAATACTCTTATTTCTCCAGTTTATAAACAGCACCTCAGATTTAGTGTAAAATATTTTTTGTTCTATATCAAATATTACAAGAAAATAATACAAACTGTTACATCTTAGGTACACACAGATGTTGGGTTTTATGCCGAGTCACTTTATGGGAGACATGTTTGGTGAACATGTTCCACCCTTTAAGTTATATCTTTGTCATTCATTATTATTATTATCCTAAGTATTTTCCAGGTCCTTGGTTTATTTAGTCATGTTTCTGATATTATTCTCTGTCCATTCTTAGGTTTGCTCTTATTTTGAAGTCATTCTTGTTCCATTTCCTGTTGGCCTTATTGTTGTAGTCCTCCTTCCGGTTCACATTATGATTTATTATTTACGTTTCTGTTATAAATGCTCATCAGTGGTTTCTCATTTCCCCTCATTAGTATTGTAGAGAATAGGGGTGGGAATCGATTCAATTTGGATCGCGATACAATCCTATCACGATTCAACTATAATCACGATATCAAATGATGAGTATCACGATATTTATAGCTTTCAATTTTTTTTCCACCTTATTCAACCTCAAATCATTTCCCAAAGTAAAACTGTTGACATCTCTTTCATATAATATTCTCGGGGCTTCATTTTCCACAGAGACGAGTCTCTGCACACAGGGAGGGCAGTGGACGGCATTATTTGGAATAGATTCTCACTCCAGCTATAATATCTGACTCTGTGGACTCTTTATGGAGCTTTCACACCTACAGGCTTTAGTTTGTTTCAATTGAACTTGAGCTCGTTTTCTCCATTAGTGGGGTTCGTTTTGTCTGATGAGAACACAGTAATTGCACTCAGGTGCGCACCAAAACAAACGTACCGAGACCTCCTGAAAGAGGTGGTCTCGATTCGAATCAAGTGGCCAACTCTGGTGCGGTCCTGCAGGTGAGAAAGGGACCGCACTAAAACAGGACCAGCGGCAAATGGTAAAACATTTTATGCCACTGTACATACCTGATGGAGCTTCGAAAATATCTGTGGCTGAGCATGTTACAGTTCTGGAGGATTAATGAACATCAACATGTTATTTTCCATCAGTAGTCACGCTTCATTTTCAAACTGTACGATTTACCGAAAGTGGTATATGCATGTAGGTAATAAACGTTAACCAGGGTGATGAAAACCCCTGTAGATTATGCTACAATTTGTGTCATTTTCTTCCCAGAAATGCATAAATGCACAGTAATCATCCCTCTTCCTGTATTTACCTTTCCTGTTCTCACGGCAAAAAAATCTGAAAGAATCTGACACAAGTCTCGTGGGACTTAACGTGAGGGAATTTGGTCCACTTGAATTTTTGCCTGTGTAAAAGGGAACCGAACCAAGGAGAAAATGATACAAAGTAACAAACTTATAAACCGATTTGGACCAAAGTAAACAAATTTAGGTGTGAAAGCACCCTTAAAAAGGAGCTGAAAACTTTTTTTGTTTCAGGAGGCTTTCCGTTGAATTTCAATTCAACTGCTTTTTAATGGTAAGTAATATTTTTAAATTATTTTAATCTTATGTTTTAACTTGTTAAGTATTATATACTTAACTTGCATTTTTTTGGCATGTGGGAGGAAACTGGAGAAATCCCGGAGTAAACTCACGCAGACACGGGGAGAACATACAAACTCCACACAGATCACTGTTGGTCGGGGGCTGGGATCAAATCCAGGATCCCCCGGCCAAGGGTGAGTTGCTGTGCTGCTGCAGTGCTAACCACCCGTTTTTAAAATTATTATCTATCAAATTTGTTTTATTCTATTTTATACTGTACAACGCTTTGTGACTATGTCTCTGAAAAGCGCTTCATAAATAAACACTAGGGGTGGGTAATATGGCCTAAAAACTTATATCATATTTCTGTGAATTTTCACAATAATGATGTTTTTTTCACAGTGTTACAGAATACAGGGGTTTTTTTTCTTTTAAATTTATGCAAAAAGGACAGTTTCACAGGCCAGCATTAATTACCTTCTGTCATAAACCCTCCATGCGCTTTTCCACAGCGCACGGAGGAGAAGGATTTAAACGCAGGGGTTCACCACACACACATTTATTGACATACACCGTTCACAAATAAAGACAAACAGGTAGGTTACTATGTACACAAGAAGGCTGATGCAGAAGCGAACAGCGGGCAGACCACTGTGTACTGTGGCCACAGGACAATAATACAATATAAATGTGCTCAGGAGAGCGGGAGGGACTACAGGGGTTCAACTAACTCGGGGGAAAGCAAACTGGGCAACAGCCTAAGCGTAGCAGTTGAGCTGCGGGAAGAAACGCCATCAGAAGCGTGGCAGAATTACTGCAAGGGGAAACGCTTCTGGTCCAGCGTAGCAGCAACCGCACAGAGAAATGCAAAACAGTTTACTCACAAGTAGGAACAGTCCAGAAAGTCCAATTCTCTCAGCGAGCATAATCCAAAGGTCCTTCACGACGTGACGGTCACACCACAGAGAACGAGAGTGTGGCTCGTATAATGGTCCAGCGGTGTTTGTCTAGCAAAGAGCTGCTTAAATACAAACACCACTGGCCACACAAATTGGACACACCTGGGCGAGGCGCGGGAAAGATAATTACCGGGGCTGGGAACAGCTGATGGAATTCAGAGTGAGAGCGAGGGGGCGTGGCTAGACCGACAGACTGTCAGCAGCGTGGGAGAAAGTAGGTCACCGAGGCTGACTAACAGCTGCCGGTCAGGCAGAATCAGAATCAGAATCAGAATCAGAATCAGGTTTATTGCCATTGTTCATGTAGTACACAAACTAGGAATTTGTCTCGGTACAATGCTGCAACATTAAACATGATAAGATAAGAGAAATAAACTATACATGTAATAAAGTGTAGGATAAGATTAAGTGATACTGGTCAACAGTTAAAATATATATTAGCCAGCAGCAGATACTGTGGAGAACTATATAGTGCAGTCGGTAATGCAGGAAGAAAACAGTGATGATTGACATGAGTCTGGTTGAGCTGCTGTACATGGTGCACGAGAGTCACTTAGTGTTCAGCAGTCTAATGGCAGAGGGGAAGAAGCTGTTCATGTGACGGGAGGTTTTAGTCTGGATGGACCGAAGTCTTCTACCAGAGGGGAGGGGGGCAAACAGTACGTGACCAGGGTGTGAGGGATCGGCTATGATCCGGCCAGCACGCCTCCGGGTCCTGGAGATGTACAGATCCTGGAGAGATGGGAGCTTGCAGCCGATCACCTTCTCAGCAGTGCGCACGACGCGCTGCAGCCTTAGTCTGTCCCTGGCAGTGGCTCCTGCGTACCACACGGTTATGGAGGTGGTGAGGATGGACTCGATGATGGCCGTGTAGAACTGCACTAACATCTTGGTGGGTAGCTTGAGCTTCCTCAGCTGCCGCAGGAAGAACATCCTCTGCTGGGCTTTTTTGATGAGTGAGCTGATGGTCAGCTCCCATTTGAGGTCCCTGGTGATGGTAGTGCCTAGGAAGCGGAAGGAATCAGCAGTGGTGATGGGAGAGCCTGAGAGGGTGAGGGGGGGCAGAGGAGTAGTGACTTTCCTGAAGTCTACAATCATCTCCACTGTCTTCAGAGCGTTCAGCTGCAGGTTGTTATTGCTACACCAGGACGCCAGCTGGGCCACCTCTCTCCTGTAGGCGGACTCGTCGCCGTTGGAGATGAGCCCGATGAGGGTGGTGTCGTCCGCAAACTTGATCAACTTGACAGACTGGTGGCTGGAGGTGCAGGAGTTGGTGTAAAGGGAGAAGAGTAGGGGGGAAAGTACACAGCCCTGGGGTGATCCGGTGCTGATGCTAGTATAGTCTGAGACAGTCTTTCCCAGCCGCACATGCTGCCTCCGGTCCGTCAGGAAGTCGATGATCCACCTGCAGAGGGAGTCAGGCACGTTGAGCAGGGACAGCTTGTCCCGGAGGCAGTGGCTATGGTTATGGAAAAAGGTACAAAATACACAAAATGCACAGACATAATGGAACCGAAACACACAGAGATTGAGGCCGAGCCGGGGAAAGCCAAGCCGGCTCGGCTCATAACACCTTCAACATATTGAGGAAAAATACAACAAAAACTCTTATTTCTCCATCTTATAAACAGTAACTCAGATTTACTTTAAAGTATTTTTTTCATTCTGTATCAAATATTACAAGAAATTAATATAAATCATAACATCTTAACTGCACACAGAGGTCGGACTTTATGCTGAATCACTTTACCAGCATTACCCCTGTTGCATGGACCTGTCCTGGGGCTTTTGGCTCTCGTTGCACTGAACGGATGGGGTTTTTTTTCCACCCCTCTCTCTTCAGGTGGTTGAATAAAATCAAAATGAAGTGGCCAAAATAGAAGTAAAAATCTACAGCCACTCTGAGCTGCACATTGTCCAACGTTAATACCGCTCCAGTGGTGTTGACATGTGGAAAAAAAAATGCAGGCAGATTATCCACACTGGTGCACCGTTTTTTTTTGTTTGTTTGTTTGTTTGTTTTTAAACATGACAGCAGTCTGAAACACAGTGAAACTTGACTATTTCCACTCAACTGGACACGGTCTGACTTCGGAGCTGGAGCTGCAGCTGGAGCTTCCCGCGCCATGTTTGTTTTGCCGTTTCCATGCGGTGTGAGGTAATGCAGCAGACCCCAAATATCACGATATTCATTTGTACACTGGTATCAAAATTTATACCAGTAGTATCATTCACAATAAGATCTGGCACACCCCTAATAAACACTACTTACTTTTTCTCCGAGTGCTGCTCAGAAGCCCCATGCCAATGTGTTTTTACCTTAGCCGTTACTAATGCTGCTCCAAGACGTGTGCTGGCCTGCATGTATTTTTTTTCGTGCAGGTCTTGCAGGTTGTGAGTCATGTCAAGGTCTTCCATCTTTGTTATGAAATCCAAAAAAAGGCCCAACATTTGAGCCAATTTTGAGCTAATTATTTCCCAACTTTCAAAACTGGCTGCAAATCTTGCAAGACAAGCTATGACTTCACTTGACTGGGTGCTTGCTTCACACCATCTAGTGGACTGAAAACACAACTGGTTGAATACCCAAGAAAGCATGCAATGTTTACATGAATATACATTATTAATAAAAGATCGATCCATGTGTTTAGGGATCGATGCATCGTCATTAGTGTCAAATACCGTGATCGATCACTGAATCGATCTTTTGTCCCACCCCTCGTATACAGCCTTCCTCATTCGTTTGCTCGTGGCCGAAAGATAAACCCATGTTGTATTTCTTATTGCCTTGTCTTCCACCACATTCCCAGTCTGGTTTGTACTTTCAGTTTCTTTCTTGTATTTACATTTAGTTTTGTGTTTTCCAGCCTCCATGCTGTACCATTGTTTATTATTAAATTGCTGAAAACTCATACCAGCACTCTTGTAGCACTGAATGGACGGTGGGGTGGGGGGTGTCCTCCTCTTCGGGGTGTTGAATAAAATCAAGATGAAGTAGCCAAAACGGAACAAAAATACAACTACAGACACGTCCAGCAGCACACTGTTGGGAGTTAACATGCAGGAAAAAATGCAGGCAGATTATCCACATTACTGCATTTTTTTTTAACATGGCAGCAGTCTCAAACAGCATTAAAACTTAAGTATTTCCACTCAACTAGATGCAGATTCTCCGACTTCATAGCCGGAGCTTCCCACGCTGTTTGTTTTGCCGTTTCTATGGTGGCGCAGCACTTCCGTTGGTGGTGTGACGTCACGCAGCAGACCCCAAATATTGTGATATTCATTTTTACACCAGTATCAAAATTTATACCGGTATTATTGTGAACAATACGATATGACACACCCCTACACTTCAGCCCCATTTCCACTACAGGAACCAATTTTAGAGGACAGGAGCTTGATAAGCACCAACCCTGTATCTACCCCCTCCCCTGTTGTGTCTCCATTAGGAGGTAAGAACCATCAGCCTCTGGAGGACTGGTTCTTGACGGAAATGTCTTGACTGTTTTGACCACTATGCAGCACAGCAAAGAAAAATACGTTACTGTATGTTGAAATCACACAGAAATGATTTTGTATGAAATGAATGTACAGTGGAGTGCAAGGGACCAAGTTGTTTAACCTCTTGCACTCCGTTGTACCGCGGACGGGCAAGTCTCTGCGTCCTAGACCGCACGAGGGCGCACGAGAGCGCCCTCGTGCACTCTAGGACGCATGATAGAGATTGTGATGTAGGTGGTGTTAGCGTCCAAGCGCGCACTGAAAATAAAAGCTGCAGACACAGCCGCGAACAGGTTAGTCCATCTGATTGACCTCTCATTCGACTAATAAGAGCCTTGAATTGGGTTTCTGAAACCTTGAAGAACCAATGACTGAAAACTTAGCAAGAAGGACCCGCCTACCAACGCAGCGAGCCAATTGAAGCACAGAAGTTCGCTGAGCTGTTTTGTCTAAAGCTGGGTGAAGAGAGACTGCTTCAGCAGCCACAGGCAGTGCTTTTTTTTTTTTTTTTTTTTAATTCCAGCAGAGTGTTTAGGATTCTCTTATATGGTCATCATAGACCGACGGAGGCCGACGACGAAGGTCGTAAATCATTCGCCAAAACCGCAATCATGGAATTATGTTTTGACCGGGTCGCGAGACCAGAACCACGAGCGGACCAGTGTCGTGTTCGTCTGACAATGAGGAAGAGAAGTTGGCCAGGACAATGTGGCTGTGAAGAGGTAAGGTGTTATAAGCCAAATTATTTTTTATCCCTGAAAATTGTAATCAAAAATGACTTTTGACCGATCGGTAAATTACAACTGTGCGGTGCACAATGTCCGAAGTGCGTGCGCCGCGGTACACGGTTTGTTCGCCGCCTCCGGACCGTGAACGCCCCCCCCCCCGCCACTACTATTCTGTAGCGAGTGGGGGGGGGGCCGTGGTAACAGCGCTGCTGTGGCCACATCGCCACATCCGAGTGTAATCCGTCATGTAGCGATGGCCGATCTCCATCCTCTGTAGCGGGGGGGGGACAACCCCCCCCCCCACACACACACACAGACCTGAGTGTCACCTTTCATTAGAGCCCAAAATGAAGCTTCTACATTGAATCATTCAAAAGTTACAGACGTTTTTCCAAACTGTGCCATTTGGCACAATTTGGCACAGTTCCAAAACGCCTGGGAACTACCTGAGAAAAAAGCTGTGTAATATATTCATTTTTTGTGGTATTGTTACAAAATTTGGACCTCAGCTGGATAACACTTGGTTCTACATTTCTGTTGCATTTTCCAGCCCGGATCTGAAGCTGTGTGTTATTTGCAAGCATTTGTACCCAAAAAAACACTCAGGCCAAATTTATTTTCTTCAAGTTCAGTATGTTTAGATGACTGTAACTCAGTGGCCGGAGCACTTAGAGAGATTATGACTGTTTTGCCAAAAAATTCAAAGTGTTTTCTTTTAAATGAGACCAACCCCATGAAGATGCTGCAAAGGGTTGAAGAACAGCTTTCGATTTACTTTGGGCACATTATTTTTTGGCGTTTTTAGGAAAACTGCCCGGAGTGCAAGGGGTTAATAGTTGCGGAGAGGAACAGATTGATTATATGGAATAGGTGCACAAGCAGCACCAGCACCAAGCTTTATCCAATTAACAATGAGTCAATCCTAAACCCCACCCACGGCTTTCGGAGCTGCTTTCAAGTACCTACCCCTGACCAGGGACTTAGTTAGGCCTCTACGAGTTCCTGAAAACTTCCCCTTTCTGAGAGGTTCCTGTAGTGGATACACACCATGGGAAAGTTCCTGTAACATTTGTTCCTGCAGTGGAAATAGGGCTATGCATGTTAGATTAATCGGGGTCTGTTCACAAGCATTAAATGGGGATTCTAAATTGGCAGCAGGTGTGAATATAACAGGGAATGGTTGTATCTCTGTGTTGACCTGGCAGTGGACTGGCAAAAAATCCAGGGTGCACCTCACCTCTCACCCTAAGAAGCTGGAATAGGCTCTAGTTCCCTCACAACCGAAACAGGATTAAGCAAGTAAAGACAGTGGATGAATGGAAAAAATGTGGCATCTGCTTAAAAAAAAAAAAACAGCTCAAACTGCAATACATGTAAAACTATCTAAAAACACATCAACTCAGCTCCCATTTTACAATATTTGGCAAGAGAAATGAACAATGTGAATCCAGTGTTTTTATCACTTTCTTAAAAACTGCTAAAGTAGCCATTATATGAAACGGACATTCAAACTAGAACAAAGATGATCAATGAAACAGCAAGAGTTTTTAATAGTGGACTCAGGACTACAGAACCATGATGAATTCAAATTTCTCCAATTTTTTTTAACTGGTGTTCAGGATACATGTTTACTGTGCATATTTATTTTGAACAGATTTTGAGGGTGGCTTTGTTGGAAATTACTGTCCACAGACAAAATGAACCCTGAGCATCTGTCTATTGTTTGAAATGATAGACTACAAAAGTAGTCAGATTTTGTAATATGGGTACGGTTAAAGGACGCATACCCGTGTGAATGAGGCTGTGTCTCTCCAGGTGGTAACGCTGAATAAACCTCATGTCACAAACGGCACAAGCATACGGCTTCTCCCCTAAACCGAAGAGCACCAGTTTTAGTTAAAAACCCCACAGATACCAAAAAGCTGTGAGGCAAAAACTATTACTAAACAATGTTCTAAGTAGGCCATTGCAAAACCTCACAACTGCTGCACACTCCTGGATTCAGCACAACTCACACTTTCAGGGTTTCTCTCAACACATCATTCATATATTTAAGAAATAAAAGCTGCCCTGGCTTAAGTGTGAACTTGAGTTGTTCAAAGTGCAAACTCTACCTGTATGAATGAGGATGTGTCTCTTCAGGTGGTATCCACTCCGAAATGCTCCATAACAGTGATCACAAATAAAATTTTTCTGAACTTTGGATGACGGACCATTCTCATCTCCACCCGTGCCCTACGGAGAGGTGTAAAAGAACAGGGTTTTAACAAATTAAATTCCAACTTAACCAAGAAATTGTGCATTTCACCCCATATACAATGGCCCGATTTGTTTAAAATATCCACACAACCTATCAGAACTTGATAAAACAAGCACAATATCAGAAAGTGTGGGCCTTAAAAAGTGTCTATAGTAAGACGACATTTTTTGAATTGCACATAAATTTAGGACTGAGTTAGGGCTGTGCAATATGACGATATACATTGGTGATGCGATAAAAAACGTCTACTGTTTCATTTAAAACTGCATCGTTTCTACTGGGATTTAAAAGAGACATACCTGTTTCTATTTGTCATCGCCCCACCTCTCCCATGCAGTGCGGCAGGTGCGCCACAGCAGCCACCTGCAAACTAATACTTTGCCGCTACTTCTGTGGAGCCTGCCAACCAGGGATGTTGGAATTTTTCCCACCATGCCGCGTCAGAGAGGAGTCCTCTAACCTCATTTTAATTGGAGGTAAGCAACGTTAACACCATCCCTCTCTAATCATAAGACAGCAAATGCTAAATGACGATGCTAACTTGTCGCTAATAGGAAACTTAAGGGCCTTTTCCACTAGCACGCTTTAGCACGACACGGGACGGCTCAGCACGCTTTGTACGCTTTTCCACAAGCCCCAACACGGTTTAACAGCCACGATTCTCAGCCCCGCTGAAGGGCAGGGTACAGCAGTGCTGAGCTGTGCCGTGTTGTGACGTTAACAGACTGGTCGCCGCTGATTGGTCAGGTCGTAACCGGCGCTGATTGGTCAGGTTGTAACCGCCCCTCTCCTCCTCCTCATCTACCAAATCTTCACAACCTTCTCAATAAAGTTTTTGAAAAAAAAAAAAAAAAAAAGAATCTTCACGACCGCCTTTACTCAGCACGCAACCACTGTTGGCGGTTCCTTTTCAGTGTATTGCTGTGCTATTGTCATTTATTCTCTATCAAAAATGGCTTCGCATAATAAGGGTGTTCCATGGACCAGTAAGGAGCTGCAGTGTCTGTTCACTGCATTGTCAGACGAACGTATTCAGCGCGAGTTAGACGGAGCCGCCCGGAATGAAAAAATATACCGGGAGGTCTCGACATCGGAGTCCTTTAACGGTGAGTTTTATTTTTTTTTTATTGTGCGTTTTTTCGCAAATATATTCGGTAAGACGCTCAGTTTATTTATGCAATAAAAAAGCTGTTCATTTGTGGATGGATCGCTGCTTTATTGCAGCACACTGCGGACTAAAGCTTTTATTGTAATTATTCATGTGAACAATACGCTGAAATAAGCTTATGTATTCTTGTTAAAAACTATTGTCTTTTCTGTATATATTGCACTTTCGTGCTGTATTTGATTGTGTGCATTTTCCTTGTAGAATCATCCCACGCGTCCGCCGCGACAGCCCGCACGGATTATTCAACCGAGCTTTCCTGACCCACAGCTGGCAGAGACACCTTCATTCTACCGAGCCTCAGCACTCAGTGGTCGGCGTGTATAAAATGTCGATTAACCTTCATGTTGTGTTGCAAAGTTTCTTTTTATTTTAATATTTTGTTTTGTCTGTTATAACACTGAATTATAAAACAGTATAATTACATAGAAATTCCATTGCCTAGTCTGATCAAAATGATGCTGAGGGTCAACCATTGTAAAGGTAATGTAATTTTTAACTAGACCAAAAAAGAAATCTTTTTGTAAGCTTTCTGTTCTTTTTATTGAAATATCATAAAAAATTAGCACCAAGTCAAAGGTACAAGTATATGTAAATTGAATGTTCTATCGGCATTCCAAATTCAGAGATTTACAATACTTTAGAAGGAGTGTAGCATCATCTAAACGGAAAATAATAATACTGTTGTTCCAAACGTTGACCTGAAGGTGAAAAACATGATTTTTTTTAATTCAGTACAGTGATCCCTCACTTATCGCGGTTAATGGGTTCCAGAACCGACCGCGAAAAGTGAAAAACCGCGAAGTAGCGTCACCCCTAATGACGTCATCCATAAATAATACGTACGTTCATTCTCTCACTCTCTCATATGATACGTGTGTGTGTGTGTACGTGTACATACATACGTAGATGTAAACAAAGTGTACATAAATATGTTTTTAGAACTCTTTTATTCTTATAACAAGATGCGTAACTCAAGATGAAAATGATTTACTGCACAGGTTAATGAGAGCTTTACTGCTCCTCAGGTGACGCCTCATCGTGAGGTGCTGGAGGCGCAGGATCATCGAGGGCAGCTTCCGATAGAGCTGAAGCTGCAGGAGGCGGCGTAGTGGCTCGACGGGAAGACTATTTCGCACAAAATGGCACAAGAGAACAGCAAAAAGTTCCACGCGGCGAGACTAAGTAACACGAGCGATAAAAAGCAATGAATGCGGTCTTCCTTCCCTTCATGGGTGCTCGGCAGGGAGAGGAGGTGGGTGAAACGTCTCGGCCAATCAGCTTGCGAGATTTCCGAGCCGAGCCAACACGAGAACAGCGAACAGAGAGTTGTGCGGCTCTCCGTGTGGATACCTGATGGTCTAATGTAGTCTCCCTGCCTTCTGCTAGCGCCCGCCCATTATTTCTCAATTTTGAATTTTTTATGAATATTTTTGAAAAATCCGCGATGCACTGAGGGCGCGAAAGGTGAAGCGTGAAGTAGCGAGGGATCACTATACATCCAAAATGCCCTAAGATGTGGTGTTGGACAGTGTGCCACCGTCTCATTATTTAATACGAATAAAAACAAGTTTCAGCTCATTATTTCTAGGTCATTTGGCAGTTAATTCAAAACAAAAGTGACTTGTGTTGTTGCAGCTTAATTATGAGATAAAATTAATTGTGAGATAAAACCACAGAGCGAGCAAGGCAATAATCCTTGGATCCTCCATTTTTTGTCTCGTGTAAATAAGGACTCAGTCCGGTACATAACATCATGGGAGTGTGGCCCCGCCTCGCTGAGAATGTGCTGCTGCCCCGCAACACTGTGCTAATGGAGACAGAAGCGTTCCGAGCTGTACTGAAGTGAATCGAGCCGTACCGAGGTGTGCTGGGCTAGTGGAAAACAGGCTATAGTGTACCAGCCCATCATTCTGGTTTAAATCACTGCCAAGTTTCTTAATTTTGTCTGAAAAAATATTACGTAAAGCTGCAAAAGTGCGTGACAGCACCCGCATACGCACTAAATAAATAATAAATTAAAATATGTTAGAGGAACAAACTGGCTCTTAATGTAACTTGATTTCTAATAATTTTTAATTAGTCCAGTAAGTATAAAGAATAAAGTTGAAGTAATCTCAAATGCATATTAAAAAACAGTTTAATAACAACACTGCAAAATTAAAAGGGAAAAAGTGCATACAATTAATTACAGATGAATTTGTACAATTCATTTTTTTCCAGTATGTAATTTAAAATGTAGAAAAAGAGATGGTCCTTTTTATTGGTTAGCATATCTAAACTATAGAATTTACTGGAAATGTATATTGTGATATGCATCGCTATCGTTAAATACGATTACTTGTATCGTGATATTGAATTTTTCTCATATCACACAGCCCTAGACTGAGTAATAACCCAGAATTCCTTCTAATGGCCTAATGCCCTCATGTGTCTGCTCCCCGTTATGCACACAACTGCAGTTATTGTGCTCCGCTTCACGCTGCTCCCCTCCCCCCCTTTCCTCTCCAGAGATACTCCACCCCCTCCACATCTCCCCTGAACTCGTCCCCCCACCCCCACACAAACAAAACCGTGCACAAATGAGAGCTCAGAGTCAGAGGCACCAGAATAAGTTAAAGATTTCAGCAAGAAAAGCACTAAAAAGCGATACGTTTTAACTAAAACAAACGTGTCGAACAGAACCTATTCCCACAGCAGTAACAGCCACTGACCTTCCCTCCCCTCCCTTCTTGGTCTCTCACTTTACAGGGCGTTACTGATTTCCTGTTCTTTTTTTTCTGCTGCATGTCCTCGTTGGCTCTCATCTCTTTCTCATCCAGCAGGCGGGGAGCTTGGAATTCACCTTCCTTCCGGATAAGCTAGAGAGACAGAAAAAAGTGAATTATTACTCCATTTCCAGAATACGTTGGATAACAAATCCATAAAAGAATGACTTGACATGACTAAAGTAAAATGATAAATATGAGCCTTAAATGTGACCATTTTTGAAGCACTATGGATTTTTAACTCAAGTAAAAACTGCAATGCCTATCTTGACATTTTCTTAAGCAGATTTAATGTCTGGTCTTTAACTATAGTTAAACCATCTAAACAATTCTTTTTACATTTTTTAAAGATGTATAGCTTTTCAAAGGGTAGGAACAATGAGCTAAAAAGAGTGCATAAACTGTAATTGTTGGTTTTGGCTATATTATTAGGTTCTGCATCCTTGAACCCATGTGTGACATAAACTCACTATTTGGTCTGTTCTGAACACAACTTTGGGGCTCTGATTTTTTTAGGAACAATACCAAGTGATTATCCAAATATTCTTTTTTTACAGAAGCTCCGTGCTTCTGTCAGGTCTTAACCGCCTGAACACTAATGCTGCTGAGATGATCAGCGAGAAAGACCATCTTTGTTATAGCATGATAGCAGCAGTGACAGGTGCAAAAGCCCTTCTGGATTGCAATTAAAAATAATTTATTGACAGAATGCAACTATAATTTACTTTTATAAAGACTTGGAAAATTGCCAAAAATTTGAAGCTCCAATGTGAAAATGGAATACCAATGTAACAGAAGAGTACTAGGATTCATATCCATTCAATTCTCTCCTCCATTCCCCAATTACGCCCAGCATAAGTAAGACAATTTAAATAAGATATTTAAGTTATTATACAGCAAGAGGAGTCTAAAAATACTATTGATATAGAGTATATGTCAAGCATGAACAGGGCTCCTTTTGGCAAAGTAAATGTGTTTCACACAATAAGACAAGCAGATATCTGTTCTGCTTGACTAGCTGCTGTACAGGACAGGTTAAAAAACATGTAGGTGCAGCCCTTCTCACACTATTCAAACATATACAATAGGAGTTTGTGTGTGTGTGCATGCATGCGTAAACCTGCTTCCACCATACAATTTCCATTTTCATAAACACGGGCACCCTTCACCATGTTTAAACCACTGCATGCAACAAATAAACATTTTCCAAAATGGTCCTAACCAGGGGTGGACAGCTCATTCCAGATGGGAGGATCATATGGCTCTGGGGAGCACGGTCGGGCCCCTCTCGCTGTGGTGGTCCATGGCCAAGAGGAGCCATCATTTTTTTGGGCGGCGCGGCCATGGAGCTGGCCTGCATTAAGGCCATACTGGAGAGGACAGCTTCACAGCCAAGCAGCCCCGCCTGCAAACAAAAACAATAAAGAGCAACACTTTAAAAACTCCCTTAAACATTTGAATACAGTCTGCATATTTAAAACTAGCTACATCTAAAACTATACTGACTCACATGGCATTCGCCAAGTTAGTCATCAACGACAACATCCTGAGTGACACAAGACTGCAAGTAAAGTTATGTGTAACCACTTTGGTGTTTTTAAAACAAACCCATTTCATATGGTCGCGGACTGAGCTGCTGGGCAGATGTGACATTGCTGTGGTATATGTGAGCGCAGGGACAGGGGTGGGGACAAGGTCATCCACAGATCCGTCAGTCAGGATGGTCGGGCTGGTGGGAAGCCACACCCACCTCACTCATCTAGCATTAAAACTGAGGAAGAGGAGGATGTGGATGAAACAGACAAGCATTAAAACACAACAGCATCACTTGCTGTCTCTTTAAGGTTACAAAAAAATAATTATTAGTACGTTAAACTTGCAGGTTAAGCTGAGATTTTGCTGACTGTTTAGGACTCACAGTAACATTAAGAATAATTTTAAAAAACCTGTCAAGGGGTGGGTTGATTATACAGTTCATTCAATGATAAAATGCATTTACCTTGAAGCACTGTCTGCTTCTCCCCAACATGTTTTACCCACAGTGAGAAAGTGAATGACTTATTTGCTTCTTAACACTTACACATGAATTTATTAATTTTTTTTTTCATCCACAAGTTAAATTTACTTATAAGTGCTACATTAGCAACAGCTGTTTGGTGTGGATTGTGGCTGCAAATGCAAATATCAAAGCTGCACCAACATCACACCAATTTTCACAATATAAATATAAGCACTAATGAAAGTGATCATGGGGACAGAACGTTTGAGCAGTTTAACGTATAGTTAAATTTTCCTTTAACATTTAGCTTATGCTGCTCAAATTTTAGTCTTACAATAGCATACATATTGGGAATCAACTGATGTTCTTACAGCCAGCTGTAAAGTTTATGACGATTAGAAGACTGCAACACAACCAGGCCAGTTACAGTACATGTCCTGTTGCATGTTTAAAATGGCTCAAACTGATTCGAAATTTGGTGTCATTAAAACAATCTCCTGGTCAGAAAACTTAACAAATCTGCATTAATCAAAGGTTGCCAGAACTGACTAACATAAAAGTTAAAACCACACATTGTATATCAATTTACTATACAAGTTGGAAAACAAAAGCACGTATGGACAAAACGTTTACCGGCACAATACAGCAATACTTTGAGTAATGTGTGCTTGTTTGTGATCTATCATCGTTTTCATTATGAGGATGGTCCTAGTTCACATAGCAGGCAGTGTCTGGGTCGAAACTTTATTAGTATTTCATGAAAACTGTGCACAAAATCGATACATCAAAGGGACAGTACGACACCTGTTATTGACAGGTAACGCAATAGCTAACATTTTTAAAGCAGAAACATCTCTCGGCCAAAACACAAGCGCTAAAAGCCCAAAAGGTTCACGGTGCGTTTTATCGTGGTGTTGGTTAGTGGAATGAAACGAGAAGGCCGATGGTCATCGCAAAGACCGACAGCTCCGTCTAGTAGTTTGACGTTACCGTCGGCTTTCGCTGTTTTTAATTTTTGTTTGTTTGTTTGTTTACCGATAATGATTTAAGTTCAAAGTTAAAGGCTGTTTCCCCTTTTGGAAGTTACTGACAGCCAGGTGAAAGAAGAAACATAAGCTATGCTGCCTCCGCCACTGGGGTTGGTAGATTAACCTCTGTGTGCTAACGCCGTTAGAAAAAAACAAAAACAAAAAAAAAAACCTAATGGATTGCAACCGTCGACTCACGCTGATTAAAATATCGCTGGTTTGCATTTTCTTTTCTTTTTTTACAGTGAAGCTCGAGAAACTTCCCGCAAAAGTTGTTTTGAGAATACAGGGGCTGATGTTAAAAACGACGTAGCATCGGCCGATGTGACCGTCCGCACTACCATCCAATCCAACGTTAAGATACTAGCTAACAGCAGCTAGCCTGTAGCGGCTAGCGGCTCGCTGGCGCCCTCGCCCACTATCGCCAGTATTATCGAATAAATTCTCAGCCCACCTGGTCAGCGGTTCTACGCAGCGACTCTACGAGAATACGCATGCTGCAAATGCAGCTTTTCCTGTATATATTTTTCCACCATAACACTGGTGTGAGGTTAAAGCTCAGCTGTTTTAAGATGAGACCGAGCGGTGAAGAAGACGCTCGTGATGGCCGCCGCTCCGCTGCCTCCCCCTCCCAACGATTACCGAGCTAACGTTTTGCTAGCGGCCTAGCAACAGCTAACGTCGACGGCGTAATTCTGTGAAAATCCGTTCACTGACTTCTGTCACTGTGAATTCAACAAATCACACAAGAGGCCATTTTGTAAAGCACAACAAATCCACCGACAACAAAGTAAATCAAAAGCACCAACCTTTGAGTCTCACTCGCAGACGTCTCCAGCACCGTCTAGTTTACAAACACAGGAAACGCCACAGGATGTAGCCCACTCCCCCACACAGGCCAACAGAAAAGGCTCATCTCTTTTTTTTTTTTTTAACCACCTCTCCAAGAAGAGCAGTGAAAAGTTAAACCATTATTTTATAAGTGAAGGGCAACAGCCGCTCAACACTGTGTGGGTGCTGCTGCTTGATGTTGCAGCGCTGCTGGTCTCGCAGTTTCGCAGCGGATTCGAGCACGCCTGAAGAGACGCAGACAAAAAAGGAAGGAGCGATCGCCGCTTAAAGGGAAAAAAAAACAAAAAACACACACACACAAAACGTGACAGAGCTGGGGCGTCATATGTGGATGATCCCGGTCCGCCCCTGTACAAGATGTGTGTTTGGAGAAAAAAAAAAATGTGGTAAATGCGTGATTAGGACCACATTGAAAATAAGTGTGCTAATGGTGTGCTTTCATGTTACCCTTGGTGTTGGTTATATTTTTAGGCATATATTGTAACGTCGGGGCCATGTTAAGGGGGGCAGGGATTTCCCAGCATGCTTTGCCAGTTGAAAACGTTACTGTGTGTGTGTATTAAATGTGTTATTACTGAGTTATTATACTGCTGTGTCATTATAACTGCGTTATAATGTCCCAGCAGTGTTTATAGACAGGATTAGGGCAAGATGTATCATGTGTGTGTAACCATGATTGAAACGGAGGTCTGGGAGGATGACCTCCCCTCCTCTCTGTGCTCAGAGGTAGTTGGGGTTGGTGGTGTGTAAATAAAGCCTGTTCGTCACAACCATCTTGCTCCTCTTCTTTGTGTGAACCTCGCATACGTCACAATATGATTTTTAACTAACTAACTACTAACTAACCTGCACTTATATAGCGCTTTAAGAAACTCAATCAATCTATGACTGTCGTTATTGCTGCATATTTAATTCTGACATAATCATGAGATAGCTTCTGTTGTGTGGGGGTGATTACGATTAAAAAGCATTCCCAGTAAAATCTAAGAAATTAGCTTAGGAGCTGATTTCTTCCCGTCTGACTTTTTAGAATTCATGGAAAGATTTTAAAATTGCGGGGCTGGGACGTGTGCACACACTGATGGTGTAAGTATGGGGTTATTACAGGATCATAAATATTGTTATATTTACTAGATATAGAGGACTGAAATCCTGTGTCCAGAATACAACTATATAATTATGGTAGGCTAAATTATATTTTTATTGCTATACACTTTAGGTCAGAATCTTAAGACTGGGTGAAAAAGTACAAGTATTCGCATTTTGCACTGATGGATCGTAACCAGGTTTTAACTAGAGCTTCAAAATGCAAAAAGGAGAAACTGGAGCAGTTTTAACAGGCTGTTCATCAGCTGCTCAAAAGTTTAAGACCATAGCCCCACATCCCACCAAAAAAACAGAACTAAAATTGTCAAAAAAGAACTCAGTAGTGAGTAGCACCACCGTTCTTGCTGATAGTTTCAAAAATTCATTTAGGCCCGCTTGATATGACTGTTTCCAGGAGGCTGGTGGGAACGTTTTTTTTTCCACAATATCTTTATTGAACCTTTTTTTTTTTTTTTAACAAACATGATACAAACAATCAAACACTAACACTAAAGTACTACAAAAAAAAAAAAAAAAAATGCACTAAAAACACCAACAACCACCAACAAAATCAAGTCTTCAACAATGCTCCTCTGTTTAGTCTAGACAATCCAATACATAAGTATACATATTATGTTCACCAGTTTGGAATTTACAAGGTCCACACACATCATTCACCTTCTTCTTCAAGAGTTATGTTTAAATTTTTTACATAATCAATAAAAGGTCTCCATATATTCTCAAACACAATTTCCTTTGATTTCAGTATATATGTTATTCTTTCTAATGGAAGGTTTGTTAACATCTGTCTTAACCACTGAGTCACATCTGGTCTATGAGTCTTTTTCCATAATAGTGCAATACATTTTTTGGCATTAAGCAAACTGAGGTCTATGAATGTTCTTTCACTTTTATTGAAATTATGCTTTTCTGGGTACAGACCCAACAAAACCAGTTTAGGATTCAATATGATTTGTTTTGAGATTATTTTTTCAATTGTTACCCTCACCTCTTCCCAAAACATTCTTATTAATCTACATTCCCATAAACAATGAAATAGGGTTCCTTTACTTTCCATGCATTTTGTGCATGTATCTGGTATATTTTTGTTATATCTATTTAACTCCTCCGGTGTAACATACATCCGCATTAACCATTTGAAATGTATCAATTTAAGGCGTGCATTTATTGATTTGGTTTGAGCTTCTGTACAAGCCAATTCCCATTGTTCCTCTGAAATTTCAATTTGCAGATCTTCTTTCCAGTAGTTTAATCTTTTCAGTGAATTTTCACTTGAAGATAGTGTCAATGAGTTATAAAACTCTGAAATAATACCCTTTCTTTTACTATCTTTCATCATCATTTTTTCCAAGGATGAATAGATAGGTCGAGTGAGAGCTTTATTTTGATTTGATCGAATAAAGTTTCTAAGTTGAAGATATTTAAAAAAATGTGTTCTATTGAGATTAAATTTGATCCTCAGCTCTTCAAAAGACATTATGTTGTCTGCACATGGCAAATATAAATCCTGAATCTTTTGTATCCCTTTTAAATTCCATACTTTAAATACAGCGTCCGCTCTCCCTGGTTTAAAATATTGATTACCCCATATTGGACTAAATTGTGACAATAACTGTGGTTCTTTTAAATAGTTTTTAGCTTCACACCATATTTTGATCATATGCTTTACAAATGGATTTTTAACTTGTTTTTGTAATTTTTTTGCCGAATCTGAGTATATGAATATGGGAAGAGGTAAAGGTAAATTGTATGATTCCATTTCAGTCCAGTGAGGGAGATCATTTGATGAAAAATAATATGTCATAGACCTCAGTTGTGCCGACCAATAATACAACATAAAATTTGGACATTTCAGACCTCCACGATCAAATGGTAAATATAATAAAGACAGACGTAATCTAGCCCTCCTGTTGTTCCATATAAATTCCACTAACTTTTTTTTTATTCTTGAGAATAGATCTAAAGGTGGTGATAAGGGAATGTATTGAAATAAATAAAGTATTTTAGGTAAAATATTACTTTTAAGTATATTGATTCTCCCGATCATCGACATTGGTAGTGACATCCATCTCTGAGTTAACTCACTGATATCTGACATTAAGGCTTCATAGTTGACACTGGCGACTGATTCTAGCTTAGGCATAATTTGGATTCCTAAATATTTAAACTGATTTACAACATTGAATTGATTTACCTCAGGGGCTGGGTAATTTCTCTGGGTCTCATTTAGCATTAATATTGAAGATTTAGTTTTATTTATTTTATATCCTGATATTTCCCCAAAATTCTTTATTAAATTCAACAAGGTTGGAATTGATTTTTTTAGATTCGACATAAACAAAATTATATCATCGGCGTACAGGGAGATTTTATGTTCTGTTGGTCCAACTTTAATTCCATATATTTGTGAATGTAAACGTATCGCTATCGCTAAAGGTTCAATTGCCATAGTAAACAGTAAAGGTGAGAGTGGACAGCCTTGTCGACATCCTCTATTGATTTTTATTGGTTTTGAAATATTGTTATTTGTTAGGATTTCTGCTGTAGCATTATTGTATATTATTTGAACCCATTTTATGAAATTATTTCCAAGTCCAAACCTTTGTAGGACTTCAAAAAGAAAGGGCCATTCAACTCTATCAAAGGCCTTTTCGGCGTCCAATGATAGGAGAGCTGTATCCGGTGCTTCTTTATTAAAATAGATAATATTAAATAGTCTTCTTACATTATGGAAGCCTTGTCTACCCTTTATAAAGCCATTCTGATCTCGATTAATAATATTTGGTAAAATTTCTTGTATTCGTCTTGCTAAAATTTTACAGATTATCTTAAGGTCGGCGTTTAATAGGCTTATTGGTCTCATATTTTCACATTTATTAGAGGGCTTACCTGGTTTTGGCAGCAGTATAATTAAGGCATTATTTATGTATGATGGTAAATTATTATTTTGAAATGCTTCTAAAACCATTTCCAAAAAAGGTTTTATTAATTTATTCTTAAATTTTTTATAAAGGTCAACTGGAAGACCATCTGGTCCTGCACTTTTTCCTGATTTCATATTATCAATGGCTAGCCCAACTTCTTCTTGACTAATTTTAGACTCCAATATCTCCCTGTTTTCATTTGGAATACACGGTATAGATAGTTTGTTCAAAAACCCATTTAGTTTTGTTAAATCAGGTTCATTTTTGGTATCATATAATTTTTCATAGTAATCTCTAAAGGCTCTATTAATTTCTAAAGGATCTATAACTACCTGTCCATTACTTATAATACTGGTAATTGGTGTTTTAATTTCCAATTGTTTAATCTGCCATGCTAATAATTTTCCTGATTTTTCACCTTGTTCATAAAAAGATTGTTTCAATCTTAGAAGACTCGAGGCAGCTCTATTCGCTGATTTTTTGTCGTATTCAGCTCTCAAAATCAGTAATTCATTCTCCAACCTTGGGTCACTTCCTGCATACACTTTTTCCTGAAGATTTTTTATTTTATGTTCCAATTTAGCTCTCTCCTCTCGAGTCTTCTTAGATTTTGATCCTGTATAACTAATAATATGCCCCCTAATAAAAGCTTTGAAAGCCTCCCACTTTACACATGCTGATGTTTGTGTAGTATTGATGTCAAAGAACTCGTCTATCTGTTTTTCTATATACTTGACAAATTCCTCATCCTGAAGCCATTTATGCTGAAATTGCCATCTACCTGATTCCTTTGTCAATTTTTTATCTACATATATTAGACAACAGGGTGCATGATCAGAGATCACGATGTTATCATAAAAGCAGTTTTGAATCTTGGACCTTAATTCTGTGGAAATCAAAAAATAATCAATACGTGAGAATGTCTTGTAGGTACTGGAATAACAAGAATAGGCTTTAACTTGTGGTTTCATTTCTCTCCATATATCTAACAATCTCAATTCTTTCATAAAATGATTAATAGTCATCCTACATCCAATGTGCGTACAATCCAGTCCTGTTGATCTATCCACACCTGGATTCAATGTACAATTAAAATCCCCTGCTATTATATGTTGCCCTGTAAGTGATGATAAGATGAGAAATAAATTAGCAAAGAACTTCTGATCATCTATATTGGGACCATATAAGTTCACAAGATTTATATTTTCTAATAGCAAAGAACCTTGAATGATTACATATCTTCCAAATTTGTCTCCAATTACATTTTTCACTTGAAAAGGAACTGATTTATGTATGAGAGTCATAACTCCCCTGGCTCGGGATGAAAATGAAGAGGTGAATACACTTCCCTGCCATCTACTCCTAATTCTTTTAACATCCTCCTCTATCAGATGAGTTTCTTGTAAAAACACAATTCTTGAACCCATGTCCTTTATTTTATTCATAACTTGTTTAAGTTTTTTTAAATTTTGTAGACCTCTGCAATTCCATGAAGTTAAATTAAGATTAACACTTTGGTCCATGATCAATAGAGAGTTTGGGATTACCTTGCAGTGTAAACATGCTCATACAGAGAAGCAAAAACATGAGTGGTTGAACATTCATCCTACAAACTACACACAAACAAATTTCCCCTTCCCACACTTGTGGCAAACCCCCCAAAATCAAAAGAAAAATTCTGTCTCCCGATATAGCCATCGACCGTTCCACACCCACGGGGAACAGCCTAAGCCACTCCTTCTTCATCCTCCCAATCACCCTAACTCTACTGCTTTTAATGACGTAACATTAACTCTCCTCTGTAGTTTTCCAACTTAACTCCAAAATTTTTAACAACTTTGTACATCATAGTTTTTTTTTTTTTTGTTTGTTTTGTTTTTGTTTTGTTTTTTTTTAAATATATAATACAATCTATATTTTGTAAACTTACTATTTACTTCAAGTCAGTCAGATGCCTGTGCAAATGCTTAATTATTCTACCTTATATTTTGTTCATGCTTAGCTCCCACCAGTCTCTTCTTCTTCTTTGATCTTCTTGATGAACTCCTGCGCCTCCTCTGGGGTCTTGAAGATGTGGGTTCTGCCCTCATACGTGGTCAGCAGTCTCGCAGGATAGATTACACCATGACGAATCCCAAGGTTGCGCAGCTCCTTACGTATGGGATCAAACTGCTTCCTCAATTGCTGGATTCCTGTGGCCAAATCTGGGTAGAACCGCACCTGCTGGTCCTGGTGTTTAATCTCTCCTTTTTTAGCTCGTGCAGCGTTGAAGATCTTCATCCTGTCTCTGTTGTTAAGAAACTTCATAATTAAGGTCCTCGGCGGTCCCTTATCTCTCCGTGGGCCAATGCGATGTGCTTTTTCCAGAACCACTGCTGATTGCAACTCCTCGCTGCCCAGCACCTCCGGAATCCACTTTTCCAGAAAGGAACATACGTCCCGACCTTCTGATTCCTCTGGAAGACCCACCAGCCTCAAATTATTCTGTCTCGACCGAGATTCCAAATCCAAAATATTATCTTCCAGAGATTTATTTTTTTTTTCCAAAGTGCGCACCTTTAATTGAAGACGGGTGACGTCATCTTCAGCACTAGCGAGACGGAGCTCCATCTGCGCCGTTCGTTCTACACAGTCACCCAATTCCTTTCTTATTCCTTCCAACGCTGTCATAATCCCATCAAATCTAGAGGAAAAGTCCGCTCTCATTGAACTCATGGCAGCCATCAGCGCATCTGCGCCATTCCCCGCAGAAATCGCAGCGTTGCCAGCCTCCTCCGCCATATATGGAGCCCTGTTTGCTGCGTCACAGACCTGAAAGTCCGTTAATTTGGACTGTTTCGGCGGCTCGCTTTTTCCTTTTCCTGGTTTTCCAGCCTTAGGCTTCGCCGACATATCCTCGCCCAAACGCTGGGATACGTTCTGTCCCAAATGAGAGAGTTATTTGCCGATTTTTTTTCTCCAGGAGCAGAGCAGAGCGAGACACGTCCGTCCTACGTGGCAGCCATAACCGGAAGTCGGCTGGTGGGAACGTTGCTCCATGTGGTGAAGATGGCTTCAGGAAGGGCATCCATGGTCCGGAACGGATGTCTGTTTTTGTAAACTTCCCTTGCCATCCATCCCCAAATGTTCTCAGTGGCATTTAAGACCAGGGGAACATTCAGGAGGGTCCCAAAGAGCGACGTTATTCTTCTGGAAGAAATGGTGTTCACCTATGTAGCACTTTTTCTCGTCTCTGGATGACTAAAACGCTTTACAGATCCTGTTATCCACCCATCCACACACACACACTGATGGCGACGAAGCTGCCATGCACTGGTGCCGACCTGACCCACCAGGAGCAACTGGGGGTTCAGTGTCTTGCTCAAGGACACTTCGACATGCAGACTGCAGACAGACTGGGAATCGAACCACTGACCCTCTGATTAGTAGTCGGCCACACTACACTTGCACCACAGCCGCCCTGTGTCAGGCTGGCGTTGTGAACTGCAGCATTATCCTGTTGAAAGACCCTGACATTACCACACAGATGAGGGCCCTCAGTCAAGAGGGATGCCTGCTGCAACATCTCCACATAGCTACCCGCTGTTTGACACCCCAGAACTGCCATTGTTCCATTGAAGGAAAAAGCACCCCAGATCATGATGGAGCCTCCTCCACTGTGCCTGTGATTTTTTGAGCTATGATCTTAAACTTTTGTTCAGCTGACGAACAGCCTGTTTGAGTTTAAATGCAGCTTTCAATAAACTGCCTATTCTCTATTTTTGTCTCTTGTTCCTGTTTCTTCTTTTTGCATTTTGAAGCTCTGCTTACAACCTGGTTATGATCCACCTGTGCGAAATGCAAATACTTGTAATTTCCCCCTGGTCTCAACATTTTGATCAGGAGTGTATATATCGTGCATGTACACTACTCACAAAAGGTTAGGGGTATTCAGCCTTCAGGTAAAATTTCAGGATGTACCTCAAATGCACTATAACCTTTACAGGTGAACTTAATTTGACCTTCTCTAACCTTTTGAATACACATGTCCAACTGTTTAATGTTTCTTTTCTATTTCTTTGTCTTTTCCTTTTGTTTAATAATGTTTTTGTCATTTTAATAATGTTTTACCAATATTTTAACTTATTGATTTTTTTTTGTTCAAGCATTTTGTTTTATTTCCTCTGTATGTTCTTTTTATGTATGTAAAGCACATTGAGTTGCCTTTGTGTATGAAATGTGATATTGTAGAGAGAGGAATGAGCAGGCAAGGCAGTGGGCAGAGCAGACTTTATTAATCTCTCTCTCTAACATCAGTTAACAAAAAGAATAATCCCACGTCGCTGGTATCTCTCTTTTATACCATACAACTCGCCTCACAAGCTGGGGGGTTTACATTACAACACATAGACTTACAGTAACAATTCCCTTCGTCACCCAGCCTGTCGGCACATTATTATGCAACCCGGAGGAGAACGCATATTATCATGCATTCTTATGGAGAAAACCACAGGCTGTCTTGTATATCCAATTAACAGCTTTAAAGCATCTCCTGTGCTATTCAGTCTGAGTGGAGAATTGCATTATCTAGGCCCCCTACAATATACAAATCAACTTGCTTGCTTGCTTTTTACATAACTTGCTGTTCTCTAACAAGGTGCTAAATGGCAAAATTCACAACAGGTGTTGGATCCATGAATTGACCAATAAATTTTCTGGTTCAATTAGAATCTGTATTTAAAGTCCTCTTCATCATGCTGTTCACATTTTGATATCATGAGACCAAGACGACACCGAACAACTGATCAACAGTACCTTGCCACTGCAAGGCTTCAAACAGGATGTTCTCAGAGGGGAGTGGCCACTGAGCTTAGAGTGTCACAAAGTGCCATCAGCAGGTTGCAACAGAGATACAGAGAGACTGAAAGAGTCATAGAGAGATATAGAAGTGGACGTCCTTTGGCCACATCCCACGCTGATGACCGCTTCACTGTGAACAGTACCCTGCGGAACCAGATGATGAATGCCATTCAACTCCAAGCACATTTCATAATCATCATGTTGTGACCTTGGCCAAGATGGCACGCACACGCTCTCACCAGGAGTTCGGGTCTGCCATGGCGTTGCCTATTTCTGATGGTATTATTCCCGTATCCCATGAAATAACCTGGGGATAGGTCAGGAGGCCTTTGTTTGACTCTTTCCATAGAAGAAGTTTTGATATTAGGTTGCTCTTGGCACGGAAACCATGTCCTGCAAACTGTGCACGCCGCTGGCTTAGGCGGATGTTAAATCTTGGATAGTGAACCATAGATCTGGTCAAGGGTGAACACACAAAATCACAGGTACATTTAAGCAAGGTGAGAGGCACTCAAGTGTCATGTCAGACCATTCAAAACCATTTACATCAGTGTGGTCTGTGTGCTAGACGACCTGCAAGGGTACCTGACCACACCATCAGGCACAGGCGTCATCGAGTTGTATGGGGCAGGGAACATTAACGCTGGACAAGGGACCAGTGGGCCTCCGTGCCATTCTCTGATGAAAGTCGATTCATGGTGAACAGAAATGATGGCCGCCAACAATGTCAGAGACGTCAAGGAGAGCGCAATGCATCAGCCACTGTTGTCACCAGACGAGCCTTTGGTGGTGGTGGTGTTACAGTCTGGGCAGGTGTACCTAGTAAATACAGAACTGCCTCACACCTTGTGAACGGTACAGTGACAAGCCGATACTACCTGAATAACATCATTAATCCAGTCATTGTCCCCCTGCATGAACAACACAGGCCAAATTTCATCTTCATGGATGACAGTGCTCCAGCTCATGGAGGTCGCATCATTAGGGAATGGCTGCTGGAGGCTGGGATACCTTAAACGGAGTGGCCTGCACTTTCTCCAGACCTGAATCCCATAGAAAACCTATGGGATCAGCTGAGTCGCTGTATAGAGGCTCCTAGCCCTGCACCCCACAACCTCAATGACCTGAGGGCCACTCTTCAAGAAGAGTGGAATGCCATGCCTCGGCAGACGATAAGTGGACTTGTGAACAGCATGAGATGTCGTTGTCAAGCTGTAATTGATGCTCAAGGGCACATGACAAGTTATTGAGACACTGACATTTTTTTTGTTGTGGTATACCCACCACTGTTGTTGGCTTTTGTTTCAATAAATTGTTTGAGATGAAGAAATCACCATTGCATGCTTCTACTTAAATGCCCTACTTTCATGATATAATATGATATAATGTCACTGTAGTGTGAACTTTTTACATTTTCCATAAATTACACCCGAAAGCCAAATTGTTATGATCCGAGCGCTGATCTCGTCTGCGCTCGGGTCATACATCATCTCCTGCAGGCTTGACAGCAGTGATTACCCTCTGGCTCCCCGGGCTCTTATTGTGACAGCGCTCGGAGGAGCTTCCTGCTGTCAAAGCCTTCCAGCTGTGATGCATTCAGGGCTCATTAGCGGCCGGCATTTAAGCGGACGCTGAATGCAGCCCAATGCAGCAGTCTCCGTCAAAACTCCTCATTGTCTGACGCATCGGGCATCCCCTGGCTCTGACGCTGTCTATTTCATCGTCTATGATTGTAAGTTTACCCTGTTGTGATCCTGTTTTCATTATAGTGTGTTTTAGCCCATCGAGGCTCATTCCTTTCCATTACTTTGTTACCTTGTGTTATCCTCTGTTCCTTCCTCCTAATAAACATCATTGCAAACTCACCGGTGACTTGTGGCGTCTTATGGTGGCTCGCGAGGGCCACCATGACAGTAGACTGCTGCCAGGGTGCCTAAACGGAGGCGCCACACTGAGACGCCGTTCCCGGTGAGTTTTGCATTGGATTTTACTCTTCCCTGTCTGGGTACTGCGTGCTGAAAGCATGCCGTCACGGAGGGGCCGCACTCGGAGTCAGAGCTACGAGCTGGCGGACGCCCTGGAATACGTGGATGAAACGCTCATCTCCGCCTCCCTCCTCAACTTTCACAGCGACATGCGCTGGTACCTGGACTGTGCTGAGGACGTTTTGAATCATCTTCCCCGCTACGCCGACCACCCTGAAGTCAGCGCGAGGAGGGATGACATCGCTGCACAACGCGAGATACTCCGTGGGCTGGAGGGAAACCCCGGCAGGAAGCTGAAGAGGAGGCATCCTCGCTCCTCACGTCCGGATCCCATCCCTGTCTCCATTCCGGTCCAGGAGTTCACACCACCCTGGGGTTATCCCCGTGGGAGCGTGTCGTCATTCGGGAATCCCCGGAGAAGCTTCAACGCACAGCTGCTTCCATCCGGGACCAAGTGGCGGCAGCTCATTCCGCTGTTCACCCCATGCAGATAATTAAGCATGTGACAGCGGCAGTCAGGCTGGTGGAGAGGAACCCAGCGTTGAGTGACTTTCCCGAGTACGCCGACCTGCTCACTTCAGTTTTCACACAGGAGCAGCGATTCCCGGACCTCACCTTCGCCTCGCCCCCTGCAAGAAACCGTCGTCACACCAGCTTTAAACCTCAGCACGAACCCCATCCGGATCCTGTTCCGGGCCACCAGAAAGACTCAATTCCCCAGTCAGCTGCTTCCTCGGCGTCTCGCCAGGAGGGAACCCCCGCAGCCTCTCCCCCCAGGTCATCTTCTCCTGCTGTCCCATCAGCGCTCCGTGCCTGGTTCGTCTCAGCTGTCGCCCCCTCCACCTCGACGCCTTCCCCGGCTGCTGTGAGTGCCCAGAGTCCTGCTTAGGCGAGCCTCGTCCCAGATCCATAGCAAGCGTCTCCCCCTCGTCCTCCCAGGGGGCCCTCCATCACCATCCGGAGGGGAAAGGGAGGAGCAACGTCCACTACAGCAGGCACCATCCTCCCTCCGGGAGACAGGCAAGTACAAGTTCACTCATCTCCCCATAATTGTGGTTTGCCTTGTCTGACTCCTGGGGGTGGAGTTCGGGGTTCGCAGTCCCCCGAGCTCCCACCACCTGCTGTAGCTTTTATTATTAAACCTGATTCCTCTGTCTCCCTCCGCTGAGCGGTCCTCGATGCCAGACCAACGTCACCAGATGAGGAGGGGGCCTGCGGTTCTGGAGAGCCTGGTTCCAGCCCCGCAGCGGAACTGCGGACTGCGGAACTGGGAGCGGACTGCAGCGTGGAGCCTGTGCCAATGACGAAGCGTCCCCGGGTCTCCACAGATGAGCGGTCCGGTCCAGCAGGTTGAGGGTCCCCAGCCACCGCGCCGTGCGGGTTGTCGGCATGGACGCCAGTGCCGGAGGGTCCTCAGGCTGTGGACACCATCATGCCAGCTGCGGAGCCCGACGTAGCTGAGTGGGAGCCAGAGGATGATCTCCTTCCATCTGAGCCCGGATCATGGGAGTCCTGGACAGCAACAGAACCCGAGTACAGGCAAGTGCTCCACTTTGTTTTTCTCCTGTCTATTCTGGAGCACTTTTGCCTGTCTCTCGGAGAGACGAGCCAGAGGCAGCCATCCGCTGCGCCCAAACTCGTCTCACTGGGCTCTCTCGCTACCGGTGATCCTGATCCCGGTTCTTTTCTCTTTCCTGAGCCTTCTCCCAGGGTCACCGGTGCAGAGCTGATTCCGGTCGCTGTGCCAGAGGTTTCGGGTTCAGGGTTGGAGGTTGGTTCTGGTGCGGCGCCGACCCAGTTGGGGTCCGACGCAGGTGCAGCCGTGACCCAATCGGGGTCCGACGCGGGTGCAGCACCAGCTGAAGTCAAGGTCGGTGAGGGAGCTGCAGATCCCCTGTCACTGGACACTGGACTGCCTCATCCTCCTCATCATCATCATCCTTGTCCTCAGGATCATCATCACAGCTCATCTCCACCGGGGGCCACTGGGGTTCCGAATACTCCGCCCGGCTCTCCCTCATCTTCCCCCTCTCCAGGGAGGCCGCCTTCTACTTCCTCCCTACGGTCCTGGTGGCTGTGTGATGTGGGTCGGCCGCCTGGCGAGCTGTTTCGCCAGTTTGGCGTTCTGGGTCAGCCACCCGACAAACGTTCCCGCCCTTTCGGTGATCGAGCCTGGCTGCCAGAGGAACTGTATTCCCGTGCATGGGACTGGGGTAGGCCGCCCGAACTATCGGCCTTCATGCCACAATACTAGGACTGCCATCATCCCGGGTTTTCGTTTTCGTTGTTTTTGTAACCTTTTGGGATGTGCAGGGGGTCTTGTTTAAAATATTGTTGCATCTCATCCCTTCCTAGCTCATCCCTTCCTAGCTAGGTGTTTGTTGTTCATTTTTCCTGTTAAAATTCATTGCCTGTAACAGTTGGTATGGTTTTTTTTTTTGCCTTTGGGAATATGGCATTTTCTGTTGTCGTGCCCTGTCATTGTTTTATTTTTCAGTCTGCCTTGACCATGGTTTGTGTATTTGTGATTATCCTGGTCGCTGTTATTTTGCCCTGTGATCGTCTCCTTTATGTTCTACCTTGGTCGTAATTTGTGCATGTGTGATATCCTACCGTGTAGCAATGATCACACTTGAGTTATTTCTTTGGCTAACTCTGCCGTTTATTCTGCAACACACATAATAGACTGAACATGGATTCTGCGCGGGGTTTTCACACTCTTGTTCTAATGTGTCCCCTTAATAGTAGTGCTGAACAATACAGGTAGTTCCCCCTAGAGGCATGTGCCAGTAATGTTTTAAATTAGACTTGCAGTCTACCACATCCCTCCCCTCTAGATTAAACTACTTTTAATTACACTAGCCAATTATGCTAGACATCCTGGAACTCCCATTTAACCCTAAACAATCACAGTTACTTTTAACTTCTTAAACACATGTGCCATACACATAATTTCTTTCTCTTTTTTTTTTTTTTTTTTTTTTTTTTTTTTTTTACATGTATAACACACATAACAGTCTAACTGGGGATTTGGTTTGACTACCGCATCCCAGTGAGGTTCCAGGACGCATTCTTGTCCTGTGGCTGGGGAACTCACTACTGACTAAGTATAGTCCTTCAAGTAGTCTGGAGCTTTCCTAGCTCGCTGAGATCTTCTCACGGCGGGTGAGCCAACTGCAGGTGAAGACTCAGACTGCTCCACTGTTTCGGCTGCTGCAGTGCTGCCCGTAGAGTCTGCAGAGACGGTTACCTCAGGTTTCACCTGAAGTGGTGGTTCGTTGATGCTCTCCTCAGGATGGGTGTCAGACAACACCTCTGGTGCCATCGGCAGGGGAATGGAGCTCCTACCACGAACTTGGTCGATGTGTCGCCTCACCACTTGTCCATGGCCTAATGTCACCTTGAATGACACAGGGCCTGTCTTTTCTGTTATTTCTCCTGGTACCCAGGCTGGTCCTGAGCCAAAGTTGCGGGTGTAGACCACGTCTCCTTCTCTCAGTATTCTCTCTCTAGCATGCATGTCATGATAACCTTTTTGTTTCTCTTGTTTATCATGCACTTTGTTTCTGAAGTCTGGATGTATTAAGTCAAATGTTGACCTCAACTTCCTTCCACACAACAGCTCAGCTGGTGACTTGCCAGTTGTAGATTGGGGTGTTATTCGATAGCTGAACAGAGCTCTCGACATTCGGGTTTCAATAGAGTCTCCTGTCATCTTTTTCATGAGTGACTTGAATGTCTGCACAGCCCTCTCGGCTAAGCCGTTAGAAGAAGGATGGTATGGCGCAGTCGTGATGTGACGTATGCCATTCTTTTCAGAAAACTCTTGGAACTGTTCACTCGTAAAACATGTACCGTTATCTGATACTATGATTTCAGGTAGCCCATGTTGGCTGAAACTCTTTCTAAGACATTCAATGGTAACAGTAGAAGTAGAGCTACTCACAGAATATGCATCGATCCACTTTGAGTATGCGTCAACTATGATCAGGAACATTCTTCCCATCCATGGACCTGCGTAGTCAATGTGAATTCTTCTCCATGGTTTATCTGGAACTTCCCAGGGATGTAGTGGGGCTGCTGGAGGACTGTTCCTGTTCTCCTGGCATGCCGCACATGACTTCACAAGCGCCTCCACCTCTGCATCCATGTTGGGCCACCACATGTAACTCCTCGCCAACGCTTTCATGCGAGTGATGCCAGGGTGTGCTTGGTGTAGTTGTTGCAGTAAGGCATTCCTACCAGGTGGTGGAACAACCACGCGTCCTCCCCACAGGATACAACCTTCCTGGGTGCTGAGCTCATCCTGTCGTCGGGCATAGGGAATGAACTCAGGACTGTTCATCTTCGGCCATCCTCGCAAGATGTATTCTCGCACTCTTGCTAGAACAGGGTCTTTGTCTGTCCACTTCTTTATTTGTTGTGCGTTCACCAGGGGCACGCCGATATCTTCAAACAATAGCACTCTCTCCTCCTCCTCAGGCGTGCTGTCTCTTCCTCCATCCAAGGGTAGCCTACTCATTGCGTCAGCATTCGTATGGTCCCGTCCGGCTTTGTAAACGATGGTGTACTCATACGCTGCTAATGTAACGGCCCATCTCTGAATTCTCTGAGATGTCATCTGGGGTATGGCTCTCATTTCACTGAACAGTGAAATTAGTGGCTTGTGGTCAGTCACTATAGCGAACTGTCTCCCGTACAGGTATTTGTGGAATTTTTTTACACCAAATACTACTGCAAGGCCCTCCTTGTCTAGCTGGGAGTAGTTTTTCTCAGCTGCACTAAGAGTTCTTGAGACGAACCCTATGGGTCTCTCTGAGCCATCCTCCATACGATGAGAGAGTACAGCACCCACACCGTAGGGTGATGCGTCACACGCCAGGATGAGTGGTTTGTTTGAATCATAGTGCACTAACACACTACAGGACTGAAGTAGCGCTTTGGACTCTTCAAACGCCTTCTGCTGCTTGACCCCCCATGACCATTTTTCTTCCTTCTTAAGTAAGGTATGTAGTGGTGCCAGCAGCGTGGAGAGCTTTGGGAGGAACCTATGGTAATAGTTCAACAAGCCCAGGTAGGCTTTTAACTCAGTAACATTTTGTGGCTCAGGTGCCTCCGCAATGGCTTCCACTTTGTCTGTTAGAGGGTGTAGACCACTGGCGTTGATCTTGTGGCCTAGGAACACCACCTCTTTTCCCATGAACTCACACTTGCTTCTTTTCAACCTCAGACCGCTTTTCTCCAACCGTTGAAGCACTTCCTCCAGCGTTTTCAGATGTTCTTGTTCATTTGGTCCTGTACAAAGGATGTCATCCAAATAAATGGCAACATTCGGAATTCCACCTAGGATGCCCTCCATAGTTCTCTGGAATATAGCAGGACTGGAAGCTACTCCAAATGGTAAGCGTGTGTAGGTATATAAGCCTTTGTGTGTATTGATGGTTACATACTTTCTTGATTCTTCTTCCAGGACTACTTGTTGGTAGGCGTGACTCATGTCTAATTTCGTGAAGTGTCGGCCGCCGTTCAGCTGTGCGAAGAGGTCCTCCACTTTAGGAATTGGATACTGATCCACCCGTGATGCTCGATTGACAGTGAGTTTGTAATCTCCACATATTCTAATGGAGCCATCCGGCTTTCTCACTGGGACTATGGGCGCCGCCCATTCTGCAACCTGCACTGGCTCAATGATCTTGTCATCCAGCAGCCTCTGTAGCTCGCTTTCAACCAGTGGCTTGACTGCATAGGGTACCGGTCGGGGTTTGCAGAATCGTGGTTGGGCCTCCTTGTCCACATTAATCTTTGCAGTGACACCTTTTAGCTGTCCTAAGCCTTCTTTGAACACCTCAGCGTGTCTTTCGAGGATCTCCTCCAGCTGCAATTTGGGCTGAGATTCCACTTTATTCACCAACTGATCCATCATGGCCAGTTCTTGTAGCCAACTTCGCCCTAGTAGATTTGGTCCTTCGCTCCCAACTACTACTACAGGTAAGTCCTTTTCTTTGTTTTCGTGCTGCACCTTCACTTGTGCCATGCCTAGCACGTCTAGCTTCTCTCCTGTGTATGTTTTTAATTTTAATGAACAGGGATTTAATTCTGCTGTGTCTGTTTTCTTCCACAGTTGTGTATATTGCTGTTTACTTAATATGGTTACTCCACAGCCTGTATCAACTTCAAATGTTACTTTCATTCCATTAACATTCATGGTACGCGTGATGGGCGCTACCTTGGTCAGCTCCTCTGACGTGTTGTAAATTGTGTGAAAACCCATGTCTTCTGTATCACTTTCTCCCTCCCCTCTCAGTTGATTCGCTTGCTGTTCCTTTCCTGGGCCCTTGTTTTCATACTTTTGCCCATTAACTGTCGCTTTCAGCACCTGTGCGCTGTCCACCTTTATTCTACATGCTTTCTTAATGTGCCCTCGCTTGCCACAATTATGACACAGCTCAGTGGCAAATTTGCACTCGGCGGCATTGTGCTGGCCTTTGCAGCGATAACAACTGGGGAATTTGTGCTGAGTTTTGTCAGTCAACACTTTGTGGACACCTACTTGGGTCTTAGGCACACGAACATGCGTTGCTGTGTCCTCTGCTAGTTTCCTTTGCATTTCTCTCACATCTTTAGATGCTGTTTCCATCGCTTGGCATAATTCCAAAGCCTTCACAAAAGTGAGTTTTGTTTCAAATAAAAGTCGCCGTTGCATACGGTCATCATTCACTCCACACACAAGTCTGTCTCTTAACATTTCTTCCAATGAGTCTTTGTAATCACAGTGCAGTGTTAATTTCTTCAATTCTGCCACATACTCTGCTATGGACTCAGTGTTCCTCCTTATGCGTGAATTAAATTTGAATCGTTGCACGATTTCACTCGGTTTGGGGCTGAAGTGCTTCTGAAGCTCAGCAGTAAGCTGGTCGTACGTTTTATCTTTCGGTAATGCAGGGCTTATTAAATTTCTCAACAAGCTGTAAGTAGTTGCACCAACTCCACTCAACAGTACAGCCTTCCTTTTGTCTGGCTCCTCAATGTCATTAGCTTGGAAGAAAAAGTCCAACATTTCACTATATTCTTCCCATGACTGAGTCGAGTTATCAAAAGGGGTTACCGTTCCGATTACAGCCGCCATTGCTCGTCGTGGTGGGGAAACCTCGTTTTTCCTCCTCTGAACTTGCACTCGAACTACTGGAGTCACTTGAGTTCGCCACACTTGCAATGTTCTCTGTTTCTCGCCGCTGATTTTTTTCTTTTAATCCTCGTCGCCAATTGTGTGATATCCTACCGTGTAGCAATGATCACACTTGAGTTATTTCTTTGGCTAACTCTGCCGTTTATTCTGCAACACACATAATAGACTGAACATGGATTCTGCGCGGGGTTTTCACACTCTTGTTCTAATGTGTCCCCTTAATAGTAGTGCTGAACAATACAGGTAGTTCCCCCTAGAGGCATGTGCCAGTAATGTTTTAAATTAGACTTGCAGTCTACCACAGCATGGGAGTGTCGTTTTTTTTTTTTTTTTCTCTCTCTGTCTGCCTGTGTGCTCCTGTTGTTGTCATAGTTTTTTTTTGGTCTTTGCTGGTCCGCTCCCCTCCGGCCTGTTCCCCCTTCCGCCCACCCTGGGGGGGTGGGGGGTGGGGGCTTGGGTGTCATTGGGTGTTCAGAGCTCGCCCTCGAGGGGGAGGTACTGTTATGATCCGAGCGCTGATCTCATCCGCACTTGGGTCATACGTCATCTCCTGCAGGCTTGACAGCAGTGATTACCCTCTGGCTCCCCGGGCTCTTATTGTGACAGCACTCGGAGGAGCTTCCTGCTGTCAAAGCCTTCCAGCTGTGATGCATTCAGGGCTCATTAGCGGCCGGCATTTAAGCGGACCCTGAATGCAGCCCAATGCAGCAGTCTCCGTCAAAACTCCTCATTGTCTGACGCATCGGGGATTCCCCGGCTCTGACGCTGTCTATTTCATCGTCTACGATTGTAAGTTTACCCTGTTGTGATCCTGTTTTCATTATAGTGTGTTTTAGCCCATCAAGGCTCATTCCTTTCCATTACTTTGTTACCTTGTGTTATCCTCTGTTCCTTCGTCCTAATAAACATAATTGCAAACTCACTGGTGACTTGTGGTGTCTTATGATGGCTCGCGAGGGCCACCGTGACACAAATATCCCTAACTTTTTATGAGTAGTGTGTATATATATATATATATATATATATATATATATATATATAGTGGGGTAAAAAAAGTATTTAGTCAGCCACCAATTGTCCAAGCTCTCCCACTTAAAAGATAAGAGAGGTTGTAGAAGGTGTGCTCAAATGATGAGGCTTAGTTTAGTCGTAAACCAGCTTTATTGACAGAACACAGCTTCTAGCATTCTCAAAGCAGGAAAGAGAAAGAATCATATCTCATCACCCTTTTATATGTTTCCAGCATCAGAATTCAAGTCACATGGTGTTTTCAGTAAACATACAGTCACAAAGCATCCCTTTGAATCTTCACCATTGTCTCTCATTTCCTGATGAACCGGAAATCTCTCCGGGGCATCTTCTGTGGGACAAAGAGACAAATCTCACACCTCCTTGTTATCTTCTGCAGATTCGAGTCCTTTGTCCTTGCAGACGTGACACCCTCAATACACATGCAGTCCTGTCTCTGTGGAAACGTGAGCCCACAATGTGTGTCGCCCACACTACCCCCCCCCAAACGTCTAGTAAGGGCAAAACCTGCATGACATAAAAAAAAAAAGGAAAACACAAAACACTCTATATATCACTAATCAATCCACCAACTGCCTAGGTTTTAACTTTCTGCCGAATCTGCTGCAACCTGGCTTGGCTGCACCTGCAACATCTCTCTGCACCTGTGGATTAAAGCTGTTAGCACCTTTCTGTGAAGATCTTGGAGAATGTCCTCTCGGCGGCCTGCCACGGCGGGGGGGGGGCCTCGCAAGCTGCACTTCCTCATCAGCCAAAACAAAGGCGGGTTTGAGCCTGTTTATGCAAATCAACTCCCTTCTGTCCCCTAAATCTAGCAGAAAATGCTTCTGCCCAGTCTCCAGCACTCGGAACGGTCCGTCATAAAATGGCCGCAAACTTGGACGCTGAGCATCATGTTTAACAAAAACAAACTCTGCATTTTTTAAAGCCTTTGGCACAAAAACGTGCGGTAAACTGTGATGGACCGGGCCAGGGAGCGTGTTTGCTCCCGAGTCGCTCTGCCACGGCTGAGCAGGGGGGCCATTTGGTGCGGGATTATCGGGGAGAAATTCCCCCGGCAAACGGAGAGGTTGTGCAAAAACTAATTCAGCCGGGGAAGCATGCAAATCTTCCTTAGGTGCAGAACGCAACCCCAATAAAACCCATGGAAGTTTGTCCACCCAATTTGTATCCGTCAGCGACGCTCTGAGGGCTGCTTTCAATGACCTGTGAAAGCGTTCGCATAAACCATTAGCCTGGGCGTTATACGCGGTAGTGCGATGAATCTTCACCCCCAAGCTGCGGGCCATCGATGACCATAGTTTGGAAATAAATTGGGGACCCCTGTCGGACGTTATGTCCGACGGTACACCGAAACGCGCAACCCACGCTGCTAAAAATGCTCGCGCAACTTCTTCCGCTGTGGTTGATGTCAGAGGAATCGCCTCTGGCCAACGCGTGGTGTGATCCACCATCGTCAAAAGATGTGTGTGCCCGTGTGATAATGGGAGCGGGCCCACCAAGTCAACATGCACGTGATCAAAACGCTTAGCGGGGATGTGAAAAGGTTCCAACGGGGCCTTAGTGCGTCTGTGTATTTTGGCTCGCTGACACGCTACGCAGGCTGCCGCCCATTCCTTGACCTGTTTGCGCAACCCGGGCCAAACAAATTTCTCCCCCACCAACTTAATCGATGCGCGCACCCCCGGGTGCGCGAGAGAATGGACCGAGTCAAAAACGTGGCGACGCCACGCGGCTGGCACCACGGGGCGGGGTCGTCCCGTGGAGACATCGCAGATTAGTGGGGGCATACCACTTTGTTGCTCCCTGTGCTCCAGCCTTAACCCTGTTGGTCCAGACTGGAGCGCGCGCACGTCCACGTCGTTAACCTGCTCCGCAGCCATGGCTGCATAATCTAACCCAACACAGACCGGGGCTGCGCGCGCTCCCGCGTCGCTGCCCGGGCCCGCAGCCACGGCTACAGATTCTGCCCCTATGGGGCTTGGTGGTGCTACCGCGCGCGAGAGGCAGTCTGCCACAACATTGTGTTTACCCGCGACATGCTGAATATCAGTAGTGAACTCCGATATTGCGGCTAGTTGCCTTTGTTGTCGGCCTGACCAGGGTTCTGAAATTTTGGCCATCGCAAACGTTAGCGGTTTATGATCCACAAACGCGGTGAAACGTCGCCCCTCTAACCAGAACTGAAAATGACGGATGGCCAAGTGTAGGGCCAAAAGCTCCCTGTCAAACGCACTGTATTTACGCTCACTATCGCGCAAAGTCCTGCTGAAAAACGCGAGGGGTTGCCAGGTACCTGCCACAAACTGTTCAACTACCGCCCCCACCGCTACATCGGAAGCGTCAGTGGTGAGCGCCATGCGGGCCGTTGGAACTGGGTGCGCTAACAAAACTGCGTTTGCCAGGGCTGATTTGACCTGGGCAAAAGCGCGCTCCCGCTCCGGAGACCATACAACTTTATTTGTGGGCTTTTGTTTTTTTAACGCGGTGTACAATGGCTGCATGAGCCGTGCTGCGCTTGGGAGGAACCGGTTGTAAAAATTAACCATCCCTAGAAACTCCTGAAGCGCCTTGACCATTTGAGGTTGTGGAAAATCCGTTATGGCACGCATTTTATTTGGAAGAGGAACCGCTCCTTCTGCCGAAACGTGATGTCCCAAAAAATCAATCTGCGCCACCCCAAACTGGCACTTCGCTGGGTTAACTATTAACCCGTGCTCTGCCAGCCTCCGAAAAACTGCTGTGAGGTGTTTTTCGTGCTCGCCCTCGGACGCGCTGGCTACCAAAATATCGTCCAAATAAACGAACACGACAGGAAGGTCGCGTAAAACTGCATCCATCATGCGTTGGAAAGTCTGCGCGGCCCCCTTGAGGCCAAAAGGCATACGCAAAAACTTAAAAAGGCCGAAAGGAGTTATGACCGCTGTTTTGGGTACATCTTGCACGCACTGGAACCTGGTGGTAACCGCGCACCAAGTCTATTTTAGAAAAAATGCGCGCCCCCACCAAATGAACAGAAAAATCCTGGATGTGCGGAATCGGGTAGCGGTCATGAGCTGAAACGTTGTTCAACCTGCGGAAATCGCCGCAAGGTCGCCACGAGCCGTCAGCCTTTGGGACCATGTGTAACGGCGAAGCCCAAGAGCTCTTGGAGCGTCTAACAATGCCCAGTTTTTCCAGATTAGTGAACTCCTCGCGCGCGATGGCCAGTTTAGCTGGGTCCAAGTGCCGAGCTTTTGCAAAAACGGGAGGGCCGGTGGTGGTTATGAAATGCTCCACCCCATGTTTAGCCACCGTTGCCGAAAACGTGGGGACTGTGAGTGCTGGGAACTGAGCAAGCAATGTGTGAAACTTACCACCCGCAGCTGAGACGCTGGCATGTGCAGTCGGCGGGGCCACCCGAGCTGTGCAGGGAATAGAATGAAAGGACAGTGCATTAATCAGACGTCTATTAGCAAGGTCAACCAATAAACCATGTGAGCACAAAAAATCAGCCCCTAACATGTTGAAACTGACTGCTGCTACAATAAATGTCCACTCAAATGAACGGCCCTGTAAGGACAGAAGCATGGTCCTCTCACCGAACGTTTTAATTGTGGAGCCGTTCGCTGCTGACACTGACACCCAGGGAGCTTTAGAAGGCATCAGCCGTTCCGCGTAGGTGGGTGTGACGAAACTCAGCTGAGAGCCCGTGTCCACGAGGAACTGTTTCCCCGAGCGTGCATCCGTCAGGTAAAGCAGCCTGTTCTCGTTGCCGAGGGTCGCAGCTGCTACCGGCCCTCGGTCTTGGCGTTTCCCTGGCGCTTAAAGTTGCACGGTGGGACGCACCTGTGCGCTCTCTCTGCAAAACGGCGGTGGTAGAAACACGGGCCGTCCTCCGCTCCGCGTCGTCTGGCTCCCGTCGCCGCCGTCGTTGGTGCGTCTGGCGCCGCGGCCGCTGGACCTGCACTGTCTCCGGACGCCGTTCCCGGGCTAGCCGCCGCGGCCGAAACCGCGTTCCGCTTGTGGGCGTCGACCAACCGCTGCGCCTCTTTGCTTAACCCATGGTAGTCTCGCCTGGCCAATCGGGGCGACTCTGCCAGGGCCACTCTCACTGCTGGCGGCAGGGTCCGAAGGAAAAGGTGGGCGAAAATGAATTCGCCATCCTCAGAGTCTATGAGCTTCAGCATCTTCACCATCAGGTCCACAGGTCTATCGTTTTCTGACTCCGTCAACGTCAGGAGCCCCTCTGCTCGTTGTTGGACTGAAGGGGTGAAATGGCTGATCAGCACGTCCTTCAATGCGCTGTACTTGTCGCTGTCTGGTGGATGATTAACCAGATCCTCCACTCTCTGGACCGTGTTGCTGTCCAGCTTCGCTACCACGTGGTAGAATCTTGTGTCGTCGTTGGAGATTCTCCGGAGGTTGAACTGCGCCTCGACTGCGCTAAACCATGAGCGCGGGCTGTGCTGCCAGAAATCGGGCAGCCAGATCGTGGAGGCGGCCATCAGGCTGGCTTCCGCCGAGCCCCGCTCGGGAGAATTCTGTCTGCTCATTTCTCGTAGTAGGTCACCAGTGTAGAAGGTGTGCTCAAATGATGAGGCTGAGTTTAGTCGTAAACCAGCTTTATTGACAGAACACAGCTTCTAGCATTCTCAAAGCAGGAAAGAGAAAGAATCATATCTCATCACCCTTTTATATGTTTCCAGCATCAGAATTCAAGTCACATGGTGTTTTCAGTAAACATACAGTCACAAAGCATCCCTTTGAATCTTCACCATTGTCTCTCATTTCCTGATGAACCGGAAATCTCTCCGGGGCATCTTCTGTGGGACAAAGAGACAAATCTCACACCTCCTTGTTATCTTCTGCAGATTCGAGTCCTTTGTCCTTGCAGACGTGACACCCTCAATACTCATGCAGTTCTGTCTCTGTGGAAACGTGAGCCCACAATGTGTGTCGCCCACAAGTTCTCCAATTTTCATCATAGGTATACCTCAACTATGAGAGACAAAATAAGAAAAAAAAAATCCAGAAAATCACATTGAAGGATTTTTAATGAATTAATTGGTAAATTCCTCGGTGAAATAAGTATTTGGTCAATAACAAAAGTTCATCTCAGTACTTTGTTATATACCCTTTGTTGGCAATGACAGAGGTCAAACGTTTTCTGCAAGTTTTCACAAGGTTTTCACACACTGTTGCTGGTATTTTGGCCCATTCCTCCATGCAGATCTCCTCTAGAGCAATGATGTTTTGGGGCTGTCGCTGGGCAACACAGGCTTTCAACTCCCTCCAAAGATTTTCTATGGGGTTGAGATCTGGAGACTGGCTAGGCCACTCCAGGACCTTGAAATGCTTCTTACGAAGCCACTCCTTTGTTGCCCGGCGGGTGTGTTTGGGATCATTGTCATGCTGAAAGACCCAGCCACGTTTCATCTTCAATGTCCTTGCTGGTGGAAGGAGGTTTTCACTCAAAATCTCACAATAAATGGCCCCATTCATTCTTTCCTTTACACGGATCAGTCATCTTGGTCCCTTTGCAGAAAAACAGCCCCAAAGTATGATGTTTCCACCCCCATGATTCACAGTAGGTATGGTGTTCTTTCTCCTCCAAACACGACAAGTTGAGTTTTTACCAAAAAGTTCTATTTTGGTTTCATCTGACCATATGACATTCTCCCAATCCTCTTCTGGATCATCCAAATGCTCTCTAGCAAACTTCAGACGGGCCTGGACATGTACTGGCTTAAGCAGGGGGACACGTCTGGCACTGCAGGATTTGAGTCCCTGGCGGTGTAGTGTGTTTCTGATGTAGCCTTTGTTGCTTTGGTCCCAGCTCTCTGCAGGTCATTCACTAGGTCCCCCCATGTGGTTCTGGGATTTTTGCTCACCGTTCTCGTGATAATTTTGACCCCACGGGGTGAGATCTTGTGTGGAGCCCCAGATCGAGGGAGATTATCAGTGGTCTTGTATGTCTTCCATTTTCTAATAATTGCTCCCACAGTTGATTTCTTCACACCAAGCTGCTTACCTATTGCAGATTCAGTCTTCCCAGCCTGGTGCAGGTCTACAATTTTGTTTCTGGTGTCCTTTGACAGCTCTTTGGTCTTGGCCATAGTGGAGTTTGGAGTCTGTCTGTTTGAGGTTGTGGACAGGTGTCTTTTATACTGATAACGAGTTCAAACAGGTGCCATTAATACAGGTAACGAGTGGAGGACAGAGGAGCCTCTTAAAGAAGAAGTTACAGGTCTGTGAGAGCCAGAAATCTTGCTTGTTTGTAGGTGACCAAATACTTATTTTACTGAGGAATTTACCAATTAATTAATTAAAAATCCTTCAATGTGATTTTCTGGATTTTTTTTTCTTATTTTGTCTCTCATAGTTGAGGTATACCTATGATGAAAATTGGAGACCTCTCTCATCTTTTAAGTGGGAGAACTTGCACAATTGGTGGCTGACTAAATACTTTTTTGCCCCACTGTATATATATATACACTACCGTTCAAAAGTTTGGGGTCACTTAGAAATTTCCTTATTTTTGAAAGAAAAGCACTTTTTTTCAATGAAGATAACTTTAATCAGAAATACACTCTATACATTGCTAATGTGGTAAATGACTATTCTAGCTGCAAATGTCTGGTTTTTGGTGCAATATCTAGATAGGTGTATAGAGGCCCATTTCCATCAACTATCACTCCAGTGTTCTAATGGTACAATGTGTTTGCTCATTGCGTCAGAAGGCTAATGGATGATTAGAAAACCCTTGCGCAATCATGTTAGGTCTGCAATGCTGTAATTGCTGCAAATGAAGGATTCTTTGACGAAAGCAAAGTTTGAAGGAAAAAATTATTATTTCAAATACAAATCATTATTTCTAACCTTGTCAATGTCTTGACTATATTTTCTATTCATTTTACAACTCATGGTGGTAAATAAAAGTGTGACTTTTCATGGAAAACACAAAATTGTCTGAGGTGACCCCAAACTTTTGAACGGTAGTGTATATATATAGGCGAGGCACGAGCGTAGGACGACACAGAATCTTTATTAACCCTCTAACATATATGAATGGCCTATGGCCCCAGCGTGGGACACTGGGGCCGATCCCTGTAGAAGCCTCCCCAGTTTCTCTGTGTTCTCTTTCTATAGCTTTATTAACCTCGCATAGAAACTGGGGCTGGCGCATTATGCTTTGGGTATGAACAAAGGAAATGTGTGGCGCGATTATCATAACACTTGTTACATTCATCGCAATACTGCACAACAACCACTGCTGCCTCTAAAGAAATCAAGTCCTGCTGCCCACTCCCCACTCTACCAACACCCCCCCACTCCCAACACACAGCCCCCCATCCTGACCCTGACCAGGACCCAGGTGAGGACGGAGCTGAGGAAGATCAAGGCGAGGAAGGCGCCGGGACCGGACGGCATCAGCGCAAAGCTCCTCAAGTCCTGTGCAGACCAGCTGTGTGGGATTGTGACGTATATCTTCAACATGAGCCTGAAACTGGGGAGGGTACCACAGCTGTGGAAAACATCTTGTGTGGTACCTGTACCAAAAACTTCCCACCCCAAAGACCTGAACAGCTACAGACCGGTGGCCTTGACGTCCCACTTGATGAAGACCCTGGAGAGACTGCTCCTTGCTCACCTCCGCCCCCTGGTGGAACCAGCGATGGATCCACTCCAGTTCGCCTACCAGCATGGCATTGGGGTGGAGGATGCGGTGATCTTCCTCCTTCACCGTTCTCTGTCCCACCTGGAGAAGCCCGGGAATATGGTGAGGATCATGTTCTTTGACTTCTCCAGTGCTTTCAACACCATCCAACCGATGATCCTGAAGGACAAGCTGCTGCGCGCAGGGGTGGACCAGCACCTGTCATCATGGATCCTGGACTACCTCACGAACCGGCCTCAGTTTGTGAGAACCCGGGACTGTGTGTCCGACACGATCATCAGTAGCACGGGGGCCCCCCAGGGAACGGTGCTGGCTCCCTTCCTGTTCACTCTTTATACTGCGGACTTCTCACACAACACAACACACTGCCATCTACAGAAGTTCTCTGATGACTCTGCGATCGTTGGCCTCATCTCCAATGGAGATGAAGCTGAGTACAGAGGGCTTATCCAGGACTTCGTGGACTGGTGCCATCGGAACTGCCTCCAGATCAACGCGAGGAAAACTAAGGAGCTGGTGGTGGACTGCCGCAGGCATGGGCAGCCCCTCACAGTACCAGTAAATATACAGGGAACAGACATCGAGATGGTGACATCCTATAAGTACCTGGGTATTCATCTGAACAATAAACTAGACTGGTCACACAATACTGATGCACTCTACAAGAAGGGACAGCGCAGGCTGTTCCTGCTGAGGAGACTCAGGTCTTTTGGTGTACAAGGGGCGCTGCTGAAGTCATTCTATGACACGGTGGTGGCATCAGCCATCACTTTTGGAGTGGTCTGCTGGGGCAGTGGCATTACTGCAGCCGATAGGAAGAGACTGAACAAACTGATTAAGAAAGCTAGCTCTGTCCTGGGGCAGCGCCTTGATCCGATGGAGGAGATAGGAGAGAGAAGGACGGTGGCTAAACTGTCATCTCTGCTGGAGTCCGAGTTCCACCCTATGCAGGACATACTGAATGCACTGAGGAGCTCATTTAGCAGCAGACTACATCATCCCAGGTGCACAACCGAGAGGTTTCGTAGGTCCTTCCTACCAACGGCTGTCAGACTGTACAACCTAAGCAGGGCTGCTCGCAGAGATAGCAAAAAAGACGTAACAAACTAATAGTTTTTTGAATGCAGAAGATGCAATAGACTTACACAGTGGTCCTCTCCGGCATACAACTAGGAGCATGCCGGTCGCTATGGAGGGTGAGAGTGTGTATGGGCACATAATCATACCATGCAGGATAGCTGGGTAGACGGTTATGCTGTTTCATTCCATCTAGCGGCAATGCTCTGCACTGTGTGTGTTTATATATTTGCATATTTGTTCCGTCTAGCTGCAATGCTCCGTACTGTGGGTGTTTATATATTTATATATCTACATGTTATTCCATCTAGCTACATTGCTCCGCACTGTGTGTGTTTATATACTTGCATATTTATTCCACCTAGCTGCAATGCTCCGTACTGTGGGTGTTTATATATTTACATATTTATTCCATCTAGCTACAATGCTCTGCACTGTGTGTTCATATATTCATATATTTATTCCATCCAGCTACAATGCTCTGCACTGTGTGTCTGTGTGTGTGTGTATATATATATATTTTATAGTAATACGTACATATGTTTATTAGCTGCTCTTGCTTGCTTGTTTTTTTTTCTTGCCTTCTGATTGTTGCTCTGAGTGTTGCTATCCCTGTGCTGTTGCAATCCTGGAATTTCCCCGTTGTGGGACTAATAAAGGCTTATCTTATCTTATCTTATCTTATCTTAATACATTCACCCCCCTGCCCTTCATGCTGTAGCTTGGAGCAGCAGGGGAAGAAGGCTCCTCATTGTCTGGTCTAGTTACCCCCCGGGGGGGGCTTCCCCCTTCAGTCCATAATTCCGCCCCTCTTCCTGCTTCTGAGTGCGAGAGAATGTCCACATGCTGTGTCTAGTGTTCACCACACAGCCCCCCCCCCCCGAACACCCAGAAGGGGCTGTAACCCCCCGGTCCTTTGGGCTCAAGTCGGTGCCCATGGTAGCTGCAGCGGAGGGATACCGCTCCGGTTGAACTGTCCTGCTGGTGAAGTGTGTCGGAGGGCATGTCAGTCCGTGGGAGGAAAGGGGAGGGGTAAAAAGCATTTACTGCTCCTCTCCAAGTTCCAACACGTTGAACGGCCATGGTTCATGGGCGCACGGGGTCTGGTGCGCATCGTGCTGACGGAACCAAACCGGCAATAGGCAGGCTTTTGGGACAGAGGTGCAGGAAGAATGATGTGGAGGACGAGGGAGAGGTGGGGGGAAACAATGGAGTGCCAGCCCAGGACGTTAAAAGCCTCTGGGCCACGCAAAAATTGTGTGCAGATCAGCCTCGGGTGAGGAACTTTTCCGGTAAACCCTCTGCTGATCCGCAGCGGCTGTGAAAAAAATAAGTCTCTGACAACTCCTCGTGCGGGCCCGGTCCTGCAAGGATCTGGGGAAGGCGAACGGTCCAGTTCCCCGAGGGTGTGTCACGGCAGTGAAGAAAACTCAAGCTGTGTCAGGGAAACTGGCAATTCTGCTTTAGGTGCGGGGGCAGTCCTAAAGGCTCTGGGGAAAGCAATCGGCTTAATTCCCCGTGGATGCACAGCGGCCGAGAAACAAATACAAGTCCCTTGGGCGAAGCTGCCCGGCTGCTTTAGGTGCGATGCTCAAAGCCTAAAGGCTCCGAGAATGGCGATTGGCTGTGTTCCCCAGGAAATGTGCAGTGACTGAGGACAATGTATATGTTCTTGGGCCCGATTTGCCCCGGTGCGGGGCGCGCGCATCCGTGACCACGTAGCTTGCGCTGTCCTTGTAATCCTGCGGTGTGCACACAGGGCTTCTGTGCGCCAAACCCCCGCTGTCGGGAGGTGAAGTCAGGGTCGGTGTATACACTACCGTTCAAAAGTTTGGGGTCACTTAGAAATTTCCTTATTTTTGAAAGAAAAGCACTTTTTTTCAATGAAGATAACTTTAAACTAATCAGAAATACACTCTATACATTGCTAATGTGGTAAATGACTATTCTAGCTCCAAATGTCTGGTTTTTGGTGCAATATCTACATAGGTGTATAGAGGCCCATTTCCAGCAACTATCACTCCAGTGTTCTAATGGTACAGTGTGTTTGCTCATTGCGTCAGAAGGCTAATGGATGATTAGAAAACCCTTGTGCAATCATGTTAGGTCTGCAATGCTGTAATTGCTGCAAATGGAGGATTCTTTGACGAAAGCAAAGTTTGAAGGAAAAAATTATTATTTCAATTCAATTCAACTTTATTTATATAGCGCCATTTCACAACAATAGTCATCTCATAGCACTATCAACTGTAGGGGGGAACCCCCACAGTTGCAGAAAGACCCCAGCAATCAGGCGATCCCCTGTGAGCAAGCACTTGGCGACGGTGGAGAGGAAAAACTCCCTTTTAACAGGAAGAAACCTCCAGCAGAACCAGGCTCAGGGAGGGGCAGTCATCTGCTGCGACTGGCTGGGGGGTGAGGGGATAGAGAAGAAGAAAAGAACAGACATGTAGAGAGCAAACAGCACGATGGGGACTCAATCTATGGGAGAGAACAAACAAATGTTAATGACCAGCAAAAAAAATATTTCATAGAGAGTGAGGAAAGGAGTGAGGCCCAGTGCATTACTGGAGGTCCCCCGGCTGACTAAACCTATTAGCAGCATAACTAAGGGAGGGTTCAGAAACACATGATCCCTCCCTAATTGTAGGCTATATCAAAAAGGTAGGTTTTAGCTCTGTTCTTAAAAACAGAGATCGAGTCTGACTCCCGAATCCAGATTGGCAGCTGATTCCACAGGAGAGGAGCTTGATAACTGAAGGCTCTGCCTCTCATTGTACTTTTGGAGATTCTAGGTATTACAAGTAATCCTGCATTTTGGGAGCGTAGTGCTCTGTTAGGATAATACGGTAGTATCAGATCTTTTAAATAAAAAGGAGCCTGATTGTTTAGAGCTTTGTAAGTAAGAAGAAGGATTTTAAACTTAATTCTAAACTCTATGGGAAGCCAATGAAGGGAGGCCAGAACCGGAGAGATATGATCTCTCTTTCTAGTACCTGTTAAAACTCTTGCTGCAGCATTTTGGATCAGCTGAAGACTTTTTAAAAATGTTTTAGGACAGCCTGATAATAAAGAATTACAATAATCTAATCTCGAGCTAACAAAAGCGTGGATCAGCTTCTCAGCATCACTCTGAGACAAGATGCTCCTAATCTTGGCAATATTACGCAAATGATAGAAGGCAGTCTTAGAAACAAATTTAATATGTGAATTGAAGGACAAATCCTGATCAAAAATAACTCCAAGGTTCCTCACAGAGCTATTAAGAGAAAGAGTAACTGCATCCAAACTGAAAGTTTGATTTGGAAAGGTATTTCTAAGGTTTTTTGGACCAACAAGAATGACTTCAGTCTTATCTGAATTTAATAGCAGGAAATTACAAGTCATCCAAGCTTTGATTTCCTTAAGACAGGCTTCTAACTTGGCTAATTGATTACTATCATCTGGCTTCATTGACAGGTATAATTGTGTGTCATCTGCATAACAATGAAAATGTATACAGTGCTTTCTAATAATGTTGCCTAACGGAAGCATATATAAGCTAAAAAGAGTAGGGCCTAGCACAGATCCCTGTGTAACTCCATGACTAAGCTTTGAGTTGAAAGAAAACTCATTATTTACATGAACAAACTGGAACCTATCAGATAAATAAGATCTAAACCACTGCAACGAAGTTCCATTAAGTCCAACATAGTGTTCTAATCTGTCAAGTAGAATATTATGATCGATAGTATCAAAAGCTGCACTAAGGTCTAAAAGGACAAGTACAGAAACTAGTCCATTATCAGATGCAATGAGGAGGTCGTTAGTGACCTTCGCTAAGGCTGTTTCAGTACTATGATGGATTCTAAACCCAGATTGAAACTCTTCAAGTAAACCATTTCCCTGTAGGTGGTCAAATAATTGCGTAGCGACAACTCTTTCTAAGATTTTTGAAATGAAAGGGAGATTAAAGATTGGTCTATAGTTAGCTAAAGCTCCTGGATCTAGTGTTGGCTTTTTGAGTAAGGGTTTAATTACAGCCGTTTTAAAAGCCTGCGGTACATGGCCTAAAGTTAATGAAGAATTGATTATATGAAGAATAAAGCTATCAATAAGTGGGAAGACTTCTTTAAATAACCTGGTAGGAATAGGGTCTAAAAGACAAGTTGAAGGTTTGGATGAGGAAACTATTTTGTCTAACTCACAAAGGTCGATTGGAGTAAACTCATCAAGACAGACATCAAAAGAAGGAGTTGTAGTAGTTACATTATTTAAGTTAACTGTGGGAAGAATCTGATTGATTTTATCTCTGATGGATGAAATTTTATTATTGAAAAAGTTCATAAAGTCCTGACTAGTAAGCTCTAAGGGAATGCTAGGATTGACAGAGTCCTGACTCTTTGTCAACCTGGCTACAGTACTGAAAAGAAACCTGGGATTATTCTTGTTCTCTTCTATTAATGCAGAGTAATAACTTGTTCTAGCTTTTCTAAGAGATTTTTTATAAATTAAAAGATGATTTCTCCAAGCTAAATAGATTTCATCTAAATTAGTAGAGCGCCATTTTCTTTCTAATTGACGAGTCTTCTGTTTTAAGCTACGAGTTTCTGTGTTGAACCAAGGAGTTAGAAATCTCTGATTAGACTTTTTCTTTTTTAAGGGGGCCACCAAGTCTAGAGCCTGATGCAGAGAAGCTGAAACACTATCCACCATGTTATCAATTACAGAAGGAGCAAGCTGTCTATAGCTTATTTCCGTTGTGTTGACACATGGCATAGAGGAAACAATCTGCATAAATTTGGAAACAGCATCATCTGAGAGGCATCTACTGTAATAATATTTTTCTTTAGGTGCCAAATAGTCAGAAATAGTAAAATCAAAGGTTAACAGACAATGGTCTGACAGTACAGGGTTATGAGGAGATACTACAAGATTTTCTATTTCTATGCCATATGTCAGAACAAGGTCCAATGTATGGTGGAGGTAATGAGTAGAATTTCCTACTTTCTGAGAAAACCCAATCGAGTCTAATATTGAATTAAAAGCCACATTAAGGCAGTCACTATCTACATCCACATGTATATTAAAGTCCCCTACTATAATTATTCTATCAGATTTCAGCACTAAATCAGCTAAGAAATCAGCAAATTCGGATAAAAATTCTGAGTAGGTTGATGGGGGACGATAAACTATGGCAAATAAAATTGGGTTTAACCTAAAATTGCTAAAGTGCCCAATACTGAGGACCAGGCCCTCAAAGGAATTATAACATGTTTTTTGCTTTACATTAACTAGTAATTTGGAATGGTAAATTGTTGCTACTCCTCCTCCACGACCAGAACTTCTGGGATTTTGACAGTTTAAATAACCAGAGGGAGTTGATTCATTTAAACCAACATAATCCTCTTGTCCTAACCAAGTCTCTGTAAGGGATATTAAATCAATCTGATGATCAATTAACAGATCATGGACTAACAGAGACTTGGGAGTTAGAGACCTAATATTTAATAAACCACATTTAATTTTTAAATTATGAGGAGGAACAGAGGCCAAATCATTCAATTTAGAGGCTTTATGTTTAATTTGAGTTTTACCAATATTTTGCTTTATCACTTTGGGATGCTTATACATTATATTTTTATTCACTTTGGAGGGAGCAGACAACGATTCTCTGATGGGGAAGTCAGGGGCTAAGCTGAGGGGTGGCGGATGAAGAGGAGCTGCAGAGAGGCGTGTAAGACTGCGACTCTGCTTCCTGGTCCCAACTCTGAGTAGTCAGGGTTTTGGAAATTTGGATAAAAAAGATGCCAGATTGTTAGATAAATGAGAAGCACCATCCAAAGTGGGATGAATGCTGTCTCGTCTCATAAGACCAGGTTTTCCCCAAAAAGAGCTCCAATTGTCAATGTAGCCCACGTCATTTTTAGGACACCACACAGACAGCCAGCAGTTCAAGGATGACGAGCGGCTAAACATGTCATCACTGGTCAGATTGGGGAGGGGCCCAGAGAATACTACAGAGTCCGACATTGTTTTGGCAAAGTCACACACCGATTCTACATCAAGTTTCGTGACTTCCGACTGCCGGAGACGGATGTCATTAATGCCGGCGTGAATAACAATTGTGGAGTATTTACAGTTACTTTTAGCCAGCATTTTCAAATTTGACTCGATGTCACCTGCTCTGGCCCCAGGAATGCATTTGACTATGACCGCTGGAGTCTCTAGGTTCACGTTTCTGACTACAGAGTCGCCAATGATCAGAGTTTTTTCCTCAGCGGGTGTGTCGCTGAGCGGGGAAAAACGATTAGAAACGTGAACAGGTTGGTGGTGAACCGGGGCTTTGCGACTAGGCTTCCTTCTCACCGTCACCCACCCAGTCTCCTCGCTGCTGAGGAGAGCCGGGGAACCGCTGACAGGGGGGCCTAAGCTAGCTAGCTCCGCTGCAGCTAATGGGCGTCCGTCGAGATTAACTGGCGCAGACGGTGTTTCAATGCAGCGGAGCCGGGATTCCAAATCAGACAACCTCGCCTCGAGCGCCTCAAAAAGACAACATTTATTACATTTACCGTTATCGCTAAAAGAGGCAGAGGTGTAGCTAAACATCTGACAGAGAGAGCACACCAGAGGAGAGGAAAGAGAGCTAGTAGCCATAGCTAATAGCTGGAGAGCAAACCACACAGGCAGACAGCAAAACAGGAAGTGACGATACGTTACCACAAGGAAGTGACGTGGAAGTTCTCCCGACTTCAAATACAAATCATTATTTCTAACCTTGTCAATGTCTTGACTATATTTTCTATTCATTTTACAACTCATGGTGGTAAATAAAAGTGTGACTTTTCATGGAAAACACAAAATTGTCTGAGGTGACCCCAAACTTTTGAACGGTAGTGTATATATATATATATATATATATATATATATATATGTATGTATATATATATATATATATATATATACATTGTGGTGGTGACCCACCACAATCTACAGGGGCATTCATCCCCACACTCAGAAGGTCCGGAAGAAGCAGAGGACCATTCGCATACAGACAGAGAGCCCCTGGGGGGACAACCAGAACAATGGACTATTGTTTATACATCCCTGGATTAAGGAGAAGACGTCCGGGCGCCAGTTGGTCAGGCTAATCATATGTATTGACTGATATGTATATCAATATGCTAATGTGCCATGCATTCTCTCTGTTTGTATAACATATAAAAGAGCTGACAATACATGCCTTGAAAAACACAGCACACACAGCACAGTACAGCACTGTAGCGCACAGTGCTACAAGTGCGTCTCATTATGTTGGAGGAAATAAAACTCTGCAACCTTTCAGCTCATCATATCTCGCCTGAACTTATTCCTCCACACTGGTGACCCGACGTGTCATGGTGTGCCCCTCGCCTGATCTTTTACCTCCACACTGGTGACCTGACAAGGGAGAATGACCGTCTGCTCCCTCTCACCGTACTGTGGATCCCAGAGGACCAGAGAACGCCTGCAACCTCTTCATCCTCACTGCAGCGCGCTCTCCGGAGCACAGTGCTAGGACCGACATGCACCATGAACAGCAACACGAGCAAGCCGAAGGAAGCAGCCTGAACGGGGAAGGACATCGGCGCCGACTGCGTTGATTTCTGCCAAGCTCCCCGAACCTGACTAACCTCACGACAGCGGACCTCCCACGCACGGAAGCCCTGCACACACACTGGAGGATTACGAGGACAGCGCAACTGCCAGCTATGTGGTCACTGCGCCAAGCGCATGCCAGGTACAGAGACGAACCGGCTCCACAGACTGATACATCGTCCTCCGCCACTGCACATGCCCGAGAGACACCCTCAGAACCTTCAGGGCTACTCACTCACCTGAAGCAGACGTGCAGCCCGCGCACAGGACATTGTATAGGTTTCTCAGCCACGGTGCACACTGGGAGTTTAGCCAATTGCTGCCCCCGGTGGCTTTAGGTCTGCTTCCGCACCTAAAAGCCAAACCGCCAAGTCCCTCACACAGCTGCAGTTGTTTCACAGCCGCTACGCATCCTCAGGGAATTTGGCCGTTTGCTTTCCCCACATCCTCGCTGGACCGAGCAGCAAGAGGAGTCAGAGACTCAATTTTTTTCATAGCCGCTGTGGATCACTGCCAGGGTGACCGGGAAAGTCCCTCACCATTGCGGATCCACATGCAATTTTTGCACGGCCCAGACCCCTTTGACGTCCCGGGCCGGCACTCACTTACTCCCACCCCCCTCCTCCTCCTTCTCCACAGCACCTCACTCCCTAAAGCCGGCCGATCGCCATCTTGTTCCATTATGCATGACATGAACTGGCCCCGGTCCACGGCCATTCAATGTGCTGGAACTCGGAGTGGAGCACACTGTCCTTTCCACCCCTCCCCCGCCCCCCCCCCCCCCACGGACTGACACCGGAGCTGGAGCCCAAATGACCGGGGGGGGGGGGGGGTCACAGCCCCTTCTGAGTGTTCTGGGGGGAGCCCTGTGGTGACCCACCACAATCTACAGGGATATTCATCCTCACACTCAGAAGGTCCGGAAGAAGCAGAGGACCATTCACATACGGACAGAGAGCCCCTGGGGGGGACAACCAGAACAATGGACTATTGTTTATACATCGCCGGATTAAGGAGAAGACGTCCGGGCACCAGTTGGTCAGGCTAATCATGTGTATTGACTGAGATGTATATTGTGGAGGAAAAATAAGTTCAGGTGAGATGCGGTGAGCTGGGAGGTAGCAGGATTTTATTTTCCTCCAACATCATGAGACACACTGTAGAGCTGTGTGCCGTGTTGTGCTGTGTGTGGTATTGAGGCATGTATAGCAAGCTGTTTTATACATGTTATACAAAGAGAGAGAATTCATGGCACATTTGCATATTGATATACATATCAGTCAATACATATCAATCGCGTGACCAACTGGCACCCGGATGTCTTCTCCTTAATCCAGGGATGTATAAACAATAGTCCATTGTTCTGGTTGTCCCCCTAGGGGTTCTCTGTCCGTATGCAATCCCTGCTGAGCGTGAGTAGTATCAGTCTGCATTGTGCTGGGTGACCACACGGCTCCCCCCAGAACGCTCGGAAGGGGCTGTACCCCCCCCCCCCCCCCGTTGTTTGGCTCCAGATCCGGTAGAACTGTCAGAGGGCATGTCAGTCCGTGGTGGTGGTGGGGGACGGGGGAGGGGTGGAGAAAAAAAAGTGTGCTCCGCTCCGAGTTCCAGCACATTGAACGGCCATGGATTGTGGGTACAGGGGCCGGTGTGCGTCGTGCGTAATGGAGCCAGACGGCGATCGGTCGGCTTTAGGGAGTGAGGTGTGGGAAGAGCGCTATGGAGGAGGAGGGGGAAGGGGGGTGGGAGTAAGTGAGTGCCGGCCCGGGACGTCAAAGGTGTCTGGGCCGCACAAAAATTTCGTGTGGATCTGCGATGGTGAGGGAATTTCCCTTTAAACCTGGCGGTGATCTCTGACTCCTCTTGCGGAATTGCCCGGGCTATGTAGTTAATGTGTTTCTCATGATAAACTGCTATACAGGTGCCCATGTGAAAAAAACAAAACAAAACATGTAATGTGTGTGTCACCATGTTTGGGGGTGTGTATTACTGTGGGGTTTGCCTGGGTTGGGGTGGTATAATTGGGAATGTTATAGCGGTGCATGACTGTGCCTGTTAACTGACTGGTTGTTTGCTTGTTAAATTGAATTTTCCTCTTTATGTATATAAGTTTATGGGGTTGTTTTGTATTATAATTGGAACATGGCATTATTTTTATTTTATGGACTTTTATTACCAGAGACTGCAGAATAATCTGTTGCAGATTATTCTGCCGCGTGGAGGTGGGACGGTAACAGACGGTAGTCCACCTGTCCCCCTCTAGTTTTAGTTGTTTGTGTGCATGGATAGGCCTATTTTATTTGTTTGTTGTTAGAGTGTGATTCGGGCATTATATTTAGGAGGGCCTAATTAGTGTGCATGTGTTTTGGACTTTTCTAAGGGGTGGGAATGTTATATATTAAAATGAGGTATTATTGTGTGATGAGGGTGGTGGCTCTACCTTTCCGGTTCTGCCACCACCCTGAGTATAAAAGGCTGATGCAGAAGAGTCATGGTCTCTTCTGACCTTCGCCTCTGCCTGTATTGGAGCGCCTGGTTATACTGTGAGTCACTAATAAAGTCAAGTTCTATTGCACCTCCAGCCTCGTTATTGGAATACAGATTATGGACATAACACCATCCATCAATCCATCCATTCATCCACCCATCTTCTACCGTTCCCATTTTATTTAATCATGAGACAGCATTACACAAATTAGGCAGTGACCAAACACTGAGATTGATGGCTTATTATCACTGTATAATGATTTAGGTCAGAGTCAGGCTAAGATTAATCCTAGTGACTTGTCTGTCAGCGCAGGGGTCAATGCTATGAGAAATCAGTGCTTTTCACATCACTAAAATGTAACCGTGTTTTGTGATGTGGGATAATGGAAGCTGTTGCTCGCTAGTCGTTTAAACAAAAACAAGATATTACTCTGTTATTATATGACAGCTGACAACTTTAACTATGTGGAAGGTTATCTCTTAAAGGTGAAATAGATAACATTTTCATGAAAGCAAAGATTTTTTTAAAAAAATAATACAAAGTGTTTAGAAATGTGCAGAATGTAAGTCTTAATGTTCTTCTAAAAATTAGTATATTGATGAAAAAAATATTTTGTAATTTTTGGCTGGTCGACAATAATATAAATATTTACATCCAGAAGCTGGAGGAAAACAAACATGGAAGTCCAGTGAGGATACCACAGCCAATAGCATCGGTAGCTTGACGTTACGTGCCATCTAAAAAAAACCCACCTGCTCTTGTTTTGTTTTTCCTTTTGAATTCTTGGATGGAATATGGGTGGGCAATATAAGCTGCGGCTTCAGCCATCACCCATTTCGGATAACTTATGTTGAACTGTGTAATCAGAGGAGTTATTGTTTAATTTGACCTTGTTGGATTTTTTCTTTTTCCCCCTTTGTTATATTATTCTGTTTCTTTTAATCTTTACTTTTAATCTATCTGAAATAAAGATTAATTAATTCATTAATTAATTCATTCATTCATTCATTCTATCGTTTGGGTTGTTGGGTTGCCAGGTAGTGAATTATTCAGCTAAATACCTTAGTCTCAAGGCAGACGTCAGTTTCCCAATTGTTCTCAAGTATTACACAACAAAGGAGCAGGATAAATATGGGGTCTGCTTTTGATGGCTAATGTCTGCTGAAGAGTCGCAAAGGGCTGAAAAGTCACACAGAGGTGACCACTTTTCTTCTGACAGGTAAGGTAACAAGTGCTAGCTATGATGCTAACTCATCATCTTCTGCCGCTAATCTCGTGGTTAGGGGAGGGGTAGGGGTGGGGGTGGGGGGGGCAACAGTCTAGTCTATGTGACCAACAAAATTTTATTTCTGACATGTTCATATTATTATGAGTGTACGATAATATCAGCCAATATATTGTAATGTTGGGGCCGTGTTAAGGGGGGCAGGGATTTCCCAGCATGCTTTGCCAGCAGAAAACGTTACTTTGAGTGTGTATTTAATGTAATTACTGAGTTATTATACTGCTGCAGCAGTATTCAGCATACAGTATACAGCAGTGTTTATACTGTAGGCAGGATTAGGGCAAGATGTATCTATGTGTGTGTAACCATGATTGAAACGGGGGTCAGGGAGAATGACCTCCCCTCCTGTCTGTGCTCAGTGGTGTGTTTGAATAAAGCCTGTTCGTTGCAACCATCTGCTCCTCTTCTTTGTGTGAACCTCGCCTACGTCACACTGGTGTCAGAAGTGGGGATGGAGCAAGATGGTGGCCAGAACCCGGGCGGAGGTCCAGCGGCCGGGGTGGTTCATCGCTCAGCTGGGAACGGAGCGCAGAGCTGAGACGCCGATCCCCGGAGTAGCTCGCCACGATGGACGGACCAGCGTACCCCGCCTTCTGCCTTTTTCAAGGTAGAGCAGGTGGCGCAGTGGTTAATAATGCACGGTGGCGCAGTGGTTTAGCACTGTGGCAGCACAGTTTACCCTCGGCCGGGGGATCGTGGGTTCGATCCCAGCACCCGACCAACAGTGAGCTGTGTGGAGTTTGCATGTTCTCCCCGTGTTGCGTGGGTTTACTCCGGGATTTCTCCGGTTTCCTCCCGCATACCAAAACATGTAGGTTTAGGGCGCTCGCGCACGCAGCGACCAGCAGCCAGTGGCTTGTCACCAGACTGCAAACCAAATCTACCTACGGGTACAAATAAGTAACAAAAAAAAAACAAACAAACAAAAAAGCAGAGCAAACCAGCCCCGCTTCCCGCCCTTTTCAGGGCAGGACGGGCTGGCGATTCCAGGGCAATCAGGAGTGGCGATCGACCGGGAGGCGACCCTCCCATCCATCCGGCAGTGGGCCAAGATTCCCCGCTACAACAGTGAGAACCTGTTGGATGACCACCTGGCCAGGTCAAGTTGGCTGCCGTGCTGAACGACTGGTCACCGGAGGAAACCGCCGTGCTGAGAACGAGGAGGAGGAGGAGGAGTTATGGCAGACCACGGCGGCGCGTCCACGGAGGAGACGGCCGCGGCGACGCGAGGAAGGGTGCTTCCGCTGCGGAAAGCCAGGGCACATCGCACGGTACTGCCCCGCGCCCAACCCACGACAAATTGGCCCCTCGCCGATGTTAAATTAGAGCGAGGTGGCATGGACGGGGAAAGGCCGCCTCCCGCAGATGCTTCCCCCGGCGGTGACGTCACAGAGGCCCTCGGCGTGCAGCAGCAGCGGAGCAAGCATGACAGATCCGGTCTTTTCCCGGGCTCGGCAGGGGCTGGACGCGGGCCAGCGGCCGCCTGGGAGGTCCTGGCAGCGGTGGAAGTCATGACTCCTGCTGCCAGGGGAGGGACTGTGCGTAGTCCTACTGAAGCTGTTGGATGTGCTGATCGTCGGCATCGAAGCCGCCTCGACACCTGGACTGATTTGCGTTGGACTTCAGGGTTGGACTTTGATTTTTCTGGGGACAGAAACCAGTCTGGGGGTGGGGGCAGTGTAACGTTGGGGCCGTGTTAAGGGGGGCAGGGATTTCCCAGCATGCTTTGCCAGCAGAGAACGTTACTTTGTGTGTGTATTTAATGTGATTACTGAGTTATTATACTGCTGTGTCATTATAACTGCGTTATAATGACCCAGCAGTGTTTATAGGCAGGATTAGGGCAACATGTATCATGTGTTGTGTAACCATGATTAAAACGGAGGTCTGGGAGAATGACCTCCCCTCCTGTCTGCTCGGTGGTGTGTTTGTAATAAAGCCTGTTCGTCGCAACCATCTGCTCCTCTTCTTTGTGTGAACCTCGCCTACGTCACACTGGTGTCAGGAGTGGGTATGGAGCTAGATAGTAGCCAGGATCCGGGCGGAGATCCAGCAGCCAGAGCAGTTCATCGCTCAGCTGGGAACGGACAGCAGAGCTGAGACACCGACCCCCGGAGTGGCTTGCCGCGATGGACGGAGCAGCGGACCCAACGGGACGAGCGTACCCCGCCTTCTGCCTTTTTCAAGGCAGAGCGGGCCGAGCAGAGCAAACCAGCCCCGCTTCCCGCCCTTTTCAGTGCAGGACGGGCTGGCGATTCCACGGCGATCAGGAGCGGCGATCGACCGGGAGGCGACCATCTCATCCATCCGGCAGCGGGCCAAGATTCCCCGCTACAACAGCGAGACCCTATTGGATGACCACCTGGCTCAGGTCGAGCTGGCTGCCGCGCTGAACGACTGGTCACCGAAGGAAACCGACGTGCTGAGAGCGAGGGGGAGGAGGAGGAGTTACGGTAGACCACGGCAGCGCGTCCACAGAGAAGACGGCCGCGGTGACGCGAGGAAGGGGCGCTTCCGCTGCGGAGAGCCAGGGTACATCGCACGGTACTGTCCCGCACCCACCCCACAACAAACTGGCCCCTCGCCGACGTTAAATTAGAGCGAGGTGGCATGGACGGGGACAGGCCGCCTCCCGCAGATTCTTCCCCCCGGCGGTGATGTCACAGAGGCCCTCGGTGCGCAGCAGCAGCAGAGCGAGCAGGACAGATCCGATCTTTTCCCGGGCTCGGCAGGGGCTGGACGCGTGGACGCGGGCCAGCAGCCGCCTGGGAGGTCCTGGCAGCGGTGGGAATCGGCCGGAGCGGGCATATGACTCCTGCTGCCAGGGGAGGGACTGTGCGTGGTCCTACTGAGGCTGTTGGATGTGCTGGTTGTCGGCATTGAAGGCCGCCCCGACACCTGGACTGATTCGCGTTGGACTTATGGATTGGACTTTGATTTTTCTGGGGACAGAAACCAGTCCATGGGGGGGGGTGCAGTGTAACGTCGGGGCCGTGTTAAGGGGGGCAGGGATTTTCCCAGCATGCTTTGCCAGCAGAGAACGTTACTTTGTGTGTGTATTTAATGTGATTACTGAGTTATTATACTGCTGTGCCATTATAACTGCGTTATAATGACCCAGCAGTGTTTATAGGCAGGATTAGGGCAAGATGTATCATGTGTATATGATATTATACACATGATACGTCACAGGTATACACATGATGTATTATTATCACAATAATAATATAAATAAACAGGTTTATTTTCTTACTAACTAATGTTACTGCACAGCATTAGCCACAGGATTTCTTGAGTACTTAAAGTAGCTGTAATTATGTATATGTAGAAATTTATGTCAGATTTTTGACTATCAAGTAATAAACCACTCTGGGCACCCAGCACACGTGTGGGCACCCACGACAATGCAGACTGATAATATTCACGCTCAGCAGGGATTGCATACGAACAGAGAGCCCTAGGGGGACAACCAGAACAATGACTATTGTTATACATCCCCGGAGTAAGGACAGGAATTCCAGCACTAGTTAATCACGCGATTGATATGTATTGACTGATATGTATATCAATATGTAAATGTGCCATGCATTCTCGCTCACACACACAGCACACACACGCACACATACATACACACACACACACACACAGACACACACACACAGCACAGCGCACAGTGCTACAGTGTGTCTCATGTTGATGGAGGAATAAAACTGAAACCTTCAGCTCGCTGTGTCATGCTTGAACTTATTTTGTTCCTCCACACCACAACATTTTTACACCCTCTGTGAGGATTTCCTCCATCATTAGGTGAATAAGCACAGATGGGTGTTTGGACAATGCCACCATGATGCAGCAGAGAAGAGCTCCACCAAACAGTGACTGGAGAGAGGGTCAACAGCTTCTGAAGCCTCTGCTGATGTTGTAAAAATTTAAAATAGGATAGTTAGCAGAATGTTTTCAGTTAACCAATCAATAATGACGAAAGAGGGACTTCCGGTTATGGCTGCCACGTAAGACGGACGTGTCTCACTCTGCTCTGCTCCTGGAGAAAAAAAATCGGCAAATAACTCTCTCATTTGGGACAGAACGTATCCCAGCGTTTGGGCGAGGATATGTCGGCGAAGCCTAAGGCTGGAAAACCAGGTAGAGGAAAAAGCGAGCCGCCGAAACAGTCCAAATTAACGGACTTTCAGGTCTGTGACGCAGCAAATAAAACTCCATATATGGCGGAGGAGGCTGGCAACGGTGCGATGTCTGCGGGGAGTGGCGCAGATGCGCTGATGGCTGCCATGAGTTCAATGAGAGCGGACTTTTCCTCTAGATTTGATGGGATTATGACAGCGTTGGAAGGAATAAGAAAGGAATTGGGTGACTGTGTAGAACGAACGGCGCAGATGGAGCTCTGTCTCGCTAGTGCTGAAGATGACGTCACCCGTCTTCAATTAAAGGTGCGCACTTTGGAAAAAAAAAATAAATGTCTGGAAGATAATATTTTGGATTTGGAATCTCGGTCGAGACAGAATAACTTGAGGCTGGTGGGTCTTCCAGAGGAATCAGAAGGTCGGGACGTATGTTCCTTTCTGGAAAAGTGGATTCCGGAGGTGCTGGGCAGCGAGGAGTTGCAATCAGCAGTGGTTCTGGAAAATGCACATCGTATTGGCCCACGGAGAGATAAGGGACCGCCGAGGACCTTAATTATGAAGTTTCTTAGCAACAGAGACAGGATGAAGATCTTCAACGCTGCACGAGCTAAAGGAGAGATTAAACACCAGGATCAGCAGGTGCGGTTCTACTCAGATTTGGCCACAGGAATCCAACAATTGAGGAAGCAGTTTGATCCCATACGTAAGGAGCTGCGCAACCTTGGGATTCGTCATGGTGTAATCTATCCTGCGAGACTGCTGACCACGTATGAGGGCAGAACCCACATCTTCAAGACCCCAGAGGAGGCGCAGGAGTTCATCAAGAAGATCAAAGAAGAAGAAGAGACTGGTGGGAGCTAAGCATGAACAAAATATAAGGTAGAATAATTAAGCATTTGCACAGGCATCTGACTGACTTGAAGTAAATAGTAAGTTTACAAAATATAGATTGTATTATATATAAAAAAACAAACAAAAAAAAAACAAAAAAAAAAAAAACTATGATGTACAAAGTTGTTAAAAATTTTGGAGAGTTAATGTTACGTCATTAAAAGCAGTAGAGTTAGGGTGATTGGGAGGATGAAGAAGGAGTGGCTTAGGCTGTTCCCCGTGGGTGTGGAGTGGTCGATGGCTATATCGGGAGACGGAATTTTTCTTTTGATTTTGGGGGGTTTGCCACAAGTGTGGGAAGGGGAAATTTGTTTGTGTGTAGTTTGCAGGATGAATGTTCAACCACTCATGTTTTTGCTTCTCTGTATGAGCATGTTTACTCTGCAAGGTAATCCCAAACTCTCTATTGATCATAAACCAAAGTGTTAATCTTAATTTAACTTCATGGAATTGCAGAGGTCTACAAAATTTAAAAAAAACTTAAACAAGTTATGAATAAAATAAAAGACATGGGTTCAAAAATTGTGTTTTTACAAGAAACTCATTTAATAGAGGAGGATATAAAAAGAATTAGGAGTAGATGGCAAGGAAGTGTCTTCACCTCATCATTCTCATCCCGGGCCAGGGGAGTTATGACTCTCATACATAAATCAGTTCCTTTTCAAGTGAAAAATGTAATTGGAGACAAATTTGGAAGATATGTAATCATTCAAGGTTCTTTGCTATTAGAAAATATAAATCTTGTGAACTTATATGGTCCCAATATAGATGATCAAAAGTTCTTTGCTAATTTATTTCTTATCATCACTTACAGGGCAACATATAATAGCAGGGGATTTTAATTGTACATTGAATCCAGGTATAGATAGATCAACAGGACTGGATTGTACGCACAATGGATGTAGGATGACTATTAATCATTTTATGAAAGAATTGAGATTGTTAGATATATGGAGAGAAATGAAACCACAAGTTAAAGCCTATTCTTGTTATTCCAGTACCTACAAGACATTCTCACGTATTGATTATTTTTTGATTTCCACAGAATTAAGGTCTAAGATTCAAAACTGCTTTTATGATAACATCGTGATCTCTGATCATGCACCCTGTTGTCTAATACTGTATATGTAGATAAAAAATTGACAGAGGAATCAGGTAGATGGCAATTTCAGCATAAATGGCTTCAGGATGAGGAATTTGTCAAGTATATAGAAAAACAGAAAGACGAGTTCTTTGACATCAATACTACACAAACATCAGCATGTGTAAAGTGGGAGGCTTTCAAAGCTTTTATTAGGGGACATATTATTAGTTATACAGGATCAAAATCTAAGAAGACTCGAGAGGAGAGAGTTAAATTGGAACATAAAATAAAAAGTCTTCAGGAAAAAGTGTATGCAGGAAGTGACCCAAGGTTGGAGAATGAATTACTGATTTTGAGAGCTGAATACGACAAAAAATCAGCGAATAGAGCTGCCTCGAGTCTTCTAAGATTGAAACAATCTTTTTATGAACAAGGTGAAAAATCAGGAAAATTATTGGCATGGCAGATTAAACAATTAGAAATTAAAACACCAATTACCAGTATTATAAGTAACGGACAGGTAGTTATAGATCCTTTAGAAATTAACAGAGCCTTTAGAGATTACTATGAAAAATTATATGATACCAAAAATGAATTTGATTTAACAAAACTAAATGGGTTTTTGAACGAACTATCTATACCGTGTATTCCAAATGAAAACAGGAAGATACTGGAGTCTAAAATTAGTCAAGAAGAAGTTGGGCTAGCCATTGATAATATGAAATCAGGAAAAAGTGCAGGACCAGATGGTCTTCCAGTTGACCTTTATAAAAAATTTAAGAATAAATTAATAAAACCTTTTTTGGAAATGGTTTTAGAAGCATTTCAAAATAATAATTTACCATCATACATAAATAATGCCTTAATTATACTGCTGCCAAAACCAGGTAAGCCCTCTAATAAATGTGAAAATATGAGATCAATAAGCCTATTAAACGCCGACCTTAAGATAATCTGTAAAATTTTAGCAAGACGAATACAAGAAATTTTACCAAATATTATTAATCGAGATCAGAATGGCTTTATAAAAGGAAGACAAGGCTTCCATAATGTAAGAAGACTATTTAATATTATTTATTTTAATAAAGAAGCACCGGATACAGCTCTCCTATCACTGGACGCCGAAAAGGCCTTTGATAGAGTTGAATGGCCCTTTCTTTTTGAAGTCCTACAAAGGTTTGGACTTGGAAATAATTTCATAAAATGGGTTCAAATAATATACAATAATGCTACAGCAGAAATCCTAACAAATAACAATATTTCAAAACCAATAAAAATCAATAGAGGATGTCGACAAGGCTGTCCACTTTCACCTTTACTGTTTACTATGGCAATTGAACCTTTAGCGATAGCGATACGTTTACATTCACAAATATATGGAATTAAAGTTGGACCAACAGAACATAAAATCTCCCTGTACGCCGATGACATAATTTTGTTTATGTCGAATCTAAAAAAATCAATTCCAACCTTGTTGAATTTAATAAAGAATTTTGGGGAAATATCAGGATATAAAATAAATAAAACTAAATCTTCAATATTAATGCTAAATGAGACCCAGAGAAATTACCCAGCCCCTGAGGTAAATCAATTCAATGTTGTAAATCAGTTTAAATATTTAGGAATCCAAATTGTGCCTAAGCTAGAATCAGTCGCCAGTGTCAACTATGAAGCCTTAATGTCAGATATCAATGAGTTAACTCAGAGATGGATGTCACTACCAATGTCGATGATCGGGAGAATCAATATACTTAAAAGTAATATTTTACCTAAAATACTTTATTTATTTCAATACATTCCCTTATCACCACCTTTAGATTTATTCTCAAGAATAAAAAAAAAGTTAGTGGAATTTATATGGAACAACAGGAGGGCTAGATTACGTCTGTCTTTATTATATTTACCATTTGATCGTGGAGGTCTGAAATGTCCAAATTTTATGTTGTATTATTGGTCGGCACAACTGAGGTCTATGACATATTATTTTTCATCAAATGATCTCCCTCACTGGACTGAAATGGAATCATACAATTTACCTTTACCTCTTCCCATATTCATATACTCAGATTTGGCAAAAAAATTACAAAAACAAGTTAAAAATCCATTTGTAAAGCATATGATCAAAATATGGTGTGAAGCTAAAAACTATTTAAAAGAACCACAGTTATTGTCACAATTTAGTCCAATATGGGGTAATCAATATTTTAAACCAGGGAGAGCGGACGCTGTATTTAAAGTATGGAATTTAAAAGGGATACAAAAGATTCAGGATTTATATTTGCCATGTGCAGATAACATAATGTCTTTTGAAGAGCTGAGGATCAAATTTAATCTCAATAGAACACATTTTTTTAAATATCTTCAACTTAGAAACTTTATTCGATCAAATCAAAATAAAGCTCTCACTCGACCTATTTATTCATCCTTGGAAAAAATGATGATGAAAGATAGTAAAAGAAAGGGTATTATTTCAGAGTTTTATAACTCATTGACACTATCTTCAAGTGAAAATTCACTGAAAAGATTAAACTACTGGAAAGAAGATCTGCAAACTGAAATTTCAGAGGAACAATGGGAATTGGCTTGTACAGAAGCTCAAACCAAATCAATAAACGTACGCCTTAAATTGATACATTTCAAATGGTTAATGCGGATGTATGTTACACCGGAGGAGTTAAATAGATATAACAAAAATATACCAGATACATGCACAAAATGCATGGAAAGTAAAGGAACCCTATTTCATTGTGTATGGGAATGTAGATTAATAAGAATGTTTTGGGAAGAGGTGAGGGTAACAATTGAAAAAATAATCTCAAAACAAATCATATTGAATCCTAAACTGTTTCTGTTGGGTCTGTACCCAGAAAAGCATAATTTTAATAAAAGTGAAAGAACATTCATAGACCTCAGTTTGCTTAATGCCAAAAAATGTATTGCACTATTATGGAAAAAGACTCATAGACCAGATGTGACTCAGTGGTTAAGACAGATGTTAACAAACCTTCCATTAGAAAGAATAACATATATACTGAAATCAAAGGAAATTGTGTTTGAGAATATATGGAGACCTTTTATTGATTATGTAAAAAATTTAAACATAACTCTTGAAGAAGAAGGTGAATGATGTGTGTGGACCTTGTAAATTCCAAACTGGTGAACATAATATGTATACTTATGTATTGGATTGTCTAGACTAAACAGAGGAGCATTGTTGAAGACTTGATTTTGTTGGTGGTTGTTGGTGTTTTTAGTGCATTTTTTTTTTTTGTAGTACTTTAGTGTTAGTGTTTGATTGTTTGTATCATGTTTGTTAAAAAAAAAAGGTTCAATAAAGATATTGTGGAAAAAAAAAAAAAAGCATTACCTCCTTGGCGGAGGTAATAAACTGAAGTGTTGCTGTTGTGTCCATCTCCATACTCCCAGGCTGCGGGCGTTGTAATTCATCGCACAACTGCGTACAACCCACAGGCCAATGGGTTATGCGAGCGTTTTCATAGATCACTGAAAGCAGCACTCAGGGGTTCACTGACGGATGCAAATTGGGTAGACAGGTTGCCGTGGGTTTTATATTGGGGCTGCGCTCCACGGCAAAAGAGGATTTGGAAGCTTCCCCGGCAGAGAGCTTGTTTTTGTGCAGCCACTATGGCTGCCCGGGGAATTTCTGCCAAATAATCCCGCGCCGGACAGCTACCCGTCTCAGCTTTTGCAGCGCAAACACAGGCATGCTGCCGGGCCCGGCCCACCACTGTTTTGCGCGTGCTTTTGTGGCTAAAACTTTGAAGAACGCGGAGTTCGTGTTTGTCAGACACGACGACCAGCGCCCTCCATTGCGCCTGCACACATGTTGAAAATGGCCGTATCTCACAATGTTAAAGAATCCTTTAAAAAATTGCTGTATCCAGACGGTGATCCGGATCATCCCCAAAATTTAATCAGTTCTTCCTTGTACCATTTCCAACAAGCATTGTTGAAGATTTGATTTTGTTGGTGGTTGTTGGTGTTTTTAGTGCATTTTTTTTTTTGTAGTACTTTAGTGTTAGTGTTTGATTGTTTGTATCATGTTTGTTAAAAAAAAAAGGTTCAATAAAGATATTGTGGAAAAAAAATAATGACAAAAGAAATATTATTTCTCAGCTTATCTTTTATTGAAGCACGCAAAGGGTTAACAAACAGCTGTGGGTCTTTCTCTTCAGCACAACCTGGCAGAAAAAGAACCCCAAACAAAGGCTTGAAACAAATACATATAGGCTTCAAGTTACTGGGCGTTCCCAGTAACTTTCCAACAAAGATCTGGTCCTTGTCCAAACTGGTTCGAATTGGTCCTCTCAGCGTTATCTTCCCCAGATGTCTTCTCCTCAGCACTTTACGATTCCACATCCTGTTGTTGCCTGTGTCTCTCCAGCACTACGCGACCCTCACCCCATGCCCATATATGGAAGTAAAAGAGATACAAGAGCAGTTGGGTGTGTGAAGGTGTGTGAGTGGAGCTAAGGATATGCATATCTAAGCACTTTGTGTAATATCTAGCTAACTAACTAATTTTCACTATTTATTTATTATAACAATTACCCTCTTTTGACTCCATTTTTATGGAGTCAGTAACTATGGCAGGCACAACAATAAACAGGCACCAGACACCTGATGTCATTTTCACATGAGATGAGCGAAAAACCTGTAGGCAGTATATACTTTCATGAGTAATCATTGTAATGCAGTTTCTTTATTCATTCAGTGCATATTTACAGGCAAAAACTCTCATCTCAGCCCCACTACCCTTGGTGGGCTTTTGAAAACTTTATTAACACACATGTTATATCAGGAAAAGAAACATATGCAAAACAAAACATTTTCAGTCAAAACATTTCTTCTTCTCTCCTTCATCACTGTCATTCCCAAATGAACAATGCTCCTTCCCGTGGAGAAGAGACTTTTTCTCCTCTTGGGAGTGGACTTGAGCCATCATCCTCTGGACTGGCTCTTTGGCTAGGGCTGTGATTATGCATCTTTCCAGCAATGTTCTCAAGCATGGGATGCAGCAACAACCCACCACAAGTATCACTGCTAGTGAGATGACTACAATCAGGATTACTGAACGTATCACATGCCCCCAACGTCCAAAGATGGACTGAAGCCAAGATGTAAATGCATCAGGTTCATATCCAGTATTTTGACCAAATTCAGTGCATAGGCCTTCCAAAGCATCTATAGCACGTGTAATACTTCCATCTGGACTTGTGTGGTTAGGGATAAAGGTACAGCACATAGAGCCAAAAATCTGACACACTCCCCCAGACTCTGCCAGGAGCATGTCTAGAGCAATGTGATTTTTATATGTCATGAGAGATCTTGCCTTCAGTTGTTGATGAACTCCTTTAAGGGCGTCCACTGTGAAATTCAACATTCGCTGCTGGTTATAATAGACATACTCAATCCAAGATTGCATTTTAATAGCTTCTATTATCTGTCCAACCCAAGGAATAAAGTGAGTGAACAATGCTGCCTTATAATTTCGGCCCTTAAACTCACCCAGAACTCCCCTGACTCTTCCTGTGGAATCTATCCATTGCCTAACACCACCCAGTGTATCTTCCATAACTGCAAGTGTATTTCTTTTAGCTCTGATCTCTCTTTTCACTCGCATGCCTATCCTGGTATTATCTAGGGGGCCCAATGGGAGAATAGTGAATGGCATTACTAATTTTTTTTTTTTTTACTCTTTATTTAATATGGACATAACAAATTACATTAGTACAATCACAAGGAGAGACCAGATGTTTTGCATAGGTGTATGTAGCAGAAGTGCTAATTCTCAACACCAGTCCATAGGTGGCTTATATAATAATAATAATGCATCAGATTTATATAGCGCTTTATCATAGACACTCAAAGACGCTTTACAAGTAGATACATTATTCATTCACTCCAGACAGACAATGGTAGTGGCAAGCTACTACTGTAGCCACAGCCGCCCTGGGGCAGGCTGACGGAAACGTGGCTACCAATCCACGCCAACGGCCTCTCCGGCCACCGCCGAACATTTATACACATTCATACCCAGTGTTATGGGCACTGGAGGCAATGCGGGTGAAGTGTCTTGCCCAGGGACACAACGGCAGGATATCTGGGGAGAGCGGGATTCGAACCGCCAACCATCGGGTTATTAGACGACCTGCTCTACCTCCTGAGCCACTGCCGCCCCAATATATATATATATATAGGTCATAAGTTAGCCTATACATACAAAATTTATAAGCTAATTAAAATTACAAATACATTACAAATTATAAATAGAGCAAGAGATCCATGATCACAACAAACATAATAATTCAGACTAGATATGTACACATTGCTGATGGGATTTTAGCCAATCTTTAACGCCTCTGTTGAAGAGGTTGGCATTTGTCACCAATTTTAAGTGAGTTGGCAGAGAGTTCCATAAGTTTGCCCCTTTTATGGAGAAAGCAGACTGACCAAATGAAGTTCTAGACATGGTGTTAATGCAGTCACCATTGATGGAAGCTTGTGTGCTTGCACTGCTAGAGCTCGAGCATCTAGCCACCAAACCAGAAAAAGGAGGTGAAACAAGATTGTATAGACATTTAAAAACCAGTCTGATATTACAGAAGATAATAAAATTTTCAAAAGTAAAAAGATTGTGCTTGACTAAAATACCACAGTGATGCCACCGCACTGGTTTGCGGTCCAAGATTTTTATAGCCTGTTTATATATTACAGTTATGGGTTTTAGTGTAATTTGAAATGTTTGTGACCAAGATGTGATACAGTATGACAGATATGAAAGAATCATCGCGTGCATATATGTATGAGCAGTTCTGAATGACAAATCCCTTCTAATGAGACGGAAGCAATTTAAATTGGGTTTGACCTTCTTACAAATGTAATGCACCTGCTTGTCAAATCGCAGGTTCCTGTCTAGAATGATCCCTAGATACTTGACCTCATTCACTTCAGTAAGCACCTCATTTCCAATTTTAACATCAAAAACATCATTCATGGGCCTGTTTCTAATAGAGATACACATAGCAACAGTTTTTTTTTAACATTCAAGGTTAAATGCAACAACACAAGCCATTTAGAGATGTTCTGTAAAACCTGGGTCAGGTGCTCAGCTGCCATGCTAGCCGTTTTGGCAGACAGATAGATTACGGTGTCATCAGCATTCATCTGGCAGCTGGCACCTGAGCAACTATCGGGCAAGTCGTTGATGTATATTGTGAACAACAATGGCCCTAGTATAGATCCTTGTGGTACTCCCATGTAATTGGTGAGCAACCCAGATTTCTCCCCATTGACCTTGATACATTGTTCTCTCCCCTCCAGGTATGACCTAAACCACTGTATTGCCTCAGTTGAAATCTTGAGGTCTTTTAACTTTGACAGTAGGACAATGTGGTTTACCGTGTCAAAGGCCTTTTTTAATTGGGGCACATGTTCCCTTCCAATTCATAGGTAATATGGGCCATATCCTCATTTGGCCACACCAAAACCACACATCTGATCTAGGCTGGGACATCTCTTGCATCTCAGAATAACTGGTGTTATTTACAGCTAATGTGTTAGCACAGTAAGTCAGAGTGCCTACATTCAGACTGCCTTTCTTACGTACAAAACAAGTATAATTTCCCTTGTAGGGCTGAAATGGTGGAGGAGTCATCCTTTGTATTGGTGAGAAAAGGTTATGCATGGCAGTACAATTTTCTTGGGATTTAGATGTTGAAAACAGGCTGACCAGACAACTGAATTCTTGTGGATCGTTACTGGGGTCCAGTGGGTCCAGTGGGAATGGCACCGTGGCCAATCCTGGTTTTGCAGCTGGACAAGCATAACAATCAGCCTGATCCTGTATTACTGTGCGGACTGAATATTGGACCCACGCCAACCATTCATTTTGCTCTACATATCCTGTTTCTACAGCTATGCGATTCCTAACTGTCTGCACATCTAGATAAGTCACCACCTTAGAGCTCGAAGGTTGCGTGGTTGTATTCATGGTTTTACTAGTCATATTGGTGACTGCTGTGATCTTCAGCAATCCTAGTGCTTTTTTCCTTGGCATGTTTACTCCCAACACCAAATAAAATGATGAGCCTATTGCATTGTGGAGGAGTTTTGATATAGTATTCATGCTAAGCCTCAGCAGATTCACTTGCACTGATTTACTGTATCCTCTAAACAACTTTATGTCTCATTGTAAATAGGTAAGGGTATTTGCAGGCAGTGGTTGATGCACCTCCTTTCGAGAGCCGGAACTCCACCAGATAGGGCCACATCCTGCGAGAAGGTCATCTACCAAGGGTTCCTTTTTATCTGCTGCACACATAAAAACATTATACTCTCTCCAAATAACTTCAGAAGTCCCACAGTCAATTGCAGTGCACAAATCAAAAGTCACTACTGTGCGCTTTCCTTTCTGAGCATACACCTCTATTTTAGCACTGTACTTATCACCTGAGACCGTAGCCACTGATCACCTAGTTTCATGAACGCTCTGGTGGAACTGAATTTTCCACCATAGGATTGGAAAGGACGTGATAAGTGACAGGAACAAAAGGATGCAGACAGTCTCCCTTGTGGTGCAGTTAGGCAGTGTTGGTGTCATTACTGCTGTTTGCACTGGCTATGTCAGCAACAGTTTGTAAAAGGGGGCGATTTGGCTCAGCAGCTGTAGCACAATGAGTCACATGAATCCAATTGCAGAGTTTTCCTTTTTTCCACACTTGTACTGTGTGTGAAGTGGCCTTTATTACTTTAAAAGGTCCTTGCCACTTTGGTGAATCCCAATGAGGTCTCACTGCTTTTTGCCACACCCAGTTACCAGGTTCCAATGGGGCGGCATCTCCTTGTGTGTCCTTGTTGAGAATGTCCAGAACCTGCTGAGAGAGAGTGCAGCGTGACCTTGAGTTCCAATTTATTAAAATCATTCTATGCTGAAGAAAAATTGTTTCAACTGCTAGATCTGGCTGAACTGCTGCTCTCATCCAAGGAATAGAGCTGTAACACAATCCATCAGCCATAAAGGGGAAAGTTAATCCTTTCTCAGGACTAGTCATCCTCCCTGTTCTTCTCTTTGGCAAAGGAATGTTCTAATTGACAGATTTATGTGCGACATAAATCAGATGGGGAAGCCAAGACTCTCCAATAAACAACCAGTTTCACAGTGCCATCTAGTGGATGAATCAGGAATATTTAACTTTTTCATTTGCAGTGGAATTTATGCCATTTTGGACAAATGAACTAATTCATGTTCTTTCTCTTAAGACAGTACCTGCTCCTGAGGACGTGATTGAACTCTGGGACAGACAATATGGGTTTCAAATTCTTTTATTGAGATGATTTGATATCATTTTGATATGTTCTGTTTATTTTCAAGAAGAAATTATTTCTTGCATGCTTGCTATTACAAATTAATTACAGTTATAATGTAGAGACATTGTGCGTTCCTATTATCAAGTAGAATATCTTAGTCACTAAAGTTTAAGGAATTTATGCTTTATTCAGCAACATGTGTCTTAAGGAGGGTCTCACTCTTCATATCAAATGTCTCTATGTCTGCTCTGGGGGAGACCCCCTCCTCAGGAACTTTAAGTGACCAATGGGCTCCTGACACCTATCTTCATCTCCTCTTTTAGGTCGAGTTTGTTACTTTTGTTGAACAAAGCCCAAATGTAATTGGATCAGCTCAGGTTTCATAAAGTTTGGACCACCCTGCAACACCAGAGAAAACTTGAGTTTTATTGCTCTTTGTTGAGTCTGTTCTGGAGTGTTGGCCAAAGCTGTGAGGAGCCCCCTTCTGCTCTCCCATATTTTTTCTATCTTTTAAGTAGGCTCAGAGTCTCTTCCAGGCTCTGTGAAGATCTTGTTTCTTTTCTTTAAAATTAATTTTTCTTATTTTAATCTTCGTTTTCCTTAAATCACCATGCAAGAAGACCTTGTTGATTTTTTTTAAGCTTAAACCAACTCATTTAAACCACCAGCATCGAGAAAATGGATGTGTGAATTATTTTCTTCATTTTGACTCTCTGATGGACCTTTGCATGATAAACTAATTCCTTCTTCAAGGCATCAGAGAAGATCTCACTCAGCTTGCTGGAGACCAGCCGTTGTAATCCTGGGAGCAAGCCATAAGTGGTAAGGAGCCTGTCTGCCAGCCTCCCCACAGACCCACGCTGGTCCAGTGAAACAGAATCCAGTGGACCCACCTGCTACCCACTGGGACGCAATGATTCTGCTTGGCTTACGGTCTGTTGTTAATTTACCTTAATTCTTCAGAATATTCCTTGTATAAGTTCTTTTAACCTAATTTCATGCAAACCCTCATCAGAATCTCAAAATGCATGTTGTCTTTCATTAATCTACGTTCTTTTTCAAAGTAAAACAAATTTTCTATTTTTTAAATGGTTAATTATTATTTTCTTCATAAAATTGCATCCACTTTTCTTAACCAGTGCTATTTTATGGTTTTCCAATTTCCAGTATACTGACAAATTAAACTATGCTTCATTTGGTTCCACAACTGTTTGATTCATAAGTAACTCAGTAACAGTCTATGATACCCATGATACATGTGAATTCTCTGTTTTAAAGTTTTGCAAATATGTTAACCTATTCTGACATTTTTTATTAAACCATTGAAAGACATATGGGAGTCATTGTGTGATTTCATGTCCATCTTCTTGATCATCCAAGACAAGAACTCACAAGGGTTTATTTTGAGACTGATTCATAATTGGTACAATTAAAGAATTGTTAATAAAAATTGTCCATTATCTGGACTGGTGCCCTAACGAGGATTTGAGTGTAATGAAAGTAAATCTTCATTCCTACTCACATTCATATTTACGTTAATATGTGTACCAACATTAAATTACCCATAAAATCCCTTCAATCCACTACAAGAGCTTCAGATATTTTCCTTAGACTCTTGATATACTGTGACAGTTCTACAGCTTGACTATTCCTAGGAGTCAAAGGTGAATCAACAAATGGTCCTGGCATCTTTCTCCCTGTTAACAGCTCATGGGGAGTCAGGCAGAGCATTGTATTGGGGATGGATCGCAGTGCCATCAGCGCTAATGGCAGTGCATCGATCCATGTCATGCCTGTCCCCATGCATTGCTTGGCTAGCATTCTTAGTCCTATTTGCTCTTTCTACTAGCCCTTGGGAGGATGGATGCACTACTGAGCCAAACTTATGCCTTTAGCCTAAAGCGCATTCAACTTCCTTCAGATGTTTATTTGCAAAATGCCTGCCATTGTCTGACCTAATCACTCTTGAAAACCCATGTCTGGGAATCACCTCTTTTGTCAGACATTTAATCACTTCTTTTGCACTTTTTGTTTTACATGCTTTTGCCTCAATCCATCTTGAAAATGCATCCACACACCAACAGATATCTGTAACCTCTGCATCTATTTTCTGAGCCCATGTCTGTGAAATCTATCACTACGTCCTTCCATGGTCCTTCAGGGGCTGGAAAAACTCCCATGGAGGCCTTTAACGTGTATTTGGGATTGAACTTTTAGAATGCTTCACACTCAGAAACCACTAGTTCTGCCACATCTGACAAATGAGGATGCCACCAATGTGATTTAGTCAGAGTTTATACTTTTGTTTTTGAAACATGGCCTTTTGTATGTGCCTCTTTGTACTGCAGCAACAAAACCTTAGCAGGCACTACTAATCTTCCATCTGCAGACCTCCACAGGCCCTCCTCATCTTTCTTTGCTTCTCTCTCTATCCACCTGCTCTTTTCCTCAGGACTTGCTTTGTCTTGTAACTGCTTGATTTCCTCTTGGCCTAGTTCCATGTATTCCTGATCTTCTTTCTGTATCATCATATTTGCCTGTGTAATATAGCCATGTGCTTGTTTAGCAGCTAAATCAGCAGCTTCAATTCCTTTGGCCACCATTGCATTTCTTTTTTGATGCCCTTTACACTTCAGAATCACTACCCTCTTTGGTTGACCCATGGCCTCCAACAGCGCAACCATTTCTGTTAAGTGTTTAATTGGTATGTTAGTTGAGGTGAGAAATCCCTTCCTTCTCCAATGTGGTAAATCAACATGTACAGCCTGGTGGGCATAAGCTGAATCAGTGCCTATGTTTACCGCTTGTTGTTTTGCATATTGACATGCTTTTGTAAGAGCTACAATTTCAGCTTTTTGGGCAGAGACAGGCTGGTCTACCATTCCTGCCTCTACAGTTTGAAATGCACCTGCCCCCTCATCATATTTTACAACTGCATATGAGGCACTCAGAGACCCATCTGTTTTCCTACGGCAACAGCCATCACTAAAAAGGTTCAAATATGGATGATCGATAGGTTCAGATTGAAGATTAGGGACAGCTTTCATGTCAACCTCCACAGCTGCTTGACAGTCGTGAGGTTCACCTGTAAGCATGTCCTCTGCCATGTTTGTCCCCTCACTTGTGTAAATGACATTTGGTGCTTGCAGTATTCTTTTCAGCCTTTGTGTTTGTTTTGGCTGAGAGTGTGAACAGTACACTTTGTAGGTATGAAGCTACCCCATGCACGGTGTGTACTATCACAGTATGCTGCATTGTGATGTGTGAGTTTTTTTTCCAAAGCTTTAGCTATTGCTGCAATATGACGTGTGCATGGTGGATGTCCTTTATTTATATTATCCATTGTTTAGCTGTAATACATTAGAACTGACCTGGACCCTATATCTTCCCCCTTCTGATAACAGTACGCCATTCACAACGCCGGACTGTTCAGAAACATCAAGATGAAATGGGAAAGCGTAATCAGGTGGTTTTTGTGAACATGCATGTGACATCAGTTGTTTGAGTTCAATAAAAGCACCCTCAGCCAAAGTGGTCCATTGCAAAGGTGACATGAGATTTTTATGTCCTGCTTCCTTAAGGAGGTTGTGCAGTGGTTGAATAAGCACAGTGTAATTTGAAACAAAATTTTGCTGTATCCGGTAAGACCTAAAAATGACATTTCCCTCACAGTGTGCGGTTGAGGGTGTGAGAGAATTGATGACCTTTGGGATGGGGATACCGCAGAGTCACCGGATATGATTAGCTTGCCCAAATAGTGAACTCTGGGGTGACAACACTGTACTTTTTTTGCAAATTAAATTATAACCTTTCTTATAGAGGTGTTTCAGGAGGAGCTCCATGGCTGACAGCACAGAAGCAGCAGTGGGACCCATTAACAGCAGATCATCCACATACAGCAATAGTAATGGGTCAGGAGGCAGGAATAAATCCTGCAAATGTTGGCGCTGTATGTGATTAAAAGTAGCTGGCGAGTCAACAAAACCTTGTGGTAATCTGTTGTATGTATATTGCTGGCTCTGATAGGTGAATGCAAAAAGAGGCCTGCTGTTCCTATGTAGTGGGATACTGAAAAAGGCATTAGATATATCCATCATCATCATCATCATAGCAGTCTGTCAGGGACGATAATGACTGTTTCATTTAGGGCTGATTAGATTCCTCCATGGAGCTCTGTCCTTCACCTTCCGCTGCCAGGAACTCCTGACCTTGTTAACCCAGGCGACGTCCGAGCTGGTATGAGTTGCGTTCTGACTGACCTTTTCATGAAACTGCTTGCAAAATATTTGCGTACCGCTAGCTTTTGCTGGGCTAGCGGCACATTCTTGGTAGATAGAGGTATTATCAGTGGCAAGGACAGACCAAGACAAACTGACTCCAGTATCTGTTGCAGTGACTGACTAGATGATAGTTTTGTTTTGTTTTTGTTTGTTTTTTTGTTACTTATTTGTACCCGTAGGTAGACTTGGTTTGCAGTCTGGTGACAAGCCACTGGCTGCTGGTCGCTGCGTGTGCGAGCGCCCTAAACCTACATGTTTTTGGTGTGTGGGAGGAAACCGGAGAAATCCCGGAGAAATCCCGGAGTAAACCCGCGCAACACGGGGAGAACATGCAAACTCCACACAGCTCACTGTTGGTCGGGGGCTGGGATTGAACCCACGATCTCATGATCCCCGCGATCCCCCGGCCGAGGGTAAAACTGTGCTGCCACAGTGCTAAACCACTGCGCCACCGTGCAGCAGTTTTGCAGTGCAGTGCAGGTTTGTTTATCTCTGCTCTTTGTGTAGTGCATGTCACAATGCACTACAATGGGCTGCACGGTGGCGCAGTGGTTTAGCACTGTGGCAGCACAGTTTTACCCTTGGCCAGGGGATCGCGGGGATCATGAGATCGTGGGTTCGATTCCAGCCCCCGACCAACAGTGAGCTGTGTGGAGTTTGCATGTTCTCCCCGTGTTGCGTGGGTTTACTCCGGGATTTCTCCGGTTTCCTCCCGCATACCAAAAACATGTAGGTTTAGGGCGCTCGCGCACGCAGCGACCAGCAGCCGGTGGCTTGTCACCAGACTGCAAACCAAGTCTACCTACGGGTACAAATAAGTAACAAAAAAAAAAAAAATGCACTGACTGGCAAAAGTCCACCACAGACCTTGCAACAGATGTGCTTGTCTGCCAGGATGTCCAGTCTCACCTCGTGTAACTGGGAGTGGTCCACCACAGACCTGTGACAGATATTGTTTTTAGTTCTGCCAGGATGCCCAGTTTCACTCTCCACACCCTCAGAAGGGCGGGGTTTCCGGTTGAGTCGCTGATGGCCTGACCCATGAGACAGGTAGTACCGGTTTTCATGGTTATTCAGTAGCAAGCAAACCAGCGCCTGACCTGACATGAAAGATATATCCACTACATTGAAAAACTTATGTTGTGGAGTAATGTTATTCAGCAGCAGGTAAGGATTTGGAACAGTGTAATTTGTAGACACCACTGCAGCGTTAATGGGTCGCAGATCATGAACCATCCTGTAGTCCGGTTTCCCAGGCTTCTCTACAGGAAGAATTGGCATGTTCCAGGGGGATTGTGTTTGTACTAGGACCCCTGCCTGGAGAAGACTCTGTATTGTCCCTGTTATACCTGTCTCTTTCTCCTTTGGGAGAGGATATTGTCCTCACCATATAGGCTCAGTGTTTGGTTTGAGTGAGATCTTTACTGGTGTACAGGTAATCAGACCAACATCCGCAGAGCCATCTGACTATAAAGAGTGACATAGTTCAATGACCCAGTGACGACACACAGACTCCGAATCGATACAATCAAATTTATTAACAACCAGGTTTGTGAGAGTGTGGTGTGAATGTAGTCTGGAACTGCCGGGAACTGAGTGAGACACCGTACAGCCTGACAACCCTGGAGACACACAAGGAGAGGGAATTTACTGGGCGTCACTTCTGGAGTTTAACAGTTACACTGAACTTACTGTGGGAACAGATGGTAGTGAGCTCCAGTTCAGCGTGACAGCTGTGGCCAGGAAGACAGTGCTCTCCAGGTGGTGGAGTGACTCCGGCAGGTGAGTTGACGTGCAGATGGAGATGAGTAGGTAGGATGAATGGTCCGCCGCCTGGGAGGAGGAGGCTGGGATTCCACCGCCAAGGACACCACCTGTGCACAGGGGAACTAATTCACAAGGTGAGTAGGAATGAGCGCTTACGTGGCAGGTTGGATGGCTTCTTGGATGAGGCAGAAGACGAGCGCTGGCTGTAGCGTAGGTAAAAGGCAAGGAATGGTGATGAAGCTCTCCTGGAGCACAGTGAGACATCTCCACACTATCCCAAAGGCCAGAGCGGTAGATATAGGCGGCACCTGATGAGGACCAGGTGTGAGCGCAGCTGACGGTGATGAGCAGAGCAGACCATGACAGAGAGGGAGGCATAGACTCCAACAGTGCATCAGAATCTGGGTTATCAGTGTTTCCTCTACCATGTGTTCGGTCAAGGTGTAACCTTTGTGGGGTGGCCTGTATTGTCACATTGCTTGATATATGATAACAATCTGCAGATGGTGAATAATGTAAATCCCTACATTGTGTAGCAACCCAGTCAGTCAACTTAAGACAGTTTTTCACCATTGGTCCTAATGCCCTTGCCTCCTCCCCTATGGACACCCCCAGTGTCACATGAGGTGCAGCAGTGTCCGAGAGGGCATACAGAGGCAGCAAGTCTTTATTCCAACAGACTGCAGCAACCACTCCTTGCGGGCCAACATAAATGTCTTTGCACACCAAATCCTGAACCCCCACCAGAGTCTCCCACTGATCATCATACAGTTCTTGGTCATCATGTGAATAGTTCATTGTACAGTGGAATGGATCATGTGGGGCAGTCATATGGCCGAACAGAGTCTATCCATGGGGCCCAGGAAATATATTTGTTTATCAACTGATTTTTGTCAGGGCTCACATCATTCAGTTGTAACCACCAAACAGTTGCTGAAGAGGTTTGATTTTCCTCCAGTCCAACTTCCTGAGCTTGAAGTTGTGGAGCATTCAGTGGAGTGGACAAATCTGATGTACACCGGAGCATGGTACCATCAGGCAGACACACCACAGTTCCAGCAGAAGCAAAGTACATGTGTGCTTTTACTTTGAGAAGCACATCTCTTCCCAGAAGCTTTACAGGACAGTCCGGGAAGTACAGAAAAGAATGGACAAAATCAAGTCCGGCTAATGAACAGTTCAATGGTGCTGAGAAAGGGAGACGCTTCGGGGTCCCAGAGATGCCAACAACTGATGTATAATTAGTGGACGGGGTAGAGAAGTTGATATTGATGAAAAACGAGCCCCTGTATCCACCATAACTTCATAAGTTTTGTCTCCCACCTTGAGGGATAGCACTGGATCCAAAAGTGCCCCCTCTTCAGTGTGGCTCCCTAGGCCCCGTCATTGTTGGCTGGGCATCATGTTCTGGTTGGGAGCCATATGACATTGTTGTATTTGTTGTGATGCAGAAGACTGGTCAGGCCACACCCCTGGTACTGGGGGTGGAATGGGTGTGTACATCATCTGTGAGCGCCCTCTATTAGCAGGCAGACTTCTGCAGTCACGTGCCCAGTGTCCCAGTCTTCCACAGCGGTAACACATGTCTTGCGTCAGTGCAGATGATCTCATATCTTCTCTGTATGCACCTCTACCACATCGTCTCTGAGATGGCCGAGGACACCATTATTGTTGGGGTGCTAACACATAGGGTTCAGCAGGGACTGGACCAATAATGGCCTGAGGGATCGCCACTGTAACGGCCGGAGCATGTACAGTAGTTTTTTGATTTTTTTATCTTTATTTAATGCTTCTCACGCTGCTTTCAACTGAGCTTTCACCAACTGATTTGACAAATCTGCAGTTTTAGCCCCCTTTTCATTCTGTTTCTTATGCTATTGCTTAACATAATGATGCACATGTGAGAGCCATGTTATCCATGGTTGGGTGTTTAAGCCAACAACCACCTCCAGTGCAGTCCTTACGGGTGGTGACACTGATGACTGTATCACATTGCGGAATACCGCAAGTGTGGTAGGATTGTTACGAGGGTTTTCTCCAGTCATGTCTGCCCAAAGTGCCAAACACCTGTCTACATAAGCTCCAGCATCCTCTCCTGGTTTCATAGGTATATCTGTTAATTCAGCACTCGTGAGATCAACAGGGAACATTCTCTTCATTACTGTAAAAATTTCATTGCTTTGATCTGCGTGCCTGTGTTTGTGTTTATGTTGAATGTAATTGTGGCTTGTAAATATGGATGTCACCAGACTGCAAAACAAATCTACCTACGGGTGCAAATAAAGTAACCTGAACCTGATGGTGCTTCATCTGCAACATCAATAGTGCGTGCCTCTTCCTCTATATTCTTCAACATGGAGGGTGAAGTATGACTGGCAATAATTCACCTGAGGTCTGCCATGCACAATCGGCAGCCCACTGTAACCTTCTACATAGCCCTAATCCAGGGAGAACCTCCTGAAGTTACAGTAAAGGAGGCAGTGTGTCACATATACCCTTCAGGTCCTTAAATGACTATTCCACATATTGGGCAGTCCCAACTTCAGTTGCAATCATGGGTGCCATATTTGAATAGTTTTTTCTTGGCATGTCACCTGCTTTAATCTAGATTATCATGTGTGGTACCATAAGCATTAAATTTCCACTTTCTTGGACCAACGTTTTTGTTCCTGGATTCATCATATTCTCCAATATGTCTTTTTTCCAACACACTCTGCAGTCTGCTTATATCATCCTCAGACAACTGACTTATCATGTGTGAAACCTCTCTTCCTGGTTCACCATTCTCATCCTGTAAATCCTCTTCCTCCACGACATCTTTCGGCTTAGCCTGAAGATATGTTGGAGTTGATGTAGTGAAAGACACCCTAACCTTATCCTGTTGACTTAATCCTAATTGTGGTGGGTCAGTGGGTTCACTAAGGGAATGAGCAGCTATTATACCATGCATTCCTTTTCCAGCATTTTCCTCATCCAACATAGGTCTTAGTTGCAATATTCCCGTCACTGCCCTCACCTGATCACCATTATCTTTTATGAATGTTGTGAGGGGCATTTGGTTAGATAGTTCACACATTCAGTGTAGGGGCTTGACTGTGAAAGGACTGATGGAGGCGGAGCTGATGGAGGAAGAACCACATCATCTGATGGAGGTGGTGATTCTGATACTATCTGCTGCCTGTGTGTTTGTAATATGACTCTTCCATTATCACTGACTACCTCTTGTCCTCCCCACAGCACAGCCACAAGTTTAGGAATATAACACATGACCCTAATTTTCCTCTTCTCTGAAATTTTCAGTTTTTTTGTGTACCAACCCCCACCTGGGATTTCCTCCTTTCTCATGGTTTTCCTTAGCAGTATTATAGCTTTGTATAATTATTTGCAGGATCTCTGCCAGTTTAACTGGCGAGGGCATTGGTTTTGATGATCCTGGCAAATATCCTAAATCCTGTAATTCAGCCACCCATTTTCTAAACTTTCTTACTTCCTTTTTTCTATCTTTCTCAACTGTCTGTCCCTCAATGACTTTCTGTGTTCTATCCACTGTTTCACCAACAGTAAATGCTGACTTTCCTGTAGTCATAGTTACAGAACCTGCATTTAGTTATATGGAGGCAAAAGTTAATACTGTACACAACCCTACAGTCCAAACTCTGAATTTCAACTCCTTTCTGGAAAATGCAGCCTCTCCAAGCTTCTACCTGAATCCTAATGAGACAGGCGGGAGAGCATATGGCCTGCAATGCCAGGGGAAATTGTAAATTCTTTGTTTCTGGTAGACAAAAAAAAATATATATATATATTTAAACTTCCCGGGCATTCAGCCTTTATTTCCAACCCACAATGCAGAAACTCCTCTCTTTCCAGACAAACAGATGATGGGAATTCAGAAGTGGAGCTAACCTCCTCCTCCTACACCACCATCACTTTTATCTTTTAATAAGAATAGAGAGGCTAAGCCACCCACACATTTCCTACATGCAACATCATCATGCACAACATTTGCAGAGTTATTGTGTATTTGTCCCTTCCGCTCTGAACCAGCTTAGCTTTAACCAGCTTAACTTTATATAGCGGCTACTTTCATTGAGCTGCGTCAGGTTATCAATACAAGCGGTAGCTTGTCATAAAGACTAGTCCCGGACTAATTTTTTTACCAAACTGGCGGATACAGTTACTCACTATTTGTTATTTCAAAGTTCTTGTACTGTACAGTATCTCTTCCTTTTCATTATTCTTATATTACTCACTCATTGATTAAATTTGAGAAGCTTGTAATGATTCCTATATTACTCACTCATTGATTAAATTTGAGAGTCTTGTAATGTTCTAGAGTTCCTCATTTATGCTTAACTTGTTGATGTAAAATAAGTTCTCACATTGTATTAACATTTCTTATTTATCTATAAAAAGCAACTCATTGATCTGACCCTAACATGTGAATGCTTATGAGACTCTCTGTGTGTTCTTACAATCATAAAAAAGCCACAAAATATAACAAAAAAGCCACAAAATATAACATTATCTTTGTATTAAGTTTTTTCAATAAAATTTAAAAAACAGGACAAAAGACTTACTTTACTGAATACAGTGATTTTAGAAAAGGTCCACTGCTCACCTTTTGATTTGGGGCCCCGGATTGTCTGCAGTAACCAGCCAAAGCTTTGTGTCCCGATGTGCATCGTCAATGCAGTTGGCTGACTACCCACATTCTCCATCATAACTGTAAAAATTTAAAATAGGACAGTTAGCAAAATCTTTTCAGTTAACCAATCAATAATGACAAAAGAAATATTATTTCTCAGCTTATCTTTTATTGAAGCACGCAGAGAGTTAACACACAGCTGTGGGTCTTTCTCTTCAGCACAACCCGGCAGAAAAAGAACCCAGACCAAAGGCTTAAAACAGATACATATAGGCTTCAAGTTACTGGGTGTTCCCAGTAACTTTCCAACAAAGATCTGGTCCTTGTCCAAACTGGTTCAAACTGGTCCTCTCAGCGTTATCTTCCCCAGATGTCTTCTCCTCAGCACTTTACGATTCCACATCCTGTTGTTGTCTGTGTCTCTCCAGCACTACGCGATATTCACCCCATGCCCATATATGGAAGAAAAAGAGGTACAAGAGCAGTTGGGTGTGTGAAGGTGTGTGAGTGCAGCAAAGGATATGTGTATGCAAGCACTTTGTGTAATAGCTAGCTAACTAACTAATCTTTACCATTTATTTATTATAACAATGTGATTGTTATGGATGGCCCTCGCGGGCCATTAATGAGACACTATAAGCAGCCGATGAGTTTGCATATTTATTGACAAAAGATACAAATGACAAAGAATAGCCACGTGAGGCAAAAACACGAACTATGACTATGGCTAAGATTATAGACACAGGATACAGACTCTGAGGGAAAACACTTAACTAGGATACAATGAATCAAGAGGGTGACTGGAGCCGGCGTTAGGGACTCCAGCCGAACGTTGTGTGGAACCAACGTTAAGCGAGGTCGCAGCGAGGAGTAAGCCTCAGCTGTTCCCTTAAATAATGCCTAAGGACTAATCAGGAAAGGAGAATGTTGTGGGACACATATATGTGCACTTACAGTATGTATATCACTTCATGCTTCATATGTATACCACTTTAGGCTTCACATCTTAGATTGAACAAAGGACTGAGCCTCTCTGGAGATAACAGGAGGATGTGAAAGTCTAGTCTTTGGTTTGCAGAGAGACGGCCTGGGGGGATTTTCCTGGCCGCCAGAGGCTGGGGGTGGAGGTGTTAAGATCTGAAGGAAGATGTATTGTTATTTGGGATTAAATACAATATGACTGTGTGCTTTGAAGTCCTGAGGTATTTAAAGGACGAATGTCTGGGTTTCTTCCTCTTTCTGCTTTTGATGATGTTGGATGATGTGAATAAACCTGACTCGTGAGATGAACTCTGCCTCGTCATTTTCACATTATCTACAATGTAATCAATGGAATGTGATCCAGCTGTCATGACGCGGCTTGGCTCTGACAGCCGGAAGTTCCGCCGTGACGCTGTCACAATAAAAGCCCTGGAAGGCCATATGACAACACAGAAAGGAGAAAATACTGGACAGCCTGAGCGCAGACAGAATCAGCGCTCAGACCATGACAGTACTCCCCGCTCAAAAGCCGCATTACAGGCGCAAACATCTAAGCCCCCCCCCCCCCCAACCAGGAGGCTACCAGGGCCGACCCAGGGAGGGTGGAGGGGGAAACAGGCCAGGAGGGAGAGAATCAGAAAAAAAAACCACACAATAGAGGACAACCACGATAACCAAAATGATGAGGCATAAACACAAAAAGAACACAAGGCAGAACATGCTACAAATAATCCTAGAGCATAGAAGAACACAAAAGAATATACATAACCTTCCGACTGATAAAGGAACAAAAATACAGGTACAGTACATACCAAAATACACAGTACTGTTATGACCCGAGCGCCGATCTCGTCCGCGCTCGGGCTATGCATCATCTCTGCCGGCTTTGACAGCAGTGGATTACATTCTGGCTCCCCGGGCTCTTATTGTGACAGCGCTCGGTGGGGCTTCCTGCTGTCAGAGCCGATCAGCTGTTCGGCATCACAGCTCGTTAGCTGCCGGCTTTATTAGCGGGCGCTGACAGCTGATTGATGCTGGAGTATCGTCAAACATTCCTCGTCCGTGTCAGGTTCGTGTTCTTGTTCATACCATAGTTAAGGTCGTAGTGGCTGGGGTTAGCCCTACGATCCCTTGTACTTAGTAGTGTGTGTTTTTGCCCACAGTGGCTCATAGCTTTGTGTCTCATCTTGTCTTGTTAATAAAACATCAAATGCAAAACTCACTGGCGACTTTTGGTGTCTTATGGTGGCCCGTGAGGGTCACCGCATGACAGTATACTCCAGCCAGGACGTCTAAACGGAGACGCCACACCGAGACGCCTTTTCACCGGTGAGTTTTTGCGTAAATTGGACTATTGTTCTTCCCTGTCTGGGTGTCATTGCTGGGAGAATGCCGTCATCCAGGGGCCGCGGTCGGCGCCTGGGCAAGGAGCTAGCGGAGGCTCTGGAGTTTGTGGATGGAACTCTGTTCACCGCTACGTTATACGACACTCCCAGCGACATATGCTGGCACCTGGGCTACGCTGAGGTTCTTCTAGACAACCTTCTTCTCTGCTACGACGATCACCCGGAGGTGATAATGAGGAGGGCTGAACTCACCGCGCAGCGCAAGATACTCCATGGGCTGGAGAAGGAAGAAAGCAGGAAGCAGAGGAGGAGGTATCCTTGCTCCCCACGTTGGAACCCCGTTCCTGTCCCGGATCTGTCCAGGAGTTCGCGCCATCTGGGGGCCATCGAAGATGTCGGCGCCATGGCCAAGGTGAACCTCAGCAGAATCCCTGGCTGGACCCGCTGCCAGCGAAGCCCGTCAGCGGATCTCCGAGAGCGGTTCCTCCTAGTCCTTCCAGGGGGCCCTCTGTCACCATCCAGTGGGGAGAGAGAGGAACTACGTCCCCTACAGCAGGCACCATCCTCCCTCCGGGAGAAAGGCAAGTGCAAGTTCATTCTTTACATGATAATTGTGATCTGCCTTGTCTGACTCCTGGGGGCGGAGTTCGGGGTTCGCAGTCCCCTGAGCTCCTACCACCTGCTGTAGTTATGATAACCAAACCTGCTGCCTCTGTGTCTCCTTCTGCTGAGTGCTCCGCGACGCCAGGTCTACGTCGTGGGGTGAGGAGGTGGCCTGCAGTGCTGGAAAGCCTGGATCCGGCCCTGCAGCCACGCCATGGACGGAGGAGAAGAGTGGACTGCGGCCCGGAACCTGTGCCGACGAAGAAGGGTCCCCGGGTCTCCTCGCCGGAGCGGTCCGAACCAGTGGGTTGAGGGTCCCCTGCCTCCACGCCATACGGGTCATCGGCGTGGGCATCAGCGTGAGAGGAACCTCAGACTGCGGAATTCATCGTGCCTGCTGCAGAGCCCGATCAGAATCAGAATCAGGTTTATTGCCATTGTTCATGTAGTACACAAACTAGGAATTTGTCTCGGTACAATGCTGCAACATTAAACATGATAAGATAAAAGAAATAAACTATACATGTAATAAAGTCTAGGATAAGATTAAGTGATACTGGTCAACAGTTAAAATATATTAGCCAGCAGCAGATACTGTGGAGAACTACAGTATATAGTGCAGTCGGTAATGCAGGAAGAAAACAGTGATGATTGACATGAGTCTGGTTGAGCTGCTGTACATAGTGCACGAGAGTCAATAAGTCACTTAGTGTTCAGCAGTCTGATGGCAGAGGGGAAGAAGCTGTTCATGTGATGGGAGGTTTTAGTCTGGATGGACCGAAGTCTTCTACCAGAGGGGAGGGGGGCAAACAGTACGTGACCAGGGTGTGAGGGATCGGCTATGATCCGGCCAGCACGCCTCCGGGTCCTGGAGATGTACAGATCCAGGAGAGATGGGAGCTTGCAGCCGATCACCTTCTCAGCAGTGCGTACGACGCGCTGCAGCCTTAGTCTGTCCCTGGCAGTGGCTCCTGCGTACCACACGGTTATGGAGGTGGTGAGGATGGACTCGATGATGGCTGTGTAGAACTGCACTAACATCTTGGTGGGTAGCTTGAGCTTCCTCAGCTGCCGCAGGAAGAACATCCTCTGCTGGGCTTTTTTGATGAGTGAGCTGATGGTCGGCTCCCATTTGAGGTCCCTGGTGATGGTAGTGCCTAGGAAGCGGAAGGAATCAGCAGTGGTGATGGGAGAGCCTGAAAGGGTGAGGGGGGGCAGAGGAGCAGTGACTTTCCTGAAGTCTACAATCATCTCCACTGTCTTCAGAGCGTTCAGCTGCAGGTTGTTATTGCTGCACCAGGACGCCAGCTGGGCCACCTCTCTCCTGTAGGCGGACTTGTCGCCGTTGGAGATGAGCCCGATGAGGGTGGTGTCGTCCGCAAACTTGATCAACTTGACAGACTGGTGGCTGGAGGTGCAGGAGTTGGTGTAAAGGGAGAAGAGTAGGGGGGAAAGTACACAGCCCTGGGGTGATCCGGTGCTGATGCTAGTATAGTCTGAGACAGTCTTTCCCAGCCGCACATGCTGCCTCCGGTCCGTTAGGAAGTCGATGATCCACCTGCAGAGGGAGTCAGGCACGTTGAGCAGGGACAGCTTGTCCCGGAGCAGAGCGGGGCGGATGGTGTTGAATGCGGAGCTGAAGTCCACAAACAGGATCCTGGCGTAGGTTCCCGGGGAGTCCAGGTGCTGCAGGATGGAGTGGAGGGCCAGGTTGACTGCGTCGTCTACAGACCTGTTGGCTCGGTAGGCAAACTGCAGCGGGTCCAGGAGAGGGGTGGTGATGGACTTGAGGTGGGACAGGACCAGGCGCTCAAAGGACTTCATGACTACAGAGGTGAGCGCTACAGGTCTGTAGTCATTAAGTCCAGTGATCCGTGGCTTCTTGGGGACAGGGATGATGGTGGAGGATTTGAGGCAGGACGGCACGTGGCATAACTTAAGGGAGGTGTTAAAAATGTCTGTGAAGACAGGAGCCAGCTGTTTCGCACAGAGTCTCAGGGTGGAGGGAGACACGCCGTCTGGGCCGGGGGCCTTGCGCGGGTTCAGTCTGGAGAACTGTTTGAGCACATCCTGCTCACTGATGATAAGGGGAGGGGGGGGAGGAGAGGGGGGGTGCCTTAAATGAAGTAGGGAATGTGGAGGCTGTGGAGCTGGAGGGAGGGGGGGAGTTGGACACAGATGACGAGGTGTCAAAACGGGCATAGTGTTGGGACAGTCTTTGACAAAGGGCTTTGTCATCCTGACCTTTAGGAGCCTTAGGTCGATAGTTGGTGATTTGCCTCAGTCCTCTCCACACGGAAGCCGAATCATTAGCAGTGAACTGCTGCTGGAGTCTCTCTGAGTATAGAGATTTAGCCCTCTTCAGCTCTCTGTTAAACCGGTATTTAACCTCCCTGTAGCAGTCCCTGTCTCCACTTTTCAGCGCTGCTTCCTTCTCCTTCCTGATCTGTCTGAGCTTAGCTGTGAACCAGGGTTTGTCATTAGAGTACCTCACCCTGGTGCGTGATGGAAGAATGTTCTCTTCACAAAAGTGGATATATGAGTTCACAGTGTCCGTGTACTCATCCAGATCATGCGTGGCTCCTTTAAACATGCCCCAGTCAGATATTTCCATGCACGTTTCCAGCTTCTCCTCAGCATCACTGGTCCGTATCTTCGTAGTGCTCACAACAGGTTTAGTGAGCTTCAATCTCTGTCTGTATGTGGGAATGAGGTGACCCATCACGTGATCAGATAATCCCAGCGCAGCTCGAGGGACAGCGCGATATGCGTCTTTCACTGTGGTGTAACAGTGATCCAGTGTGTTTAATCCTCTGGTGGGGCATTTAATAAACTGTTTGTAGTGGGGGAGATCGTGGCTCAGATTGCACTGATTAAAGTCGCCAGCCACAATAATCAGCGAGTCTGGAAAAATCCGCTCTGTGTGTTGAATGTGATCCGCGAGCACGCGCTGAGCTTCGCGCGTGTCCGCGTCGGGAGGGGCGTACACAGCGATCATTATAAAAGAAGCAAACTCCCGCGGGGAATAGAAAGGCTTGCAATTGATAACAAGAAATTCCAAGGCAGGAGAACAGTGTTTGGAAATTACCGTTACATCAGAGCACCAGCTGCAGTTGATGTAGAAGCAGACTCCGCCTCCTGTGGTCTTGCCGGAAAGCTCTGTGTCACGATCAGCACGGAAGAGCTGAAAGCCGTCGAGGCGCAGCGCGCTGTCCGGTATATTTTCCCGGAGCCAGGTCTCAGTAAAGCAGAGGACAGCTGAGGAGGCGAGGTCCTTAAAACGCATCAGCAGTCTCAGTTCATCTACCTTGTTAGAGAGAGAGTTGGTATTGGACAGAAATATGCCAGGCAGCGCCGTTCGCGAGCCTCTCCTGCGAAGCCGCACGAGAGCGCCCGCTCGTCTACCTCTCTTTCGCCGTCTCACTTTCCGAGCCAAACAGTAAACCAGATCGGCGGCAGGGGCTAGAAAAACTGGGAGGAGGTCCGTGGGGGTGAAAGTCCTGATATTTAGAAGTTCTTCACGGGTATAAGTGCAAGCAGACACACAATTGACAAACAAAAACAAACAAAGAGCGCAGCGAAGCACCATGTCGACCGCTGTGGGCGCCATCTTGGTTCAGGTGAACCAAGATGCAGCTGAGTTGGAGCCTATGCACAAGCTTCTTCACCCTGAGCCTGGATCGACGGAGTCCTGGACGGCAACAGAACCAGAGTGCAGGCAAGTGCTCCCTCTTGTGTCTCTGTCCCCTGTGTTGGAGCATTTTTGCCTGCCTCTCGGGGAGGCAAGTGAGGGGCAGCCGCCTGCTGCGCTCGAACTAGTCTTGCTGGGTTCTGTTGCTGCCAGTGACAATGATCCCGGTTTTTCTCTGTGTTCTGAGCCTCCTTGCAGTGTCACCGGCGCGGAGCCAGTCGGGGCCGCCGAGTTGGAGGTTCCAGGTTTGGGGGTGGAGGTCGACAGCGGAGCTGCACCGACCCAGTCGGGGTCCGTTGTGGTGGCTGCTGTGGCCCAATCGGGGTCCGACGTGGGTGTACCCGAGACCCAGTCGGGGTCCATCGTGGGAGCTTCTTTGGGCCAATCGGGGTCCGACGTGGGTGCACCTGAGGCCCAATCGGGGTCCACCGCAGGTACTGTTCTGGCCCAATCGGGGTCCGACGTGGGTGCAGCCGGGACCCAATCGGGGTCCAGCGGAGATGCAGCGTCGGTGTGGTCCACGGACGGTGGAGGAGCTGCAGACCCTTCGCCACCTGACCCAGTTCGGGCTCATCCTTGCTTTCTGTCCCCTCTACAGAGTCATCGCCCCTGCGCATCATTGCCGGGGGCCGTGGGGGTCCCTTTTCACTCGCCCCGGCTCTCCCATGTTTTGTCCTTGCCAGGGAGGCCACCGCGGGCTGTTTTCCCCTGGTACTGGTGGCTGAGGGACGCGGGTCGGCCACCTGAGGAACTGTTTCGCCGGTTCGGCACCTCGGGTCGGGCACCTGACATGTTATGTGTTTCTCTGGGCGATCTGGTTCGGCCACCGGAGGAGTGGACTTTCCGGGCCTGGGACTGTGGTAAGCCGCCCGGTCATGTTCCGCCCCCCATGACCACCCATCAGCCGTTGGACGCGGGGAGACCGCCTGAACTGTTCCTGTGGTGTTTGGTCTCCGCCGGTCGGCATGAACTGTCGGGGGTAGAGGTCATTCCTGGTGGTGGTCTAGCCCTGTAATTGTTCTGTTGTTTTTTTTTTCTGTCCTATGCTGTTCTTGTTTTTTGACTTAAGAGCGGGGTATTTTTGTTTTTGTGCCTGGGTAATTGTGTTTCATGTATTTTGGAATGTAGTCTAGCCCTGTAATTGTTCTGTGTTTTTTTTTTTTTTTTTCCTGTCCTGTGTTGCATTTGCTTTTTGACCTGAGAATGTGGTATTTTTGTTTTCGTGCCTGTATAATTGTGTTTCATGTATTTTGGAGTCTAGTCTGGTCCTGTAATTGTTCTGCTTTTTTTTTTTTTCTGTCCTGCGTTGTATTTGCTTTTTGATCTGAGTGTGGTATTTTTGTTTTCATGCCTGGGTAATTGTTTCATGTATTTTGGAATGTAGTCTGGTCCTGTAATTGTTCTGTTCTTTTCGCTGTCCTGTGTTTTGTTTCTTGTAGTTGCCATTTGTGCATTTTGGGAGTTTTGATTTGTCATCATGTTCTGTACTGTTGGGAGTTTTTTTTCTCTTTTCGGTTATTTTGTGTCGGTATGACTGTTCCATGTATTTTTTGAGTCGTTTTCTTTTCCCTGTCTGTGCTCTGGTTTTCGATCCGTGGTTTGATCCTCTCCTGCCCCATCCGCCCACCCTGAAGGGGGTGAGGGGGGATTGGATGTCTTTCGGCAGTCAGGAGCCCACCCTCAGAGGGAGGGTACTGTTATGACCCGAGCGCCGATCTCGTCCGCGCTCGGGCTATGCATCATCTCTGCCGGCTTTGACAGCAGTGGATTACATTCTGGCTCCCCGGGCTCTTATTGTGACAGCGCTCGGTGGGGCTTCCTGCTGTCAGAGCCGATCAGCTGTTCGGCATCACAGCTCGTTAGCTGCCGGCTTTATTAGCGGCCACTGACAGCTGATTGATGCTGGAGTATCGTCAATCATTCCTCGTCCGTGTCAGGTTTGTGTTCTTGTTCATGCCATAGTTAAGGTCGTAGTGGCTGGGGTTAGCCCTACGATCCCTTGTACTTAGTAGTGTGTGTTTTTGCCCACAGCGGCTCATAGCTTTGTGTCTCGTCTTGTCTTGTTAATAAAACATCAAATGCAAAACTCACTGGCGACTTCTGGCGTCTTATGGTGGCCCGCGAGGGTCACCGCATGACAAGTACCTTATAAACACCAGAAAAAAAACTCAAAAGCTACACAGTAGAGCAGCAACACTACAAATATAGTCCATTATTATAAACAGGCAAAGACAACAACAAAAGAGCATCTCTCAACTACAGAGGAAGGGGAAAAACCCCCCCCCCACCACTTACAGGGATGCTGGCAGGCAGAGCACAGAGAGAGAGAGAAAAAAAAAAGCCGTTCGGGTGGTCTACCCGCATCCAGCGTCCAAATCGCAGGCAGGGAAAAAGAAACAGTTCGGGCGGCCTACCCCAGTCCCAGGCCCGGAGAAACAGTACCTCTGGCGGCTGGACCAGGTCGCCGAACCAACAAGCCAGTCCTTCAGGTGGCTGACCCAGAACGCCGAACCGGCAAAGAAGTCTCCCGGGCGGCCGACCTGCATCTTTTGGCCACTAGGACCGGACGGAAAAATTCAGAGGCAGCCTCCCTACCGAGAGGGATAGCGAGGGAAAGCCAAGCCAAATACGGGAAACCCCAGCGGCACCCAGTGGAGAAGGAAAGGGGGAAAGAAGAGGGGCCAGTCCTGCATCAGACAGCGGAGAATCTGCAGCTCCTTCACCGACCTTGAACCGAACAGGCACTGCACCCTTGCTGGACGGACCCCGATTGGGTTGGAGCTGCACCCACGACGGACCCCGATTGGGTCAGAGCTGCACCCACGACGGACCGCGATTGGGTCAGAGCTGCACCCACGATGGACCCCGAATGGGCCAGCGCAGCACCAGGGATGACCTCTGAGCACGAACATGGAACCTCCACAACAACGACCGGAACAGACTCGTCACCGGTGACCCTGGGAGAAGGCTCAGAGGAACGGAAAGAACCGGGATCAGGATCACCAGCAGCGGCAGAGCCTGGCGAGACAAGCTCGGATGCAGCGGTTGGCTCGTTTCCCCGAGTGACAGGCAATAATGCTCCAGAATAGAGAAGAGAAAGACAAAATAGAACACTTGCCTGATCTCGGGCTCCACCGCTGTCCAGGACTCCGACGATCCAGGTTCAATGATCTGGAGGTCCACTCCTGGTTCCCACTCGACTGCAGCGGGCTCCGCAGCTGGCATGATGGTCATCACAGTCTGGGGACTCCCTGGCACTGAGGTCCACGCTGAAGGCCTGCACGGCGTGGTGGCAGGGGATCCGTGGCCCGCTGGGTCGAACTGCTCCTCCACGAAGACCCGGGGACGCTTGATCGTCAGCGCAGGCTCCAACCGGCAGTCCGCCCTCCTCCTCTGCCCGTGACATGACTGCGGAACTGGTATCAGGCTCTCCAGGGATGCAGGCTCCTTCTTCACCCAGCAGTGTATTCCTGGCACTGGGGGACACTCAGGGGAAGGAGACACAGAGGATGCAGGTTCACAATTAATAGCTACAGCAGGTGGAGGAAGCTTGGGGGACTGTGAACCCCGAACTCCACCCCCAGGAGTCAGACAAGGCAATTCATTATGTGGAGTGAGAGAATGAAACAGCACTTGCCTGTTCTCCAGAGGGCCGATGGTGCCTGCGGTAATGGGCTTGGTTCCTCCCTCTCCCCTACGAATGGTGACGGAGGGGCCCCCGGGAAGACGAAGAGGAGCCGCTCGCACAGGATCAGTGACGGGCACAGCCGGGGCAGGACTCGTGAAGCTCACAGCAGCTGGAGAGAGTGACGAGGAGGAGGGAGGAGCAGCCGAGGCAGTCCGGGGACGAGGAGCTGACGGAACAGCGGAAACAGAAGACCCGGAGGCAGAGGTTGCTGTTTTTCCCTTCCGTCATGACGCAGGGGCAAAAGCTGGCTGGGAGGCAGAGTTCTCTCGGCGGCCCAGAACTGGATACGGACGGGGATCTCGCAGAGGCTGATTACGAGCAGGGTGACAACGTTTACCGGCAGAGGGCGAGGCAAAGGTTAGGTCTGGGAAACGCCGCTGCTGTGCAGAGACGGAGGCTAGCAGCTCAGCGTACTCAGGAAAATCATCGAGTTCAGGATGGGCCTCCACCAGTCTGACTGCCACCACCACATGCTTTATGATCTGAGTAGGATGGATGGCGGCGCGAGCCTCAGCCACACGGCCCCGGTTGAGCTCAGCTGCCCACTGCGTCTCTTTTGGGGGAGTTCAGGCTGACCTCCTCCTCCGCTGTGGACGGGAACGGCACTTGGGTGACGTAGACTCCTGGGCTGGACGGGTGACAGGAACTGGATCCCGGGGCGAGGAGCGGGAATGCCTCACCTTTGGCTTCCTGCCGGAATTCCCTTCCAGTCCACGGGTCTTCTCCCGGAGTGCAGTGATTTCCGCCATCCTCTTCCTGACTTTGGCGTGGTTGGCATGGCGAGGATTGTGGTTAATTGCCGCCTCTGTGAGGTCCAAGTACCAGCGTGAACTGTCGGGAAAGGGGTCGTTGCGAGCTTGCGAGATGATACCATCTATTTCGATGAGGGACATAACTAGTTCGTAGCCCAAGCTCAAAGCATAGCCCTTCCTTGGCGATGTCATTTCCCAACACGCTGGTACACGGAAAGAACAGGGAAAAAACTACAAGCCCCCAAAAAACACAAACTCACGGTGACCGGCGTCTCATTTTAGCTGCGACCTACTGTCATGGATGGCCCTCACGGGCCATTAATGAGACGCTATAGGCAGCCAATGAGTTTGCATATTTATTAACAAAAGATACAAATGACAAAAGAATAGCCATGTGGGGCAAAAACACGAACTATGACTATGGCTAAGACTACAGACACAGGATACAGACTCTGAGGGAAAACACTTGCTCAGATACGATGAATCAAGAGGGTGACTGGAGCCAGGGTTAGGGACTCCAGCCGAACGTTGTGTGGAACCAACGTTAAGCGAGGTCGCAGCTGTTCCCTTAAATAATGCCTAAGGACTAATCAGGAAAGGAGAATGTAATCAATGGAATGTGATCCAGCTGTCATGACGCGTCTTGGCTCTGACAGCCAGAAGTCCCGCCGTGACACTGTCACAATAAAAGCCCTGGAAGGCCATATGACAACACAGAACGGAGAAAATACCAGACAGCCCATGCGCGGACAGAATCAGCACTCAGACCATGACAGTGATGGACCAGTGGGAGTAAAGAACAGAGCATCAATATCTGACCTTTAGGTGAGTATGATGCAAAGTTTTACATGTAAAAAGTCGCAAAAAGGACTATGAATATGATTGTGTTCTCATAGATCAACATTTAAAAATCACATTCTGATGATGTCAGCAGACACTTCTCCTCCACCCCACCTGTGTATGAGGCCTGAACTCCAGTGCAAGGACGGATAATTTTTTTTAACACATAAGGATTGTTCAGAACTCCTTATAAGAACTCCTTATACAAAGATATAGAGTGATGATAATTAAGTCAGTGGCAGTAATGCACCTCTAAGCTGGTTGCCAACTGCCAATCAAATCTAAAAGAAGAAGAAGAAGCAGCAGCTCAGGACAACAACCACCAGAGGGACCATCCAGTGAAGAAGACAGCGGCACACCAATGTAAGTTTAGTCTTCTCTAAACATTTTAAACATACTGTATTAATGTATAAAGCCAAATCCTTTATTCTGAATTTTTAAATGTGTTTGTTTCAGAGATTTTTTAACTGTTTTTGAAACATTGGAGTGTTTATATATATATATATATATACAGTATATATATATATATACAGTATATATATTGAGTAATCTGGTCAAACCAATCATATTTATGGATTGATTTGCCAAAATTAGATGCAATAGATATTTGGTTTCTTTCTTTTTCGAATAACTTCTCAAGACAACAGTCAAAATTTGGCAGCTAAAATGTCTTGGACTTTTCATTTTTGTTAAAACCACAACCTGCCTGTGCACTTGGTATTCCAAGAATGTGGAATTAGAAAAAATGTTGTTCCTCTTCTTTAATCAGGTCCAGTCTTACAGCAGGAATGAATATACAACACAGCCATTCATCCATCTGCTTTTCTGGGGGTCCAGGTTGTGGAGGAAGCAGTCCAATCAGAGAACCCCAGACTTCCCTCTCCCCAGCCACATCCTCCAGCTCTTCAGAGAGGACACCAAGACGTTCCCAGACCAGCTGGGAGACATAGTCTCTTTAACATGTCCTGGATCTGCCCCAGGGTCTCCTCCCTCCTCCCGCAACACACACATAAAAACTAATTCCATTTCTGTACCTGGTCTTTCCTTCACCTACAGTATATTGTAATTCACATTATGTAGACCAAGCAAACTCATTGCAGCACTGCTGTAGTCCTAAAACTGTCTAGTAGTTCACATACTGTCATGTTTTAATGCTGTTAGTCTGTGATGACACTTTCTTAGAGACTGTCCTTTTTTACATCAGCAAATTGTACCTGACTATAGTAAGAAAGGTCAACACTGACTATGAGGACAACAAAAGCTTTCCAGAGTGTCCTAATCCTGATGTAATTATTTTCTCTACGGCTCTCCCAGATCTGCCCCATGGACCCTGCAGCTGGACTGTTTATTTTTTAATAAATATTTTCCTCCAAATAAAGTCCTGTTTGTTATATGTTGACTCACTTGAATTGAAGTAGATTTTTTTTACGTTCTACTCATTCACCTCTAAAAGTTGAATATTGTGGTGAATTTATTTTTTAGAAATAACTCAAATCTAAAAAGTAAAACTTTCATATTTTACAATAATCCCATATAAATTTAGCCATTTTAAGAGTTTTTTCTTTGAAATTTGGATGAATATGTCTGAGCTATTTGATATAGATCTGAATGGTGATGTGCTAATTTTAGGAGATGCAGTACTGTTTTTACAAAATATTATTTGAAAAAAGATTATTATTATTCCACCATAAATTATTTCCAACTTCACTAAGGATTATTGATTACAACATTATGTATATATCTAATATGTACAGTGTATTTTAGGTTCTTGTTTATCACTATGTTATAAAAAGGTTGAAAATACTTTAGTTTTGCAGAAATGAGGTAAACCATTACTTTGTGAATCTGTCACACTGAATAAACAATAGATTTCATCTACAGGTAACTGAAAGGGCACAAATGAATTCAGGCATCCAACGTTTCACAACATTTATTTATATATTTTAAAACAATAAAAACAAAACACATTTACAAACTAAAATGAACTGGAACTGACATAAATAACTGCTGGAGCTTAACAGCAACAGCCGTTTTTTTAAGCATGCGTAGCTAAAACGGATGAACTTAAAGAGACCATAAAAGTGTGATTCAGTATATTTACAAAAACCACAGAACAACTAACAGCAGTCAAAGTCCTTACAATGAGATCTAAAGTGTTGTCATAATTACGCTGTCAAAACTAGAGAGCAATCGGGTTTGATCACAGCTATGCTACATTACCATAACTGTCAATAACACTATACGATATAGTTATTTAAAAAATGTTTACCAGAGATGCACATCAGAGAGGATTATGTTAATTTCATGATTCTATACCACAAGAGTCCTCGCTTGGCGTGCTGTCTAGCTGATAATAACCAAAGGTCTGAGATGTTGGCAGTCTGCAGTATATGGGCGCAGTCGGGCATCCGAGCATTTGGCCTACTTCCGGTTAGCAACCCACATGGCAACGCCGTACTAGGTGAAAACAATTCAGTGGCGACCTAGTCCCAGGCAGCTGCCGTGACCCAGTCAAGCTTGTCCAGCCCGTCGTAGTGCATTATATTCAGCTCATCACGCCCTATATCAGGTAATTGAGTGATATTGTGTTAGTTTAATTAGTTGCCACTTGATGGGTCACGTTTTGAAAATGCTAGCCACCGACACAAGCCTCTCTGTATTGTAAATTCAAATTCAAAATTCAAACGTTTATTTCAAACTCAGGGTTCATAGCAAGGGGGCTGCACGGTGGCGCAGTGGTTTAGCACTGTGGCAGCACAGTTTTACCCTCGGCCGGGGGATCGCGGGGATCATGAGATCGTGGGTTCGATCCCAGCCCCCGACCAACAGTGAGCTGTGTGGAGTTTGCATGTTCTCCCCGTGTTGCGCGGGTTTACTCCGGGATTTCTCCGGTTTCCTCCCGCATACCAAAAACATGTAGGTTTAGGGCGCTCGCGCACGCAGCGACCAGCAGCTGGTGGCTTGTCACCAGACTGCAAACCAAGTCTACCTACGGGTACAAATAAGTAACAAAAAAAAAAAAAAAAAAAAAAAGAGCAAAACCAAAACAAGTAGAAAAAAGATAAACAGATAAAATAAAAGTATATACATATCAGCAGACACTCGGCGATCTTGTAACAACAATAACATACAGTAATGGGCTCAGTATAATATGGAGCGCCACCACTTCCAAATGCTGGAGTGAAGTGTGAGTGACGAGTTGACAATTGCTGATATAAGATGATTGTTACATGCCAGCAACCTTCTCATAAAACTGTAAACATTCTTACGTATCAGTTCGCCAAAAGACGGAATGTTCACAGACACAAACATCATGCTTGCACTCGACAGTATCGTATTGTAAACAGAGACGGACATTTCGTCTGTGGAAATGCATGACTGATTCGGTTTTCATCCAACAATACAGACCTCTCTATGTGCAGTTAGCCTGACTAATTTAACTGTAGACTGTAGTAAATAGTGCAACAAAGGGGCAGGCCATTAATGAAAGAGGTGACAAAGGCAGCCACGTGGCCTTAATTGTTCAATTACTTAACAAGACCTGTTGGGCCAACTTTGCATTTGACAACAATAGTTGAATACTTGAAACTCAGGGTCTTGAGAATATACCATATTTTCATGATTTTCAAGATCCCTGGATCATTTAATTATTTCTTTTAAGAATTACTCCTGTGCTGCCCTGATATTTAATGGATTGGTCATGTTACCCATAGGGGCCTTTCCTTAAAAACATTCAAAACATGTAAGAGGGTTAATCATGTTAATATGGGTCGAAGCAAATATGCTTACCAGGGGTGTCGATCAAGTAGCTGTACACGTCCGGCCACTGCACAGCTGGCCACCTGGTCAAGTCATTAACCCATTTTCCGGCTGGTAGCTTGTATGGGCAATCTGTCAGTCCACTTGCTGTCAGTTTCTCCTGATAACGTAGCCTGGCTGACTCATCAAGCTTTTCTATGTAGTCACAGGCCATGACAAAAAGTCAAAACACTGCACTAGACAAGGCTTGGTAACAGGTTTGTTTTCACCTAGTTAAGATGGCGGCAATGTGTTACTAACCGGAAGTGACGTAGCCCCGACCGCACCCATTGATGATAGCCTCCAGGAAGTGCTGTTTATCTCTCTACCTGGGAGCCGGTATGAGATTATAGTGAGTCAACAGTGCGTGCAACACCTACTGGCCAGGAGGTCAGAATCCTATCTATTGCACCTTTAAATTGACAAACATCATATGTGTAACTCGTGGCAAAATTTGATTGGGATCAAAAGACAATGTCGCTCTTGCCATTCATTTCAGTTGAGAATTTTTTTCGATTTAAGGTTCAATATGCAGAAGTAGAGGGGGCATGACTTAGGCTCTCTATACAGGCAGAGATCTCAACCCCCCCAATGTTTGAAACAAAGTTACGCCCTTGGTTGCCGCGACTCCTGGTGGGTAGGTTGTTCACAAGTAACAAGCGAAACATTTTTCAGAAAACGGTCAAGGCGAGAAATAAATGTGTAGTTGCCAAATATGTTTACTTTTTACTAACAATCACTATTTTAAAAGTTCAGCATGAGCACCGGGAAGAGAAGGACTACAGCTCCTGACCAGATAGAGTGATGATATAGAGTGAAGTACATGGCGATAGTGCACCTGTAGGCTGGTTGCCAACCGCCAATCAAATCTAGAAGAATGATGGTAGAGGAGATAGAGTGTTATAGACGTCATGTAGACATGGAAATCTCACTGTTTGAAGAAGAAGAAGAAGATTATTCAGAACTCCTTATAAGAACTCCTTATAGAGTAATGACCAGATAGAGTGTTATAGACATCATGTAGACATGGAAATCTCACTGTTTGAAGAAGAAGAAGAAGAAGAAGAAGACTGTTCAGAACTCCTTATAAGAACTCCTTATACAAAGATACAGTATAGAGTGAAGAAGACAAAGAAGAAGTTACCAACCGTGAAGAATTCTGACTTTTGATACATAGAATGATGTTTACTAAGTGAAGTACATGGCCGTAAAGACTACAGCTCTTGACCAGATAGAGTGATGATACAGAGTGAAGTACGTGGCAGTAATGCACCTGTAAGCTGGTTGCCAACCACCAATCAAATCTAAAAGAAGAAGAAGAAGAAGAAGAGCTCCGGGAAGCAATCGGCTCCATGGATCTGAGCGAGAATTCAGGAGGAGGAGGAGTGGGTACCTTCAAGCCATGGCTCAAGATTCTTGACACCACGCTACCAGAGTGCATGTGGGGCGTGCTACATAGACAATGAATTGGAAGCGTGAAAATGCATGCCTAGGTGGACAAGTACTATAATAATAGCCAACTCTGTTACCACCTGGTGCACCAGTCCACAGCTGACAATATACCTCACGTCACTCTGGCCCATCTCCCAATAATTTCGCCATGATTCCACAGCAAATTATTAGCACCGGCACGCCAGCCGCAGCAACTGACCCGAGGCTGCTGGCTAGAGGCTGTTGGCTCTCACAGCCAGCTGCCCCACCGTCGTCTGGGGCTCTGTGCGACTCCGCTCCACTCTGGCGGGCACCGTGGAACCGTCGCGTGACGGGTGTTATGTATGGAAAATACCTGGGCGAAGGATGAGGCAAGATGAGTTGGCGAACACAGCTTTATTGTTGTAATTGTTAGTAGTGGTTACACGGCAGGCACATGGCGATGGGCACTGGTCAAAGAGACCACAACATGGTTGCCTATCCCTTATATAGGGCAATGCGGTGACGTGACAGGAAGTGCACGTCACCACACTGGACTTCACAATAAAGTGCCGTTTCCTATATATCACAATGGGGTGTCTCCCAGCTGGCTGTGGGAGTGGAGCAGCGTCCCCCAGAGTAAGGGACTGCCCTTTGCGATCCCATGGCTTGGCAGTTCGGCTCGCCCAGCAGCTTCAGGTCCTGGGCCAGGTTGGTTGCGGCGACTGGCAATTTGTTGTGGTTTCACGGCAAAATTATTGGGAAATAGGCCAGAGTGACACGAGTTATATTGTCGACTGTGGACTGGTAATCAGTGAACCAGCTCTTCTGAGCTAGAAGGAGGCTAAAAGCTAAAGGCTAGAAGCTAATCAGTTAATGGCTACCTGATGTAAGAGAGAGGGCAGAGTTGAATAGGTGAAGGATGTTTCTTAAAGTAACAGCCTTTAAATCAGAGTGTTTCAAGAAAGCCAGGAAAAATACAAATCAAACTTGCTTCAATAATTAAAAAAATTAAATAAAATTGTCATGGGTGTCCCTTGCGGGACATCATTGAGATGCTGTAGGTCAACCAGTGAGTTTGCATGTTTTATTAACAAAAGGTAAAACGACAAAATAAATAGCCACGTGGGGCAAAAACACGGACGACGACTGAGGCTCAAGACAATAGGGTAACAGGAGGAATACACAGACTAGGAATAACACTTACTGAGAGTGATGCATCAAAGGAAGACTGGAGTCGGGGTTAGGGACTCCAGTCCAACGTTGTGTGAGGTCAACGTTGTGTGAGGTTGCAGCGAGGAGTAAGCCTCAGCTGTTCCCTTAATGATAACTTAGAACCAATCAAAGAAGGGGAATGTAATTAAATGAAATGACGAACAGCTGGCACAACGAGAGTGGGATTTGACAGCCGGAAGCCCCGTTGTGACGCTGTCAAAATAAAAGCCCTGAATGGCCATATGAAAAACCAGAGATAAGAACGGGGAAAATACTGGACATCCTGAGCGCGGACAGAATCAGCGCTCAGGCCATAACAAAAATGTGAACAAAATATGTCACAAATACTCCATTAAGACACATGTGAGCTGTTAAAATGTGGAAAAAGTGCAGTCAATGAGTGCTTTAAACCTATGGTTAAACTTGCCTTTTTCCAAAGGGGGGGGGGGGAGGGCTCAACTATTCATATAATCAATTCTTCATTAACTTTAGGCCATGTACCGCAGGCTTTTAAAACGGCTGTAATTAAACCCTTACTCAAAAAGCCAGCGCTAGATCCAGGAGCTTTAGCTAACTATAGACCAATCTCTAATCTCCCTTTCATTTCAGAAATCTTAGAAAGAGTTGTTGCTACGCAATTATTTGACCACCTGCAGGGAAATGGTTTACTTGAAGAGTTTCAATCTGGGTTTAGAATCCATCATAGTACTGAAACAGCCTTAGCGAAGGTCACTAACGACCTCCTCATCGCATCTGATAATGGACTGGTTTCTGTACTTGTTCTTTTAGACCTTAGTGCAGCTTTTGATTCTATCGATCATAATATTCTACTTGATAGATTAGAACACTATGTTGGACTTAATGGAACTTCGTTGCAGTGTTTTAGATCTTATTTATCTGATAGGTTCCAGTTTGTTCATGCAAATAATGAGTTTTCTTTCAACTCAAAGCTTAGTCATGGAGTTCCACAGGGATCTGTGCTAGGCCCTACTCTTTTTAGTTTATATATGCTTCCGTTAGGCAACATTATTAGAAAGCACTGTATACATTTTCATTGTTATGCAGATGACACACAATTATACCTGTCAATGAAGCCAGATGATAGTAATCAATTAGCCAAGTTAGAAGCCTGTCTTAAGGAAATCAAAGCTTGGATGACTTGTAATTTCCTGCTATTAAATTCAGATAAGACTGAAGTCATTCTTGTTGGTCCAAAAAACCTTAGAAATACCTTTCCAAATCAAACTTTCAGTTTGGATGCGGTTACTCTTTCTCTTAATAGCTCTGTGAGGAACCTTGGAATTATTTTTGATCAAGATCTGTCCTTCAATTCACATATTAAATTTGTTTCTAAGACTGCCTTCTATCATTTGCGTAATATTGCCCAGATTAGGAGCATCTTGTCTCAGAGTGATGCTGAGAAACTGATCCACGCTTTTGTTAGCTCGAGATTAGATTATTGTAATTCTTTATTATCAGGCTGTCCTAAAACATCTTTAAAAAGTCTTCAGCTGATCCAAAATGCTGCAACAAGAGTTTTAACAGGTACTAGAAAGAGAGATCATATCTCTCCGGTTCTGGCCTCCCTTCACTGGCTTCCCATAGAGTTTAGAATTAAGTTTAAAATCCGTCTTCTTACTTACAAAGCTCTAAACAATCAGGCTCCTTTTTATTTAAAAGATCTGATACTACCGTATTATTCTAACAGAACACTACGCTCCCAAAATGCAGGATTACTTGTAATACCTAGAATCTCCAAAAGTACAATGGGAGGCAGAGGCTTCAGTTATCAAGCTCCTCTCCTGTGGAACCAGCTGCCAATCTGGATTCGGGAGTCAGACTCGATCTCTGTTTTTAAGAATAGGGCTAAAACCTACCTTTTTGATATAGCCTACAATTAGGGAGGGATCATGTGTTTCTGAACCCTCCCTTAGTTATGCTGCTAATAGGTTTAGTCAGCCGGGGGATCTCCAATAATGCACTGGGCCTCACTCCTTTCTTCACTCTCAATGAAATTTTTTTTTTTTTTTTGCTGGTCATTAACATCTGTTTGTTCTCTCTCATAGATTGAGTCCCCATCGTGCTGTTTGCTCTCTACATGTCTGTTCTTTTCATCTTCTCTGTCCCCTCACCCCCCAGCCAGTCGCAGCAGATGACTGCCCCTCCCTGAGCCTGGTTCTGCTGGAGGTTTCTTCCTGTTAAAAGGGAGTTTTTCCCCTCCACCGTCGCCAAGTGCTTGCTCACAGGGGATCGCCTGATTGCTGGGGTCTTTCTGCAACTGTGGAGGTTGCCCCTACAGTTGATAGTGCTATGAGATGACTGTTGTTGTGAAATGGCGCTATATAAATAAAGTTGAATTGAATTGAACTGAACTTTCACAGAAAAAAACACAGACATGACACGAGAGATTTCACTCTTAATATGTCTTGTATGTCTTAAAAAATGTTGCAGACATGCTAACAAGGAAAAAAATAGATTTTTGGCAGAGTGTCACTTTAAGATACTGGATTTTGCTGAGTGGGGATGTAGATGTATGTATAAGAGGGACTGAGGCTCCTGATAAGATTAATGACAGTATGTTCATTGTCAGGGTTGTCAAATAAATCAGTAAAATTTAACTGTGACAAATATGCAAAAATATAAGAAATCAGGAAAGGTGTGGCACATGTACTGGCACATATATTGAGTTCATATCTCCCACAAATGTATGGCTGTATGTGTATTGGGGGCTTCACGTCTCGCGGGACAAAGAAGGTCTGGGTCTGCAGAGATCTACAGGAGATGACGAGGAGGTGCGAGTTTTGGCCTTTGTCTCAGAGAGGATGCCCCAGAAGGATTCCCGGAACATCGAGGGATAAGAGACAGACATCAAAGAGTTGCATTGTGACTGGGAATTAAGTACCATGTGATTGTATGTTTGCTAAAGCACCATGTGACTTAGGCAGTATAAGAGTGTGGTATTTCATTGCTGTGATATCCTACCGTGTAGCAATGATCACACTTGAGTTATTTCTTTGGCTAACTCTGCCGTTTATTCTGCAACACACATAATATGACTGAACATGGATTCTGCGCGGGGTTTTCACACTCTTGTTCTAATGTGTCCCCTTAGTAGCAGTGCTGAACAATAAAGGTAGTTCCCCCTAGAGGCATGTGCCAGTAATGTTTTAAGTTAGACTTGCAGTCTACCACATCCCTCCCCTCTAGATTAAACTTATTCTTAAACACATGTGCCATACACATAATGTCTTTCTCTTTTTTTTTTTTTCTTTTTTTTTTTATATGTATAACACACATAACAGTCTAACTGGGGAATTGGTTTGACTACCGCATCCCAGTGAGGTTCCAGGACGCATTCTTGTCCTGTGGCTGGGGAACTCACTACTGACTAAGTATAGTCCTTCAAGTAGTCTGGAGCTTTCCTAGCTCGCTGAGATCTTCTCACGGCTGGTGAGCCAACTGCAGGTGAAGACTCCGACTGCTCCACTGTTTCGGCTGCTGCAGTGCTGCCCGTAGAATCTGCAGAGACGGGTACCTCAGGTATCACCTGAAGTGGTGGTTCGTTGATGCTCTCCTCAGAATGGTTGTCAGACAACACCTCTGGTGCCATCGGCAGGGGAATGGAGCTCCTACCACGAACTTGGTCGATGTGTCGCCTCACCACTTGTCCATGACCTAATGTCACCTTGAATGACACAGGGCCTGTCTTTTCTGTTATTTCTCCTGGTACCCAGGCTGGTCCTGAGCCAAAGTTGCGGGTGTAGACCACGTCTCCTTCTCTCAGTATTCTCTCTCTAGCATGCATGTCATGATAACCTTTTTGTTTCTCTTGTTTATCATGCACTTTGTTTCTGAAGTCTGGATGTATTAAGTCAAATGTTGACCTCAACTTCCTTCCACACAACAGCTCAGCTGGTGACTTGCCAGTTGTAGATTGGGGTGTTATTCGATAGCTGAACAGAGCTCTCGACATTCGGGTTTCAATAGAGTCTCCTGTCATCTTTTTCATGAGTGACTTGAATGTCTGCACGGCCCTCTCGGCTAAGCCGTTAGAAGAAGGATGGTATGGCGCAGTCGTGATGTGACGTATGCCATTCTTTTCAGAAAACTCTTGGAGACTTCCGGTTATGGCTGCCACGTAGGACGGACGTGTCTCGCTCTGCTCTGCTCCTGGAAAAAAAAAATCGGCAAATAACTCTCTCATTTGGGACAGAACGTATCCCAGCATTTGGGCGAGGATATGTCGGCGAAGCCTAAGGCTGGAAAACCAGGAAAAGGAAAAAGCGAGCCGCCGAAACAGTCCAAATTAACGGACTTTCAGGTCTGTGACGCAGCAAACAAAACTCCATATATGGCGGAGGAGGCTGGCAACGCTGCGATTTCTGCGGGGAATGGCGCAGATGCGCTGATGGCTGCCATGAGTTCAATGAGAGCGGACTTTTCCTCTAGATTTGATGGGATTATGACAGCGTTGGAAGGAATAAGAAAGGAATTGGGTGACTGTGTAGAACGAACGGCGCAGATGGAGCTCCGTCTCGCTAGTGCTGAAGATGACGTCACCCGTCTTCAATTAAAGGTGCGCACTTTGGAAAAAAAAAATAAATCTCTGGAAGATAATATTTTGGATTTGGAATCTCGGTCGAGACAGAATAATTTGAGGCTGGTGGGTCTTCCAGAGGAATCAGAAGGTCGGGACGTATGTTCCTTTCTGGAAAAGTGGATTCCGGAGGTGCTGGGCAGCGAGGAGTTGCAATCAGCAGTGGTTCTGGAAAAAGCACATCGTATTGGCCCACGGAGAGATAAGGGACCGCCGAGGACCTTAATTATGAAGTTTCTTAACAACAGAGACAGGATGAAGATCTTCAACGCTGCACGTGCTAAAGGAGAGATTAAACACCAGGACCAGCAGGTGCGGTTCTACCCAGATTTGGCCACAGGAATCCAGCAATTGAGGAAGCAGTTTGATCCCGTACGTAAGGAGCTGCGCAACCTTGGGATTCGTCATGGTGTAATCTATCCTGCGAGACTGCTGACCACGTATGAGGGCAGAACCCACATCTTCAAGACCCCAGAGGAGGCGCAGGAGTTCATCAAGAAGATCAAAGAAGAAGAAGAGACTGGTGGGAGCTAAGCATGAACAAAATATAAGGTAGAATAATTAAGCATTTGCACAGGCATCTGACTGACTTGAAGTAAATAGTAAGTTTACAAAATATAGATTGTATTATATATTAAAAAAAAAAAAAACAAAACAAACAAACAAAAAAAACTATGATGTACAAAGTTGTTAAAAATTTTGGAGTTAAGTTGGAAAACTACAGAGGAGAGTTAATGTTACGTCATTAAAAGCAGTAGAGTTAGGGTGATTGGGAGGATGAAGAAGGAGTGGCTTAGGCTGTTCCCCGTGGGTGTGGAACGGTCGATGGCTATATCGGGAGACAGAATTTTTCTTTTGATTTTGGGGGGTTTGCCACAAGGGGAAATTTGTTTGTGTGTAGTTTGTAGGATGAATGTTCAACCACTCATGTTTTTGCTTCTCTGTATGAGCATGTTTACACTGCAAGGTAATCCCAAACTCTCTATTGATCATGGACCAAAGTGTTAATCTTAATTTAACTTCATGGAATTGCAGAGGTCTACAAAATTTAAAAAAACTTAAACAAGTTATGAATAAAATAAAGGACATGGGTTCAAGAATTGTGTTTTTACAAGAAACTCATCTGATAGAGGAGGATGTTAAAAGAATTAGGAGTAGATGGCAGGGAAGTGTATTCACCTCTTCATTTTCATCCCGAGCCAGGGGAGTTATGACTCTCATACATAAATCAGTTCCTTTTCAAGTGAAAAATGTAATTGGAGACAAATTTGGAAGATATGTAATCATTCAAGGTTCTTTGCTATTAGAAAATATAAATCTTGTGAACTTATATGGTCCCAATATAGATGATCAGAAGTTCTTTGCTAATTTATTTCTCATCTTATCATCACTTACAGGGCAACATATAATAGCAGGGGATTTTAATTGTACATTGAATCCAGGTGTGGATAGATCAACAGGACTGGATTGTGCGCACATTGGATGTAGGATGACTATTAATCATTTTATGAAAGAATTGAGATTGTTAGATATATGGAGAGAAATGAAACCACAAGTTAAAGCCTATTCTTGTTATTCCAGTACCTACAAGACATTCTCACGTATTGATTATTTTTTGATTTCCACAGAATTAAGGTCCAAGATTCAAAACTGCTTTTATGATAACATCGTGATCTCTGATCATGCACCCTGTTGTCTAATATATGTAGATAAAAAATTGACAAAGGAATCAGGTAGATGGCAATTTCAGCATAAATGGCTTCAGGATGAGGAATTTGTCAAGTATATAGAAAAACAGATAGACGAGTTCTTTGACATCAATACTACACAAACATCAGCATGTGTAAAGTGGGAGGCTTTCAAAGCTTTTATTAGGGGACATATTATTAGTTATACAGGATCAAAATCTAAGAAGACTCGAGAGGAGAGAGCTAAATTGGAACATAAAATAAAAAATCTTCAGGAAAAAGTGTATGCAGGAAGTGACCCAAGGTTGGAGAATGAATTACTGATTTTGAGAGCTGAATACGACAAAAAATCAGCGAATAGAGCTGCCTCGAGTCTTCTAAGATTGAAACAATCTTTTTATGAACAAGGTGAAAAATCAGGAAAATTATTAGCATGGCAGATTAAACAATTGGAAATTAAAACACCAATTACCAGTATTATAAGTAACGGACAGGTAGTTATAGATCCTTTAGAAATTAATAGAGCCTTTAGAGATTACTATGAAAAATTATATGATACCAAAAATGAACCTGATTTAACAAAACTAAATGGGTTTTTGAACGAACTATCTATACCGTGTATTCCAAATGAAAACAGGGAGATATTGGAGTCTAAAATTAGTCAAGAAGAAGTTGGGCTAGCCATTGATAATATGAAATCAGGAAAAAGTGCAGGACCAGATGGTCTTCCAGTTGACCTTTATAAAAAATTTAAGAATAAATTAATAAAACCTTTTTTGGAAATGGTTTTAGAAGCATTTCAAAATAATAATTTACCATCATACATAAATAATGCCTTAATTATACTGCTGCCAAAACCAGGTAAGCCCTCTAATAAATGTGAAAATATGAGACCAATAAGCCTATTAAACGCCGACCTTAAGATAATCTGTAAAATTTTAGCAAGACGAATACAAGAAATTTTACCAAATATTATTAATCGAGATCAGAATGGCTTTATAAAGGGTAGACAAGGCTTCCATAATGTAAGAAGACTATTTAATATTATCTATTTTAATAAAGAAGCACCGGATACAGCTCTCCTATCATTGGACGCCGAAAAGGCCTTTGATAGAGTTGAATGGCCCTTTCTTTTTGAAGTCCTACAAAGGTTTGGACTTGGAAATAATTTCATAAAATGGGTTCAAATAATATACAATAATGCTACAGCAGAAATCCTAACAAATAACAATATTTCAAAACCAATAAAAATCAATAGAGGATGTCGACAAGGCTGTCCACTTTCACCTTTACTGTTTACTATGGCAATTGAACCTTTAGCGATAGCGATACGTTTACATTCACAAATATATGGAATTAAAGTTGGACCAACAGAACATAAAATCTCCCTGTACGCCGATGATATAATTTTGTTTATGTCGAATCTAAAAAAATCAATTCCAACCTTGTTGAATTTAATAAAGAATTTTGGGGAAATATCAGGATATAAAATAAATAAAACTAAATCTTCAATATTAATGCTAAATGAGACCCAGAGAAATTACCCAGCCCCTGAGGTAAATCAATTCAATGTTGTAAATCAGTTTAAATATTTAGGAATCCAAATTATGCCTAAGCTAGAATCAGTCGCCAGTGTCAACTATGAAGCCTTAATGTCAGATATCAGTGAGTTAACTCAGAGATGGATGTCACTACCAATGTCGATGATCGGGAGAATCAATATACTTAAAAGTAATATTTTACCTAAAATACTTTATTTATTTCAATACATTCCCTTATCACCACCTTTAGATCTATTCTCAAGAATAAAAAAAAAGTTAGTGGAATTTATATGGAACAACAGGAGGGCTAGATTACGTTTGTCTTTATTATATTTACCATTTGATCGTGGAGGTCTGAAATGTCCAAATTTTATGTTGTATTATTGGTCGGCACAACTGAGGTCTATGACATATTATTTTTCATCAAATGATCTCCCTCACTGGACTGAAATGGAATCATACAATTTACCTTTACCTCTTCCCATATTCATATACTCAGATTCGGCAAAAAAATTACAAAAACAAGTTAAAAATCCATTTGTAAAGCATATGATCAAAATATGGTGTGAAGCTAAAAACTATTTAAAAGAACCACAGTTATTGTCACAATTTAGTCCAATATGGGGTAATCAATATTTTAAACCAGGGAGAGCGGACGCTGTATTTAAAGTATGGAATTTAAAAGGGATACAAAAGATTCAGGATTTATATTTGCCATGTGCAGACAACATAATGTCTTTTGAAGAGCTGAGGATCAAATTTAATCTCAATAGAACACATTTTTTTAAATATCTTCAACTTAGAAACTTTATTCGATCAAATCAAAATAAAGCTCTCACTCGACCTATTTATTCATCCTTGGAAAAAATGATGATGAAAGATAGTAAAAGAAAGGGTATTATTTCAGAGTTTTATAACTCATTGACACTATCTTCAAGTGAAAATTCACTGAAAAGATTAAACTACTGGAAAGAAGATCTGCAAATTGAAATTTCAGAGGAACAATGGGAATTGGCTTGTACAGAAGCTCAAACCAAATCAATAAATGCACGCCTTAAATTGATACATTTCAAATGGTTAATGCGGATGTATGTTACACCGGAGGAGTTAAATAGATATAACAAAAATATACCAGATACATGCACAAAATGCATGGAAAGTAAAGGAACCCTATTTCATTGTTTATGGGAATGTAGATTAATAAGAATGTTTTGGGAAGAGGTGAGGGTAACAATTGAAAAAATAATCTCAAAACAAATCATATTGAATCCTAAACTGTTTTTGTTGGGTCTGTACCCAGAAAAGCATAATTTTAATAAAAGTGAAAGAACATTCATAGACCTCAGTTTGCTTAATGCCAAAAAATGTATTGCACTATTATGGAAAAAGACTCATAGACCAGATGTGACTCAGTGGTTAAGACAGATGTTAACAAACCTTCCATTAGAAAGAATAACATATATACTGAAATCAAAGGAAATTGTGTTTGAGAATATATGGAGACCTTTTATTGATTATGTAAAAAATTTAAACATAACTCTTGAAGAAGAAGGTGAATGATGTGTGTGGACCTTGTAAATTCCAAACTGGTGAACATAATATGTATACTTATGTATTGGATTGTCTAGACTAAACAGAGGAGCATTGTTGAAGACTTGATTTTGTTGGTGGTTGTTGGTGTTTTTAGTGCATTTTTTTTTTTTGTAGTACTTTAGTGTTAGTGTTTGATTGTTTGTATCATGTTTGTTAAAAAAAAAAAAAAAGGTTCAATAAAGATATTGTGGAAAAAAAGAAAACTCTTGGAACTGTTCACTCATAAAACATGTACCGTTATCTGATACTATGATTTCAGGTAGCCCATGTTGGCTGAAACTCTTTCTAAGACATTCAATGGTAACAGTAGAAGTAGAGCTACTCACAGAATATGCATCGATCCACTTTGAGTATGCGTCAACTATGATCAGGAACATTCTTCCCATCCATGGACCTGCGTAGTCAATGTGAATTCTTCTCCATGGTTTATCTGGAACTTCCCAGGGATGTAGTGGGGCTGCTGGAGGACTGTTCCTGTTCTCCTGGCATGCCGCACATGACTTCACAAGCGCCTCCACCTCTGCATCCATGTTGGGCCACCACATGTAACTCCTCGCCAACGCTTTCATGCGAGTGATGCCAGGGTGTGCTTGGTGTAGTTGTTGCAGTAAGGCATTCCTACCAGGTGGTGGAACAACCACGCGTCCTCCCCACAGGATACAACCTTCCTGGGTGCTGAGCTCATCCTGTCGTCGGGCATAGGGAATGAACTCAGGACTGTTCATCTTCGGCCATCCTCGCAAGATGTATTCTCGCACTCTTGCTAGAACAGGGTCTTTGTCTATCCACTTCTTTATTTGTTGTGCGTTCACCAGGGGCACGCCGATATCTTCAAACAATAGCACTCTCTCCTCCTCCTCAGGCGTGCTGTCTCTTCCTCCATCCAAGGGTAGCCTACTCATCGCGTCAGCATTTGTATGGTCCCGTCCGGCTTTGTAAACGATGGTGTACTCATACGCTGCTAATGTAACGGCCCATCTCTGAATTCTCTGAGATGTCATCTGGGGTATGGCTCTCATTTCACTGAACAGTGAAATTAGTGGCTTGTGGTCAGTCACTATAGCGAACTGTCTCCTGTACAGGTATTTGTGGAATTTTTTTACACCAAATACTACTGCAAGGCCCTCCTTGTCTAGCTGGGAGTAGTTTTTCTCAGCTGCACTAAGAGTTCTTGAGACGAACCCTATGGGTCTCTCTGAGCCATCCTCCATACGATGAGAGAGTACAGCACCCACACCGTAGGGTGATGCGTCACACGCCAGGATGAGTGGTTTGTTTGAATCATAGTGCACTAACACACTACAGGACTGAAGTAGCGCTTTGGACTCTTCAAACGTCTTCTGCTGCTTGACCCCCCATGACCATTTTTCTTCCTTCTTAAGTAAGGTATGTAGTGGTGCCAGCAGCGTGGAGAGCTTTGGGAGGAACCTATGGTAATAGTTCAACAAGCCCAGGTAGGCTTTTAACTCAGTAACATTTTGTGGCTCAGGCGCCTCCGCAATGGCTTCCACTTTGTCTGTTAGAGGGTGTAGACCACTGGCGTTGATCTTGTGGCCTAGGAACACCACCTCTTTTCCCATGAACTCACACTTGCTTCTTTTCAACCTCAGACCGCTTTTCTCCAACCGTTGAAGCACTTCCTCCAGCGTTTTCAGATGTTCTTGTTCATTTGGTCCTGTACAAAGGATGTCATCCAAATAAATGGCAACATTCGGAATTCCACCTAGGATGCCCTCCATAGTTCTCTGGAATATAGCAGGACTGGAAGCTACTCCAAATGGTAAGCGTGTGTAGGTATATAAGCCTTTGTGTGTATTGATGGTTACATACTTTCTTGATTCTTCTTCCAGGACTACTTGTTGGTAGGCGTGACTCATGTCTAATTTCGTGAAGTGTTGGCCGCCATTCAGCTGTGCGAAGAGGTCCTCCACTTTAGGAATTGGATACTGATCCACCCGTGATGCTCGATTGACAGTGAGTTTGTAATCTCCACATATTCTAATGGAGCCATCCGGCTTTCTCACTGGGACTATGGGCGCCGCCCATTCTGCAACCTGCACTGGCTCAATGATCTTGTCATCCAGCAGCCTCTGTAGCTCGCTTTCAACCAGTGGCTTGACTGCATAGGGTACCGGTCGGGGTTTGCAGAATCGTGGTTGGGCCTCCTTGTCCACATTAATCTTTGCAGTGACACCTTTTAGCTGTCCTACGCCTTCTTTGAACACCTCAGCGTGTCTTTCGAGGATCTCCTCCAGCTGCAATTTGGGCTGAGATTCCACTTTATTCACCAACTGATCAATCATGGCCAGTTCTTGTAGCCAACTTCGCCCTAGTAGATTTGGTCCTTCGCTCCCAACTACTACTACAGGTAAGTCCTTTTCTTTGTTTTCGTGTTGCACCTTCACTTGTGCCATGCCTAGCACGTCTAGCTTCTCTCCTGTGTATGTTTTTAATTTTAATGAACAGGGATTTAATTCTGCTGTGTCTGTTTTCTTCCACAGTTGTGTATATTGCTGTTTACTTAATATGGTTACTCCACAGCCTGTATCAACTTCAAATGTTACTTTCATTCCATTAACATTCATGGTACGCGTGATGGGCGCTACCTTGGTCAGCTCCTCTGACGTGTTGTAAATTGTGTGAAAACCCATGTCTTCTGTATCACTTTCTCCCTCCCCTCTCAGTTGATTCGCTCGCTGTTCCTTTCCTGGGCCCTTGTTTTCATACTTTTGCCCATTAACTGTCGCTTTCAGCACCTGTGCGCTGTCCACCTTTATTCTACATGCTTTCTTAATGTGCCCTCGCTTGCCACAATTATGACACAGCTCAGTGGCAAATTTGCACTCGGCGGCATTGTGCTGGCCTTTGCAGCGATAACAACTGGGGAATTTGTGCTGATTTTTGTCAGTCGACACTTTGTGGACACCTACTTGGGTCTTAGGCACACGAACATGCGTTGCTGTGTCCTCTGTTAGCTTCCCTTGCATCTCTCTCACATCTTTAGATGCTGTTTCCATCGCTTGGCATAATTCCAAAGCCTTTGCAAAAGTGAGTTTTGTTTCAGATAAAAGTCGCCGTTGCATTCGGTCATCATTCACTCCACACACAAGTCTGTCTCTTAACATTTCTTCCAATGAGTCTTTGTAATCACAGTGCAGTGTTAATTTCCTCAATTCTGCCACATACTCTGCTATGGACTCAGTGTTCCTCCTTATGCGTGAATTAAATTTGAATCGTTGCACGATTTCACTCGGTTTGGGGCTGAAGTGCTTCTGAAGCTCAGCAGTAAGCTGGTCGTACGTTTTATCTTTCGGTAATGCAGGGCTTATTAAATTTCTCAACAAGCTGTAAGTAGTTGCACCAACTCCACTCAACAGTACAGCCTTCCTTTTGTCTGGCTCCTCAATGTCATTAGCTTGGAAGAAAAAGTCCAACATTTCACTATATTCTTCCCATGACTGAGTCGAGTTATCAAAAGGGGTTACCGTTCCGATTACAGCCGCCATTGCTCGTCGTGGTGGGGAAACCTCGTTTTTCCTCCTCTGAACTTGCACTCGAACTACTGGAGTCACTTGAGTTCGCCACACTTGCAATGTTCTCTGTTTCTCGCCGCTGATTTTTTTTCTTTTAATCCTCGTCGCCAATTGTGTGATATCCTACCGTGTAGCAATGATCACACTTGAGTTATTTCTTTGGCTAACTCTGCCGTTTATTCTGCAACACACATAATATGACTGAACATGGATTCTGCGCGGGGTTTTCACACTCTTGTTCTAATGTGTCCCCTTAGTAGCAGTGCTGAACAATAAAGGTAGTTCCCCCTAGAGGCATGTGCCAGTAATGTTTTAAGTTAGACTTGCAGTCTACCACAATTGCTCTGTCTCTTTTCTTGTTGAGAGATTGCTAGAGATGTGTTCTCACAATAAAGCTGAACCTGAGAAATAAACTCAGCCTCATCCTTGAATGCATTCTCTACAAAGGGGCAAATACTTTTTCACAGCACTGTAGATATAATTTTAATGACCAAAAAAACATTTCTTTGTTGTTTACAGCTCCTCAAAAAAGGCCTTCTTTAAAGTTGAGCCTGAAGCAGTCCGATTTCAGCAAAGATGCCTGACTGCACTACAAAATTATCCAAACTAGCTCCTTCTCCACTGCCCTGCTTTATTTTAAAGGCAAATAGCATGCAAACATCCAGTGGCCTATAGTGCCACAACCAGTTTTTGCACCCTGTTATGTTTTATTATGATATGGAGGGCAAATGAATATTCTAATCTCACAGACGGGCCAACACACTTCTAGTGTTCTGCACTGGCATTTATTTCAAAACATTTGAGGTCAGGACCCTTGGACTGAGGTTGAAGGTGGAGGGGCCTAGAATTTGCAGCTACACCCCAGAATCTCCTTTCTTTTCTGTGAAGGTTATCGTCATTATTATTTTTTTTTTGTCAATAATGTTTAAAAAGGTAGTCACAGGAGTAACAATAAACACAGACAAGTTCCTGAATGTATTTTATCTCTTTGGTGCATTTCTTTCCGCTTGAAACGTGCTGCCTGCCACACCAAAGTGCCAGGTAGGGGTAATGTAATACCAAAGGGTCATTGGCGCGCACAGTCACGTGACCCTGATCACTCCGCCCCCGCCCATCCGTGCACACCGGCAGAAAGTCGTCAGTGTCAGGTGTCTCCTCACAGTCAGCGCAAGTTCTCCCAGGTAAGACGAAACTTAGCGAAGGGCTTGGGAATATATGTAATAAATTCATAACTACAGGCACAATGTTTAAGCGTGTTGTTAAAAATCTAAGGGAGTCGGTCTGTTCTGATCTAGTTGTTTATATGATAGAGACAGTAAAGCCGGAGAACTGGTTGTGTTCGTGGTCATCGATGCCAAACGAGTCACACTGAGTTTTTACACCGGGTTTGGTCACTAGTCATTTCACAATAAGCGGCGGCGCGATAAGAATAAATTCATTTTAAAGTTCATAATTGTGCTGGGTTTTCCATTTATATATATATATAATATATATATATATATACATATATATATATTTTAAATTATTTTTGAGTTCTTCAGATAACAAACTGGCTCCCGAGCATGGGTGCCAGTATTCATGTTAGGCCTCTGGCTGCCTCAGTACTGACACCACATGTGTCCTAGATGTTGTGTTTCTGGTTTAAAGAACAATGGCTTCGTCGCTGCTGCTAATTTGTCTAAATGTGGGCCCCTCCTTATTAGGCAATTATCATATTTGCAGCTGTGTTGTGGTTACTTGTTCTCGCTGATTACAGGAAATTGAGATGTCTGATTTCAAGTTATCACAAATTAGATATTCCCCGTCAAAATATACAGGCTGGTTGTAAAATGTGTTTTTATTGTAAACTTCGTAGAGGTGATCCTTGGAACTCTGCTGGTTTCGAAAGTGAAAGCTAAGAATTCCAAGTGGCAGTTTATGATGGATTGATCACTACAGATAACAAAATAGTTTTTCCTTGTTAAACTTCCAAACCCAGACAATACTAATTAGTGTCAAAATCTAAGGCATTAATGAGGTTGTTTTTGCATAAAGCATGATGCCACCACACCCTATTCTTTAAATCTGTAACATTTGCTCCGTTTTGACTGATTTACAGATAACTGTGAATTTCAATGAATTCTCTGTGTACCTCTACCAAAAAGGCCTTGTGTTTAATTCTCAATCTTTATAATCTTTGTCAGGATTTCTTCCCTGCTTTCTTTCTCTGGTTTCTTCATCTCAGGTTTAATGCAAAACAGAGAACAGGCAGCTCTAAATTCAGCTGCCTGTATTTTTCTTGTGGTGGACTGGTGACTTCTTCAGGGTGTGTCCCCTCTATGTTACCAAGCCTTTCAGGAATAAGCTGACATCCTGCAAAAACATTATGTACTATTTAGGGGAGACATTAACATAAAGTGCTATGTCGGGAAATTAGATTTTATTTCAGCTAAAATCTATAAGTACTTGAGTTTTTGTTTGTTCTTTGTACAATTATGTTGTGTTTTCCAGACACTCCAAACAATCCTTAAATTTAAAGGAAGCAATTACAATTAAATATAACTAGACTGTATACTCTCAATATATGCTATTAAACATTGTATTTAAACAAATGATCAGGCTAGTACTACTGTAAGAGGAATAGATGTTTGACTGTTTTTGAACTTGCAGTTTTATGGTGAAGTTCAGTCCAAAGTCCAAAAACTACTTTATTGCAACATTATTGCTCTGTATCAGAGTGGTGATGTAATGGTGATGCCTCATCAAAAAGCCCCAGAGAGTAAGAGAAATAACTGTGAAATACACAGCAGTGAGACAAATGTGTGCTTCATAAAATACTGTCCAGGTAGGGATTTATGGTCTGACGTCCCACTAGTCTGCCACTCCAGACATGGATCATTTTATCACAGGTTCATCCCTTTGCACACTAGTAAAGTATGGAGTCATCAGGGTGTAATTTGGGGAGGGAAAATTTGTATATGTGTGATAGCAAGTGTGGTGCCTGTGCTCTGCTTTGCTTTGGTCATCCGTGAATGTTGCCCCTGGTGAGGTATTCACTCGTAATCATTATGTACTCACACGTAGCTGTTTTTAGTTTGTGTTCCTATCTTGCAACCAAGCAGCACAAGCTAAAGTGCAAGTTTAAACATGTTGAATTGTGTGTTTGCATCCATATCTGCTTGTGCATGCATTCTTTGGTATGCATGTCAGGGGTAGGGGTGACATGGTCTATCTTATAATCTTGAACATGAACACAAATGCAAACCCATCACCATTGTTGTACCAAAGTAGGTATCCTGACAGAAATTGTATCAACTATACACTCTATGAAGCATATACATAGATGATACATGAAACTATGAAACTTTACTATACATGAAATGAAACTATACAGTTTTTAGCTGTGTGAATAGACGGTCTGAAATTATATTAATGCATTCCTTTTCTGTGCGAAATTGAAAATCATTTGAGGAAATAATGCCACATCCATGTCAGCCATTTTCCATAACAATAACCCAGAAACCAAAATCCTTTACAGGTATTTTCAGGCAAATTTAACCACCCTACGTACATCGCCATTTGGCCAGTTTAACCCAGTGTAATTTTTTTAATCTCTTTGGATTCTAAATTATAAAATACACTTCAAATTTGTTACTTTTTCTGATGTTTTATTTTATGAGATGTAGGAATTGACCCACCCTAGCTAATTTGTCAGCCATTGCTCATTAGCAATTGTAAGCAATACTCACTGAAAACAAAGCAGTTTGCATATAAAAACACAGTAGTGACATGTTTAGAGATAGAAGTTGGGCAGTAATGTGTGTATGACCCACAAGAAGACACTTGTAGCACGTTACACTACTGTTACGCTTGCCCTTTTTGGGATCTTCTTTTTCATGCTTCTTCAACATGCCTTTGCCAAGTCAACAGAGGGCGTACGATATATCAATACGAGATCAGATGCCAGTCTGTTTAACGTAGCCCAACTGCTTGTGAAGACCACTGTAACTGTCAGAGAGACAGTTTTTATGGTAAAGTTTATTTGTGTGTTTTATAATTCATTTGGTTAAAAATTGTTAAAATGTGTGATAAATAATTAACATGGCTAAAAGGAGTTAAAATATGATTTTTAAGGGCAAACGGTTTATTTACGCTTTAATAGTTGTTTATGTGAGGGTCACGGATCACATGACTGCAGCAAAAAGGCGAGACTGAGGCATTATGGGTTCAGAAGGAAATGAAGGCAGTCGGAGATGCCCTGGGATTATGATACCTGCACATGGTTCAAGAGGCACAAAATGGTTTGTGTTTATTATTTGTATTGTAAAAATTATTTCTGTAACACCTGTCTAAATATTGTGATGCATATGGACATTTTATTGGACATTACAAATGCATCTGCCACTATGCTAGCATGTTTGGGATCTGAGTATTACTTGACATTAGCAAAGAGACTATCTATGGACTGAAGAATTCTAATTGTAATCTCTTTGTATTTTGTTCTTTGTAGTTTTCATGGTGTTATATTTCCAACAGTGGTTTTGTATCATCATTGGTTGCCCATGTCCACTCTAGAGAAAAACGAGTGATTACATAAAGCCTTGGAAAAAAAAACATCAGTGTGAAACATAGCCTTTATTCAGTGAACCAGTGTAGTTACAACCACAGTTAGACACATCAAGTCAACCTTTAATGTCATATTGCTGTACATACAACTGTAGTGCAGGCAAGATGAAATTGCGTTTCTCTCGGCATCCATATAAGTAAAAGAACATGATTTAAGACACACTCACACATATCTTCACCCCCCACCCCACCACATCCATTCACACATCCCTGAGACATACTTCAAAAACTAACCAGAACTATAATATACAAATAATATACATAATGTCTGTAGGTGCTGTAGTATGTATGAGAGATTCCGGATCAACTGTTCAGCATCCTAACAGCTTGTGGAAGGAAGCAGTTAATCAGTCTGGTGGTTCTGCCTCTGATGCTCCGGAATTGTTTGCCAGACGGCAGAAGTTCAAAGTGTTTATGCAGGGGGTGAGAACAGTCCTTGACAATGTTCAGTGCCCTGCTCCTACAACAGTTCTGAAAAAGTTCTTGGACAGAGGGGAGGGAAACTCCAATTACCCTCTCAGCTCCCTTAACTATCCTCTGCAGGGCTTTTTTGTCTGACATACTGCAGCTGGAGTACCATGTAGCTATGCAGTACGTCAGAACACTCTCCACCACACCTCTGTAGAAGGTCCTGAGGATGCAGATGGGGAGAGAGGCCTGTTTGAGTTTCCTCAAGAAGTGCAGTCTCTGCTGGGCCTGCTTCCTGATCCCCAAGGAATTCTTGCTCCAGGTCAGGTCCTGCGAGATCTGCACTCCGAGGAGCTTGATGTTCTCCACTCTCTCCACTAAACGGCCGCCGATGCTGAGGGGGACGTGTTCAGGCTGTGACCGCCAGAAGTCGATAATCATCTCCTTCGTTTTGTCCACGTTGAGCACCAGATTGTTCTCCCTGCACCAGCCCTCCAGGTCTCTCACTTCTTCCCTGTACATTGATTCCTCATCCCTCTGAATAAGTCCCACCACTGTAGTGTCGTCTGCAAACTTAATAATCTGGTTCCCCTTGTGTCTGGATACACAGTCATGTGTTAGAAGTGTAAACAACAGTGGACTGAGTACGCAGCCTTGAGGGGATCCGGTGCTCAGCGTGACAGAGTTGGAGATGTTGTTTCCAACCCGAACAGACTGAGGTCTCTCAGTCAGGAAATCCAGGATCGAGAGACATGTGGCGGTGTTCAGACCAAGAAGGAGTAATTTCTCCATTAGTCTCTGGGGAATAATGATGTTGAATGCTGAACTGAAATCAATGTACAGGAGTCTGGCGTAGGTGTCTTTCTGATCCAGGTGGGTGATGACAGAGTGCAGGGTGGTGACTATAGCATCCTCCGTGGAGCGGTTTGAACGATATGCAAACTGGAGCGGGTCATGTGATGCAGGGAGGCAGGCTGTAATGTGTGGTTTGACAAGCCGTTCAAAACACTTCATCACAATTGGTGTCAGTGCAACAGGACGATAGTCATTCAGACGGGACACAGCTGGTTTCTTTGCCACGGTACTATGATAGAGGTCTTGAAGCATCTGGGAACGATGGCCTGACCCAGGGAGATGTTATAAATGTCAGTCAATACATCCGCCAACTCGCTCGCGCAGTCTCGGAGCACACGTCCCGGGATGTTGTCCGGACCTGCAGCTTTACGTGGGTTGACCCTGGTTAGGGTCCTCCATGTGTCCGCTGTGTTGATGGTAAAAGCTGGTCCGACCGATGGTGGGGATGGGCCAGCCCTCCCTCTGATTGTCGGGTTTGATGCTTCAAAACGTGCAAAAACTTGTGCGTATACAAACTCCCTTTTTGTGTTTCATATTTCTTTATTGATTTTAACATATAAACATGCTGTTATTCAGTAAGTCAGAGCAGATAAGACAAAGACATTAGGGAAAAAAAACAAACAAATCAAAACATAACCCCCAGCACCCACCCCTTGCTGTCACCCATTACCACTATATACCAGCATGTAATACACCACCTTATAGAAGCTTGTGTGGAAAAAGAAAAAAAAATAATACAAAAATAATAAAAACAGTTACACATTGAACTGAAACAGCGTTCAAAGAATTTATGACCTCAGTGACAAAATGAAAGTAGAAATTAATGTAAAAAGGTTTTTTTCTATATTAATGTATCCACATTTTGTTGTGGATTCCTCAAAGAAAGTTGGAAAAGGACCCCAAACTCTGTAAAACTTATTCATAGATCCTCTAATTGTGCATCTGATTTTCTCCAGCCTGAAATTACACATAACATCTCGTAGCCAATGAGAAAATGATGGTGGAGCAGCCTCCTTCCACTGTAGCAAAATTAGACGACATGTTAAAAGGGTACAAAAAGCTATGATTTTATGGCCTCCTGCAGGTAAATGCGGTTTCCCAGGAACCATTCAAAACAAGGATGTTAAGGGATCTGGATGAATTTTAGTGGATAAAACAGAGGAAAATGTTTCAAAAATAGCTTTCAAGTATCCCTCTAATTTAGGACACAGCCAGAACATGTGTATCAGTGTTACCTCTATAGACTGACATCTCTCACACATGGGGCTTATTCCCGGACACATTTTGGCTAACCTGGATTTTGAAAGGTGTACCCTGTGTACCACTTTGAATTGGATTAATGAATGTCAAGTACATACAGATGAAGAGTGTATTTTCCCTAAAATACTAAGCCAGGATTCCTCCTCCACCTGCGTTTGGAGATCCGTTTCCCATGCCAATTTGATTTTGGAATGAGATGAAGTATCAAGCTTAGATATTTGTTTCATTATATAGGATATGGTACCTCTTTTTGTCAGATTATAGAACATAGTATTGTCAATACAAACTCCTTTTTGACAACTATACAGCCCTAGTAATCCAACAATTAAGCACACCTTTCAACACTTACTGAACAAGTTTTCCAAACCTGTGATGAGTTTGGGTTAACTATCAGCCTTAAGAAGACAATATACGAGAACAAGATGTGCCAGACTATCCCTGTTTGACGATCAATGGGGATTCTAATTTGTCTTTAGGTATGACTGTGAGAGTGAATGGTTGTCTGTCTCTCTGTGTTGGCCCTGCGATGGACTGGCGATCTGTCCAGGGTGTACCCTGCCTTTCGCCCAAACATGCTGGGATAGGCTCCAGCTCCCCCGCGACCCGAAAAGGATTAAGTGGAAGAGGATGGATGGATGGGTCTCAGTCATCGATGTTGTGAGAAAGACTTTACCCATCTGCGTTCAGCTGTAACAAACAACCTCACGCTCTATGAAGAAATCAGCCATTGCATTGCCAAGGTTGCAGGTGCAATGGAGTCCGCAAACACATGTGGGAAAACGGCTATCTGACCATCAAGACCAAAGTATGGGGGGAAGGGTTTGAAAAGTTCATAGTGGTCAAATTTGACCAAATGTGGTTTATTTTTCAACATAGTCTCCCCTTTGGGCCACACACTTCTTCCATCAGTGTTGCAGTGCTTGGATCCCTGCGGTTGAAAAATAAACCACATTTGGTCAAATTTGACCACTATGAACTTTTCAGCTGGTGAACTTTTCAGCCCCCCCTCGTACAGGTCTACTAGGCATGTGTTGTCAACACCCTCCTCTACGCTAGTGAAACCTAGACAACCTACGCAAAGCATGAAAAAGAGGCTGAACAGTTTCCATTTACACTACCTGAGACGCATCATGAGTGTCCCCTGGCAGGCCGAAATTGCCAACTCAGACGTCCTGGAGTGTGCTCGTTTGCCAAGGGTCTTCAGGCTACTCACCCAGAGACACTTATCTTGACTCAGGCATGTCAAGAGAATGGAGGATGGTCAGATTGCAAAGGATCTCCTTTACAGCAAACTGTCCACTATTGTGAGACCTGTAGGATGCCCGAAACTCCGCTTCAGGGATGTGTTGAAGCAAGACCTTAAAAAGACAGCTGGGAAGACCAAGCACCAACCCCCCCAGTTGGCACTCAATTGTGAATCATGGTGTGCTTGAGACTGAAGAGACAAGGAGAGCTATACAAGCAGAATGTAGACAACATCCCAAACACGGGGTGGCAGAGTGCTTGCTGTTAAAATGCAACCACTGCAACTGGTATTGCCACTCATGCATTTGTTTGTTGAGCCATTCCAAGAGGTGTAAACAAGAGTGTAACCATCATCTCATTGAGATGGATGGATGTCAGTACTGTTGCAATAAAATTGGTCATGCAAAGACTTACCTGACTCCACAAGCTGAAAAATCAAATTAACAGCCAAAAGTACTAGAATGGCATGTTTCTAAATCCATCTTAAGTGTGAAAAAGAACACGGGGTTAGTATACCTGCAATAATTTTGCTGTGTTTGAGGAATGAATACCAGATCTATTACAATATTAAGTATGAAGTCTTTATATGGTATAAATGTTGGATTTTAGAAAGAGCAATTTCTTCTCTATCAGTCCAGATGTTTTATTATTACAGTACTGAATCTTACACTATCAAAGACTGATTTAGATAAATTCTAGCCCAATGTTATTTTTTTGCCCATTAAGAATATGCTATATGTCATGTTGTAGAACCATCTTTAGAAAATGTTTTCCACTGCACTGAATAAAATGCCAAAAAAATCCTGATTAAAAAAATATTGATTGTAATATCATCATTGATGTGTATCAGGGATACATACTTTGGCTCAACAGCAAGTATTTGAATAATGAGTTGCTGTAGTCAGATGAAAGGTGGACTGGATGATACAAGTACAGTAAGCAGAGAGTTGGTTATCTTAAGGAGTTCAGAAACAAGAATTTCTATGGATGTCAGGCTGTTTTTGTTTTGCTTGACTTAATCCAGTTGTAGGTTAAAGTCTTAGACTTGGTAGTCCAATAGAATGTACGAGGGTGTCAAAGTGTTTTATTGTTATTTCTAAAGTAATCAGTTACCAACAGCACCAGTTGTCTTTCTTCCCAGAAGCTCATGGGGACAATTAAACATTACCCAGTCAGTGCGGCAGTGTGGCCAGACTGAAGATGTGCACACAGAGAGCACAATTATTCTTTTGTAACAAACGCGTCATTCAGCTTTAGTGAAGCAGCACTTGAAACTGGATGGACACGCCACTACTGCCACAGCTCAGTTCACAAATGCATGTGTTGTCATACTCATTTCTTATTAGGTTGGTTTGTGTTTCAGATCTTCAGATAGCTGGTAGAGATGGACGGTGGTTCTTTCAGTCGAGGAGCCTGGGCGACACAGTCTCTGCGGGTGACTGCCAAGGAGCTATCGCTGGTCAGTACCCGAGGGAAAGCAAATGCAATTGCAGAACGCTTCTCCAAGTGAGTAATCCACTTAGTCATTAATGTCTTCTTTCATTTTGTATATGTAAATCAACATGTTAGTAGCAAAACAAGCATTTTAATGAATACTAATTTTCAGATGTTACTTACAGTGGATATAAAAAGTCTACACACCCCTGTGTGTAAAATAAAAAACTTACAATAACCTGGTTGCATAAATATGCACACCCTTAAACTAATACTTTGTTGCAGCACCTTTGGCTTTTATTACAGCACTCAGTCTTTTTGGGTGGGAGTCTATCAGCATGGTGCATCTTGATGTGGCAATATTTGCCCATTCTTCTTTGCAAAAACGTTCCAAATCTGTCAGGTTGCAAGGGGATCTCCTGTGCACAGCCCTTTTCACATCACCCTACAGATGTTCGATCGGATTCAGGTCTGGACTCTGGCTGGGCCATTCCAAAACCTTAATCTTCTTCTGGTGAATCCATTCTTTTGTTGATTTGGATGTGTGCTTTGGGTCATTGTCGTGCTGAAAGATGAAGTTCTTCTTCATCTTCAGCTTTCTAGCAGAATCTTGAAGGTTTTGTGCCAACATTGATTGGTATTTGGAACTGTTCATAATTCCCTCCAACTTGACTAAGGCCCCAGTTCCAGCTGAAGAAAAACAGCCCCAAAGCATGATGCTGCCACCACCATACTTCACTGTAGGTATGGTGTTCTTTTGGTGATGAGCAGTGTTGTGTTTGCACCAAATATACCTTTTGGAATTATGGCCAAAAAGTTCAACCTTGGTTTCATCGGCCCATAACACATTTTCCCACATGCGTTTGGGAGATTTCAAATGTGTTTTTACAAAATGTAGCCAGGCTTGGATGTTTTTCTTTATAAGAAAATATACTTTAAATGGTGGCAAGTGTGTGCTAACTCCCATTTAACATCAGTTTGAATGTGATTGGTTAATTCTGAACACAGCCACATTCCCAGTTACAAGAGGGTGTGCATATTTTTGCAACCAGGTTATTGTAATTTTTTAAAAACTTTTCCTCTTAAAGCGAGGTAGTTGGATACCCAAAAGCCGATTGTGTATAGAACACGTATATTAGGATTTGTATGTGAAATTTCGGCATCGAAACTGCTCCCGTTTAGCTGTAATTAATATTCAAAAATGATATTTTCGGGACGAAAGAATTTAAGCATCCCTGCATTTGTTTACTTCTCGGGGCCGCCGCTGGAGAGCGAGCCGTGTGCAAAATGCGATCGTGTTGTTAATATAGCACATTTTTTGTGGAAATGTTACTATTATTAGTTGTGAAATGTGTTATAAAACGATTAGACGACGATACTATGGCTCTTCCTGCTGTTCCTGTTTCACTGTTTTTTTCCGGATGTAAAATATGGGATCCCTACAAGTATCCTGGCCGATGTAAACAGCCACGGACCAAAAAAACGTACATTTGCTTGTGGAACAGGTCATTGACACTCGCAGACAATCGCGCTGTGTGTCTATAGGATTTTCTTTCCATGCACGCAAAAAAAAATTTTTTTTCCCGGATCCGACTACCTCGCTTTAAATGATTTCAGTTTGTTTTTCATTTGGGTTGTACAGGTTATAGGTCACATTAATGGTGGAAAAAGTTTTGAAACGACTCATCTTGGCCTCATTTTTTTTTACATCACAAAAACCTGGCATTTGAACAGGGGTGTGTAGACTTTTTATATCCACTGTATTTACAGTATCCAAGTCACAATTTGAGTTTTGACATTTATGTTTTATTTTTAACAATTAAATGCCTGACTCAGCACCTCCAAGTCCGAGTCCATGATCCTCAGCCGGAAAAAGGTGGATTGTCCTCTCTGGGTTGGGGACAGGCTCCTGCCCCAAGTGAAGGAGTTTAACCCCTTGCACTCTGGTCAATTTCCCTAAAAACGCCAAAAAATAACGTGCCCAAAGTAAATCAAAAGCTGTTCTTCAACCCTTTGCAGCATCTTCATGGGGTTGGTCTCATTTAAAAGAAAACACTTTGAATTTTTTGGCAAAACAGTCATAATCTCTCTAAGTGCTCCGGCCACTGAGTAACAGTCATCTAAACATAGTAAACTTGAAGAAAATAAATTTCGCCTGGGTGTTTTTTTGGATACAAATGCTTGCAAATAACACACTGCTTCAGATCCGGGCTGGAAAATGCAACAGAAATATAGAACCAAGTGTTATCCAGCTGAGGTCAAAATTTTGTAACGATACCACAAAAAATGAATGTACAGTGATCCCTCACTTATCGCGGTTAATGGGTTCCAGAACCGGCCGCGAAAAGTGAAAAACCGCGAAGTAGCGTCACCCCTAATGACGTCATCCATAAATAATACGTACGTTCATTCTCTCACTCTCTCTCATATGATACGTGTGTGTGTGTGTGTAAGTGTACATACATACGTAGATGTAAATAAAGTGTACATAAATATGTTTTTAGAACTCTTATTCTTATAACAAGATACGTAACTCAAGATGAAGATTATTTACTGCACAGGTTAATGAGAGCTTTACTGCTCCTCAGGTGACGCCTCATCGTCAGGTGCTAGAGGCGCAGCATCGTCGAGGGCAGCTTCCGATAGAGCTGGAGAAGCTGCAGGAGGCGGCGTAGTGGCTCGACGGGAAGACTATTTTGCACAAAAAGGCACAAGAGAACAGCGAAAAGTTCCATGCGGCGAGACTAAGCAACACGAGCGATAAAGAACAATGAATGCGGTCTTCCTTCGCTGGGTATGGGCGCTCGGCAGGGAGAGAAGCTGGGTAAAACGTCTCGGCCAATCAGCTTGCGAGATTCCCGAGCCGAGCCAACACGAGAACAGCGAACAGAGAGGTGGATTTTAAGTTGTGCGGGCTCTCCGTGTTGATACCTGATGTTCTAATGTAGTCTCCCTGCCTTCTGCTAGCGCCCGCCCATTTTTTCTCAATTTTGAATTTTTGATGAATATTTTTGAAAAATCCGTGATGCACAGGTGAGGCGCGAAGTAGGGAGGGATCACTGTATTACACAGCTTTGTTCTCAGGTTGTTCCCAGGCGTTTTTGAACTGTGCCAAATTGTGCCAAATGGCACAGTTTTGAAAAACGTCTGTAACTTTTGAATGATTCAATATAGAAGCTTCATCTTGGGCTCTAATGAAAGGTGACACTCAGGGCTCTGTGTGTGTGTGTGTGGGAGGGGTTGTCCCCCCCCCCCCCCCGCTACAGAGGACGGACATGACCCGTTGCGCCGCGGTCACGGTGCGCCGCGGTCTACTACGCACAGCTGTAATTTACTGATCGGTCAAAAGTCATTTTTGATTACAATTTTCAGGGATAAAGAATAATTTAGCTTATAACACTTACCTGTTCACAACAGCAGCATAGCTGGCGAACTTCTGTTCCTCATTGTCAGACGAACATGAAGCTGGTCCGCTTATTACGAACTCGTGGTTCTGGTCACGCGACCCGGTCAAAACATAATTCCATTATTGCGGTTTTGCGCTTCCATGATTGCGGTTTTGGCGAACGATTTTTCAAAACAAATAACAGTAGTAATAAAAAAAGACTGGCGAACGTGTGTGTGTCACCCAGCCTTCGTCGTCGGCCTCCGTCGGTCTATGATGGCCATGGAAGAGAATCCTAAACGTCTACTCTGCTGGGACAGCACCACCTGTGGCTGAACAGGCCGATGCGTGAATGGCAGTCCCTGTCACACAGGTTGCACTTGTGGGTGGTCTCCGTGGTGCTGGGTCTGTGGCGGTTCTTCCTGCGGGTCCTTTTTTCATCTGCTGCAGCAGTCGGGCTCTCTTCACCCAGCCCTACACAAAACAGCTTTCGAACTTCTGTGCTTCAATTGGCTGGCTGCATTCGCAGCCGTTGGTAGGCGGGTCCTTCTTGCTAGGTTTTCAGTCATTGGTTCTTCAAGGTTTCAGAAACCCAATTCAAGGCTCTTATTAGTCGAATGAGAGGTCAATCATATCTAATCTGTTCGCGGCTGTGTCTGTAGTGGAAGAACGGAAATGCAGCTCTTTTTTTTTTTCAGTGCACTCTAGGACGCAGCGCCCTCATGTGCCCTCGTGCCCTCTAGGACGCAGAGACGTGCCCGCCCAGGGTACACCAGAGTGCAAGAGGTTAAGTATCTTGGGGTCTTGTTCACGAGTGAGGGGAAAATGGAGCGAGAGATTGACAGACGGATTGGAGCAGCATCTGCAGCGATGCGGACGTTGTACCGGTCTGTTGTGGTGAAGAGGGAGCTTAGTTCTAAAGCAAAGCTGTCGATTTACCAGTCAATCTACGTTCCTACTCTCACCTATGGTAATGACCGAAAGAACAAGATCGCGGATACAAGCGGCTGAAATGATCTTTCTCCATAAGATTGCTGGACTCACCCTCAGAGATAGGGTGAGGAGCTCAGTCATCCGGGAGAGGCTCAGAGTAGAACTGCTGCTCCTCCACATTGAAAGGAGTCAGTTGAGGTGGTATGGGCATCTGATTAGGATGCCTCCTGGACGCCTCCCGCTTGAGGTGTTTCGGGCACGTCCCACTGGGAGGAGACCCCGGGGCAGACCCAGGACTCGGTGGAGAGACTATGTCTCCCAGCTGGTCTGGGAACGCCTTGGTATCCTCTCTGAAGAGCTGGAGCAGGTGGCTGGGGAGAGGGAAGTCTGGGCTTCTCTGCTTGAACTGCTGCCTCCGCGACCCGGACCTCCGGAAAAGCGGTAGAAGATGGATGGATGGATGGATGGATGAAATGCCTGACTCTTATTTCAGACTGTACTGAGCAATAATTAAGGGTCCAAGTTCAGGTTGAGATTATTTCCTATCTGAAAAATGGTAATGACTGATTTGACTTTTTCAGTAATTTGCTGAAAATTAAACTTACAAATAAAACCTCTTGAAAACAATGGCCCTCATTTATCAGAAGTGTGTCGGCTCAGGTGCACATTCTGGTGGAGAGATGATCATACACCAAGATCCACATGGCATTTATGAAATCATGCATATCTGGTCAGTCCCATTGTATAATCATTCACTCACTGATCTGACGGATGGAAATGATCGTAATTTAAATACCATGCCTCCACCTCGCCCCCAGTATTTACGACATGGTGCAACCTAAGATGGCAAAAAGAGAAACTTTTCCAAAGTAGAATTTGACATTATATAAGAAAAGTGAAAGAGAAAGTAGTGTTGTGTGGCAACCTCAAAAGTCACATTAAATGCAAAAGAGACACATTTTGGAGGAGATTCTTGCTGCGTAACACCGATGGTTTGACCAGCTGATCTCCAGCTGAGGGTTGTAATCTAAATCTGTATTGTTTGATTTAGATGATTGTGTGATTAAATGTTGTTGCCTGGTCATTTTAAATTATTGCCTCAGTTTGGTAATAAAAAGTAATTACCCCACTCTGGTGTGCACAGTAGAATTCCTCGGTGATCCAGAGCAGTTTTTTTTTTTTTAACTCCTAGGCAGTGCATTATCTCAGCCTGTGCATTTCTCTGTGCACAAAGCTCTGTTGTGGATTACCAGTAAGTTAACAGATAATTTGTTAGGAATAACCATTATCAGATGCTATATAACGCATAACTTAGTCAAATAAGTACTTTTTAGAATATTATTTAAACACAGTAGTCACACAGGAGCTGACTCCCTACAGAGTAAATATATAAATACAGTAATAAAACAACAACTGGAAAAAACTCTGTGCCCGGTTGCATCGGTAAAAGTATTTCAGATGATAAAAGTTTAACTCATTTTTTTCTATTCCATCAAATAAATATACAGTGCATCCGGAAAGTATTCACAGCGCTTCACTTTTTCCACATTTTATGTTACAGCCTTATTCCAAAATGGATTAAATGAATTTTTTTCTTCAAAATTCTACACACAATACCCCATAATGACGACGTGAAAAAAAGTTTGAGATTTTTACAAATTTATTAAAAATAAAAAACTAAGAAATCACATGTACATAAGTATTCACAGCCTTTGCCATGAAGGTCAAAATCGAGCTCAGGTGCATCCGTTTCCACTGATCATCCTTGAGATGTTTCTACAGCTTAATTGGAGTCCACCTGTGGTAAATTCAGTTGATTGGACATGATTTGGAAAGGCACACACCTGTCTATATAAGGTCCCACAGTTGACAGTGCATGTCAGAGCTCAAACCAAGCATGAAGTCAAAGGAATTGTCTATAGACCTCCGAGACAGGATTGTCTTGAGGCATGAATCTGGGGAAGGGTACAGAAAAATTTCTGCTGCTTTGAAGGTCCCAGTGAGCACAGTGGCCTCCATCATCCATAAATGGAAGAAGTTCAGAATCACCAGGACTCTTCCTAGAGTTGGCCAACTGTCTAAACTGAACGACTGGGAGATTAGTTGGGGAGGTGACCAAGAACCCAATGGTCACTCTGTCAGAGTTCCAGTGTTCCTCTGTGGAGAGAGGAGAACCTTCTAGAAGGACAACCATCTCTGCAGCAATCCACCAATCAGGCCTGTATGGTAGAGTGGCTAGACAGAAGTCACTCCTTAGTAAAAGGCACATGGCAGCCCGCCTGGAGTTTTTCAAAAGGCACCTGAAGGACTCAGACCATGAGAAACAAAATTCTCTGGTCTGATGAGACAAAGATTGAACTCTTTGGCGTGAATGCCAGGCGTCATGTTTGGAGGAAACCAGGCACCGCTCATCACCAGACCGATACCATTTCTACAGTGAAGCATGGTGGTGGCAGCATCATGCTGTGGGGATGTTTTTCAGTGGCAGGAACTGGGAGACTAGTCAGGATAGAGGGAAAGATGAATGCAGCAATGTACAGAGACATCCTGGATGAAAACCTACTCCAGAGCCCTCTTGACCTCAGACTGGGGCGACGGTTCATCTTCAAGCACGCAGCCAAGATATCAAAGGAGTGGCTTCAGGACAACTCTGTGAATGTCCTTGAGTGGCCCAGCCAGAGCCCAGACTTGAATCCAATTGAACATCTCTGGAGACATCTGAAAATGGCTGTGCCCCGACGCTTCCCATCCAACCTGGTGGACCTTGAGAGGTGCTTAAAAGAGGAATGGGCAAAACTGCCCAAAGATAGGTGTGCCAAGCTTGTGGCATCATATTCAAAAAGACTTGAGGCTGTAATTGCTGCCAAAGGTGAATCAACAAAGTACTCAGCAAAGGCTGTGAATAGTTATGTACATGTGATTTCTTTTTTATTTTTACTAAATTTGCAAAAATCTAAAAAAAAAAAAAAAAAAAAAAACACTTTTTCATGTTGTCATTATAGGGTATTGTGTGTAGAAGTTTGAGGAAAAAAATGAATTTATTCCATTTTGGAATAAGGCTGTAATGTGGAAAAGGTAAAGTGCTGTGAACACTTTCCGGATGCACTGTAGGTGGTTTAAAAAAAACTCTGCTTAAAACTGTTTTTAATAGTTGCTGCAGTGACATTAATGCACATAGGACATTTATAATTCCTAAAAGCAGCCTCTTTAGTTGCTAAAACACTCATCTAAATAAAACACAAGGCAAACATCATTTAGAAAAGTTGCACTGCTCATTATAATTTGATATGATCAAGTAATTCTCCCACACAGCCAGGTTTCTCTGCTACACTGCAAGTTCTGCAGTGACTTAAAAATTTGCGTACACAAGCTCAGAGTTGTCGTGGGATTTAAGTGTACCACACGATCGTGTTCAGAATGATAAATACTGATCTTTGTGTTGACATGATCATACCACCAGTTTTCTGTCTTATGCACATTTGATAAATAAGGACCATTGTGTTATGAAATATTATTCACTTTTCAGAAGATATAAATATTATTTTATATTACTCAAAAAATGAAAATAAGAAAAAATGGGCTACATCAAAGCAATTTTGACAGTTTTCAGCTAAAAACTTAATAAAATGTCTGTTTTTAGTCTTTGAGAGGCGAAATGTGACATTTAGGAAAAAAAAAATCTGTACACTCCTTTTTTTTGTTCGGACTCACCAGAGGTCACTGTTGTTTTCTCTCAGGTACCAGAAAGCTGCCGAGGGGTCAAGTGCAGAAAAGAAAAAAGGCGTAAGTGTTTCTTTTTGCTAATCTGGATATCAGAAACATTTAATTTTCTAGTGGCATCCACATAGAGATCCAGCATCTGTAAATTACTATTAAAACATATTTTATAGTTGTTCCTGATCTTGATACAGGTACGTGATAAAACAATTTTTACACAGTGGTTAAATGGTTAAGTAGAACAATGGTAATTCACAATTTTACACTCATGACACATGCCACATCTGCCTAAAAAGGTTTTGCGTTTTGATTTAAAAATACCTGAATGAGTGAATGCACACATCTGGCTTCATTTGCCTGTTGCTGTTGGTAATTGTACTAAACTGACAGCACACGGACATGAGAATTACACACAAACACACGCACTCACCATGCCAACACACCGTCTGGCCAAGTGTCTTGTCCTGGCTTACCTCTGATTGGCCACTTGTTGCAACGGGCAGGCTATCAAACCTATAATCCTACTTCAGTGTAATCCCTTTGCAGTGCTTACTACAGTAGCAACTGTGGGTTAGTTGCTTTGTCAGAGGGAAAGACTGATAAACACACTTGGCCTCCGATCAAATGAGTAACCCATCAGCTCATACCATGAGGAAATATAAGGTAATGTTGCCATGGGCGTGTAATACAGTATGCAGATTGTTTGCTGTTTTGGTTCTTTCATCTTTGTTTAATCATCTGGCTACTAATTAAAATGACTGGTGCCCTGGTTCCACTGTTAGAGAAATATGATGTGACTTTATTTGCCTGAAAGCAACTTTGAATCAGTCTTAATTTCTCTAGAATGTTTCAGATTTTTATTCATTGTTGTCAGATTGTTTATTTGAATCCAGGAATTTTTTTCTTTTTTGAGCTGGTTCCACAGTTCCTCGGTTTCAGAAGTCTTTTAAAAATATTTGTGGATAAGGCTCGATGGACTCTGAGCCATGTTTGAATGAGCAGAGTGAAAAGACCATCTGTCTGTCTGTGTGTTCATGTGAGCGTATGTCTGTGTGTGTATTTGAATTGGGAGGAGGAGGGGGACCTTCCAAGGACAATTGTTACACGATTAGACAATTAAATAAATTGCACAAGTAAGTTTAAACATTTTTGAAATTCTCTTTGGTTTCTGCTAACTTATCACAGGGTCTTATCCATTAGGGCTTGCCATTATCATTTTTTGCTCACCAGCCACTGTGGCTAACAGTTTTCTCAGGTGACTTACCACTCAGCCCTTTTCACTAGCCAAGGGGTCAGTTAGACTGACTGAGCTACAGACTACATGCTGATGTGCCTGGGACACATGTCTAGTGCTGCTTACCATCATATAAATCAAATGTATTCATAAATCTATTGATAAATGTAAAACATTTGTGATATTCTCATGGTAAATTAGTCATGACTTTGTATTCTTCTCTCTTATATTAATTAGTAGTTTGGTATTTTTTCAGGGCTATTTCTTGCTCAGATAAATGATGTAATATCTCTTTTCCTTGTTCACATGGTATCTAATCTGCAAGCATCCATCCACTTTGGGGGTGGCTGAGGCACAGGTGTAATGTAGCCGACTACTGATCGGAAGGTGAGGGGTTCGATTCCCACTCTGTCTGCAGTCTGCATGTCGAAGTGTCCTTGCGCAAGACACTGAACCCCCAGTTGCTCCTGATGGGTCAGGCCAGCGCCTGTGTATGGTGGCTTTTCCTCCATCAGTGTGTGACTGGGTGCATAAATGGGGTATAGCAGGATCTGTAAAGCGCTTTGGTCTTCCAGAGATGAGTAAAATGTGCTATATACAGTGGTGTGAAAAAGTGTTTGCTCCCTTCCCGATTTCTCATTTTTTTGTATGTCACACTTAAATGTTTCAGATCATCAAACAAATTTAAATATTAGACAAAGATAACACTAGTAAACACAAAATGCAGTTTTTAAATGAAGGTGTTTATTATTAAGGGTAAAAAAAAAAAATCCAAACCTACATGGCCCATGTGGAAAAAGTGATTGCACCTCCCCCCATTAAAACATAAATTAACTGGTTTATCACATCTTTGAAAAGCTGAGTTCAGTTTCTCTAGCCACACCCAGGCCTAATTACTGCCATACCTGTTCTCAATCAAGAAATCACTTTAAACAGGACCTGCCTGACAAACTGAAGTGGACCAAAAGATCCTCAAAAGCTAGACATCATGCTGCAATCCAAAGAAATTCAGGAACAAATGAGAAAAAGTAATTGAGATCTATCAGTCTGGAAAAGGTTTTAAAGCCATTTCTAAAGCTTTGGGACTCCAGCGAACCACAGTGAGAGCTATTATCCACACATGGAACAGTGGTGAACCTTCCCAGGAGTGGCCGGCCGACCAAAATTATCCCAAGAGCACAGCGATGACTCATCCAAGAGGTCACAAAAGACCCCACAACAACATCCAGAGAACTGCAGGCTTCACTTGCCTTAGTTAAGGTCAGTGTTCATGACTCCACCATAAGAAAGAGAGTGGGCAATAATGGCTTGCATGGTAGAGTTTCAAGATGAAAACCACTGCTGAGCAAAAAGAACAAAGGCTTGTCTCAGTTTTGCCAGAAAACATCTTGATGATCCCCAAGACTTTTGGGAAAATACTCTGTGGACTGACGAGACAAAAGTTGAACTTTTTGGAAGGTGTGTGTGTGTGTCCCCTTACATCCAGCGTAAAAGTAACAGCATTTCAGAAAAGGAACATCAAATCAAACTTTATTGTCATATTGCTGTACATACAACTGTAGTGCAGGCAAGATGAAATTGCGTTTCTCTCGGCATCCATATAAGAAGCAGCATGATTAAGACACACTCCCACATAGCTCCACCCCCCACCCCCACCCCCCATCCATTCACACATCCCTGAGACATACTTGGGGGGAAAAGAATAACTAACTATAATATACAAAATGTCCGTAGGTGCAGTAGTGTGGTGGTGAACATCATACCAACAGTAAAATATGGTGGTGGTAGTGTGATGGTCTGGGCCTGTTTTGCAGCTTCAGGACCTGGAAGACTTGCTGTGGTAAATGGAACCATGAATTCTGCTGTCTACCAAAAAATCCTGAAGGAGAACGTCCGGCCATCTGTTCGTGACCTCAAACTGAAGTGCACTTGGGTTCTGCAGCAGGACAATGATCCAAAACACACCAGCAAGTCCACCTCTGAATGCCTTAAGAAAAACAAAATGACAACTTTGGAGTGGCCTAGTAGTCGAAGTCTTGACCTGAATCTGATTGAGATGCTGTGGCATGACCTTAAAAAGGTGGGTCATGCTCGAAAACCCTCCAATATAGCTGAATTACAACAATTCTGCGAAGTTGAGTGGGCCAAAATTCCTCCACAGCGCTGTAAAAGACCATTGCTAGTTATTGCAAATGCTTGATTGCAGTTGTTGCTGCTAAGAGTGGCCCAACCAGTTATTAGGTTTAGGGGCAATCACTTTTTCACGCATGGCCATGTAGGGTTGGATTTTTTCCCCTTAATAATAAACACCTTCATTTAAAAACTGCATTTTGTGTTTACTTGTGTTATCCTTGTGTAATATTTAAATTTGTTTGATGATCTGAAACATTTAAGTGTGACAAACATATAAAAAAAAGAGAAATGAGGAAGGGGGCAAACACTTTTTCACACCACTGTAAGTGAACGCCATTTACCACTTTTTCCAGTCTATGATGCAGGATTAGAGATGGAGCAGTGCTTTGGACAGATCTCTGTACTGCATTCCATTTACTTTGGAATGGATAGAGGAATGTTTTTTTCTCCAGATGGAACAAAGAGGTTTATAGACAAGCACACCGGTGCTTACAGCCACTTTAGAATCACCATTTTACCCAACATCCACCTCTGTGGAGAAAAACTTGGGAAGACCTTGTGAGATGTGCTTGTAGCGCTACATCCCTCTTAACTCAGTGTCAATATGAAACATATTACTTTATATAAGTATTTAGGTATTTCAGAAATGCAACATTGAAGAGTTTGAGGATAACATAAACTCTGGGGTGAATAAATTTATTTAAGTAAAGGTAGGGTCACCATACTTGTTACACAGGTTGGTAGCCCCTACAGCTGTGCTGTTGAGGTTAAAAAATAAAGGTCACAGGGTTATCAAGTATTTGTTTTTCAGGAATATAACAAGAATGACTGCCACCATCAGTACAGAGCTTTGTGCAGAAATGGTCCATGTAGTTCTAGACATGGATTCATTTCGAGATCAGAAGGTCAAATGTCAATGTCACAGGCTCACCAAGTGTTTGGTCTGTTTTTCCAGACTTCTAGGTTTGATTCCCTGATGAAGACTTTCTCATGTGACTAACTAAAATTCTGTTTGATACTCTCATAATAAAAGTATTTCTAATGTATTATTATTGCCCTCCAGATTACAGTAAAATAACACTATCAAGTAAGGGAACAGGATCAAATCCTTTCTTCTAAGAAAGAAACTCGCAACTATACCAAGAAGGAAAACGACAAAGAAGCAACTACCAGTGGGTCTTGGGGCACCAAATGACTCAGGACTGGGTGAAATATGATAGAAATTGTTGTGTGATGATCTTATTTAGCCTTAAAAGCAGGACAAAGGAAATGAGGATATGAAGTAACACTGCTGCATTTGATTCAGGATAAGTGACTTATTTACTATTTGTTGGATTTGATTTTTAAATGTATTTAATATAACATAATGGGAACAAAAATTGTGATGATTAAAAAGATAATTACACAAGTGATTTGATTTTAAAAAAAAAAAAAAAAAAAAAAATGTATTGAATATGGAAGCGACTGTAATGGCTGCAAATACCTAAAGATTTGGAAATGATGCTCCGCAGTATTCAATGACCATATTTATTGTTTACATACAGTAGTTAAACATGACCACTGAAATGCTGCTGCTGCCAATGATCAGAATCCTCCCTTGGGGCCATTATTCAGAAACATTACAGGTGTTTGTTGCATTGTCTCTTGTGTCATATTTTTTTAAAAATCTACTTCTCGACTTCCGGGAAGATGGCGGAGAGACATAACACTTAAACAAAGAGCTCTCCCTAGCCGGATTAAAAATCATCGGTAAATGGCCAACTCGACATAAACGAATCAATAAACTAAGGGATGAAAACACGAAGGAACCGGGCACAAGGACAAAAACAGGGTAAAATTGAAGAATTCCTCTCCAACAACGCAGGAAAAACCGTTGTACGCAAAGCCCAAAAAAACGAGGTGTCTACAGCAGAGAAAATTCAATTCAATTCAATTCAACTTTATTTATATAGCGCCATTTCACAACAACAGTCATCTCATAGCACTGAGGGGAGGACCCCCACAGTTGCAGAAAGACCCCAGCAATCAGGCGATCCCCTGTGAGCAAGCACTTGGCGACGGTGGAGAGGAAAAACTCCCTTTTAACAGGAAGAAACCTCCAGCAGAACCAGGCTCAGGGAGGGGCAGTCATCTGCTGCGACTGGCTGGGGGGTGAGGGGATAGAGAAGAAGAAAAGAACAGACATGTAGAGAGCAAACAGCACGATGGGGACTCAATCTATGGGAGAGAACAAACAAATGTTAATGACCAGCAAAAAAAAAAATATTTCATAGAGAGTGAGGAAAGGAGTGAGGCCCAGTGCATTACTGGAGGTCCCCCGGCTGACTAAACCTATTAGCAGCATAACTAAGGGAGGGTTCAGAAAACACATGATCCCTCCCTAATTGTAGGCTATATCAAAAAGGTAGGTTTTAGCCCTATTCTTAAAAACAGAGATCGAGTCTGACTCCCGAATCCAGATTGGCAGCTGATTCCACAGGAGAGGAGCTTGATAACTGAAGGCTCTGCCTCCCATTGTACTTTTGGAGATTCTAGGTATTACAAGTAAACCTGCATTTTGGGAGCGTAGTGCTCTGTTAGGATGATACGGTAGTATCAGATCTTTTAAATAAAAAGGAGCCTGATTGTTTAGAGCTTTGTAAGTAAGAAGAAGGATTTTAAACTTAATTCTAAACTCTATGGGAAGCCAATGAAGGGAGGCCAGAACCGGAGAGATATGATCTCTCTTTCTAGTACCTGTTAAAACTCTTGCTGCAGCATTTTGGATCAGCTGAAGACTTTTTAAAGATGTTTTAGGACAACCTGATAATAAAGAATTACAATAATCTAATCTCGAGCTAACAAAAGCGTGGATCAGCTTCTCAGCATCACTCTGAGACAAGATGCTCCTAATCTTGGCAATATTACGCAAATGATAGAAGGCAGTCTTAGAAACAAATTTAATATGTGAATTGAAGGACAAATCCTGATCAAAAATAACTCCAAGGTTCCTCACAGAGCTATTAAGAGAAAGAGTAACTGCATCCAAACTGAAAGTTTGATTTGGAAAGGAATTTCTAAGGTTTTTTGGACCAACAAGAATGACTTCAGTCTTATCTGAATTTAATAGCAGGAAATTACAAGTCATCCAAACTTTGATTTCCTTAAGACAGGCTTCTAACTTGGCTAATTGATTAGTATCATCTGGCTTCATTGACAGGTATAATTGTGTGTCATCTGCATAACAGTGAAAATGTATACAGTGCTTTCTAATAATGTTGCCTAACGGAAGCATATATAAACTAAAAAGAGTAGGGCCAAGCACAGATCCCTGTGGAACTCCATGACTAAGCTTTGAGCTGAGAGAAAACTCATCATTTACATGAACAAACTGGAACCTATCAGATAAATAAGATCTAAACCACTGCAACGAAGTTCCATTAAGTCCAACATAGTGTTCTAATCTATCAAGTAGAATATTATGATCAATAGTATCAAAAGCTGCACTAAGATCTAAAAGGACAAGTACAGAAACTAGTCCATTATCAGATGCAATGAGGAGGTCGTTAGTGACCTTCGCTAAGGCTCACTAACGGAAAATGGAAGACACCAGACTCGACAACATGAACGCTGGCATCGCCAGTTTGGGTGAAGAGTTAAGAGAATTCAAGCGACAGCTACAACAGGATTTAGCGGCTCTTAAGGAGGAACTGAAAAAAGAAATTAAGGAGGAAATCATGGACCTCCGAAGAGAAATGGAGCGTAAATTAACGGAAAACATGGAGGAGCTGCGCTCCCAGCGGGCGTGTATGACAGAAGCGCAGACCCGAATTTCGGAACTAGAAGATTGGAAAAGCGAGGCAAACGAACAACTACAGACCCTGACGACGCAAACGCAGAGGATGCAGGAGAAAATAAACGACTTGGAGAGCAGATCCCGACGAAGCAATATGCGCATCTTTGGAATTCCGGAGGGCATTGAAGGCAACTCGATGACAAAATTCATAGATCAGTTCTTAAAAAAAGAACTGGAAATACCCGGAGAAACGGATCTGCAGATTCAACGGGCGCACAGAGCACCGGCACAGAACCCGAAAACAAACTCTCCACCCAGGTCAGTTGTGGTAAACTTTGTGAAATATGACATAAAGGAAAGAATCCTGACGCAAGCATGGAAAAAAAAGATACGAATCGGCGACAAACAGGTATTTTTTGACCATGACTACCCGACAGAAATCGTGCAGCAGCGGAAGAAATATGCCAATATTAAAAAAAACGCTGAAAGAGAAAAAAATTAGATTCCAAACGCCGCTAACGAAAATGAGGATTCATTGGGAGGAAGGCACAAGAACCTACAACACGGCCGAAGAGGCAGCGCGGGATATGATGGAGCGGGGCCTTGAGGTGAGCGTGCCGAAGGAGACGGCTGGAGCAGTGGCGGCCCTGAACGCACCACGACAGACGGAGTGGAGGCGAGTGAACGGCGGAAGAAGGGGGAGAGACGTAGAGCAGCGGGCCCAGGACAAGCTACAAGGCTTTCAACTGAAAGCCTAGATCATAACAAAGATTAAGAAAGGCACAGAAGAAATGAAGGCCAAGAAGACAAGGTAAAAGAGAAACAGACGGCTAGGAGAGGTTTAAGTGATATTTGTTGGACATTTCTAGACTAATGACTATTTCTTGGATAGTAAATACAGGTCTAGGGAGGGCCCTACACTCGGTGAGGACAATCCCTCCACCCACCAACAGGGACCAGTGGGCAGAAGAAAGGCCCAAAGTACGGAGGTCGAGATTTTTTTTTTTTTTTTTTTTTATTTAAGTTTTTGTAAAGGGTATACAGGTCGTTACAGCAATGCAGTGTTTACATTTTCATCACATGTTCCCTTATTTTCTGATATCTGACAACATTGGAAGATTAATTCTTACAACACCCCTTATTTTTTTTTTTTTTTAAAGTGAAAGAAAAAGTGAAATTAAAGAGAAAAAAAAAACAAAACAAAAAAAAACAAAACAAACCAGTAAAAAACAAACAAAAAGAAAAAGTAAGTAAATAAAGATAAAAGAGCATCTGAGTAGCATTGGAACAAAGAGCAGAACCATTATTGAAATGGTATTTGTCAAAGATTAGATCTAATGGAAGACACATATGCGGTCCAGGGTTGCCAAAAGTTCATGAACCCATCCATGTCCTGTCTCAGTGCGAATGTCAACTTTTCCATCGAGTAAATGTCTTGGATCACGTTAGTCCAATCTTCAGGTGTAGGACAGTCCTTCAACATCCATTTTTTAGTTAGAGCTTTTTTGCTTGCCAATATTAAAACATTGAATAAGTATTTTTCTCCTCGTCTTTCCAGTGAGTCCGGTAGTAAACCCAAATACAAAGTTACAAAAGAAAAGGGAACTGTAATTTTGAATATTTTCCCCAATATTGTCTGTACATTGGTCCAATATTGGTGGATAACTGGGCATGACCAAAACACATGAAAATGATTTGCAGTCTTTTCACCACACAAGCGCCAACAGTTCAATCCCTTATGGGTAAATTTGATTTGTGCAGGTGTTCTGAAAAATCTTGCCAAGTTTTTCCATCCAAATTCTCTCCACTGCAGGGATGAGGTACTTTTCCATTGCTGTTTATTTAGCTTTTCCCATATTTCCAGATGTAAAGTGAAATTCCCCTCTTTTTCCCATCTCTCTTTTATATAAGATGTGTTGTCTCCTTTTAAGTCTTGAAGACCTTGGTATATTTTAGAAATGTATCTGATCCCTGGGATCCCTTTATATGCCATTAAGAAGACCTTCAGAACACCTGACTGGGCCCTTTCCAAAACCTCCTTTTTAAGTATATTGTTTATGTGGTGTCTAAGCTGGAAGAACCTGTAAAGGTCTTGATTTATTAGGCCTTGTTTTTTCAAATCTTCAAAACTTCTTAAGATTTGCCCTTTAAAAAAATCGTAATATTTTATCAGCCCCTTCTCCTTCCACTTTTTAAATCTGGTGTCTGTTTTATTAGGAGTAAAGTCCTGATCATAGGCGATCCATTGCAGAAGTCGATAGGGCTCTTTAGTTTGATTCTCTCTGACTATCTTAAACCAAATTTTTAGCGGGGTCTCTATCCACGGGTTAGTGTTATTCAAAAGCTTAGGTAAGACATTGTTCCCTATTATCGCCTGTAGGGGGATGTCACTTGTTATTTGGCATTCGATCTCCTTCCATTGTGCAGAGTAGACTGGGTTACATATCTCTACTAAAGTTTTAATTTGTGCGGCTTTAAAGTAGTCCCTGATATTTGGCAGCGCGAGCCCACCTTTGTCTTTGTTTAGCTGTAGGGTTCTATATCTGATTCTAGGTCTCTTGCCCTGCCATATGAATCTTGAGATCCTTCTGTCCAGCTCCTGCCATGTTTTTTTGGGAGGTTCTACCGGTATTGTTTGGAAAAGGTATAGAAGACGTGGAAGTATATTCATTTTGACTGCTTCAATTCTTTGTGCAATACCCAAGAATGGTATCATATTCCATCTTGCTAGGTCAGATTTTATTTTTGTCACCAGTGGATCATAGTTTAGTGATATAATTTTGTTGAGTTGTTTCGGGATATTGACCCCCAGATATTTCATAGATTCCGACTCCCAGTTAGTTTTGAGTTTGCTTAGTGAATAATGATTTGGGTCATAGTTGAATGTTAAAACTTGGGTTTTATGCATATTTAATTTGTACCCCGATAAATCTCCATACTCTGAAAAAACTGAGGTTAGTTCTGGTAAAGAAGTGTCCGGCTGCCCTAGGTATATTAAAATGTCATCAGCAAAGAGTGCTATTTTATGTTCCTTCTGACCAAGTGTAATACCTTGAATTTTTTGGTTTTGTCTTGTCCATTGGCTCAGAGGTTCTATGAAGATTGCAAAGAGCAGTGGAGACAGGGGGCAGCCCTGACGACATCCTCTTTCCAGTTCAAAAGATGATGATAAATTACCGTTAATCCTTATTTTAGCTGTTGGTTTTTTATATAATGCCTGTATAGTTCTAATGAAGTTGTTATGAAAATTGAAACTGGATAAGATTCTGTATAGAAAAGACCAGTCAACCGAATCGAATGCTTTTTCAGCATCTAATCCTAATATGACTGCATTTAAGTTATATTTTTTTATATGATGAATTATGTGTAAAGTGCGTCGAATGTTGTCTTGTGTCTGTCTTTGTCTTATAAAACCTGTTTGGTCTAAATGAATTAGGTCTGTCAGTATATTCTCTAACCTTTTGGCAAGGATAATGGTAAAAAGCTTATAGTCCTGATTTAGTACACTGATTGGTCTGTAGTTGGAGCACTCTAGTTTATCCTTTTCAGGTTTAGGTATAACTGCAATGACCCCTTCTCTCCAGGAGGGGGGGATTTCCCCTGTGTGGAGGACATAATTAAATGTTTTCAGGAGGAGAGGAGATAGTTGCTGTTTAAAGGTTTTGTACCACTCTGCTGTATAGCCATCAGCTCCTGGGGATTTGTTAGCTTTAAGTTTCATAATTGCTTTTTCCAATTCTTTAGAATGTATTTCTGACAGTAGTGTTTTATTTTGTGACTCCGTAAGTTGGGGAAGGTTTAATGTGTTTAGGAATGCCTCGGATGCGTTTTTATGTTTTTTGTGGGAGTATAAGTTCTTATAGTAATTCTCGAAGTTTTTAAGAATATCCTGAATTCTGAATTTTATTTCCTTTGATACTGGGTCTCTGATTTTGTAGATTGCTCTTTCTGTTTGATGTTTCCTCAATTTATAGGCTAGCAATTTTGCCGATTTACTGCCTGCTTCATAGTATTTTTGTTTCAGAAATGTAAGTTTCTTCTGGATTTCTATTGTGTAGATCTCATTTATTTGGTTTTTAATTTCCTTAATCTTGAGCGAGTCAGTAGAATGAGTGTTGCCTTTGTGTTCTTTTTCTAGGTTCCTAAGTTCTGACTCTAATGTGGATAGTTTTTCTTGTCTTAGTTTCTTTTGGGTTGCCAGTTTTGCAATAATCTTTCCTCTTATTACAGCTTTACATGCATCCCACAGTATTAAAGGGGATACTTCTCCATTATCGTTATCTTCCAAATATCTGAGAATATCTGACTCCAATTCATCTTTCAATGGTCCTTTCAGGACATTTGAATTTAACCTCCAAGAAAATGTATTATTTGTGTATTTTTGGATATTTAAGTCCATGTAGATCGGACTGTGGTCGGAGAGATCCATCAGTCCTATTTTACATGTTTTTACTCTACCAATGTCTCTATTAAACATAAAAAAATAGTCAATCCTTGAGTAAGATGAATGTGGAGTTGAGTAAAATGTATAGTCTTTTACACTGGGGTTGAGTTCCCTCCACACATCACAGATTCCCATTTCTTTTAGTAGCATCCGAGTCTTCCTGTTTTGGGTGTTATTTTGATGTGGGGAATTACCAGAAGCATCCCAGTATGGATTCAGTCTAAGATTGAAGTCCCCACCACATATCACTAAACCTTGAGCTTTAGTTATCATTAGGTCGAATACATTTTTATAAAATTTCCAGTTAGCCCCTGGGGGAGCATACACATTCAGCAGGGTGATATCTTCTCCCTCTAGCCGCCCAGTTACCAAACTGTATCTCCCTTCTTTATCTTTGTGTTCTGATTTTTTTTCAAATGTAATTTTGGTTGATATCAATGTCGCTACTCCCCTCCTCCTCCCTGATTTATATGAAGATGAAGAGATCATTTTAAACCCTTGTCTACTGAGTTTATTGTGTTCCATGTCTGTTAGGTGGGTTTCTTGTAAAAGTATTATTCCTGCTTTGTCTTTTTTCATTTTGCCTAGAATCTTGGATCTTTTAACTGGATTCAGGATCCCTTTTACATTATATGAAATTATTTTGGTTACACCCTGTTTCTCCATTGTGTTGTTTTGTTTAGTATAACTGTGTGGTGGCCCTCTTTTGTGCTACTCAGAAACTGAAAGAACATTAAAAACAAGAAAAACATTAAGAACATAGTGTAAAAAACTTTAAAACAAAAAACTGTCAAAAGAACTTCCTGAGCTGAGGTCTTTTTAAAGACCCTGTAAGAGCCTTGATGGAGTGAAGGCTCTGAGGGAAATTCCTCAAACTCTGTTACGTGTTGAGGGCCCTCTCGTACCACTGAAAGTAGTCCCATGCTTTTAACGTGAGTTTCAGAACCCAATCCAAACTTGTAATGATTTTTTTTTTTTTTTTCCTTTTATGCCTAAACCCTGTGAAATTGTGTGCACCCTCCCACCCCCATCACATCAAACATTCACGCAAAAACAGTATTTGTTAGTATGAGCAGAACATGTGGATTATTGTCACATTTCTATTTTAACAAGTTTTTTTTTTTTTTTATTACAAAGACTTATTTGTTTCAAATAATATGATTGTTCCATGAAATGTTTTACCACATGCTGAATATGCATCTCCTTTAATGTTTGTTACCTTGTATGAGGGGGGTTGGATGTGCGGATTGATTCAAGAGAAAGGGAAAAAAAAAAAAAAAAAGGTCGCTATTCCAACCTGAAAACGGATAGTTTATCCGCGACGCTCTGGTGCTGGGTTTCCCGCTGCTGGTCCGTGGATTTTGAGGGTCTTTGTGTTGTCCATGTTTGCGCTTTGATCTTCTCACTCGGGTCTGCTGCGGGTTTAAACACCGTTACCGGGAGCCCTCTTCTCGCCATGTCAGCTGTTGCTTCTTCCGCCGAATTATAGAGACACGTTTCATCGCCGTAGAAGACCCTTAACTTCGCAGGAAATGGTGTCTGAAAGCGCAATTTCTTCTCTCTTAACACCTTTTTCGCGTCATTGTATTCCCTGCGCTTTTTAAGGACCTCCGGGGCGTAATCGTGTTCCACGTAGACTTTTCTCTCCTGGTGCATAAATCCTTTTTTCTGCCAGGCCAGTCTTACAACCTCTTGTTTTATTTTGAAATTGGAAAATCTTACCAACACCGAACGTGGGGGCGCTTCCGCCGCCGGCCTAGCGGCTAATGAACGATGTGCCTTTTCTATCTTCAAGTCGGTGGTTTGTGGAATATCCAATTTCTCTCTTAGTAAGGATTCCACGCATTCTGCCATTGAGTTAAAACCATTTTCGGTTCCTTCTATCAGACCATGAATTCTTATGTTGTCTCTTCTTTGTTTTCCTTCTTGGTCGGTTAGCTTAGCCTCTATAGCTGCTTGTCTTTTGCGTAGGTCCAGCACAGAATCTTCGAGCACTTTTATTCGATCCTCTGTTTCCAAGATTCGGTTCTCGGCCTGGTCCACTCTGCTGTTTGTCCTTTTCAATTCTTCTCTGAATTCCCGAAATTCGGCCGTAACATCTCGGCGAAATCGTCGTAGTTCCTCAAATAGTGATTTCAGGCTAACCCTTTTGTTAGCTATCACCAGCTCCTCGTCTTCTGAACGGGGATCTTCCAGTTCAGATTCTCCGGCCGATACGTGTCCTAGCCTGGAGAATTTCAGTTTCTTCTGTTTTCCTTTAGACATGATGATTTTGTCTTTTGATTTTCACTCCTCCAAAAATCCGTTAAGTTTGATTTTCAAGGTGTTATCCTGGATTGAGTCTGAGAGCTTCAGTGTTAAGCTGCAGTCGCCATGGCGTCCAGACCGGAAGTCCAGGTCGAGATTTTTTAATGCGTTTTTATATAAATATGTGTTATTTTTGTTGTTAAAGGGGCTAGGAGCACAAGTTAAAAAAATGGAAAAACATGAATATGGGTAAAAATCTTAAGATAATGACATTAAACGTGAATGGTCTGAACTCACCTGTTAAAAGGGAAAGAATAATAAGAAAATTCAAGAAGGAAAAAGCTGAAATTATATTTATGCAAGAGACACATTTGAGCAAGACAGAACATGTGAAACTAAAGAGATTTGGCTATAAGAACTCCTACTACAGTTCATTTAAGGGAGGAGCAAAAAGGGGGGTTATGATACTAATCTCAAACAAAATACAATTTGAAAGTGAACAGGAAATCCAGGATAAAGAAGGCAGGTATGTAATAATAAAGGGAAGAATAGATGGTATGCAGATTACATTAGTGAACATCTATGCCCCACCAGAAAGTGACAAGGGTTTTTTTCAACATCTGTTTGATCTCATAGCAACACACAGTGAAGGAGTCCTAATTTGTGGAGGAGACTTAAATGCTGTCATGGATCATGAAGTTGACACAACAAGTGTTAAGAAGACAAAAAAACATGTAACAAAGTTCATAAGAACCTCACTGGCAGAAATGGGTATGGTAGACATATGGAGGGACCTGCACCCACTCGAAAAAGACTATACACATTATTCAGCAGTCCATAAAGTACACTCTAGAATAGATTACTTCCTTATGAATGAAGGTGACAGACACAGGGTGAGAAATTGTTGGATTGGAGGGGCAGAAATATCAGATCATAATCCTATATACATGGAAATATATTTGAACAATAGAAAACGACAAACAACATGGAAACTTAACGTAGGACTGTTAAATGATGAGAAAATGAAAGAAAGAATAAAAATAAACAAACGAATATATCCAAGAGAATGACAATGAAGAAGTGGACCCAACAATACTATGGGACACACTAAAAGCCGTGTTAAGGGGTAAATTAATTGTTGAAACAGGAAAAGCAAATAAGACTAAACTGGAAGCGTATGAACAAAGATGTGAGAGACTGAGGGAACTAGAACGTAAACATCAAAGCACAAATGACCCAAAAATATATCAAGAAATTAAAGAAGAAAAAACAAAGATAAAAGAAACACAAATGGATGAAATTGAAAGGAAAAATAGATATCTAAAGCAACAAAACTGCTGGCAAAACGGTTAAGAAAACAACAAACAATGAATAATGTATACAAGATTAAAGACCCCACCACAAATAAAACCAGTTAACCCAGAAAACATCGAAGAAATTTTCCATAATTTCTACCAAGAACTATACTCGCAACCTGAAGAAACAAATACTAAAGATATCAAAAAATTTCTAGACACATTGGACTTGCCATCAATAGGAAATCAACAAAATGAAAAACTAACAGCAGAAATAACAACACAAGAGATCAGAGATGTGATTAAGTCACTTAAAAACGGTAAATCACCAGGTAGTGATGGATACCCCTCTGAGTTTTATAAACTGTTTATAGAAGAACTCACACCACAACTCCTAAAGTCATTTAATTGGACGCTGAACAACAACAAAATACCTCCATCATGGAACGAAGCAATCATTTGTTATTTTAAAACCAGGGAAAGAAAGAACAATGCGGAAACTATAGACCAATCTCTTTATTAAATGTAGATTATAAAATATACACAACAATTATATGTAAACGAATAAAGACATTCTTGATGGAATTGATAGAAGATGATCAAACTGGATTCATAGAGGGACGCCAAACACATGACAATATCAGGAGAACAATACATATAATTAACCAAATACATAAAGAAAAGAAAAGCGCAGTAATAATGAGTTTAGACGCAGAAAAAGCATTTGACAGGGTTAACTGGAAATTCCTATATAGTGTACTGGAGCGCTTTGGATTTAACGAAAAATCAGTACAATGCATAAGGATGCTATATCAAGAACCTGTGGCAAGAATCAAGATAAACGGTAGCTTAACAGACAAAGTAAATATACAAAGATCAACTAGGCAGGGATGCTGCTTATCGCCCACCTTGTTTGCTCTGTTCATAGAACCATTGGCTCAAGCGATACGACAAAATAAGAAATTAAAAGGTGTAACAATAAAGGGGGCGGAACACAAGATTGGGCTATTTGCAGACGATATTATAGTTTACCTTGAACAACCAGATAAATCAATAATGGAAATGATGAACTTGATAGAAAATTTTGGAAAATTATCAGGATACAAGATAAACATAACAAAAACACAAATACTGACATTCCACTATAACCCTCTAAACCAGATAACTGATAAGATCAAACTAAACTGGAACCAAAAAGAAATAAAATACCTTGGAGTGAACATACCTAAAGACCTAAGCAAAATATATAAAGCAAACTATGATAGGTTGGAACAAGAAATAAAAAAAGATATTGATAGATGGTCAATCTTAAATATGGATCTGAATTCAAAAATTGAGACAGTCAAAATCAGCATACAACCTAGATTACTTTACCTCTTCCAGGCTATACCAACAGAGATTCCAGATGCCCAATTCTCAAAGTGGGACAGGATGATATCGAGATTTGTTTGGGGAGGTAAAAAACCAAGAGTGAAATATAAAACCCTCCAATTACCAAAAGAGAAAGGAGGCATGGGCCTACCGAGTCTAAAGGAATATTACTACTCAGCACAAATAAGATATATCATATGTTGGTGCGACGAGGGATATGAGGCAAAATGGAAAGAAATGGAAAAGGAAATTGAGGGACTCCCAGTACAAAGCATAATAGGGGATAAAGATGCATATAAGCAAATCAAACAAATAGACCCAATCACTAAATTTACTTTAGAACTGTGGTATAAAATAGTACAAAAATATAATATAAGGGAAGACATAAAACTATTGAAATGGGTAGCATTTGACAGTCAGTTTGAACCGGCAAAACAAGATAGGGGATACAAAAATCTGGTGAACAAGGGAATCACAGCATGGGGCAATATCGGAAAAAAAGATCTCGGGAGCTTTGTAAATATCAGGAGAAAATTTAAATTAGAAAGATCGGAATTTTTCAGATATCTGCAGATGAGAGATTACTATATGAAGAAGATTAGGCATAACCTCCAAACAGATGTGAACGAGATTATACAACTTATTTTAAGCTCATATGCAGGAAATAAAATAAGAATTATTTCAAAACTATATCAGAAACTTATGACAAACAATCATACAAGTAACTATATAAAGGAGAAATGGGAGAAAGAGCTCAATTTAAACATAACAGAAGAAAGCTGGCAGGAAATATGGAAAACACAACACACAACAAATTCAAGGGCATGGAGGGAATTTGGATGGAAAAACCTGATTCGCTTTTTCATTACACCACAGATTCAAGGAAAATATACAAATACCCAATCTTTATGCTGGAGGGGATGTGGGGCTCAAAATGCAGACCACTCACATATGTTTTGGAAATGCTACAAAATATCATCATTTTGGAAATCTATGCATGTGACAATACAGAGGATATTAGGATATAATATACCAATGAACTGTAACCTGATGTACTTATGTGATCTTAAAAAAGACAATGTTATACAGGCTGAGGACAGATATCTAGTTAAAATCTTGTTGATTGCATGTAAAAAAACTATCACAAAAAAATGGCGATCAGAAGTTCTTCCTGACCAAGAACAATGGACTGACATTGTTGAGGACATACGTATGATGGAAAAACTAACATATCGACGAAGAATGCAAGAAGGAATATGGGAGAAAAAATGGCGGAAATGGACACACTACAAAGTGCAACAACGAGGCAGAAATTGAAAGAATAACCAAAGACACTGAAAAAACCAGAAGAATTAAGAGATGGAAACTAAAAACTTGATGCTCCAACATTTGCCCCCCCCCCCTTTTATTTTTTTTTATTTTTTTATTTTTTTTTATATATTTTTTTTTTTTATTTTTCCCTACCCTAACCCCTTTGTTTTTTAAATGTAGAATGTGATCTGAATGCATTATATATGATGAAAAATGAATAAAAATCTAAGTTACAAAAAAATCTACTTCTCAACCTTGACAGCTGTCCCAGTATCCACCGTATATCACAGTGTACAATACGGAATAGATTTAAGTTTAGGATTAATATTCAGAAATACCTGTCTTTCTTCCATTTCTGTCCATACATTTATAATAAAGGGAATCATAATAAAAACATCTGTTACAATCAAATCATAATTTTGATTTGAAGATGCAAAATTTTGTGCTGCCCTCTTTGTAGACTTAACAAAAGCTTTTGATACTGTTCCTACAGCTCAGTGGTGCAGTGGTTAGCACTGTGGCAGCACAGCAAGAAGGTCACAGAATTGATTTCACCCCTGACCATTGTGGGTTTGATCCCACCCCGACTATCGGTGACTCTTCTTGTGTGGAGTTTGAATGTTCTCCCCGTGTCTGCGTGAGTTTACTCTGGGTACTCCGGTTTCCTCCCACAAGTCAAAAAACATGTTAGTTTGGTTAATTGGAGACTCTAAAGTGGCCCTAGGTGTGAATATGTGTGTGAATGGTGAAGGGATTGGCGCCGCACATTGGCTGCCTCATCCATCCAGGTGGATGCCCTGTAATTTCACTCTGGGATTAATAAAGTGTACTAAAACAAAAATAGAATTTAAAAAAAAAAAAATAGAGTGCAGGACACGCCCTTTAATGTAATTCATGTACTGTAAATGATTCCAGGATTATATTTTCCACAGGCAACAATGTTTATCTATCCGAAACTCTCGCTCAGCATTTTTGCCATTAGCAAAAGGAGTGCCACAAGGTTCAATACTAGGTCCTGTCCTCTTCACTATTATATCAATGAGATCACTTCCACTATAGCAAATTACCACACCCATCTCTATGCAGATGTTAGTTATATATTGAACCTCTAACACTGCACTCTGCCATCAAAACTATTCAGCAAGCTTTTGATAAATTGCAGTATTCACTTCTGAGTCTAAATTGGCCTTCAATGTAGATAAGACCATATACTAATATTGCAGATGATAGCTTACAAATTACCACTCTAACAGGACACAGTATTGAAAGGGTCACAGAATTTAAATATCTGGGCATCTGGTTGGATCAGAAACTTGCATTTAAAACTCATATTGAAGCACTTGCTTGTAAACTAAAACAAAATTTTTTGCTATTTAACAAAGAACATTTCCCTTTATCCTGTAGGAAACTGATCATTGAGGTCATGTTCTTATCAGTTCTGGACTATGCTTCTGAGTCTATTCTGACACCACTCTGCTTTAAGATTCATCACTAGTGAAAAATACGCCATACATCTTTGCACTTTATATAAAAAAGTGGGTTGGACACCTTAAACTATGAGATGCAACATGCACCGATTCCTTTTCATGTATAAATTCTTGAAAAGCTACACACCTCCACACCTTAGTGCTTTACTTAACTGGTCAAATAGGACTCACTCTACCTGTTCATGTGATTGATTAATGCTTAAACACTGAATCTGGAAAGTCTTCTTTTAGTATCTGTTCTGCATCGACCTGGAACACTTTACAATATACACTCAAACTCAACACAATAGCTTCTGTGGGCCAGTTCAAAAATATGGTTGCTAATTGTTTTGCTTTTGAATGTTGTGTTTCCCTGTGCTGTCAACATCATTGAAAATGAAGGCTTGCCTTCAATGATTTGATTTTTAAATAAAGGTTGAATGCAAGTTATTGGGAAGACTTAATTTTTCTTTTTCTTCTCCATTTATCTTTTACTCCATTAATCACTGGAAAAAGAAAAGTCTGAGCCAGCACAGTCAGCAAATGGTTAACTTTCCCTGATGGTATCATTTCCTGCTGAGCGTCCTCAGTATTCTGATTCCCTCCCTCTCATTCACTTTGTTGGACGCTCTAGTCTTGTATGTCTTGCCTTTCCTGGTCTCTGGTCACACTGACCTGAAGAAAACGGCCAACTTAAGGACACTCACCTTTCCTGCTCTCTTGTTGTGGTTACATTTATTTCTCCTATTGAACTGGACTACAGGTTTTATATTTTTTTGTCTTTTTTTAATCTTCTTGCTTGAAATATCATGCAACAATTCTGTCACTGTTCAGTTCTTAATATTCACTCTGGTCTTTCCTCACAAAGACAGTCTTTGTGACTCTGTTATTATGTACCCTGATGGGATTTTCCACCATAGTTTAGTACTTCCTTAAGTATGCTTTTTTTTGCTTTCTTTTTGTATGCCTATTTGCATGTTAATATAAACTGAAGGTTGTCATGTCTTGTGGGTTATTAATTGTGTTTTTTATTGCCTACATTGTAAATTTATAAACTACTTACTGATACATGGGTGATTTATTGTCATTCATTCTAGATCCTCTTTTTTTTGGGGGGGGGGGGTGGTCACGGGTCATTCCTCTTTTTGTAATTGGGGAAGTTCCTGTACTGTGTATCCTCTTGTTTAGTCATACTGTTGGCTGTTTTTATTGTCAAGAACCACCGTATATGAGCAGCGAATGAAGCCATCTTTAGTGTAGAATTCATTTGAAAAGTCCAGCTTCTTGTCTCCCAGTTGAGGCTTCAGCGGCAACAAAATAAGATCAGTTTCCTGGACCAGCTTTGAACAGCTGTTCACTTAATCTACCAGTGGAGCTGCGATCAGATTCAGGCATTTCCTCTGTTTCACTGTACTGAACTAAAACTGCATGCGCAGCACAATTGACTTGATTTCAAATTACTATTATTTGTAACTGGGAGATTTTCTGTGTTTTGAGGCTTCTTTCATTTAATGGTAACCAGTGTGTACCTGTGGTTCAATTGCTTTTATTCTTATCACTTTCCCACAGACTGCCACTCCATCCCTGAAGACGGGCAACCTGATTGCACTGAAGAAGCATTGGGAACAAACTGGAAACACCGACCAGGACAAGCCCTCTTCTGTTCGACCTCTAAGCCAGCTGAGATCTCGCCACGGGCCTCCTGCCCTCACCAGGCCAACTTTTATCAATGAAGACTGTCCCCCGGTGAAGAGCCCACTGACTGATCAGGAAGAACAAGATCCAGCCAGCCGAGTCCAGCAGCCTCCAGCACTTCCAGAAGTAGAGGAAGAGAGAGAGATGGAGATGGGTGAAGTGACCCAGAGCAGAAGACCTGAGAAGTTTGAACAGCAAGTTCCAACCAGCCCGCGTGCCTCTTATGAAAAGTCCAGAGTGCCACTGAACAACCTTAAGATGAAGTTTGAGAAAAGAGACGACACCACAGCAAAGGTAAGGCATTAGGGCTCTATAATTAGGTTATTGTGACAGTAATAGTGCTGTCAATGTTAATGCGTCAGTAACGAGTTAACACAACCCAAGTTAATACAGCTGTTTTTTGTTAAACACAACTAATTCATATATGTTCTATGATTGTAACCCTTAACCCATAACCAACTCCTCTCCATTACCCAATCCCCGCCTGCCCCATTTACTGTTCGCCATTCAAACAGTGTGTCCTGAAGGAGAGAGGTGGCTCACATGAGGGAAGAGTACATGACATCTGCCTGCTGCCTGCACGAAACTTTAAGGCAGTACAAAAGGGACAAAATTGGCACTGAACTATGGCAAGGCAATCATCACTTTTATTTTTAAAAAAAAAAACAAAAAAAACCCCAGCATTGCTGAACACCAGAACAGTGTATTTTATGTCATGCAGTGTTCAACTGCTTGAAAAATAGCCTTAAATATGGCATTTGAAAATCCAGGTTAACAGCGGCAGAAAACGATGAGTTTATAGCCACAGAATATATCTTTTTTTTTTTTTTTTTACCACTTTCTTTCTTGTGTGCTCATTTTTGCTTGTTGCTTATTCTTTGAATCTTTTCCTGAATTTATTGTGGTTTATCAATTTGGAAGCTTTTGTTAAGTTTTTATTTTTCAACCTTGACACATTGTTACAGACTTGTTACTAATAGCCAATTTTTTTGGGGGGGTGGGGAGGGCATCCCCCTTGTTAACACATTGACTCCAAATCATCCCCCTTGTTAACGTGTAATCCTCTGATTCATTTCCCCATAGAGAGTGCAAGAATAGCATAGTAACAGGTTACAGTTACTACATGTACTCAATTAGCTTTTTTTTATAAAATTGTGCTTTTGTGACACGTGGAGTTTGTATGATTTCCCTCAGACTAACATTTCTGAGAGGAAAATGTCACAAATTGCTGAGTATAGCTGGAAATCTACAAGAAAAATGATGAAAATATGAGAGAGGTGTCAAATTTATGAGTGCATCTCTGTAAATCTGTGTGGAAAAAGGTACATTTTAGTGGTGGGTAATGATTGAATCATGATTAAGCTTTTGAAATTGTGCATTAATGATGATAACACTTTAAACACAATGTTATATATACAGGGGATATAAAAAGTCTACACACCCCTGTTCAAGTGCCAGATTGTGTGAAAAATTAGACCAAGCTAAATCATTTCAAAACTTTTTCGACCATTAATGTGACCTATAACCTGTAGAACCCAATTGAAAAACAAACTGAAATCTTTTAAGGGGAGAAGTAAAAAACTTAAATAACCTAGTTGCATAAATATGCACACCCTCTTATAACTGGGGATGTGGTTGTGTTCAGAATTAACCAATCACATTCAAACTCATGTTAAATGGGAGTCAGCACACATCTGCCACCATTTAAAGTGCCTCTGATTAATCCTAAATAAAGTTCAGCTGTTCTAGTAGGCTTTTCCTGACATTTTTGTAGTCACATCTTACAGCACAAGCCATGGACCGCAGAGAGCTTCCAAAGCATCAGAAGAAGAAGAATCAGGTTTATTGCCATTGTTCATGTAGTACACAAACTAGGAATTTGTCTCGGTGCAATGCTGCAACATTAAACATAAGATAAAAGAAATAAACTATACATGCAATAAAGTGTAGAATAAGAGTAAGTGATACTGGTCAGCAGTTAAAAAAATATTAGCGAGCAGCAGATACTGTGGAGAACTATATAGTGCAGTCGGTAATGCAGGAAGAAAACAGTGATGATTGACATGAGTCTGGTTGAGCTGCTGTACAAAGTGCACGAGAGTCAATAAGTCACTTAGTGTTCAGCAGTCTGATGGCAGAGGGGAAGAAGCTGTTCATGTGACGGGAGGTTTTAGTCTGGATGGACCGAAGTCTTCTACCTGAGGGGAGGGGGGCAAACGGTACGTGACCAGGGTGTGAGGGATCGGCTATGATCCGGCCAGCACGCCTCCGGGTCCTGGAGATGTACAGATCCTGGAGAGATGGGAGCTTGCAGCCGATCACCTTCTCAGCAGTGCGCACGACGCGCTGCAGCCTTAGTCTGTCCCTGGCAGTGGCTCCTGCGTACCACACGGTTATGGAGGTGGTGAGGATGGACTCGATGATGGCTGTGTAGAACTGCACTAACATCTTGGTGGGTAGCTTGAGCTTCCTCAGCTGCCGCAGGAAGAACATCCTCTGCTGGGCTTTTTTGATGAGTGAGCTGATGGTCGGCTCCCATTTGAGGTCCCTGGTGATGGTAGTGCCTAGGAAGCGGAAGGAATCAGCAGTGGTGATGGGAGAGCCTGAGAGGGTGAGGGGGGGCAGAGGGGTAGTGACTTTCCTGAAGTCTACAATCATCTCCACTGTCTTCAGAGCGTTCAGCTGCAGGTTGTTATTGTTGCACCAGGACGCCAGCTGGGCCACCTCTCTCCTGTAGGCGGACTCGTCGCCGTTGGAGATGAGCCCGATGAGGATGGTGTCGTCCGCAAACTTGATCAACTTGACAGACTGGTGGCTGGAGGTGCAGGAGTTGGTGTAAAGGGAGAAGAGTAGGGGGGAAAGTACACAGCCCTGGGGTGATCCGGTGCTGATGCTAGTAGAGTCTGAGACAGTCTTTCCCAGCCGCACATGCTGCCTTCGGTCCGTCAGGAAGTCGGTGATCAGAGGGATCTCATTGTTCAAAGGTATCAGTCAGGAGAAGAGTACAAACGAATTTCCAGTTCATTAAATATACCATGGAACACAGTGAAGACAGTCATCATCAAGTGGAGAAAATATGGCACAACAGTGACATTACCAAGAAGTGGATGTCCTTCCAAAATTGTTGAAAAGATGAGAAGAAAACTGGTCAGGGAGGCTGCCCAAGAGGCTGACGGCAACATTGAAGGAGTTGCAGGAATTACTGGCAAGTACTGGAGTACTGGCTGTTTAGCACATGTGACGATCTCTTGTCTTCATATGTCTGGGCTATGGGGTAGGGTGGCAAGACGGAAGCCTTAGCTTACGAAGAAAAACATCCAAGCCATTTGAAATCTCCCAAACGCATGTGGGAAAATGTGTTATGGCCCGATGAAACCAAGGTTGAACTTTTTGACCATAATTCCAAAGTGTATATTTAGCACAAACACAACACTGCTCATCACCAAAAGAACATCATACCTACAGTGAAGCATAGTGGTGGCAGCATCATGCTTTGGGGCTGTTTTTCTTCAGCTTAAACTGGGACCTTATTCAAGGTGGAAGGAATTATGAACCGTTCCAAATACCAGTCAGTGTTGGCACAAAACCTTCATGCTTCTGCTAGAAAGCTGAAGATGTAGAGGAACTTCATCTTTCAGCACGACAGTGACCCAAAACACACATCCAAATCAACAAAAGAATGGCTTCAACAGAAGAAGATTAAGGTTTTGGAATGGCCCAGCCAGAGTCCAAACCTGAATCCCATCGAACATCTGTGGGGTGATCTGAAGAGGGCTGTGCACAGGAGATGCCCTTGCAATCTGACAGATTTGGAGCATTTTTGCAAAGAAGAGTGGGCAAATATTGCCACTTCAAGATGTGCCACACACGATGTGACAGACTCCTACCCAAAAAGACTGAGTGCTGTAATAAAAGCCAAAGGTGCTGCAACAAAGTATTAGTTTAAGAGTGTGCATATTTATGCAACCAGGTTATTGTAAGTTTTTTATTTTTTCCCCTTAAAAGATTTCAGTTTGTTTTTCAACTGGGTTGTACAGGTTATAGGTCACATTAATGGTGGAAAAAGTTTTGAAATGACTTATCTTGGTCTCATTTTTTTACATCACAAAAATCTGGCATCTGAACAGGGGTGTGTAGACTTTTAATATCCACTGTATATATATTTAAAATGTGCCATCAGTTCATTTTTCAAAAATTTCAAACTCTTATTAATAACTGCAGGTTTACTTAAAGCTCTCAACATGTGAAAAATGACAGCAACTATCCAGAATATTTGCAAAAAAACCCCTCATAAGTACTGCAGAAATACTGCATGTGTAAACAACTAGTGATCACTTAAGCATTATTACACCAGTTGTTACCAGTTATTGTACTTGTTGCATCTCTCACCTTCATTTCGATGTGAGTTACAGTAGTTGATAATCCAGTTTGTTTTCTAGGGACTGGAGATTTGCGAACAGAACTGATGGAAGCGGTGTTTGCCCAGGGTTAGCCTTTAGCTTAGCTGTTAGTGCTTCATGGCTGCCGTACTTCCGCCTCTCTGCCAGTCTCCTCTCTTCTCTCCAGCGTTCAGGTCAGGATTGTGCATTGATACAGTCCAAATGTCTGCATAATATGACAGCAATACTCAAGCAAACTGATTTGAACACCCAGAATTAAATAAAAATGAAGAGTTTATCCTTTAATTGGGCTTCACATGTCTTGGTTTTGAGTCGCGCCATAGACTGTCTGGAAACAGGACTTGTGTTTTCGAAAGTTCTGCTTTTTTTAATTGATCGTGATTAATGGAGTGTTGAGTTAATTACAGTTAACTCAATTAATATGCCACCACTAGTAAATTTATCAAAAAGGGGCAACTTTATAGGAAACAATTATTAAATTTATCTGAAAAAACAAATTTGCCAGGGAAAAAATGTAAATTCAACAGAAACAAGCAATGAATTTTTCAAGAATGATACAAGTTTGCAAGAAAAACCTCACAAATTAAAAAATGTAAGAAGAAAAAAAAAAGTCCAAAATGTATACAGATGTGATTAATTTGCAGTTAATCATGAATTAACAGCGGAAACTGTGCAGTTAATCATTAAATATTTCACTCGTCTGATGATACTGATCAGCAGTTGCTGTAAATAAATGCAATTAGAAAGCTGTTGTCTTTCCTCTCGTCTGCTTTGCTATTCTCTGTTTCTTCTTTTGGGTGGCTCTAAATTTAATCACTACATATTTTTCACACCACTTCTTTAGTGCATCCTTTCAGCATATGCAGAAGTCACATTTATTGTATAAACTACATCATGTATGATGCTCTGAGGTGTCGTCTGCTTCAGAAAGTATCTTGGTGGCTAAATTAGTCTTTTGCATGTTAATTTTCAAGGCCCAATTAATTAACAAGGAAAATTGGTAAATTTAAAAATAATCTTTTAGAAAACTGAAGAATATGTAAGACGCATATTACTGATGGATAAAAAGCAAACTGAATTTAAGCCAGTCTTCTCTGCTCTTATCTTTTTATGCTGTCTTTTGTCTAACTTTTTTTATGCTCCTTTACACTTTCAAATACTTTATACTGTATTTCAGTATGTTGTCCAAGTTAACTCTCTCTACCGCCCCATCTCTCGTCTTCCTCTTTCATCTATTCCCACCAGAAATAGCAAGCACTGAACTCTTCACTTTGTGTGTCAGTGAAAAGTGGAAAGAATGCAGCAGCATTCCTGGCTTCGGGGCGTCTCTGACAGGATCACATCTGAGGATCAATTGTCTCTCTCTCGCTTGTCATTGTGTACAGTCACTCTTCCAGCCCCTTTATTCAGTTTTAGTGCTTCCATGTGTTTAAGTGATAAATGTATATAATGTGTGATTTCTGAAAAATCGCTGCTCCTCCAAGGCAGTTAACCTCGATGCTCACCAACTGAAGGTCAAGGTCCAATGTCAGGAGATCTGGGCATTTATGATTTCATGAAAATTGTTACTCCTAGGCATTTGCCCCAGTGTTTGGAAAATTCACGTGCAATAATCCTCATGTGGGTCTGCATCAAGGCTGTGCTTAAGGTCAAAGTCAGTGGTCTGGAGATCTGTGCACTCTGGGTGATTTCATCAGGCCAGAATGAGCCACTCTGTCATTGACGGCCTGGTTAGGAAAGTGCAGTGGAATATTTTTGGGGGGCTGCAGGTCAAAAACATCTTTGTAGCTGCCCCCGCAGGCACAAAATGTTCTGGTTCTTAAACAGATGGGTGGGAAGACTGTGCCATGGTGACTGTAACAAAGACTTTTGTTTTTGTTCAAAGTTTCTAGATGTAAGCTGTGCATTACTTCATATGTGAGCCTTTTTCTTACCCCCTCAGCCTCTAAAGGCTGGATTGCAAGGTCAGAGGTCAAGGTCAAAATGCCATATAAACTGCATCTCAACAACAAAGAGGTTGAGGAGTACCACTGGCAGCCACCAGTACTTTTATACTCTGAAAACATAACGATGGACATTATATTATGTACACGATATTGTCCTAATAGAAAATGTGTGTATGCCATATTAGTTTAAACATTTTTAAATATGAATTATTTTAATCATTCACAGAGAACATATCACAGCGCTTCCTTGTATCATTCTCTTTTCCTTATTTAACGTCAATCTCCTCAATTATATCAATGATCAGGAGATGTATAATTGAGTTTTTATTATTGATAAATAAACCAAAGTGTTTTCTCTGTGGTTCCTTTAGGGTCAGGCAGCAGAGCTGGCGGCACCAAAAACGTCTAGACCTGTACGTGACAAACACGTACCTACCTCTGAGTGCAACGGTCAGTCTCTGAACATTTGTGCTCATATTTGTTAGGTACACTATTGTGCAAAAGTCTGGCTATTTCCTGATTAGTCTTTACATTTTGCTTTCAAGGAGCCAGACTGTGTTGTAATTTTTAAAGTGGTCTTAAGCAATAGGTTTTCAGGCTTGGACATGGGCTCCTTCTTCACTCATTTTCAGTGTAGTTCATGCACCTCCAGAATTTGAGAATGGGGGAAAAAAAAAAAGATGTGTGATGTCCTTAAAGAAGCCTGGAGAACTGTTGCTGAAGAAGGCTTGCCTAAGAGTTAAGGCTGCATTGATCCAAAGGTGGTCATACCAAATATTGATTTCACATTCCATTTTTTCCTTCTATACTGTATTTCCATATTTCAATAAAGTGTTACACTTCTGTAGCAAAATATGAAGAAGGGGGATGACTCGACTTTTGCACAGTACTGTATCACTTTAGTGAGAGTGAAACCAGCCTTGCTTTTTTTTTTTTTTAAATTATCCCTCATTATGAGCCATTTTGCCTTATGTCTGTTTCAGGCGACAGCACGGAGCAACCCAAAGCATCCAGGGTGAGTCATCAGGAAAACTTTGATGTGTGTGAAAACAACTGGCACCCTTGTTAAACATGAATAAACTGTTAATTCATTTCCGTTTAGAAGTTCACCCCACCAGTGAAAGAGACATGCATCGCTTGTCAGAAGACTGTTTACTCTCTGGAGAGACTCGTGGCTCATCAACACGTCTATCACAAAAGCTGCTTCTGCTGTTTTCACTGCAGTGCAAAGCTGAGGTTAGTGTCAGTGTTACACAGAAACCGCTTTTTCAGTGCTTTAGGAGATCATTGAGAGATCTCCATGCTGTGTAGAGGGGTCCTTATTTTCATGATATTCATACATTAGAAAATTTCCACTAAAATTAATCAGTCTCTCACTCTTTTAGTCTTGGGAACTATGCTTCTCTGCACGGAAATATCTACTGCAAGCCCCATTTCAATCAGCTGTTCAAAGCCAAAGGCAACTACGATGAGGGCTTTGGCCATCGGCCTCATAAGGAGCAGTGGGAGCCGCGAGCTGATGGAGAAGAAAATGTGGAAGTGATGTCACCAAAAGAGCAAGAGAAGCCAGCGACGGTGACACTTCCAGTTGAGAGTACCACAGACACGCCGTCAGACCCAACATCCCCACAGCCTAAGGTTACAGATCTTACTGCATTGCTTGAGACTCAGGGGCAGGCACATGAAAGAGCCGAGGAGAAACCGTTCACAGATAAGCCAGTTGAAAAGCGCAAGCTGAAGGTTGCATGGCCTCCTCCGGGTGGTGTCAGCCATTCTGGAACAGCAGCAGTTAGTCCAGTCCCAGAAGGCGCTCCCTCAAGTCGACCCTGGAGAGCCAAGTGGCCTCCAGAGGATGATACACCGCCATCTTTCCAGAGCTCGGAGCGGGCTGAGCTGAAGAGTCTGAGGAGAAGTGCTTCCCTGAAGGAGCGCAGTCGGCCTTTCACACTTACAGCTAAACCAAGCACCACACCCAGTCTGGCTCAGAGGGAGCCTCGCCGCCCTCTCAAATCCCTGCAGGAGTGGATAGCATCATTTGAGGAGAAGCACGTATCAGAAGAATCGCACAAGGAAAATAAGCCAGAGATTCAACAGGTTAAAAAGCAGGAAAAGAAGGAGCAGGAGATGCCCGAAAGAGCAAGTGAAGATGCAGAAATATCCAGCAAGACCATCTCTGAGGACAAAAAAGGAAACACGGCAGCAGATAAGATGGTGGTGGAAGAGAGCCTCTCTCCAGATATCCCACCTTCCCCCTCTCCCCCTGTGCAGCCAAAACAGAACCGAGCCTCCCAGGATGTGGGCTTCTGGGAAGAGGACAAACAAGGGAGTGAAGATGAGGAGCTGAGTGCAGAAGACATAATCAAGAGAAATCGCTGCTATGAAGAGGACGACGACTCTGAATCATAGAAAGCCTTCACCAGCACATCCACCCACCATGAAACACTGTCAGTCTGATTTTATATAGAGTTCCTAATTTGACATGTGAGCATGTTATAGATGTTTTATCATCTCAGAAACTGCCTTCTGTTAATAACCTTAAAAGCAAATTTTAGATAGTTTTCTGATTTATTTTAAGTACTTATTCTTTTGTGTTATCATACTAGATGATTGGCTTCAGTTACTTTTATTGTCTCTCTGAATCACAGAAAATGAGATGTTTGTTCATTATGTATGGTTGTAAAAGCATTTAAATGACTGTACATACAGCCTGTTAAAGAACAGTTCGGGTTTTTTTTTTAATTCATATTGGCTTAATATACTCTAGATAGGAAGAGAAAAGAGAACAGCACTCATAAATATGTACCTGATTAGTTTTTAGCTCGCGTCTAATCAATGTTGTCCAACTTTTTGTCTTCTCTCAGGGAAAACAATCCTAAATTTCTTGTCTTTGTGTTATATCTAATGGAGCACCTTGGGGGGACATTACTGGGGGGGGAAATCAGACCTTCAGGCCACATTTGACTAAACTGAGGGAACAAATGCTATTTTGTGCACTGCATTTTAATTGGGTGTTCTTATGTTTTAGTTTTATTTCCATGTTTTAAACAGTTCATTCTGCGTGTTGGTTAATTTGGCTGGATAGTCTTGAATGAAAGGAGTTTGTGAAGTTGAGGTGATGAAATTCTGAATAAAGTGAAGCACAAACCTTTTCCTTTTTTAAAGGAACTGCGTCACCATTGCTACTATTGTGTTCCTTGGTTATATTATGTGATTGTCTTTGTGTGTCTGTTGGCAGGATTGCACAAAAAATAATGGCAAATTTGAAAAATCTGCCAGAGAAGTTCAAATTGATGAATTTTGGATCATGACACTAATGTAATGAATGTATGCCATCCTGAAAAACTGATAGTTTGTCTCCATCTGCTGGCACAATAGGATGCCAAACCCTGAATAAGAATTTATGACCTCCCATGACCAGTCTAATAAGAGGAATAATGCATGGGGAAAAACTGTTAAATGTGGGCATGAACAATACACAACGTTTTGTTTCCTCAGTTTATTAAATTTATGTGGTGTCGTAAGATTCAACATGGCGTCCCCCCTATAATCATTCCCAAGTTGCAGAATTACTTGAACTTTCAGGGCACATTTTGAGCTTCCACATGGTAACACAATTTGATGCTGGCCAGATGAAGCTTACTACTGTGACTTTTTCTTTTAAAAATACCAGAATACAGCCTGCTTTTACTACAGTTAAGTTACACAGTGCTGTGAAAAAGTATTTGCCCCTTCCTGATTTCTTTTATTTTTGTATATTTGTCAGTGTTTCAGGTCATCAAATTATAATATTGGACAAAGATAACCTGAGTAAATACAAAATGCAGTTTTTAAATGATTTCATTTAAGGGAAAAAAGCTATCCAAACTGGCCCTATGTGAAAAAATAATTGCCCCCTGCCATTGCATCATGAATTAACTGTGATTAACCACATTTTTTTTTTTAAAGCCAAGTTCAGCTTCATTAACCACACTCAGGCATGATCACTGTCAGACCTGTTGAATCAAGAAATCACTTAAATAGAACCTGTCTGACAAAGTGAAGTAGGCTAAAAGATCTCAAAAAGCACATACTGCTATCTAAAGAAATTAAAGAACAAATGAGAAACAAAAACCCAGAACAACATCTAAAGAAGTACAGGCCTCACTGTGGACAATGGTCCATGATTCAATGATAAGAAAGAGACTGGGCAAAAATGACACCCATGAGGGAGTTCCAAGGTGAAAACCACTGCTGACCAAAAAGAACACAAAGGCTCATCTCAAATTTGCCAAAAGAACATCTTGATGATCCCCGAGAATTTTGAGAAAATATTCTGTGGACTGATGGGACAAAAGCTGAACTTTCTGGAAGGCGTGCATCTTGTCACATCTGGTGTGAAGCTAACAACAGCATCTCATAAAAAGAACATCATACCAACAGTCAAACGTGGTGGTGGTAGTGTGATCTGGGGCCACTTGCTGTAATCGGGAGTCAGACTCGATCTCTGTTTTCGGGAGTCAGACTCGATCTCTGTTTTTAAGAATAGGGCTAAAACCTACCTTTTTGATATAGCCTACAATTAGGGAGGGATCATGTGTTTTCTGAACCCTCCCTTAGTTATGCTGCTAATAGGTTTAGTCAGCCGGGGGACCTCCAGTAATGCACTGGGCCTCACTCCTTTCCTCACTCTCTATGAAATATTTTTTTTTTTGCTGGTCATTAACATTTGTTTGTTCTCTCCCATAGATTGAGTCCCCATCGTGCTGTTTGCTCTCTACATGTCTGTTCTTTTCTTCTTCTCTATCCCCTCACCCCCCAGCCAGTCGCAGCAGATGACTGCCCCTCCCTGAGCCTGGTTCTGCTGGAGGTTTCTTCCTGTTAAAAGGGAGTTTTTCCTCTCCACCGTCGCCAAGTGCTTGCTCACAGGGGATCGCCTGATTGCTGGGGTCTTTCTGCAACTGTGGGGGTCCTCCCTACAGTTGATAGTGCTATGAGATGACTGTTGTTGTGAAATGGCGCTATATAAATAAAGTTGAATTGAATTGAATTAATTGATGGAACCATGAATTCTGTTCTCTACCAGAAAATCTTAAAGGAGGATGTGTGGCCATCAGTTCATGACCTCAAGCTCAAGCCGTCCAATGTGGCTGAATTAAAACAATTCTGCAAAGAGGAGTGGGCCAAAATTCATCAACAGTGATGTGATCATTGCCAGTTATCGCAAACACTTGATTGCAGTGGATGCTACTAAGGGTGGATCAACCAGTTATTAGGTTTACGGGCAATTACTTTTACCCATATTGCCCAATAGGTTTGGATAACTTTTTTCTTTTAATAAATGAAGTTGTCATTTAAAAACTGCATTTTGTATTTATTCAGGTTACCTTCATCTGATATTAACATTTGTTTGATGATGTGAAACATTTAAGTGTGACAAATATGCAAAAATATAAGAAATCAGGGAAGGGGCAAATACTTTTTCACAACACTGCACACCTGAATATGCACAGGTGCAAATAACTTAAAATGTTCTTGCAAATACTGTAAATGAACTGATAAATAACTGCGTCCTGCTGGAGAATACTGGACAAAGTTGTAAATTGCAGCTGGCACTGAACACTTGAATCAAAGATCAATGTTACCACAATGAATGAGAATATATAGTAAATAACCAGAGTTTTTTGTGGAGTTTTAGCAAATCTTTATTTTGAGTTGGGGTCTTTTGATCTTGTGCTTTATTATTTTAAATGTCATTCAGTATATATTGGTTATAACACTTTGCTTTTTATAACATGCCACTGAATTAATTCTTGGGCAATATTTTTTTTAAATAATTTGTACAATAAACAGGCATTGTTTTCTAAGTTTTGGTAAAAATTAAAATATAAGAAGTTTGAACTAAGCTCTCTAACATTTTTTTTCCTAGCTAGTAGACTTAGTGTAGCCTTAGAGTGTTTGGAATTTTCTGCATGGTAAAACAAACTGGGAGCATCGTGGTTCATCAGCCAAATTTTTAATATCCTCTAATCGCTGAGGTGCCAGCACCCTGCTCAGAACCATTTTCCACAGTAGATTATTGTCTCTTTGGTACCACAGTGATTCGATTTTAGACCAGTCTGAGTGCATCCTTTTGCTTCATTTATCTCATAAGGAGAGACATTCATGCTGACAGGGTCAGTGATTTAATGTAAAAAGAGACAATTAATGATTCGTCCTAAGCCAAAGAAAAAGCTCTTAATTGCTGCCAGATTATGCCTCATCCACTGGTTAAACTGATTTTTAAACTTCCTCTTCTGCTCAGGAAAGGAAGGGAATACATTGTAAAATGTAATGTACCAAGTCAGTACATAAAAACTTAAATATTATACCAGTGTTAAGAAACTGAACACAGTGAGAGAAGATGCCTTAATATAATCGCTCACATTTATGGAATTCTGCTCAATAGTCCTATTATGTCAAAGTTGGATAATTTGTGAGCTGAGCTAATTTCCTTGCATTTTAAAGGTCCATTATATGGCAATTTCCAGTTAATATTGGGTTCTGACATTCAGCTGCATACCGTATATACAATGGCAAGAAAAAGTATGTGAACCCTGTGGAGTGGCGTAATTTTCTGCATTCCTCACAAAATGTGATCTAAAGGTTCACTTACTTTTTTCCACCAGCACTGTGAATGTTTAATGGATGTGTCCAATAAAAACATTAAATATAATTGATTACATGGTATTAGGTTAAGCCAGGGGTGTCCAATCATGTGCTATGGAGGGCCGAGACCCTGCAGGCTTTAATAATAATAATGCATCAGATTTATATAGCACTTTTACAAATACCTTTACCTCCAACCAGTGTCTTCATCAGCAGATTCCACTGAATTAATTTCTTCCCACTGATTGCTGATAAGTGAAAACACCTGCTAAAGAGACTGGGTAGAAGAGAAATCCTGCAGGGTCTTGGCCCTCCATGGCACGTGATTGGACACCCCTGGGTTAAGCACATTGTGTGTGTCCATACTTGGGACTTGCGTAGATGTAGCTCAGATCACATTTTATGACCAATTAATTCAGAAAACCAGGTAATTCCAAGGGGGTCACATACCTTTTCACATCACTATACAAGTTTTAAAGACCAAAAATTGTTTTATTTTCTCTTTAAAAAAAAAAGCTGTCTGTAACCAGTCCATTTCAGCCTGTTCATTAACAAGCTTAGTTTGATTGGTTAAAGGTTTGCCAAGTTGGCTAATAACAATTAAGGAGAGTGTCTGGGTTTGTTCTGCTAACGTTGGGTGGGGCTAACTGGAAAATGAAGCCATTAAACCCAGGATGTCCAAACGAGTCATTTTTTAAGCATTAAGCATACACACTGCATTTCTCTGATGTTTTCGTTACAATATTTTTACAGTACACACAACCCATGGGCATAGTTTTTTAAAGGTTAAAACCCAAGAAAATATTTTACACAAGTCCTTTAGGCTGCATGTCCATAGAGGCAAGGCAAGTTTATCTGTATAGTGAGGCGGCATGGAAAAATAAGCAGCAGTGCTGTGGTTTTAAGCAGGTTTTATTAATCATACCGCCGTCACGGGAACTCGGCTCCAGCCATAGCGTGAGCAGGCTGAAGCCGAATTCCTCAGGCTCTCAGTGAAGAGGGGACACAAAATCTGTGTCCTGCAGCAGGGTTGAAGTCAGATTGAGAGAGAGAGATTGCGTTACAGAGTTGCACCTTAAATACTTGATCATAACAATACATCAAAGAGACGTACCCCACAGTTTAGAATGATCAAAGGGACAACAGAACAGGCAGGAGGTATTTGCATTTGTAAGACATACATCACAATGGGCAGATTAGCTAGACCTCGCTCCAAGTGTCAGACAAAGAGGCTACCAAGCACATCTACATATTGATCTGAGTCTCTAGGTCACAGTAAGGGCAAAATGCATGAACACTTTAACTTCAAGGCTGTAAACTCAGCATGCAGCGGAACAAACCCCAGGAGTGCGAGCTGACTGTCTCTGTGTTCTGTTTGTGTGTTGTGGGGGGTTTAATCAAACCGCTACACTGCTCCCCCCCAAGAGGGAAATGGTAGGGGACCGTGACCTCGATGTTGCAGTCTGGGCAGCGAGCAGGGAAAAGCTCTGTGCAGGAGGGGGGGGGGGGGTAGTCGCACCAAAAGTGTTTGCTGCTCCGCGATGTGAATACCATGCATGAAAGGCAACGATTAACATCACATAGGTGAGACAGAAGAAACTCGTCTACCTGTAGACATTAATACACCAAAGCACATCTACATATGCAAGATGCTCAGAAAAAGCACAGTAAGGACAAGCCATATGCACACTATACAGAATGGCGCATTACATCACAATACATGCATGTTTGCATCACAAATACATGAATGGCACATTGCATCTCAGTAGTGTAGCAGGAAAACAGAGAAAAGAGGGCTGAGTGTCCTTAGTCTGTTGTGGGGTTAAAACGAACCGCCACACACGCTCCCCCCCAAGAGGGAAACGGTAGGGGGCCGCGACCTCGATGATCCATCTGTGTGAGCGAGCTGTGGGAGAAGCTCGCTGTAGGCGGAGGGGGAGGGAGGGGAGGGGTGGTAAGTGCCGGCAGGAGCTGTGAAATCGTCCTGAGCCGCGCAAAAATTGCTTGTGGGTCCGCAATGTCGAAGGGCTGGTCCCGTTGAACGTGCAGCGGTCCACAAGAAGAAAAATTAGTCTCTGACTCCTCTCGTGGCCATGAAGAAAAGCAGGAGCGGCTGTAAGAGAAAAAGTAAACAAAGCATAGGGACTGTTGGCTTTGGGTGCTGAAGCAACCCCAATGCTCCTGGGAACAGCTGACGGCTGAAATCCCGTTGTGCCGTGGCTAAGACCATTAAAAAATCCAGTGGCGAGCTGCGTGCTTGCTTCAGGTGAACGAGCAACCCTGAAGGTTCTGTGGGCAGCGGCGGAGGACGATGGCGGTCTGTGGCGTGGCTGAGACTGTTAACAAATCCTTCCAGTATGCTGCATGCGTGCCTCAGGTGAGCGAGCAGCCCTGAAAGGCAGCGGCGAAGGAGGAAGGCAGTCTGTGGAGCCATTACTTGTCCCATGCGTGATGCTCCGTCCTTGTAACTCCCCGATGCGTGCGCGGGGGTTCAGTGCGTGGGTGGGCCGCTGGAGTGGTGAGTCAGGGTGCAGAAACTTGGCGGAGATCAGCGCAGACGGCGCCAATAAAATCCAGGTTGAGCTGTTGCTGTAGATTTGGCCATGGTGCGTTGGAGCGTTGAGAGGAAATAGACGATCTTTAGTCCCTCAGGCCCGTGCAGAGGCGTTGGAGCAGCGGGAGGGAATAGACGATCTTTTGTTCCTCAGGCTCATGCAGCTGCGTTGGAGCGGTGTGAGGAAGTAGACGATCTCCGTCCCTCGGGCTCGTGGAGGCGCGTTGGAGCGGTGCGAGGCAATAGACGATCTTTGTGCCCCGGGCTCGTGCAGCTGCGTTGGAGCGGTGAGAGGGAGGAGACTATCGTTGTCGCTCGTGCGGCCATGGTGCGTTCAGTTCCACGCGCTGCGCTCCCCGTCGGCCCTGGAGGTTGCCGTCGTGGAGAGGACGAGGTGCGTGCGCTCTCTGTGAGAGCGGCCGGTCCAGCGTGGTTGTGCAGATCTCACCATGAAACGTTGCTGCAGCCTTCCCGGTCGTGGGTGGTCTCCGGAGGGTTTCAACCTGGAAACTCTGCGTCGAAATCTCCCTGAAGCAGAAGGGAGCTGTTGCGTTCGCTGGCAGCATGTTCGTTTCAGCGTCGGGTCACTGCAGTGGTCCAGACCAGAAGTTGCTTTGCACAAAGCGTGTGCTTTCAGGCGGGGTCACCAACGCAGCTGTGTGGTTGTCCAGCTCGGAAGGTTGCTTTCGCACAAAACGTGTGCGTGTTCGAGGGGTCACCAGTGAGGCGGCATGGAAAAATAAGCAGCAGTGCTGTGGTTTTAAGCAGGTTTTATTAATCATACCGCCGTCACGGGAACTCGGCTCCAGCCATAGCGTGAGCAGGCTGAAGCCGAATTCCTCAGGCTCTCAGTGAAGAGGGGACACAAAATCTGTGTCCTGCAGCAGGGTTGAAGTCAGATTGAGAGAGAGAGATTGCGTTACAGAGTTGCACCTTAAATACTTGATCATAACAATACATCAAAGAGACGTACCCCACAGTTTAGAATGATCAAAGGGACAACAGAACAGGCAGGAGGTATTTGCATTTGTAAGACATACATCACAATGGGCAGATTAGCTAGACCTCGCTCCAAGTGTCAGACAAAGAGGCTACCAAGCACATCTACATATTGATCTGAGTCTCTAGGTCACAGTAAGGGCAAAATGCATGAACACTTTAACTTCAAGGCTGTAAACTCAGCATGCAGCGGAACAAACCCCAGGAGTGCGAGCTGACTGTCTCTGTGTTCTGTTTGTGTGTTGTGGGGGGGTTAATCAAACCGCTACAATAGCACATTTCGTGTACAAGACAATTCAAAGTGCTTCATATTAAAGCATTACAGCAAGTTGCAAAAGGAATACATAAGAATTTAAAAGCAAACTAAAAAGTAAAGAGAAACAAAAACAAGCTAAAATAGAATATGACAAAAATTTACAGTGTGGAGTGTGTAAATGAAGAGGCATATTCATTTCAGACGATTTATTATACACACATTTCACAAGCAAAGAACAGACTGACTGGTCACATCAAGCATTCCTCTCTCTATATCAAGTCACACTTCACAAGGATCAAGGCACTTCCTCATACACAGCATGACATCTACACTACACTTCATTCAACCCCCTCTCACCCACTTGGGCATTGTTCTCCCATGTGTATTCATTGTCTCTGTCTAAGGTGTGAAATAACCCGAGGCCCACACCGCCCCCCCCAGCATCTTAGATAGAACAAGAGAACATCAGTCCACATGCTGTTTCGGCTTCAGTCACCTCCCATATCTGCTGTAACTGGGGTTTACTGCCTCCGTGGCGCTGCTGTGCCGGTGGGAGGCTGTTGGGAGTGTGTCCGACTGCGGGGGGGGGGGGGGTTCACTCTGTCCGTGTGGCTGCTCTGATGAATTGTTCCCCTGGGGAGGTCTCCGTGGGGGTCTTCCACGCCGAGGGGCCCTCGCCAACAGCACTTGCTCATCCGCCACTACAAAGGCGGGTTTGAGTCTGTCTATGCCAATTCTCTCCCGTCTACCCCCCAAGTCTAGCACAAAATGCTTATCCCCTGTTTCCAACACTCTGAACGGTCCATCATAGGGTGGGCGCAATGGAGGGCGATGGGCGTCGTGTCTGACGAACACGAACTCCGCGTTCTTTAAAGTTTTAGGCACGAAGGCACGTGGAAAACTGTGGTGGGCAGGGCCCGGCAGCGTGCCTGTGTTTGCGCTACGCTGCAAAAGCTGAGACGGGGAGCTGCCCGGCGCGGGATTGTCCGGTAGAAATTCCCGGGGCAGCCGTAGGGGCTGCGCAAAAACGAGCTCTGCCGGGGAAGCTTCCAAATCCTCTTTTGGCACGGAGCGCAACCCCAATAAAACCCACGGCAGCCTGTCCACCCAATTTGCATCCGTCAGTGAAGCCCTGAGTGCTGCTTTCAGTGATCTATGAAAACGCTCGCATAACCCATTGGCCTGTAGGTTGTACGCGGTTGTGTGATGAATTGCAGCACCCAGGCTGCAGGCCATCGCAGACCAGAGGTCAGAAACAAATTGTGGGCCCCTGTCGGACGTAATGTCCGACGGGACTCCAAAACGCGCCACCCATGTTGTTAAAAAAGCACGTGCTACATCCGCGGACGTGGTTGCCGCCAGCAGGACTGCTTCTGGCCAGCTCGTGGTGCGGTCCACCACTGTCAGGAGGTGCGTGCACCCCTGTGATGACGGGAGGGGGCCCACGAGGTCCACGTGCACATGGTCGAACCTCTTAGCCGGTACCGGAAACGGCTCCAAGGGAGCCTTTGTGTGCCTGTGTACCTTGGCTCGTTGGCACGCCACGCAGGCTGCAGCCCATTCTTTTACTTGTTTGCGTAGGCTCGGCTACACGAACTTCTCTCCCACCATTTTGACAGACGCGCGCACTCCTGGGTGTGCCAGAGTGTGAACCGACTCAAACACGCAGCGGCGCCACGCGACCGGGACTACCGGACGTGGGCGTCCCGTGGAGACGTCACAGATTGGGGGGGGGGGGCGCCATCTTGCAGCACCCTGCTCTCCAGCCTTAACCCTGTTGGCCCAGACTGGAGCGCGCGCACGTCTGCATCGCTAATCTGTTCCGCAGCCATGGCTGCGTAATCTATCCCCACGTAGACTGGGGCCACCACGGCGCACGAGAAGCAGTCCGCCACCACATTCAGTTCGCCCGACACATGCTGAATATCGATAGTAAACTCTGAGATCGCGGCCAGCTGTCTCTGCTGCTGGCCCGACCACGGTTCTGAAACCTTGGCCATCGTGAACGTTAGTGGCTTGTGGTCTACGAACGCGGTGAAGCTGCACCCTTCCAGCCAGAACTGGAAGTGGCATATGGCCAGATATAGAGCCAGCAACTCTCTGTCGAACGCGCTGTATTTACGTTCGCTGTCGCGCAAAGCTCTGCTGAAAAATGCGAGCGGCTGCCAAGCCCCGGCGACGCGGTGCTCCACGACCACCCCTATGGCCACGTCTGAAGCGTCGGTGGTGAGCGCTATCTGGGCTGTCGGGTCCGGATGTGCCAGCAGTGCAGCGTTTGCCAGGGCTGCTTTAACTTCCGAGAACGCCCGCTCTCGCTCCGGGGTCCATTTGACTCCATCCGCAGGTTTCTGTCTCTTGAGCACGGCGTACAATGGTTGCATGAGCCGCGCCGCACGGGGAAGGAAACGGTTATAAAAATTTACCATCCCCAAAAATTCCTGCAGCGCCCTGACCGTCTCAGGCCGGGGAAAATCTGCCACGGCGCGCACTTTGTCGGGCAACGGGATCGCTCCTTCCGGAGAGACGCGATGCCCCAAAAAATCAATCTCCGTCACGCCGAACTGGCATTTCGCCGGGTTGATTATCAACCCGTGCTCCTCCAACCGTCTAGAAAACCGTCCTGAGGTGGGTTTCGTGTTCGTCTTCGGACGTACTGGCTACAAGGATATCGTCCAGGTAGACGAACACGAATGGGAGGTCACGCAGCACTGCATCCATCATGCGCTGGAACGTCTGTGCTGCGCCTTTTAACCCGAATGGCATGCGCAGGAACTCGAATAAACCGAACGGAGTTATTACCGCTGTTTTGGGTATGGTGGTAACCGCGGACCAGGTCTATTTTAGAAAAAACGCGCGCTCCGGCGAGGTGAACGGAAAAATCCTGTATGTGGGGAATTGGGTAGCGGTCGTGTGCTGTGGCGTTGTTCAACCTGTGGAAATCACCGCACGGTCACCACGATCCCTCAGCCTTAGGGACCATGTGTAGCGGGAATGCCCATGGGCTGTTTGATCGCCTGATGATGCCCAACCTTTCCAGGTTGGCGAACTCCTCGCGCGCTATGGCCAGTTTAGCTGCGTACAAGCGCCGAGGTCTTGCAAAAACGGGTGGCCCGGTGGTGGTGATAAAGTGCTCCACCCCGTGTTTAGCGATGGCCGCCGAAAACGTCGGGACCGCGAGTGCTGGTAACTGAGTGAGCAGTGCGTGGAACTTACCGCCTGGAGTTGTGATGCTGGCTTGTGCTGTTGGCCGGGTCCCTCGAGCTATACAGGGGAGAGATTCAAAGGACAGTGCATTAACCAGGCACCTGTTAGCAACATCTACAAGTAAACCATGTGCACACAGAAAATCAGCGCCCAGAAGCAGGCAACACAGTGCTGCTATGATAAAAGTCCACTCATACACTTCCGGTTATGGCTGCCACGTAGGACGGACGTGTCTCGCTCTGCTCTGCTCCTGGAGAAAAAAAAATCGGCAAATAACTCTCTCATTTGGGACAGAACGTATCCCAGCATTTGGGCGAGGATATGTCGGCGAAGCCTAAGGCTGGAAAACCAGGAAAAGGAAAAAGCGAGCCGCCGAAACAGTCCAAATTAACGGACTTTCAGGTCTGTGACGCAGCAAACAAAACTCCATATATGGCGGAGGAGGCTGGCAACGGTGCGATGTCTGCGGGGGGAGGCGCAGATGCGCTGATGGCTGCCATGAGTTCAATGAGAGCGGACTTTTCCTCTAGATTTGATGGGATTATGACAGCGTTGGAAGGAATAAGAAAGGAATTGGGTGACTGTGTAGAACGAACGGCGCAGATGGAGCTCCGTCTCGCTAGTGCTGAAGATGACGTCACCCGTCTTCAATTAAAGGTGCGCACTTTGGAAAAAAAAAAAAAATCTCTGGAAGATAATATTTTGGATTTGGAATCTCGGTCGAGACAGAATAATTTGAGGCTGGTGGGTCTTCCAGAGGAATCAGAAGGTCGGGACGTATGTTCCTTTCTGGAAAAGTGGATTCCAGAGGTGCTGGGCAGCGAGGAGTTGCAATCAGCAGTGGTTCTGGAAAAAGCACATCGTATTGGCCCACGGAGAGATAAGGGACCGCCGAGGACCTTAATTATGAAGTTTCTTAGCAACAGAGACAGGATGAAGATCTTCAACGCTGCACGTGCTAAAGGAGAGATTAAACACCAGGACCAGCAGGTGCGGTTCTACCCAGATTTGGCCACAGGAATCCAGCAATTGAGGAAGCAGTTTGATCCCGTACGTAAGGAGCTGCGCAACCTTGGGATTCGTCATGGTGTAATCTATCCTGCGAGACTGCTGACCACGTATGAGGGCAGAACCCACATCTTCAAGACCCCAGAGGAGGCGCAGGAGTTCATCAAGAAGATCAAAGAAGAAGAAGAGACTGGTGGGAGCTAAGCATGAACAAAATATAAGGTAGAATAATTAAGCATTTGCACAGGCATCTGACTGACTTGAAGTAAATAGTAAGTTTACAAAATATAGATTGTATTATATATTAAAAAAACAAAACAAAAACAAAACAAAAAAAAAACAACTATGATGTACAAAGTTGTTAAAAATTTTGGAGTTAAGTTGGAAAACTACAGAGGAGAGTTAATGTTACGTCATTAAAAGCAGTAGAGTTAGGGTGATTGGGAGGATGAAGAAGGAGTGGCTTAGGCTGTTCCCCGTGGGTGTGGAACGGTCGATGGCTATATCGGGAGACAGAATTTTTCTTTTGATTTTGGGGGGTTTGCCACAAGTGTGGGAAGGGGAAATTTGTTTGTGTGTAGTTTGTAGGATGAATGTTCAACCACTCATGTTTTTGCTTCTCTGTATGAGCATGTTTACACTGCAAGGTAATCCCAAACTCTCTATTGATCATGGACCAAAGTGTTAATCTTAATTTAACTTCATGGAATTGCAGAGGTCTACAAAATTTAAAAAAAACTTAAACAAGTTATGAATAAAATAAAGGACATGGGTTCAAGAATTGTGTTTTTACAAGAAACTCATCTGATAGAGGAGGATGTTAAAAGAATTAGGAGTAGATGGCAGGGAAGTGTATTCACCTCTTCATTTTCATCCCGAGCCAGGGGAGTTATGACTCTCATACATAAATCAGTTCCTTTTCAAGTGAAAAATGTAATTGGAGACAAATTTGGAAGATATGTAATCATTCAAGGTTCTTTGCTATTAGAAAATATAAATCTTGTGAACTTATATGGTCCCAATATAGATGATCAGAAGTTCTTTGCTAATTTATTTCTCATCTTATCATCACTTACAGGGCAACATATAATAGCAGGGGATTTTAATTGTACATTGAATCCAGGTGTGGATAGATCAACAGACTGGATTGTACGCACATTGGATGTAGGATGACTATTAATCATTTTATGAAAGAATTGAGATTGTTAGATATATGGAGAGAAATGAAACCACAAGTTAAAGCCTATTCTTGTTATTCCAGTACCTACAAGACATTCTCACGAATTGATTATTTTTTGATTTCCACAGAATTAAGGTCCAAGATTCAAAACTGCTTTTATGATAACATCGTGATCTCTGATCATGCACCCTGTTGTCTAATATATGTAGATAAAAAATTGACAAAGGAATCAGGTAGATGGCAATTTCAGCATAAATGGCTTCAGGATGAGGAATTTGTCAAGTATATAGAAAAACAGATAGACGAGTTCTTTGACATCAATACTACACAAACATCAGCATGTGTAAAGTGGGAGGCTTTCAAAGCTTTTATTAGGGGACATATTATTAGTTATACAGGATCAAAATCTAAGAAGACTCGAGAGGAGAGAGCTAAATTGGAACATAAAATAAAAAGTCTTCAGGAAAAAGTGTATGCAGGAAGTGACCCAAGGTTGGAGAATGAATTACTGATTTTGAGAGCTGAATACGACAAAAAATCAGCGAATAGAGCTGCCTCGAGTCTTCTAAGATTGAAACAATCTTTTTATGAACAAGGTGAAAAATCAGGAAAATTATTAGCATGGCAGATTAAACAATTGGAAATTAAAACACCAATTACCAGTATTATAAGTAACGGACAGGTAGTTATAGATCCTTTAGAAATTAATAGAGCCTTTAGAGATTACTATGAAAAATTATATGATACCAAAAATGAACCTGATTTAACAAAACTAAATGGGTTTTTGAACGAACTATCTATACCGTGTATTCCAAATGAAAACAGGGAGATATTGGAGTCTAAAATTAGTCAAGAAGAAGTTGGGCTAGCCATTGATAATATGAAATCAGGAAAAAGTGCAGGACCAGATGGTCTTCCAGTTGACCTTTATAAAAAATTTAAGAATAAATTAATAAAACCTTTTTTGGAAATGGTTTTAGAAGCATTTCAAAATAATAATTTACCATCATACATAAATAATGCCTTAATTATACTGCTGCCAAAACCAGGTAAGCCCTCTAATAAATGTGAAAATATGAGACCAATAAGCCTATTAAACGCCGACCTTAAGATAATCTGTAAAATTTTAGCAAGACGAATACAAGAAATTTTACCAAATATTATTAATCGAGATCAGAATGGCTTTATAAAGGGTAGACAAGGCTTCCATAATGTAAGAAGACTATTTAATATTATTTATTTTAATAAAGAAGCACCGGATACAGCTCTCCTATCATTGGACGCCGAAAAGGCCTTTGATAGAGTTGAATGGCCCTTTCTTTTTGAAGTCCTACAAAGGTTTGGACTTGGAAATAATTTCATAAAATGGGTTCAAATAATATACAATAATGCTACAGCAGAAATCCTAACAAATAACAATATTTCAAAACCAATAAAAATCAATAGAGGATGTCGACAAGGCTGTCCACTTTCACCTTTACTGTTTACTATGGCAATTGAACCTTTAGCGATAGCGATATGTTTACATTCACAAATGTATGGAATTAAAGTTGGACCAACAGAACATAAAATCTCCCTGTACGCCGATGATATAATTTTGTTTATGTCGAATCTAAAAAAATCAATTCCAACCTTGTTGAATTTAATAAAGAATTTTGGGGAAATATCAGGATATAAAATAAATAAAACTAAATCTTCAATATTAATGCTAAATGAGACCCAGAGAAATTACCCAGCCCCTGAGGTAAATCAATTCAATGTTGTAAATCAGTTTAAATATTTAGGAATCCATATTATGCCTAAGCTAGAATCAGTCGCCAGTGTCAACTATGAAGCCTTAATGTCAGATATCAATGAGTTAACTCAGAGATGGATGTCACTACCAATGTCGATGATCGGGAGAATCAATATACTTAAAAGTAATATTTTACCTAAAATACTTTATTTATTTCAATACATTCCCTTATCACCACCTTTAGATCTATTCTCAAGAATAAAAAAAAAAGTTAGTGGAATTTATATGGAACAACAGGAGGGCTAGATTACGTTTGTCTTTATTATATTTACCATTTGATCGTGGAGGTCTGAAATGTCCAAATTTTATGTTGTATTATTGGTCGGCACAACTGAGGTCTATGACATATTATTTTTCATCAAATGATCTCCCTCACTGGACTGAAATGGAATCATACAATTTACCTTTACCTCTTCCCATATTCATATACTCAGATTCGGCAAAAAAATTACAAAAACAAGTTAAAAATCCATTTGTAAAGCATATGATCAAAATATGGTGTGAAGCTAAAAACTATTTAAAAGAACCACAGTTATTGTCACAATTTAGTCCAATATGGGGTAATCAATATTTTAAACCAGGGAGAACGGACACTGTATTTAAAGTATGGAATTTAAAAGGGATACAAAAGATTCAGGATTTATATTTGCCATGTGCAGACAACATAATGTCTTTTGAAGAGCTGAGGATCAAATTTAATCTCAATAGAACACATTTTTTTAAATATCTTCAACTTAGAAACTTTATTCGATCAAATCAAAATAAAGCTCTCACTCGACCTATTTATTCATCCTTGGAAAAAATGATGATGAAAGATAGTAAAAGAAAGGGTATTATTTCAGAGTTTTATAACTCATTGACACTATCTTCAAGTGAAAATTCACTGAAAAGATTAAACTACTGGAAAGAAGATCTGCAAATTGAAATTTCAGAGGAACAATGGGAATTGGCTTGTACAGAAGCTCAAACCAAATCAATAAATGCACGCCTTAAATTGATACATTTCAAATGGATAATGCGGATGTATGTTACACCGGAGGAGTTAAATAGATATAACAAAAATATACCAGATACATGCACAAAATGCATGGAAAGTAAAGGAACCCTATTTCATTGTTTATGGGAATGTAGATTAATAAGAATGTTTTGGGAAGAGGTGAGGGTAACAATTGAAAAAATAATTTCAAAACAAATCATATTGAATCCTAAACTGTTTTTGTTGGGTCTGTACCCAGAAAAGCATAATTTTAATAAAAGTGAAAGAACATTCATAGACCTCAGTTTGCTTAATGCCAAAAAATGTATTGCACTATTATGGAAAAAGACTCATAGACCAGATGTGACTCAGTGTTTAAGACAGATGTTAACAAACCTTCCATTAGAAAGAATAACATATATACTGAAATCAAAGGAAATTGTGTTTGAGAATATATGGAGACCTTTTATTGATTATGTAAAAAATTTAAACATAACTCTTGAAGAAGAAGGTGAATGATGTGTGTGGACCTTGTAAATTCCAAACTGGTGAACATAATATGTATACTTATGTATTGGATTGTCTAGACTAAACAGAGGAGCATTGTTGAAGACTTGATTTTGTTGGTGGTTGTTGGTGTTTTTAGTGCATTTTTTTTTTTTTTTGTAGTACTTTAGTGTTAGTGTTTGATTGTTTGTATCAATGGATACAAACATGGATCGTCATGGATCGTCACCTTATCGTGGTGGGGGGGTTTGCGTGCCCCAGTGATCCCAGGAGCTATGTTGTCCGGGGCAATTTGCCTCTGATAGGGTCTCCCAAGACAAACTGGTCCTGGGTGAAGGGCCAGACGAAGAACGATCCAACAGACTCTCATGATAAATTGTATATCAAGGATTCAGTGTACCCCGCCCGGTATGGGGTTACCGGGGCCCCACCCTGGAGCCAGGCCTGGGGGAGGGGCTCGAAGGCTAGCGTCTGGTGGCCGGGTTTCCACCCATGGGACCCGGCCGGGCTCAGCCCGAAGGAGTTACATGGGTCCGCCCTCCAGTAGGTTCACCACCTGCAGGAGGGATCATGGAAGTCCGGTGCTATGTGGATTAGGTGGCAGTCAAAGGCGGAGACCTTGGTGGACTGATCCCAAGCTTTCTAAACTGGCTTTTGGTACGTGGAATGTCACCTCTCTGGTGGGGAAGGAGCCTGAGCTGGTGTACGAGATTGAGCGATACCGGCTAGATATAGTCGGCCTCACCTCAACACACAGCTCCGGTTCCGGAACCAGTCTCCTGGAGAGGGGCTGGAGCTTGGCCTTTTCTGGAGTTGCCCCGGGCGAGAGGCGACGAGCAGGGGTAGGTATTCTTGTATCGCCCCACCTTGCTGCCTCTATATTGGAGTTTTCCCCGGTGGACGAAAGGGTTGCTTCCCTGCGCCTTCGGGTTGGGAAACGGGTCCTGACCATCATTTGTGCCTATGCACCAAATGATGTTTCAGAGTACCCACCCTTTTTGGAGTCTGTGACTGGGGTGCTGGAGGGTGCTCCTCCTGGAGACTCCATTGTCCTACTGGGGGACTTCAATGCGCACGTGGGCAACGACAGTGAAACCTGGAGGGGGGTGATTGGGAGGAACGGCCTGCCCGATCTGAACCCGAGTGGTGTTCAGTTATTGGACTTCTGTGCTAACCACAGTCTGTCTATAACGAACACCATGTTCAAGCATAAGGGTGTCCATATGTGCACCTGGCACCAGGACACCCTAGGCCGCAGGTCGATGATCGATTTTGTTATCGTATCATCAGACCTGCGACCGTATGTCTTGGACACCCGAGTAAAGAGAGGTGCAGAGCTGTCAACTGATCACCACCTGGTGGTGAGTTGGATCCGATGGCAGGGGAGGAAGCCATTCAGACCTGGTAGACCCAAACGTATAGTGAGGGTGTGCTGGGAGCGTCTGGCTGAGGCCCCTGTCCGGGAGGTCTTCAACTCCCACCTCCGGAAGAACTTCAACCACATTCCGAGGGAGTCTGGAGACATGGAGTCTGAATGGGCCATGTTCTCCACCTCTGTTGTTGAAGCGGCAGCCCAGAGCTGCGGCCGCAAGGTGGTCGGTGCATCTCGTGGTGGCAACCCCCGAACCAAGTGGTGGACACCAGTGGTGAGGGGGGCCATTAAGCTGAAGAAGGAGTCCTATCAAGCTTGGTTGGCTTGTGGGACTCCCGAAGCAGCTGAGGTGTACCGGCAGGCCAAGCGGAGTGCAGCTCGGGTGGTTGCTGAAGCAAAAACCCGGGTATGGGAGGAGTTCGGTGAGGCCATGGAACAAGACTTTCGGTCGGCTTCAAAGAGATTCTGGCAAACTGTTCGGCGGCTCAGGAGGGGAAAGCAGCTCCCCGTCCACACTGTGTATGGTGCGGATGGGACACTGTTGACTTCAACTGGGGATATCGTCGGGCGGTGGAAGGAATACTTCGAGGATCTCCTCAATCCCACTGATACGCCTTCCACAGAGGAAGCAGGGTTTGGGGACGAGGGGGATGACTCGCCTATCACAGGGGCTGAGGTCGCCAAGGTGGTTAAAAATCTCCTTGGTGGCCGGGCCCCGGGGGTGGACGAGATTCGCCCCGAGTACCTCAAGGCCCTGGATGTTGTTGGGTTGTCATGGTTGACACGCCTCTGCAACATTGCGTGGAGGTCGGGGGCAGTGCCTTTGGCATGGCAAACCGGGGTGGTGGTTCCTCTCTTCAAAAAAGGGGACCGGAGGGTGTGCTCCAACTTTAGAGGGATCACACTCCTCAGCCTCCCTGGGAAGGTCTATGCCAAGGTACTGGAGAGGAGAGTCCGGCCGTTGGTCGAACCTCGGATTCAGGAGGAGCAATGTGGTTTTCGTCCTGGCCGTGGCACATCGGACCAGCTCTTTACCCTCTCGAGAATTCTTGAGGGTTCGTGGGAGTTTGCCCAACCAGTTTACATGTGTTTTGTGGACTTGGAGAAGGCATTTGACCGCGTCCCTCGTGGATTTTTGTGGGGGGTGCTTCGGGAGTATGGGGTATCGGGCTTGTTGTTACGAGCTATTCGGTCTCTGTACGACCGTTGTGAGAGTTTAGTTCGCATTGCCAACACTCGGTCGGAGTCATTCCCAGTGAGAGTTGGACTCCGCCAGGGCTGCCCTTTGTCACCGGTCCTGTTCATAATTTTTATGGACAGGATTTCTAGGCGCAGCCAGGGAATGGAGGGCGTCATGCTTGGTGACCACAGGATCTCATCTCTGTTGTTTGCAGATGATGTTGTCCTGTTGGCTTCATCCAGCAATGACCTACAGCTCTTGCTGGGACGGTTTGCCGCTGAGTGTGAAGCGGCTGGGATGAGAATCAGCACCTCCAAGTCCGAGTCCATGGTCCTCAGCCGGAAAAAGGTGGATTGTCCTCTCCGGGTTGGGGACAGGCTCCTGCCCCAAGTGGAGGAGTTTAAGTATCTTGGGGTCTTGTTCACGAGTGAGGGGAAAATGGAGCGAGAGGTCGACAGACGGATTGGAGCAGCATCTGCAGTGATGCGGACGTTGTACCGGTCTGTTGTGGTGAAGAGGGAGCTTAGTTCTAAGGCAAAGCTGTCGATTTACCAGTCAATCTACGTTCCTACTCTCACCTATGGTCACGAGCTTTGGGTAATGACCGAAAGAACGAGATCGCGGATACAAGCGGCTGAAATGAGCTTTCTCCGTAGGATTGCTGGACTCACCCTCAGAGATAGGGTGAGGAGCTCAGTCATTCGGGAGAGGCTCAGAGTAGAACCGCTGCTCCTCCACATTGAAAGGAGTCAGTTGAGGTGGTATGGGCATCTGATTAGGATGCCTCCTGGACGCCTCCCACTTGAGGTGTTTCAGGCACGTCCCACTGGGAGGAGACCCCGGGGCAGACCCAGGACTCGGTGGAGAGACTATGTCTCCCAGCTAGTCTGGGAACGCCTTGGTATCCCCTCTGAAGAGCTGGAGCAGGTGGCTGGGGAGAGGGAAGTCTGGGCTTCTCTGCTTGAACTGCTGCCTCCGCGACCCGGACCTCCGGAAAAGCGGTAGAAGATGGATGGATGGATGGATGTTTGTATCATGTTTGTTAAAAAAAAAAAAAAAGGTTCAATAAAGATATTGTGGAAAAAAAAAAAAAGTCCACTCATACGAGCGGCCATGTAGAGATAAGGCCAGTGTTCTCTCACCGAACGTCTTAATCTCCAAGCCGTTTACTGCCACCATTCCGGGGCCGCTAGGTCCTGCCAGCCGGTTAGCGTAGGACGGCAGGATGACGCTCTTCTGGGCTCCGGTGTCGACGAGGAAGCGTCTCCCCGAGCGCGAGTCCGTCACGTAGCTCAGCTTGTTCTCTTCACCGGCGGTCACAGCTGCTACCGACTGCCGGCCTTGGCGTTTCCCGAGCGCTTGAAGTGGCACGGTGGCGCGCATCTGTGCGCGTTCCCTCCGAAGCGGCAGTGGTAGAAGCAGAGCGTGTCTTTCTGGCGCTCCTTGGCCCCCGTTGCCGCTACAGTCAGTGGCTCCTCACCTCCCCTGGTCGTCTCGCTGGGCTCCGCCGCTGCCGCGTTGACTGTGATCGCCCTGGTGGTGAGGATGAGCCGGTCTGCCTCCTGGGCTAGCGCACGGTAGTCTCGCGCGGCCAGCAACGGCGAATTGACCAGAACCGCTCTTGCTTCTGTTGGCAGGTTCCGGAGGAAAAGATGGGCAAACAGAAAGTGCCCTTCGCCCATGCCCATCAATGCCAGCATCTTCTCCATCAGGTCTACAGCCGACCCATCTCTTAACTCGGTCTGCGCCAGGAGCCTCTCCGCTCTCTCACATTCCGAGAGCGTGTATCGCCGGATAAGCGCAGCCTTGAGCGCCTCATATTTGCTGCTGGCTGGTGGCTGATCGAGCAGGCTTGCTACCTGCTGGGCTGTGCGGGAGTCCAGCGCTGCTACCATATGGTAGAACTTGGTGTCGTCTGCTGTTACTCCCCGGAGGGCGAACTGGGCCTCGGTGTGGTGGAACCAAGAGCGCGGGTTGTGCTGCCAGAAATCTGGTAGCTTGACTGAAACTGCACACGCGTTGCTGGGGGTTCCAGTCCTGGCTGTCTGCGGGTTGGCTTCAGCGTCTCTGGGGCTTCCCGACTGGGCCGGCTCCGGGGTTCTTGCCTCGTGTTCCATAATACGTCTTGGGTCACCAGTGTGGAGTGTGTAAATGAAGAGGCATATTCATTTCAGACGATTTATTACACACTCACATCTCACAAGCAAAGAACAGACTGACTGGTCACATCAAGCATTCCTCTTTCTATGTCAAGTCACACTTCACAAGGTTCAAGGCACTTCCTCATACACAGCATGACATCTACACTACACTTCATTCAACCCCCTCTCACCCACTTGGGCATTGTTCTCACATGTGTATTCATTGTCTCTGTCTAAGGTGTGAAATAACCCGAGGCCCACACCAGTGCATTATAGGAGATTGACAATTGTTTTACTGAAAGGCCGCAGCAAATAGTTGAGTTTTTAACCTTGATTTAAAGCAGCTGAGAGTTTCAGCAGCCCTGATGCTTTCTGGGAGTTTGTTCCATATGTGAGGGGCATAAAAACTAAACACTACCTCACCGTGTTTGGTTCTAACTCTGGGCACAGATAGTAGGCCTGACACTGATGATCTGAGGGCTCTGGGTGGTTCATAATGGACTAGCAGATCTGAAATGTATTTTGGCCCTAAACCATTCAGAGCTTTATAATTCAGCACCAGTATTTTGAAATCTATTCATTGACAGACAGGAAGCCAGTGTAAAGATCTGAGGACTGGAGTTATATGATCCACTGTGGAAATGTGAAAATGACGAGGCAGAGTTTATCTCACGAGTCAGGTTTATTCACATCTTCCAACATCAGCAAAGCAGAAAAGAGGAAAAACACAGAAGCATTCGTCCTTTATATACCAGGACTCTCCCAGTTCACAGTCACATTGCATTTCAATCACAAGTAACAATGCATCTACTCTTTGATCCTATAACCTCCTTTTCATAGTCTTCGGCCACCCGGAAATCCCCCAAGGCCGTCTCTTGCATACCAAAGGCTAAACTTTCACATCCTCCTGTTATCTCCAAGGAGACTCAGTTCTTTGTTCTAATCTGAGATGTGAGGCCTAAAGCGATACATATGTGTCCCACATGACCCCCCCCCCCAAACATCTAAGATGGAATAACAGAATAACAGTCTGCATGTCATGATAAAATCATTACACATCAACCCACGTGCTGCTTGGGCCTCAGCCTCCTCCCGTATCTGCTGTAAGTGGGCTTCACCTCTTCTGCGGTGCCATCATGCTGAGGGGCTGCTGTCTGGGGGTGAAAACTGTTTGTCAGTCCCTGTGGGTGTTCTGGGGAATTTCCCCGAGGGGGTCTGCCACGCCGAGGAGCCCTGGCCAACAGCACATCCTCGTCCGCCACAACGAAGGCGGGTTTGAGCCTGTTAATGCCAATCTTTTCCTTCCTGCCCCCCAAATCTAGCAAAAAATGCTTGTCCCCTGTTTCCAGCACTCTAAATGGTCCATCATAAGGTGGCCGCAGCGGTGGGTGATGAGCATTGTGTCTGACAAAAACAAACTCTGCGTTTTTCAAAGTCTTGGGTACAAAAACGCGCGGAAAACTGTGGTGAACGGGGCCAGGCAGCATGCCCGATTCTGTGCCACGCTGCAACAGCTGAGACGGGATGCTATCTGGCGCAGGATTATCTGGGAGAAACTCCCCGGACAGCCGAAGTGGCTGCGCAAAAACTAGCTCAGCCGGGGAGGCTTCTAAGTCCTCTTTAGGTGCAGAACGCAACCCCAATAAAACCCACGGTAGCTTGTCTACCCAATTTGCATCCGTCAGTGACGCCCTGAGGGCCGCTTTCAATGACCTATGAAAACGCTCGCATAAACCATTAGCCTGCGGGTTGTACGCGGTTTTGCGGTGAATTGTGACACCCAGGCTGCGGGCCATTGTTGACCAAAGTTCGGAAACAAATTGAGGGCCTCTGTCAGACGTAATGTCCGATGGGACTCAAAAACGCGCCACCCACGCAGTTAAAAACGCGCGCGCCACCTCCTCAGCTGTGGTTGACGCCAGTGGAACCACTTCCAGCCAGCGCATGGTGCGGTCCACCATTGTCAGAAGGTGTGTGCACCCCTGTGATGGCGGGAGGGGGCCTACGAGGTCCACGTGAACATGATCGAACCTCTTAGCCGGGATGTGAAACGGCTCCAAGGGAGCTCTCGTGTGTTTGTGTACCTTGGCTCGTTGACACACCATGCAGGCTGCTGCCCACTCCTTGACTTGTTTGCGCAGGCTCGGCCATACAAATTTCTCTCCTACCATTTTGACCGACACGCGCACTCCTGGGTGAGCCAGAGAATGAATCGAGTCAAAAACGCGGCGGCGCCACGCGGCCGGTACCACAGAACGCGGTCGTCCAGTGGAGACGTCGCAGATTAGGGGGGACATACCGTCTTGCAGCACCCTGTTCTCCAGCCTTAACCCTGTTGGTCCAGACTGGAGCGCGCACACTTCCACGTTGCTAGCCTGATCCGCGGCCATGGCTGCATAATCTATCCCTACGTGTACTGGGGCCGCCACGGCGCGCGAGAGGCAGTCTGCCACTACATTAAGTTTACCCGCCACATGCTGAATATCGGTAGTAAACTCTGAGATCGCGGCCAGCTGTCTCTGCTGCCGGCCTGACCACGGTTCTGAAACCTTGGCCATCGCAAAAGTCAGCGGCTTGTGGTCAACGAACGCGGTGAAACGGCGTCCTTCCAGCCAGAACTGGAAGTGGCGAATGGCCAAATGGAGAGCTAACAACTCCCTGTCAAACGCGCTGTATTTACGCTCACTATCGCGCAAAGTCCTGCTGAAAAAGGCGAGCGGCTGCCAAGCCCCGGCTACATGCTGCTCCACGACCGCCCCTATAGCCACATCTGACGCGTCAGTAGTGAGCGCTATGCGGGCTGTTGGGTCCGGATGCGCCAACAACGCAGCATTGGCCAGGGCTGCCTTGACTTCCGAGAACGCTCGCTCTCGCTCCGGGGACCATTCGATTTTATTTGCGGGTTTTTGTTTTTTGAGCGCGGCGTACAGTGGTTGCACGAGCTGCGCTGCGCGGGGGAGGAAACGATTATAAAAATTCACCATTCCCAAAAACTCCTGTAATGCCCTGACCATTTGTGGCTGGGGAAAATTTGTTACCGCGCGCACTTTGTCAGGTAGCGGAACCGCTCCTTCTGGAGAGACGCGATGCCCCAAAAAATCAATCTGCGCCACCCCGAACTGACACTTCGCTGGGTTGATTATTAAACCGTGCTCTCCCAACCTCTGGAAAACTGCCGTGAGGTGGTTTTCGTGTTCGTCTTCGGACGCGCTGGCTACTAAGATGTCGTCCAGGTAGACAAATACGAAAGGGAGATCGCGCAACACCGCGTCCATCATGCGTTGGAACGTCTGCGCAGCGCCTTTAAGCCCAAATGGCATGCGCAAAAACTCGAATAGACCAAACGGAGTTATTACCGCTGTTTTGGGTATGTCCTCAGCGCGCACTGGGACTTCGTGGTAACCGCGGACCAAGTCTATCTTAGAAAAAACGCGCGCCGACTGGAAAGGCACCGGGCCCTGACGGATTCACTGCAGAATTTTACAAGGCCTGTGTTGATGAGCTTTCTCCTTTACTTTTAGAAATGTTTGCGGAATCTTTTGAACAAGGCCGTTTGCCCCCTTCTTTAACAGAGGCTTTCATTTCGCTTATTTTAAAAAGCAATAAAGATCTGCACGGTGGCGCAGTGGTTTAGCACTGTGGCAGCACAGTTTTACCCTCGGCCGGGGGATCGCGGGGATCATGAGATTGTGGGTTCGATCCCAGCCCCCGACCAACAGTGAGCTGTGTGGAGTTTGCATGTTCTCCCCGTGTTGCGCGGGTTTACTCCGGGATTTCCCTGGTTTCCTCCCGCACACCAAAAACATGTAGGTTTAGGGCGCTCGCGCACGCAGCGACCAGCAGCCGGTGGCTTGTCACCAGACTGCAAACCAAGTCTACCTACGGGTACAAATAAGTAACAAAAAAAAAAAAAAAAGATCCGTTAGAATGTAAGAATTATAGACCAATTAGTCTTATAAACTGTGACTGTAAAATTCTCTCCAAAATTTTGGCATTAAGATTAGATAAAGTAATGATATCTCTTATAAATCCTGATCAGGTGGGTTTTATTCGTTCCAGGGGTGCGGCAGACAATATTAGGCGATTTATTGATATCATATGGTTAGTTCAAAATGATCCCTCACTTACACACCTCTCTCCAGTGGCAGCCCTCTTGCTGAAAAAGCATTTGACAGGGTTGAGTGGCAGTATCTCTTTGCAACTCTAGAGACTTTTGGTTTTGGTTCAAAGTTTCTTTCTTGGATTAAATTACTATATAATGAACCTAGAGCTTCAGTGATATCAAATCGAGTTACATCACAGTCTTTTAGACTTTATAGGGGTACGCGCCAGGGCTCTCCTTTAAGTCCCTTGCTTTTTGCTTTGGCATTAGAACCATTAGCTGTTGCTATCCACAAAGACGGCAATTTTCCAGGTATTCAGGTCCATGGCAGTACCCATAAGATAATGTTGTATGCTGATGATGCATTGGTACTGATTACACAACCTCAAAAATCAATTCCAGCTCTCCTTAAAATTATTAACCAATTTTCACATTTGTCTGGTTATAGAGTTAACTGGATAAAATCAGAAATTCTCCCTCTAACATCTTATTGCCCTAAAACACTGTTTACATTTGGTCAAAATATAGGCTTCTCTTGGCCAAAATTAGGAATTAAATATCTTGGCATCCTGTTTCCTCACACTTTATCAGATCTGATTCAGATTAATTTTGAGCCCTTGCTTGAAAAATTTAAAATAGACATAGAAAGGTGGTCACCTCTTTTTTTGTCTCTCTGGGGCAAGGTCAATGTTATTAAGATGATTTGTGCACCCCGATTTAATTACCTTCTGCAATCTCTTCCTCTTAGGATCCCAGTTGGTTATTTTCGACAATTTGATAGGTTGTGCAATAAGTTTTTATGGAATGGTAAGCGCCCTAGATTAAAGTTGAAAAGATTGCAGAAGTCTATAGATTCAGGAGGTTTGGGGGTTCCAAATTTGGTTTTATATCATTACGCTTTTAGTCTTAGACATTTGATTCATTGGGCTCTCCCCCCTGAGAGAGCTCCCCCTTGGTTTTATTTGGAGAGTTACTTGAGCAGCCCTCTTCCCCTAGTACATCTAATCACAATTAAACTTTCTTCTGAATTTCAGTCGCATCCTATTATATCCTTTTTACAATACGTTTGGAAGAGAGTTGCTTCTATATTAGAGTTTAGCTCTCATCTTCATTCTATGGCTTCTATTTGGCTTAACCCAAGTCTCCATATTGGAAAATCCCCATTTATGTGGAAAATCTGGGTGAAAAAGGACATCTTGATGTTAAAAGATCTATATGAAGGGGGAGCTCTCAAATCATTTGATGTTCTACGGGCACAGTATGGACTACCACAGAATCAGTTTTGGAAATATTTATAACTTCGACATCTGCTGTGTCAAGTCTTTGGATTTACAACTACCCCTCCTCCTGATGTAGATTGGCTCATCCAGGCTTTGAGTTCCTGTGGCAAAAGATCTAAGGCCTCAAATCTCTATTTAATGCTCCTTAAGAGCTTAAATAAAGATTCTACATTCCTTAAACACGTATGGGAAAAAGATCTGAATTCACAATTTACTGATGTTGAATGGGCAAATATTTTAAAGAATGGGAAGAAAGTGTCTAGGGAATTGAAAACCAGACTTGTTCAATTTAAAATTTTGAATCGATTTTACTGGACACCTCGTAAAATGTTTAGAGCGAATCTCGTTCATTCTTCAAGCTGCTGGAGATGTCTACAAGGGGAGGGGACATTAATCCATATGATTTGGAGTTGCTCGGTAATACAGGACTTTTGGTTGCAGATCCATAGACATATTATGACAATTGTTAAGCAAGAAGTGCCATTTACTCAGAGACTTTTTGTCCTTGGGGATCCATCAATGATTCAGGACCCAATCTCTGATGCTGAGTGGATTCAGACTGCTTTGATGCTGGGCCGAAAGTTGATCACTTTTTACTGGAAATCTTCCTCTGCCCCACCCGTAGCTCAATGGCTCAGGGAGTTGGGCAAGCTTGCTGCACTAGAACGCCTTTCATATAAACTTCTGGACAGGATGGACAGCTTCTATAATAAGTGGGGATCCTATCTTACCTTTATAGGTGTTGTAGATTAAGCTAATCATCTTAAGAGTATTAGGGTGGAAATGGAATGTTTTATCCTCTCACTGAGTATACTTTTTTTTTGTTTGTTTGTTTCTGTTTTATTTTCTAAATTGAAAACCCAAAAAAATTCAAATTACAAAAAAAAAAAAGAAAAAACGCGCACCCCCGCCAAGTGAACGGAAAAATCTTGGATATGGGGGATTGGGTAGCGGTCGTGCGCTGTGGCGTTGTTCAACCTACAGAAATCTCCGCAAGGTCGCCACGAGCCGTCAGCTTTCGGGACCATGTGAAGCGGGGAAACCCATGGACTGTTAGAACGCCTGATGATGCCCAACCTTTCCAGGTTGGCGAACTCCTCGCGCGCTATGGTCAGTTTAGCTGCATCCAAGCGCCGAGCTTTTGCAAAAACGGGCGGGCCGGTGGTAGTAATAAAATGTTCCACCCCGTGTTTAGTGACGGCTGCTGAAAATGTGGGGACCGTGAGTGCTGGGAACTGAGTGAGCAGTGTGTGGAACTTACCGCCTGCTGCTGTGACGTTGGCTTGTGCTGTTGGCGGGGCCACTCGGGCTGTACAGGGAATAGAATCAAAAGAAAGTGCATTAACCAGGCGCCTGTTAGCGAGATCAACCAACAAACCATGTGAGCACAGAAAATCAGCCCCCAACATATTGAAATTCGCTGCTGCTATGACAAAAGTCCACTCAAATGTACGGCCGTGTAGAGACAGAAGCAGAGTCCTCTCACCAAAGGTCTTAATCTCCAAGCCGTTTGCTGCTGCCACCCCGGGACCACTGGAAACTGCCAGCCGGTCAGCAGAGGAAGGTGTGATGAAACTCAACTGGGAGCCTGTGTCCACGAGGAAATGCCTCCCCGAGCGTGCATCCTTCAAGTAGAGCAGCTTGTTCTCCTCCCCGAGGGTCGCAGCTGCTACCGACCCCCGGTCTTGGCGTTTCCCGAACGCTTGAATTGGCACGGTGGTATACATTTGTGTGCCTTCTCTGCAAAGCGGCGATGGTAGAAACAGAGGGTGTCTCCTCCGCGATCCTTGGCCCCTGCCGCCGCCGTCGTCGGTGATTCTGCTACCGCCGTCTCTGGCCCCCCTGCATCTCTGGCCGCCGCGCCGAACTCCGTCGCTGCTGTGGTGGCCGCGCGCTGTTTGCTGGTGTTGAGAATCCGATGCGCCTCCTGGGCCAGCGCGTGGAAGTCCCGCTGGGCCAACAACGGCGAACTGGCCAGGGCCGCTCTCGTGGCCGACGGTAGGGTCCTGAGGAAAATGTGGGTGAAGATGAAGTCGTCGTCGTCTGAGCCCCTCAACCTCAGCATGTTCTCCATCAGGTCAATGGGCGTGCCGTCTCCCAAGTCGTTCAGAGCCAGGAGCCTCTCCGCTCTCTCCTCGACTGAGAGAGTGAAATGCTGGATAAGCGCAGCCTTCAACCCGCCGTATTTGTCGTTGGCAGGTGGCCGCTCCAATAGGCTCTCCACATGCCGAGCCGTGCGGTTGTCGAGCTTTGCAATCACATGGTAGAACTTCGTGTCATCTACCGTTATCCCCCGGAGGGCGAACTGTGCTTCGACCAAGTGGAACCAGGAGCGCAGGTTGTCTTGCCAAAAGTCCGGTAGCTGCATACGCTTGGCTGGGAGCTCCTGACTCGGCTGGCCCGGGGGAATTTCTTTCATCCATGATACGTCTTAGGGTCACCAGTGTGGAAATGTGAAAATGATGAGGCAGAGTTTATCTCACGAGTCAGGTTTATTCACATCTTCCAACATCAGCAAAGCAGAAAAGAGGAAAAACACAGAAGCATTCGTCCTTTATATATCAGGACTCTCCCAGTTCACAGTCACATTGCATTTCAATCACAAGTAACAATGCATCTACTCTTTGATCCTATAACCTCCTTTTCATAGTCTTCGGCCACCCGGAAATCCCCCAAGGCTGTCTCTTGCATACCAAAGGCTAAACTTTCACATCCTCCTGTTATCTCCAAGGAGACTCAGTTCTTTGTTCTAATCTGAGATGTGAGGCCTAAAGCGATACATATGTGTCCCACACCACTTTCTTGGTCTTAGTGAGGACTTGAGCTGCAGTGTTCTGAACCAACTGCAGCTGTCTGGTGGATTTTTTAGGGAGACCTGTGAGGACAGCATTACAGTAGTCCAGTTTACTGAAGATAAATGCATGGACAAGTTTTCCTATATTCTGCCGAGACATCAGACCTTTAACCCTCGCTATGTTCTTTAAGTTATAATAGGCTGATTTCACTACACTCTTAATATGGTTGTTAAAATTCAGGTCTGAGTCCAGAACCACACCCAGATTTCTGGCTTGGCTGTTAGTTTTTAGCATCATTGATTGAAGCAGAGTACTGTAGAGAATGCGTTCAAAGATGAGGCTGAGTTTATTTCTCAGGTTCGGCTTTATTAAGAGAACACATCTCTAGCAATCTCTCAAGAAAAAGAGACCGAGCAAAGAAATACCACTATGGGGTACCCCCCCACAGCAGCCACGGACAAACACAGCGCTCGACTAGAGCAATTAACAGGACAGTGAGATGTGTGTGTTGAGATCAATAGGCAGCCTTCCTGTGCTTAGTTCAGGCACCAGCATCCTGTGGATATGTATGACGCAAATGCAAACATTCATGCTTCCTGCTCGCATTGTGGTACAAATGTCACATGTCTGAATGCATTTCCTTTGATGATAAAATGCCTTTGATGTATTGTCCGTTGCTGGGTATTTAAGTGGCTGAATTCATATGTTCACTCTCTTTCTGCTTCTGACTACAGCTCATGAGAGCCTGAGAGCTTCGCTCCAGCATGCTTATGCAGCAGCTGGGGTGAGCTCCGTGATGGCGATGATTTGATCAATAAACTTCATTAAAACTCCAGACGCCGTGTCTTATTTTAACATCGCCACACTGGTGACCCCGCAGACGCACACGCTTTGTGCGACGCAACCATCTGGTCTGGACAACCACGCTGGCGACACGACGCTGAAAAGAACACGCTGCCAGCAAACGCAGCACCCGGCAGTGATTCTCCGACGACAAGCGAACGCGGCAGCCCGACTGATCTGCCCTTCCTTTCTGCTTTAGGGAGACCTTTGACGCTCTTCGGAGACCACCCACGACCGGGAAAGCTGAGGAAATTTCATGGTGAGGTCTGCACGCCTAGATTGGCACATCCACGCTGGACCGGCCGCTCTCACGGCTCCTGACACACGATTCTGTGTCTCCACACGAGAGCGCACACACCTTGCCCTCTCTCCACGACGGTGGCCCATGGCCGACGGAGAACGCGTGGACCTGAATGCACCATGACCCGGCACGAGCGACGACCAACAGCCCGAACAGGGGAGACAATCGGCGCCGACTGCGCAGATCTCCATCAAGCCCCCTGACCCTGATTCGCCTCGCGACAGCGGACCGGCCATGCACAGAAGCCTCGCATCAGAACAGCGCAGCTGGAAGGCACGTGGTCGCAGCGCGTGCCGCGCACCAGAGACAAGCTGGCTCTACAGACTTATACATCATCCTCCGCCGCTGCACACGGCTCTTCAGGACTGCTCACACACCTGAAGCACACACGCAGCCCGCACACAGGATTTGGTGTAAGTCTCAGCCATGGCGCACGACGGGAATCCAGCCGTCAGCTGTCCCCGAGGGCTTTAGGGCCGCAAACGCACCTAAAGCCTAAACGCCAAGTCCCTCACATAGCTTCAGCTCCTGTTTTTCTTCATTGCCGGACTGAATCGCGAGAGGAATCAGAGACTAACTTTTCTTCCCACAGCCATGGACATCCCCCGCCACTTGCTACCCCCACCCTCCTCCCTTCCCCGGCACAGACTTTCCCCGCAGCTCGCCACCAAAGCGGGACTACCGAGGTCTCAGCTCCCCGCTAAGCCCTCTGGGGGGGGAGTGTATGGGGTACCCCCCCACAGCAGCCACGGACAAACACAGCGCTCGACTAGAGCAATTAACAGGACAGTGAGATGTGTGTGCTGAGATCAATAGGCAGCCTTCCTGTGCTTAGTTCAGGCACCAGCATCCTGTGGATATGTATGACGCAAATGCAAACATTCATGCTTCCTGCTCGCATTGTGGTACAAATGTCACATGTCTGAATGCATTTCCTTTGATGATAAAATGCCTTTGATGTATTGTCCGTTGCTGGGTATTTAAGTGGCTGAATTCATATGTTCACTCTCTTTCTGCTTCTGACTACAGCTCATGAGAGCCTGAGAGCTTCGCTCCAGCATGCTTATGCAGCAGCTGGGGTGAGCTCCGTGATGGCGATGATTTGATCAATAAACTTCATTAAAACTCCAGACGCCGTGTCTTATTTTAACATCACCACAACCACACTCTTATACTGCCTAAGTCACATGGTGCTTCAGCAAACATACAATCACATGGCATTTAATTCCCAGTCACAATGTAACTCTTTGATGTCCGTCTCTTATCCCTCGATGTTCTGGGAATCCTTCTGGGGCATCCTCTCTGAGACAAAGGCCAAAACTCGCACCTCCTCGTCATCTCCTGTAGATCTCTGCAGACCCAGACCTTCTTTGTCCCGCGAGACGTGAAGCCCCAATACACATACAGCCATACATTTGTGGGGAAATATGAACTCAATATATGTGCCACATAACCCCCCCCCCCCAAACGTCTATTAAGATAAGATAAGATAAGATAAGCCTTTATTAGTCCCACAACGGGGAAATTCCAGGATTGCAACAGCACAGGGATAGCAACACTCAGAGCAACAATCAGAAGGCAAGAAAAAAAAAAACAAGCAAGCAAGAGCAGCTAATAAACATATGTACGTATTACTATAAAATATATATATATACACACACACACAGACACACAGTGCAGAGCATTGTAGCTGGATGGAATAAATATATGAATATATGAACACACAGTGCAGAGCATTGTAGCTAGATGGAATAAATATGTAAATATATAAACACCCACAGTACGGAGCATTGCAGCTAGGTGGAATAAATATGCAAGTATATAAACACACACAGTGCGGAGCAATGTAGCTAGATGGAATAACATGTAGATATATAAATATATAAACACCCACAGTACGGAGCATTGCAGCTAGACGGAACAAATATGCAAATATATAAACACACACAGTGCAGAGCATTGCCGCTAGATGGAATGAAACAGCATAACCGTCTACCCAGCTATCCTGCATGGTATGATTATGTGCCCATACACACTCTCACCCTCCATAGCGACCGGCATGCTCCTAGTTGTATGCCGGAGAGGACCACTGTGTAAGTCTATTGCATCTTCTGCATTCAAAAAACTATTAGTTTGTTACGTCTTTTTTGCTATCTCTGCGAGCAGCCCTGCTTAGGTTGTACAGTCTGACAGCCGTTGGTAGGAAGGACCTACGAAACCTCTCGGTTGTGCACCTGGGATGATGTAGTCTGCTGCTAAATGAGCTCCTCAGTGCATTCAGTATGTCCTGCATAGGGTGGAACTCGGACTCCAGCAGAGATGACAGTTTAGCCACCGTCCTTCTCTCTCCTATCTCCTCCATCGGATCAAGGCGCTGCCCCAGGACAGAGCTAGCTTTCTTAATCAGTTTGTTCAGTCTCTTCCTATCGGCTGCAGTAATGCCACTGCCCCAGCAGACCACTCCAAAAGTGATGGCTGATGCCACCACCGTGTCATAGAATGACTTCAGCAGCGCCCCTTGTACACCAAAAGACCTGAGTCTCCTCAGCAGGAACAGCCTGCGCTGTCCCTTCTTGTAGAGTGCATCAGTATTGTGTGACCAGTCTAGTTTATTGTTCAGATGAATACCCAGGTACTTATAGGATGTCACCATCTCGATGTCTGTTCCCTGTATATTTACTGGTACTGTGAGGGGCTGCCCATGCCTGCGGCAGTCCACCACCAGCTCCTTAGTTTTCCTCGCGTTGATCTGGAGGCAGTTCCGATGGCACCAGTCCACGAAGTCCTGGATAAGCCCTCTGTACTCAGCTTCATCTCCATGGGGACAAAACATGGAGGGACATATTAAGGGACAAAACATAATCAGAGATGCATGACAAAAAACATCACTGCATATCACAAATCAGTCTGCCGAATGCTTGGGTTTTAAACTCCTTCCATATCTGCTGTAAGCCGGCTTGGTTCTTCTGCCCCGGCTTGCTGCATCTGTGGATCAGAATCATTAGCACATCTCTGTGAGGGCTGCGAAGAATGCCTTCTCGGTGGCCTGCCACGGCGGGGGGCCCTAGCCAACTGCACGTGTTCATCAGCCAGAACAAAGGCGGGTTTGAGTCTGTTAATGCAAATCAACTCTTTTCTGCCTCCTAAATCAAGCAAAAAATGTTTCTCTCCTGTTTCCAACACTCTGAAAGGCCCGTCGTAAGGCGGTCGCAAGCCTGGGCGTTGGGCATCATGTCTAACAAAAACAAACTCCGCATTTTTTAAAGCCTTTGGCACAAAAACGCGTGGAAAACTGTGATGAACTGGGCCAGGAAGGGTATTTGATCCTGTGCCGCTCTGCAACAGCTGAGCGGGGGGGCAATTTGGCGCAGGGTTGTCGGGAAGAAATTCCCCTGGCAAACGGAGGGGTTGTGCAAAAACTAATTCAGCCGGAGAAGCCTGCAAATCCTCCTTAGGTGCGGAACGCAACCCCAATAAAACCCATGGAAGTTTATCCACCCAATTTGTATCCGTAAGAGACGCTCTGAGGGCTGCTTTCAATGACCTATGAAAGCGTTCGCACAAACCGTTAGCCTGGGGGTTATACGCGGTAGTGCGGTGAATCTTCACCCCTAGGCTGTGGGCCATCGATGACCAGAGTTCAGAAACAAATTGGGGACCTCTGTCGGACGTTATGTCCGACGGAACTCCAAAACGCGCGAACCAAGCTGTTAAAAACGCGCGTGCAGCGTCTGCCGCTGCAGTTGACGCCAAAGGGACCACTCGGGCTGTACAAGAAATAGAGTGGAAAGACAGTGCATTAACCAGACGTCTATTAGCAAGATCAACCAATAAACCATTCGAGCACAAAAAATCAGCACCTAACATGTTATGACTGACTGCGGCTACGACGAAAGTCCACTCGAATGTCCGACCGTGGAAAGACGGGGAGGGTCTTCTCCCCGAAGGTCTTGATCGTCGAGCCGTTCGCCGCCAACACCAGGGGTCCGCTGGAAGGCGCCAGCCGGTCAGCATAGGACGGTGTGATGAAACTCAGATGGGAGCCTGTGTCCACCAGGAACTGTCTCCCCGATTTCGCGTCCGTCAGGTAGAGCAGCCTGTTCTTCACGCCGAGAGCCGCGGCTGCTACCGGCTCCCGGTCTTGGCGTTTCCCGAGCGCTTGAACTGGCACGGTGGAATGCACCTGCGTGCCCTCTCGGCGAAACGTCGGTGATAAAAGCAGAGGATGTCACCCGCTCCGTGTCTCCTGGCCTCCGCTGCTGCTGACGTCAGCGAATCTGGTGCTGCAGCCTCTGGCCCCCTGTCGTCTCCGGGCGTTGCGCTCAGCTCCGCTGCCGCCGTCGTGGCCGTGTGGCGTCTATGGGCGTCGACGAGTCGCTGTGCCTCCTGGCCCAGCTCATGGTAATCTCGGCTGGTCAGCAGCTGTGAACCAGCCAGGGTGACTCTCACCGCTGACGGTAGTGTCCTGAGGAAAAGGTGGGCGAAGATAAAGCCGTCATCATCATCGCCTCTCAGGCTCAGCATCCTCGCCATCAGGTCTGCCGGCCTGTCTGCCTCGCCTTCAGTCAACGCCAGGAGCCTCTCTGCTCGCTCTCCCAGCGAGTGGGTGAAAGCACGGATGAGAGCGGCTTTCAACGCGCTGTACTTGTCGTCATCCGGTGGGTGGTTAGTCAGGCTCTCCACCCGCTGGGCTGTAAGGCTGTCCAGCTTTGCGACTACATGGTAGAACTTCGTTGCATCCGCCGAAATTCCCCGAAGATGGAACTGCACCTCGACCATGTTGAACCAAGAGCGCGGGCTATGCTGCCAGAAATCAGGCAGCTGGACTGCGGTAGCTGCGTTAGCCTGGCTGGCTCCTGATGAGTCCGGTGCGGGAAGATCGTCCCCGGCCATAATTTGTCGTCGGGTCACCAGTGTAGAGAATGTGTTCAAAGATGAGGCTGAGTTTATTTCTCAGGTTCGGCTTTATTAAGAGAACACATCTCTAGCAATCTCTCAACAAGAAAAAGAGACCGAGCAAAGAAATACCACACTCTTATACTGCCTAAGTCACATGGTGCTTCAGCAAACATACAATCACATGGCATTTAATTCCCAGTCACAATGCAACTCTTTGATGTCCGTCTCTTATCCCTTGATGTTCTGGGAATCCTTCTGGGGCATCCTCTCTGAGACAAAGGCCAAAACTCGCACCTCCTCGTCATCTCCTGTAGATCTCTGCAGACCCAGACCTTCTTTGTCCCGCGAGACGTGAAGCCCCCAATACACATACAGCCATACATTTGTGGGGAAATATGAACTCAATACCCACCGGCCACTTTATTAGGTACACCATGCTAGTAACGGGTTGGACCCCCTTTTGCCTTCAGAACTGCCTCAATTCTTCGTGGCATAGATTCAACAAGGTGCTGGAAGCATTCCTCAGAGAGTTTGGTCCATATTGACATGATGGCATCACACAGTTGGCGCAGATTTGTCGGCTGCACATCCATGATGCGAATCTCCCGTTCCACCACATCCCAAAGATGCTCTATTGGATTGAGATCTGGTGACTGTGGAGGCCATTTGAGTACAGTGAACTCATTGTCATGTTCAAGAAACCAGTCTGAGATGATTCCAGCTTTATGACATGGCGCATTATCCTGCTGAAAGTAGCCATCAGAAGTTGGGTACATTGTGGTCATAAAGGGATGGACATGGTCAGCAACAATACTCAGGTAGGCTGTAGCGTTGCAACGATGCTCAATTGGTACCAAGGGGCCCAAAGAGTGCCAAGAAAATATTCCCCACACCATTACACCACCACCACCAGCCTGAACCATTGATACAAGGCAGGATGGATCCATGCTTTCATGTTGTTGACGCCAAATTCTGACCCTACCATCCGAATGTCGCAGCAGAAATCGAGACTCATCAGACCAGGCAACGTTTTTCCAATCTTCTATTGTCCAATTTCGATGAGCTTGTGCAAATTGTAGCCTCAGTTTCCTGTTCTTAGCTGAAAGGAGTGGCACCCGGCGTGGTCTTCTGCTGCTGTAGCCCATCTGCCTCAAAGTTCGACGTACTGTGCGTTCAGAGATGCTCTTCTGCCTACCTTGGTTGTAACGGGTGGTTATTTGAGTCACTGTTGCCTTTCTATCAGCTCGAACCAGTCTGGCCATTCTCCTCTGACCTCTGGCATCAACAAGGCATTTCCGCCCACAGAACTGCCGCTCACTGGATACTTTTTCTTTTTCGGACCATTCTCTGTAAACCCTAGAGATGGTTGTGCGTGAAAATCCCAGTAGATCAGCAGTTTCTGAAATACTCAGACCAGCCCTTCTGGCACCAACAACCATGCCCCGTTCAAAGTCACTCAAATCACCTTTCTTCCCCATACTGATGCTCGGTTTGAACTGCAGGAGATTGTCTTGACCATGTCTACATGCCTAAATGCACTGAGTTGCCGCCATGTGATTGGCTGATTAGAAATTAAGTGTTAACGAGCAGTTGGACAGGTGTACCTAATAAAGTGGCCGGTGAGTGTATGTGCCACAGTACCAACTTTGAGTCTTTCCTCTTTGGCTCCAAAAACTATTATTTCAGTTTTGTCTTTAACTGAAGAAAATTCTGGCGCATCCACTCTTTAATTTGACCAATGCATTTGATTAGGGTTTTAATTGGACCATAGTCTCCTGGTGAGATAATTATGTAGATTTGTGTATCATCTGCATAATTATGGTAATATATTTTGTTTTTTATGATTTGAGCTAGTGGGAGCATATAGATATGGAAAAACAAAGGTCCCAAAATGGAACCTTGGGGAACTCCACAGGTTATTTTTGTTTGCTCGGATTTGTAGTTACCAATCCCAGCCCCCGACCAACAGTGATCTGTGTGGAGTTTGCATGTTCTCCCCGTGTCTGCGTGGGTTTACTCCGGGATTTCACCGGTTTCCTCCCACATGCCAAAAACATGCAAGTTAGGTTAATTGGCATCAAAAACTGGGGATTCTATATTGTCCTTAGGTATGACTGTGAGAGTGAATGGTTGTCTGTCTCTCCGTGTTGGCCCTGCAATGGACTGGCGATCTGTCCAGGGTGTACCCTGCCTCTCACCCAAAGATGCTGGGATAGGCTCCAGCCCCCCCGCGACCTGAAAAGGATTAAGCGGAAGAAGATGAATGAATGAATGAACGTAGTTGCCTTTTAAATAGGACTCAAACCAGCTAAGTCCCACCCACCCAGTTTTTTAGCTGGTCTATTAAGAGGTTATGGTTGACCGTGTTGAATGCAGCACTGAGGTCCAGTAGAACCAAGACTGAAATGTTGCCATTATCTGTGTTGGGAGTGGATGTCATTAAGGACCTTAACTAGAGCTGTCTCAGTGCTGTGGAGTGGCCAAAAACCTGACTGGAAGACATCAAAAGTTATTTAATGTCAGGAAGTTGTACAATTGTTGAAAGACAGCTTTTTCTATCATTTTACTAAGAAAGGGGAGGTTTGATATGGGCCTATAGCTGTTCATGAGTGAAGTGTCTAGGTTGCTCTTTTTTAGAACTGGCTTAACAGCTGTTTTTAAGCACTGAGGGAAGACACCTGAATATAGAGATGTATTTATGATCTGTAGTAGATCTGAGGCCATACAATATGAAACTTTAAAAACCCTGTTGGGAGGGTATCAAGGCAGCAGGTAGTGGATTTCAGGTGGTTTATGAGGTCATCCAAGATTTTATGATTGATTGGAAAAAATTTCTTCATGGTGTTTACATCTTCTCTAAGTGGACACAGGGGAAGAATATGCCCTGCACCTGGCATAGGAACAGTCTAATTTTCTGAATTATGCCAGTAAAGAAAAAGAAAGTCATTGCAGGCACTGTTGGATAGAAGTTCAGGAGCTACTGACACAGGAGGATTTGTTAGCCTGTCAACAGTAGTGAACAAGGTGTGTGCATTATTTTTAGCAATGTCAGAAAATATGCTTGCCTTGCATTTCTCAGCTCTAAATTATAAATGTTCAGTCTCTCATACATTTCATTATGAACCTGTAATTTAGTTTTTTGCCACCTGCGTTCAGCTTTGACACCCTTTTTCGACTTGTTTTGCATTTCTCCATGGAGGTTTCTTTTTAATAGTGATCACATTCAGCTTGATGGGAGCAATGGCATTGATAATATTTGTAATTTTACCATTGAAATTTTCCACAAGCTCATTTACTGAAGGTGGGAGGGGGTGAGGAAAAGAAAGCTTGGATGAACGTTTCACTGGTATTATCAATGATGTACCGTTTGATGACTTCTGTCTGGATATTTCTGTTGACCTTAATAGCACTCTCAAAGAAAAGAAGAATGATCAGACAGCGCAACGCCCATCACTATAACCTTAGAGATGTTCAGACCTTTGGAAATGACCAAGTCCAGACTGTGTCCTCTTGTGCATTTTTTCCGTGACATGTCGAGTCAGTCCACAGTTATCAAGGACAATTCTCTGGTCCCTCTGTCCTGAGGGTTGTCATGGCTGTTAAAATCACCAACAATAACCACACAGTCAAAGTCAACGCAGATTAGCAGCTTTGTAAAATCATCAAAAAAGGTTGCATGGTATTTAGGTGGTCTATAAACATTAAGAAATAACACACAGGAAGAGGAGTTCAGCTGAACAGCCACATATTCAAATGAAATAAACATAAGAATCTTATGTTAACCATTCTTGAATCTCATTGTACATTTGTTTGTATAATAACAGTAAAGGCTATCTAAGACATCTGCTTGCATTGGAGGGAATCATTAAACAAAACCGCTATTCCTTTCTTATGCAGCCTGGGTTCACTTATAAAGCTGTATTTGGGAGGGGCTGCTTCAATAAGAGATCCACCTTTATGTAATCAAGTCTCTGTTAAAAACAAAATCCAGTTTTTGTTTTATAATGAGATCATTAAAAATGTTTGGTTTTTTTGCCTGCCGGGAGTAATTATTTTGTGTTAATTTTCTATGTAGTCCAGCGTTTGTGCATTCAACGCCCTGGGCACAAAAACGCTCAACATCAGTGGTTTATGTTGCTATGCTCAGGGAGCTTAAGGTTGACAGAAGTTCAGCTTTTGGAGTGCTGCATCACTCATCAGTGGCATACCTTTCTAACCAGCCAATCGGAATTAGGCTACAAGACGACCATGATCAATATTTGAAAGCAAAAGCTTTAAAGATGTGCGTTTCCTTACCAGTTTGACGTGGTTTAGTGTAGCTAGTTGAGTTTTTCAGGGCAAAACGTGAAACACCGAAGGAGCTGCGAGTGACAGGTCAAGCAGGTACTTTTTTTTTTTTTTTTTAGGGCACCTGTGACATGCCCAGAAAAACAGGTTTAGAGCATTTTTAACGTGGTCAGTGGCTTTAAGCAGCACTACATAACTTTGTTGTTCTGGGTAGGAACACTGAAAGGTTACAGCTATGGTGAGTGTGACCTGAGTCCCAACATCCTGTGATTGGTTGTTGGGACTGATGTCATAGTCACCATAGTTGTAGTCTTTTCAGTTTTGCCAACAAGTGCAGAGTTGTTTGAAGCAATGCAGTTCCATTATGGGGGAAGTGACAGACCCGGTCAAAGGTTGATGTATCAAAATAATTTTGGAAACACTGAGGTAAAAATCTTACATGTGTTGCTTTAAAAGCCAGCACAAACATTTATTTATTAGCCAGCACAAAATATAATTCATATCAAGCGTGAGAGAAGAAAAACTCAAGACTGGAGCCTGTAGTGGTGCAAATTTAAATATTACTTTATTAATCAACATTTTTGGCATGTTTATGATTGTTTCATGTGGATGAAATAAGAAAAGTTAAACGTAAACATACAAGAAAGGAGGGTAGCTGAGGCAGCAAAATAAATAGGTTGTGCCACAATATGACAGTACAGACTGATGTGACAGTATAAGTACTTGTTCAGCAGCAACTGAGCATCACATAAACAGGAGTGTTGAAACTATTATATTGATAGGGTAGATGGTTGATAAATGTACAATTATAAGTCAAATAAATATTCAAGCAAGGTTTGAAGTCCACCATGGAAGCATAGAACATCCTGGTTAAATCAAGAAACATTCTTATAAGAAACACTTATTGCCTACAAGGATCCATTTTCCAAATGTATTTTTAAGGTTCCTGAAGCGTCACAAAATACACTTTGCTCTTTGTGTTAAATGTTTTAAACTTAATTTAATGGCCAAATTAAGAAAGTGTGTAATTGTAGCTACAAATACACAGTATTGGACATAAAGGTTGAAATGTCGTAATATAATGTTTGTTTTTGCCATAAATTAGCACATCATATTTTCACAATACAACTCTTGCAACATGTTTCACAGGTGTGCCCCCCCCCAAAAAAAACAAATGTGTTAAAATGAAATCTTGTCAAACTGTCAAATCTTGAGTTTTAGTTTTTTTTAAATGAAAAATCTTTTTCCATTTTTTTGCAAAATACACCTGAGAGGAGCATGCAGTTTATAGTGTCTCCATTTTCCACATTCAAATATTTAAACATTGAAAGGAAAGAATTTTGCTGTTTCACTAAGTTTAGCCCTCAACTTGTTACCTGAAAATGCAGGAATATTTATTCTCTTTTATTTAAAAAAAAACAAAACAAAAACATAACTAATGGCCACATTCATCTTTCTACTCAGTCTAAATTAACTGGTGTTTAAATGTAAAAATTTGGATTTCAGCTTTTTATTAAAGTTTGTCAAATACAGCAATTAAACGTAATAAAATAGTTTTGGTTTAATTGTTCCTAAATATAAATATTCTCAAATGCTCCAACTGCTTCCTTAAATCTGGGATGAGTCATGGCAGAACGAGCAGCCACAGTCACACATAACCAACCACAGCAATGAAGCTGCTAGTTTCCTGTAAACTGTTCATTCAGAGCACAAATGATGATTTGGAAGACGATGTGGAGTTTTTCAGACTCTCTCCACTGAGTGTCAGTAATACACCATGAGTAAAAACGCAGCAAAGCACTGTCGGCCAGTAAAGACGGAGGAGTGGCACCACGGAGTCGCTCTGTCTGGATTTTTTTATGTTCACTGTATTCTGGTGTACATTCTAATTGGCATCTTATGACTTTTTAAACAAAAAAAATCTGAAATTCTTTCAGTATAAAATATTTTCACAAAGCTTTTAAGGCACAAATTTATTTTAACACATTATGAACATTCTTAAAAAAAAAAAAAAAGATTATTTGACAGCATATTCGAGAGCATGAAGGGAACCACAATCAACTCCTGCACTGGAAGTGACTGTTTTTCAGAGGTTTATGTTGTGGAGGTATTACTTCCTGTCCACCTTCCAATGTGCACCAGAGCCCACTCATCTGTCCTCGTTTTACTACCGCCACCCAGCTCAGCCACTGAGGGGGTGCAGGTCCACTCTAACCTTCTCCCCGGTGCTCATCATTCCAATGGTGGGAAAAAATCCTCCCACTGGTAAAACCACTTCCCTCCGGCCCACCACTTTTCCATTTCGGGTGAAGAACACCTGTTCAAACAAAAGGTATGTTAAGATATTTTGTGAATATCAGTGAGGAAGAGTCCCCAAATTTCATATTCTTGTACCTTGGATGCAATCCATTTCTAGCGAAAAACATCTGATAAAGTCACATCCAAGTTTATAGTGTTCTACGACAACAACCCCCCCATCAAAAAAAAAAAAAAAGATTTACCAGTGTTTTCACACATAACAGCATCATTTCACTGATCTAACCCAGTGCAGAAAGTTTTTTTTAACCCTGACTTGTAAGGTACAATTGGCACTTCATTTTTATCTCATCCCAGCAATGCTGAAAGGAGCTAATGCGATGACAAGCCGTCCGTCGCCCATCTGGCCGTCAACATTTCACCGGAATCGCTACTCCTCCTAGGCATTTGCCCCGATGCTCACCAAACTCACTCACAAGGATCCTCAGGAGGGTCTGCATCCAGGATGTGCTCAAGGTCAATGTCAAGAGACATGGGCACTTGCATGATTTTAGGAAAAAAATCACTACTCCTAGGCAATTACCACAATTCTCAAACTCACTCACAGCGACCTTCAGGTAGGTCTGCATCCAGGCTGAAATCAAGGTCAAAGGTCAGGAGATCTAAGCATTTATGATTTCATGAAAAACATTACTCCTCCTTGCCCACTGACCTTTACTTTAAAGATGCACTCTGATGGATATAAATCCCCTATAAAAAAAAAAATATCTACATTGTCTAAAATGGCATCTCGTGCCCTTTTTCCCACAAAAAAAACAAAAAAAAAAACTTTCATTGTCTTGTCATGTCAAAATCTTTTCACCCCCCCTTCAAACACCAGAATCCGTGATTACTAGGCCCAACCACATACCACCAGGCTAATAGTAGCTAGCACTACATTATCAGAATAAATCCTGTGAAAGAGACTTACAGGGTGAAGGACATGCCCAGTTTTATGCACGCTGGCCCAGGATAATGACTGAAACATCATCGCTCATTAAAAGCAGTTTAATGGTAAAACCCATCTTAATTTGGGTCAAGTTTTAAAGCGGTTTGTTAAAAAATGCTAACTAGCCTGGAGGATAACTTCAGTTAGGCCAGATCCTGATTGGCTCAACACTACCCACATGTCAGCACCATGAATAGCTACGTCACCACAACGTTCCGTCTCAACTCGCCCTTTTGCAGGGGGTGGGGCTTAAGTGAAACTTTACAGCAAAAACAGATATGAGACATTTGAGCGACTGCACTCTTGATATGTCTTGTAAGTCATAAAAAAAAAATGTTACAGACATGTAAACAAGGAAAAAAAATTGATTTTTGGCAGAGAGTCACTTAAAGCACATCCTAAATGGGTCTGCATTGTCAGATGTGCTTAAGGTGAAGATCAGTGGTCAGGAGCTCTGAGCACTCCCGCAGTGATTTTGTCAGCCACTGCTAGCAGCGCCCACTGAAACAAAGCAGTATTCAGCATTTTTCTTGTAAAAAGTTCAGAGATAGAAATTGGGCAATACAGTGTACAACCGACAAGAAGAGACGTCCAACACAGCAGTGCTAATAACCACCAGACTTTACACTACCATTGATGGCCCAGCAATGCTGGCTTTCTAAATTGGTCTTGCAAAGGCTCGCCCAGCGTCAGAAACAAAATACTTACTGCATGGCCTGCCAGTTCTTGTTGGACAAAACCTAAATCTGACTTGCTCTCAGTAAAAAAAAAACATTTGGTATCATCTCACCATGACTTTCCTCCCCTCTAAATCTTCCCCCTCATCCTCCTCATCTTCATTGTTTGCATACAAGTCGTTCTGGACCTCAGTGGGCTTTGGAACCACATCAAAGTCCCAGTCGTCTACATCATCTGAAAAAAAAAAAACAAAAAAAAAAAACAAACCCACAGTATAATCAGAAGTTAGGGGCTACACATGTTGAGGCCCAATCCAACTGAAAACAATGTGAAGATATCCACCTCCAGCATCGACAAAGTCACGAGGAAACATGATCCCACAGCCCATAATATCGCCTTCAAAGCAGCGAGGCCCAAATGGATCGCCAACCCCGCTCCCGTGGAACAACTTCCCATCATCTACGAAAGATCACCAAGGAAGCTGTTGCTTTATGTGCTTTATGCTAGGTTAATCAAGAAATGCTGGTCACACATGACTCACCTGCATGATAAGCTATTGACCCTCTGCTCCAACCTGGATGTCGATTTTTTGGGTAGTCCTGAAAAATCAAAAATAGCTGCTGACCAAACTACAAACCACACATACATTAATTTATATATATGGGATTCTATGGTGTGGGTGGCTATGTACAGTATGTGGCAAACCATGCATGTGCATCTGACACGGTGGCTGGAGTTTAAACCATGTACACCCGACACGGTGGCCAGAGTTCAACATCCACGAGTCTCTCTCCAGAATACAGGCATTGTGGACTCACGGACAAACGTCGGTACAAGTTACCAATGGGTGCTGAAACACCAAAACTATATTTACATTTACCTGTATTAATTTTCTTTATTAATCTGTTCATATAATCCCCTAGCGGTGTACGCCATGTGAGGAATCAAGCACACCCTGGATCCAATCTTGCGCACTCCGCTGCTCTCTCCACACCAGTGGTGGACTTTCGTCGGACCGAGAAACGGCACAAACTGCACTGCTCTCCCTTCATAATACACTTGCTGTGGAGTAACGTCGGATGGGGAAACCGAGGTGTATGATGCTGGAGGCGAAAGGGGATGCTTTGCACAGCAGGTAAAGCCTCATTTATGCCTCTCCATGGGGTTTCACTGAACAATGAACGGCACCAAACGAACACAAAAATGCCCAAATAACCAAATGTATGATTTCATTTGTAATGCTACCATTTTTAAACACTGCCCACAGTGTCTAGCATTGCAAACTGATCATTTTCCACTCAAAAACACAATAATCTGGAAACTTTGCCATGAATGTCCACTGTACCATGTCTCCCCCTGGAGGCGCAGCTCTGCAACTGCAGCCAAACCGAAGCTGAAAAAGTACATATGACTGTAGTCAGACTTCCAAATAATTATTTACCATCTTAAAGGAACAATTCCCATTCCTCAAAGTGCGAGATACAACACTACTATGAATATACAGTATGTCCTGAAAGATTACATTTATAATTTATAACATAGTGAATGACATAATTATAGTTAATGTCCCCTTGGGAACTAAAACAGGAATGGCACACAAATAATGCCAAATAATTAAATTACAAGAAATATATTACAATGGGTCTCAAATATTTGTAAAGGTGTCCCGTTACTTCACTTGATGTCACTTGGTCCCATTAGATGTCATTTAATGCAGCATTTGGGCATTGTAACAGTTAATCCAACAATGGCCATTTGTTGTTAAATACTAAAAAACAAATAATTGATGATGGGCTTTTGGTGTCTAATAAAAATTTCATTTATTTCTTCAACATTTTCGGGGGGGGGGGGGGGAGTTGGTGTCCCATTTGGTGCCATTCAATGTGTTCACAGGACCATATGCATACCATAATAGGCTGTCCAAACTGCTTTTCCAACATAGCTGTCAAAAGGAATATCATGCATACATACTAACATACTGTCAATTTTTTATTACCATTTTAGGTAATTTTGACCTACTGTTAGGATGGGTTGTACAATAAATTTATAAATGCCACATTTCCTAGCTTTATTTGATTTTTAACTTGACCTTTCCATAATGTTAAGATAAGCCTTTATTAGTCCCACAATGGGGAAATTCCAGGATTGCAACAGCACAGGGATAGCAACACTCAGAGAAACAATCAGAAGGCAAGAAAAAAAACAAGAACAGCTAGTATACATATGTACATATTAATATATATATATATATTTATATACACACACACACTACCGTTCAAAAGTTTGGGGTCACCCAGACAATTATTTTGTGTTTTCCATGAAAAGTCACACTTATTTACCACCAGGAGTTGTAAAATGAATAGAACATATAGTCAAGACATTGACAAGGTTAGAAATAATGATTTGTATTTGAAATAATAATTTTTTCCAGATACTCAACCTGCTCAAAGGAAGGTCAGTTTTATAGCTTTTCTAACCAGCTAAACTGTTTTCAGCTGTGCTAACATGATTGCACAAGGGTTTTCTAATCATCCATTAGCCTTCTGACACAATGAGCAAACACATTGTACCATTAGAACACTGGAGTGATAGTTGCTGGAAATGGGCCTCTATACACCTATGTAGATATTGCACCAAAGACCAGACATTTGCAGCTAGAATAGTCATTTACCACATTAGCAATGTATATTAGATATTAGAGTGTATTTCTGATTAGTTTAAAGTTATCTTCATTGAAAAAAACAGTGCTTTTCTTTCAAAAATAAGGAAATTTCTAAGTGACCCCAAACTTTTGAACGGTAGTGTATATATATATATATATATATACTGTATATATACAGTATATATATATATACTGTATATACACACAGTGCGGAGCATTGTGGTTGGTGAATGTGCAGCAGAAAGTCTAAGCTCTCTCTCCCTCCGCGGGTGCGGCGGGCCAGCTGGATGTCTTTGGGGATGATGGTGACCCTCTTGGCGTGGATGGCGCACAGGTTGGTGTCCACGAAGAGACCCACCAGGTAGGCCTCAGTGGCCTCCTGCAGAGCCATGACGGCGGAGCTCTGGAAGCGCAGGTCGGTCTTGAAGTCCTGAGCAATCTCCCTCACCAGGCGCTGGAAGGGCAGCCTACAGATGAGCAGCTCCGTGGATTTCTGGTAGCAATGGATCTCTCTCAGAGCCACGGTACCAGGCCTGTAACGGTGAGGCTTCTTCACTCCGCCGGTGGCCAGAGCGCTTTTTCGAGCAGCCTTGATGGCTAGCTGCTTCCTGGGGGGCTTTTTCCTCCAGTAGATTTACGGGCGGTCTGCTTGGTTCTTGCCATCGCTCTTTATTATTCTGTCTTATATTTCTTGCACGCCGCCTAAACTCCAGCCCGGCACCCGCGTCGTTTTTGCCACAGTTCCTCGGCATGTCGAGCTTCTCCGTTAGCACCGGGTGGCGGTTGGAGCTAACTAGCCAGCTCTTCCCTGCTGTATCGTCCCCCGCTGCATACAGTGGCTCCGTCCGCCGACTCGGGAGACCCTTGGGGCGATCTGTGAGTCCGTGATATATATATATAGAGTGAAAGGTGTAGATAGAAGATAAGAAAAGGGCAGTTGCAAACGGCAGCCAACTCGTGTGGCGCCGCCGGTCCGGCGGAACCGGAAAAAAAAAACCCCAAAACAAACTGATGAAGGACATCACAAAAATAAAATAAAGATGCAGGTTCAATTACATTAAACAAAGATGTGGAATATCAGAAGTCTTTAGACACAGCCCGTTTCTCAAATGTGTAATAGACAAGTGCAAGCTATTCTTTCATTGTTTATTTAAAAACTGAGCACATAAAATGTTTGGATTAATTCAGAGAGTGTTTATGTGAACCTTACACATGCATTCAACAGAGTTCTCTGTACAAATACAGAATACATGTGTGTGAATGAGAGAGAGGAAAGTAACAGTGAAGACACAAGGAGTAGAGGTAGTGAGGTTAAATTGGGGTCAACCATCCAATGCAATGTAAAATGTACAAGAGAGGTGAAGAAGAGTGCGCAGACAAGTGTTTGGGGTGGTTTGTGTCAGAAGGATAGCAGCTAGAGTGAAAGGGAAGATTTATAAGACAGTAGTGAAACCTGCTATGACGCATAGTTTGGAGATGGTGGCACTGACAAAAAGACAGGAGGCGGAGCTGGAGGTGGCAGAATTGAAGATACTAAGATTCTCACTGGAAGTGACGAGAAGGGACAGGATTAGAAATGAGTATATCAGAGGGAAAGCTCAGGTTGAGCGGTTTGGAGATAGAGTAAGAGGCAAAACTGAGACGGTTTGGATGTGTGCAGAGGAGGGACACTGGATATATTGGACAAAGGATGTTGAAAATATAGCTGCCAAGAAAGAGGAAAAGAGGGAGACCACAGAGAAGAATAGATGTAGTGAAGGAGGACATGGACAGGGTTGGTGTTACAAAAGAAGATGCAAGAGATGGAGGTAAGATGATCCACTGTGGCAACTCAAAGGGAGTAGCCAAAAGAAGAGAAGATACATATCTAGAAATCCTCCAAGATAGAAAAGTTACGCTTCTGATGAAATTAAAATAGCAATCTAAAACGACAGCTTTTGAAAGGTAATGTCTATGGGTTCTATACTTGAGGTAGTAATTCCCAGGAGAACACAAATAGATGCTCTTCTCCTCATCTCAGGCGATTTCAACCATATTTCACTGTCCTCCATTCTACCCACGTTTACCCAGTATGTCACATGCCACACTAGAGACAATAAAACACTGGACTTATTCTACGCAAACACTAAGGAGGCGTACACCTCATTACAACTCCCCCCACTCGGGAGATCGGATCACAACTTGGTTCATCTCCGGCCGGTGTACAAACCCCTAGCGCACAGACAACCTCCGGCCATGCGCACAATGGAATTATGGTCTGAGGAGGCAATGGACACTCTAAAGGGCTGTTTTGAAACCACCGCCTGGGAGCAGCTCTGCGATCCACATGGTGAGGACATTGATGGCCTCACTCACACCATCATGGACTACCTCAGCTTCTGTGTGGACAAAACCGTTCCCACCAAGACCATACGGTGTTGCTCAAACAACAAACCCTGGATCAACCCTGAGATAAAAACACTTCTGAGAGAGAAGAAGAGGATCTTCAGGTTGGCGAACAGGGAGATGCTGAAGTCCGTACAGAGGGAGCTGAGGAGAAAGATCAGAGAAGGCAAGGACAGCTTCAGGAAGAAGATGGAGGACAAGCTGCAACAGAGCGACATCAGCGGGGTCTGGAGAAACCTTAAAACCATCTCTGGGCTCCAGAATACCTCCCCCCAGGCCACGGGGGGCAGGGAGTGGGCGAACAATCTGAATTTGTTTTTCAATAGGTTTGACCAACCGCCCTCCCCCCTGACTGCACAACAACCACTGCTGCCTCTAAAGACATCAAGTCCTGCTGCCCACTCCCCGCTCCACCAACACCCCCCCACTCCCAACACACAGCCCCCCAACCTGACCCTGACCAAGACCCAGGTGAGGACGGAGCTGAGGAAGATCAAGGCGAGGAAGGCGTCGGGACCGGACGGCATCAGCGCAAAGCTCCTCAAGTCCTGTGCAGACCAGCTGTGTGGGATTGTGGCGTACATCTTCAACCTGAGCCTGAAGCTGGGGAGGGTACCACAGCTGTGGAAAACATCTTGCGTGGTACCTGTACCAAAAACTTCCCACCCCAAAGACCTGAACAGCTACAGACCAGTGGCCTTGACGTCCCACATGATGAAGACCCTGGAGAGACTGCTCCTTGCTCACCTCCGACCCCTGGTGGTACCAGCGATGGATCCACTCCAGTTCGCCTACCAGCATGGCATTGGGGTGGAGGATGCGGTGATCTTCCTCCTTCACCGTACTCTGTCCCACCTGGAGAAGCCCGGGAATGTGGTGAGGATCATGTTCTTTGACTTCTCCAGTGCTTTCAACACCATCCAACCGATTTTATTTATTTAGCGAATGCAAAGTCCTTAAGCCAAGCAGTTGCCTCCTGGTTTGCTGTATGGAGGGTGTGTAATCCTCCTTCCAGTCTTTGGAGCGGGCAAGCCTCTATGATGTGTTCCATTGTTTGCTCCTCTCCACATGCGCACAGTGGGCTAGGGCTACTGCCCCATCTGTGAAGGCTGGCCAAGCAGGGGCCATGTCCAGTCCTGAAGCGATTGAGTGTAGACCACTGTCTCCTTGGGAGGTTGGTGCCCGGGACCTGTTGGTTGGGGTTTATCACCAGCTGTTTGTTTGGGACCTCCTTGGTCTCCCATTCCTCTTGCCAAGCTGTCTGGATGGTAAAGTCAGCTGGGGGAGGGTTTTTCCAAATCGGCCGTCTGGATGAAAGTCGGGCAGTGGGTGGGGTGTAGATATCTGCATGGATTGGTAAGTGAGGAGAATCTTTAACTTTTTGGAGCATCCTTTGAGTTAATGCTGCTCGCTGGATGTGTGGAGGGGCTATGTTTGACAGTACAGAGAGCCAGGGGAGTGGTGTTGAGCGGATTGTTCCAGTTATAGTTCTCATGGTTGAGTTGAGCTGGGTGTCTACATGGTGTGTGTAAGATGACCTGGACCAGACAGGGGCACAATATTCTGCTACGGAGTATGAAAGGGCCAGTGCTGAGGTGCGCAGGGTGGAGACTGCCGCCCCCCATTTTGCACCAGCGAGCTTGCAGAGCAGGTTGTTTCGTACCTTCACCTTAGCAGCCATCCCCTTTAGATGTTCCTTGAAGGATAAGGTCCTATCAAGGGTCACTCCAAGATAAGTTGGATTTGGGGCATGCTTAAGCTTGAGTCCGCTCAGGTGGATGTTTAGTTCTCTGGCAGCTTTTGCATTGTGGAGATGGAATACACTGGAGACGGTTTTTTCATCCAACCGATGATCCTGAAGGACAAGCTGCTGCGCGCAGGGGTGGACCAGCACCTGTCATCATGGATCCTGGACTACCTCACGAACCGGCCTCAGTTTGTGAGAACCCGGGACTGTGTGTCTGACACGATCATTGGTAGCACAGGGGCCCCCCAGGGAACAGTTTTGGCTCCCTTCCTGTTCACCCTTTATACTGCGGACTTCTCACACAACACAACACACTGCCATCTACAGAAGTTCTCTGATGACTCTGCGATTGTTAGCCTCATCTCCAATGGAGATGAAGCTGAGTACAGAGGGCTTATCCAGGACTTCGTGGACTGGTGCCATCGGAACTGCCTCCAGATCAACACGAGGAAAACTAAGGAGCTGGTGGTGGACTGCCGCAGGCAAGGACAACCCCTCACAGCACCAGTAAATATACAGGGAACAGACATCGAGATGGTGACATCCTACAAGTACCTGGGTGTTCATCTGAACAATAAACTAGGCTGGTCACACAATACTGACGCACTCTACAAGAAGGGACAGCACAGGCTGTTCCTACTGAGGAGACTCAGGTCTTTTGGTGTACAAGGGGCGCTGCTGAAGACATTCTATGACACGGTGGTGGCATCAGCCATCACTTTTGGAGTGGTCTGCTGGGGCAGTGGCATTACCGCAGCCGATAGGAAGAGACTGAACAAACTGATCAAGAAAGCTAGCTCTGTCCTGGGGCAGTGCCTTGACCCAATGGAGGAGATAGGAGAGAGAAGGACGGTGGCTAAACTGTCATCTCTGCTGGAGTCCGAGTTCCACCCTATGCAGGACATACTGAATGCACTGAGGAGCTCATTTAGCAGCAGACTACATCATCCCAGGTGCACAACCGAGAGGTTTCGCAGGTCTTTCCTACCAACGGCTGTCAGACTGTACAACCTAAGCAGGGCTGCTCGCAGAGATAGCAAAAAGACGTAACAACCTAATAGTTTTGAATGCAAAAGATGCAATAGACTTACACAATGGTCCCCTCCGGCATATAACTAGGAAAATACCGGTCGCTATGGAGGGTGAGAATATGTATAGGTACATAATCATACCATGTAGGATAACTAAGTAGACATCTAGCAACAATGCTCTGCACTGTGTGTCTGTGTGTATATATATTATATATATACACACACACACACACACACATATATATATATATATATATATATATATATATATATATATATATACACAGTATATATATAGTAATATGTACATATGTACATATGTATATTAGCTGCTCTTGTTTTTTTTTTTTTTTCTTGCCTTCTGATTGCAACAGCACAGGGATAGCAACACTCAGAGCAACAATCCTGGAATTTCCCCATTGTGGGACTAATAAAGGCTTATCTTATCTTATGCATCTTGTAAGTCAGGGGTCACCAACTAAAACTGCAAGAGGTTCGATAAGTTGGTCCTCCTCCCCAGCTGAGGTCCGAACTAGGTGTGAGAATCGTTGGGCATCTCATGATTCGATTATGATTCAGGGGCTCCAACTTGATTCTAAAACAATTCTTGATGCATGCAGTTTGATGCATTTTTTTTTCTATTCAGGATTTTTCCCCTCCCACTGTGTGACAACTTGGTACTTTCAAAGAAAAGTATTTGCAATGACCCATAAATTTACTTCTAATAGATTTTAACAAAACAAATGGGAGCGTAATCTGGCATGTCACATGGGCAAATTTATCTCAAAATGTGCTTTAAAGAAAAGCCATCCTGTCATGGACATTCTTTCAGGCAGTCCAGTATCATTTAACTTGCTTTTGCACATTTTATTAAGCTTGTGTTTTAGCTGCTTTTAGTTCTGTGTTAATTTTTTAACAAAAAAAAATTAATTCTTTGCTCAATTTCAAACAAAGCATGTAATATAAAATTTTATAATACAGGAGGAGACTAAATGCGTTTACTCTAAATTTATAGCTACATATAAAATTGTAAAATCTACAAATAAAATGATACAAAGTATTACAGGAGAACAAACTAAACAGCATTGCATTTAAAAAAGATTAATATCTAAAAAACAAAATTTTACCAAAATCCCACCTGTATACTATATTTTTAGTATAAAAAAAATTGTTTTAACTGAGTCTAAAAAGAAAAATGGACAAAAATTGTTAATTCTTTACTACATAATTCCTCGGACATTTTTTTTCTCCAAACATTAAGGCACCATTACAGCATGGATGGAGTTATAACTCCGTGGTAAAAAGGGAGAGGGGAGGTGGAACTTTTCATGTTCAGTAACATGGAGTTTTTATGCGACATCGGAGGCTACAAAAAGGACCTCCATAACCAGTGTTATGCTGGCTCAACGGGATTGCAGTCCTGGGGGAAGCGACTTCACCCCTGCGTCCCATCACAAAATACTCTCTGCAGAATCAGAGGCAGAAGCGCCATGGTAGATACATTCAATTTCACAACAGCGCTTCATTTTGTGGGTACAGACCGGGAACGAAGCGTGTCTGTCCAGATGGATATAGCTTGGCTTTGTGTGTGTGCGTGTGAGAGAGTGACACCCGCAGCGAACTGTGATTTTGCGACCCACTACATACCCACTGGAGCAGTGGAACCCATAAAGTCTCTGCAGGGAGCAAGAGCGGAGAGTGGAGTCTGCGGAGTGCGGACCGTGCCCAAGAGCTCGTGCCATAAACTGTGCAGGCGGCCGCCGATACAGCATTTCAGTTCTGCTTTTTTCGTTCCGCCAAAACAAAACAGTCCAATTTTTCCCCAAATTGTATCAAAAGGTTTAGGGGTCCGGATGGAGGACTCTGGGGGCCTGGATCCGGACCGGAGTCCACCAGTTGGTGACCCCTGTTATAAGTGATTAATTTGCACATGATTTGGGAACCAAACAGAAATGGCTGTAACTCTGCAATGACTAACATTCCTGGAATTCAATTACACCTTAGCTGTGTCATTTTAAATCTTTTGTGATGATGTGCAGAGCCAAAATGATAAAAACCACAACATAGTTCAAACATTTAAGACCCAACCCTGTAAACTGCTTAAGCAGAGGACAAAGATTCAGGTGGCAAAACCAGTCACTGGAATCATAAAACATGAGAAGGTAAAAGTGAGGAGGAAAATAACAGAATTAAAGAAATTAGGCAGGAGGTATTTTAAAAAAACAGGAGCGCATGGCATTTGCTTAAAGGCCTAGTTAATTCATTCACAATGCAAGAGAAACCTAGTTTCAGAGCTGCACGTGACTGGATGACATGTATGGTCATGGGCAGGTTGTCAGCAGATTTGTGGAATGCCTGTTACGAATGCATTCTGACATCTTTTTTTTTTTTAAACTTTGGAATTTTTTTTTCCCCGTTTAAACAAAAAACAGTACACAAACAAGTGAGAGCTGGGAAATAGTATTACAAAGATATATATACAGTATATATATATATACACACACACACACACACACAGCATTTTTTAAATATAAATTATACACAATTTGAAAGTACAATGTTATCTTAAATCTCTGAATAGTATTACTACAGTCCCATTTTCCCCCCAATATTTCTCCCCTTTGTCCTGTTGAAGCTGAAGTCTGAATGTCATCTTCTCCATTAGTTGAAGAGCGTTCACTATGTTAATGAAAAGAGCAATGGTTGGGGAGTTTCTCTGGAGCCAACATTTTGACATTTTGTAATGGCTTTCTTACTTGCTGCAAGAAATATCAAGTATCCACCCCTTTTAGGAATATAATTTGGAATTATTCCCAGGTAGCGATAGGAGAAAGAAAAATCAGGTTTGAGTCCCACAGTCTCTGAAATAAGGTGTCCCACATCCCCCCAGAAGGATTGAATATGTGGACATAACGAAAAGATAAGAGCATGGTCTGCCAAAGTAGATCCACACTCCCTCCAGCAGGACTGCGGAGACCTGCTGAGTTTTGATTTTTGATGAGGGGTTATAAAAAAAAAACAGATCAGACTTCCAGCAGAAGTCTCTCCAAACTAAAGAGCTGGTGGTGGAACACTGGGTCTCCCATACTTGGTACCACTCCTCCTCTGCTAAGACCACATCGACTGTTTCCTCCCAGCATTGTTACCTCCGCCAAGGAGGTTATGTTTTTGTCAGCGTTTGTTTGTTAGCAACATAACTCAAAAACTTATGGATGGATTTTGATGACATTTTCAGGAAAGGTGCATCATGGCACGGGGAACAGATGATTAGAGTCTGGTGATGATCGGAGAGTGCACACCTCCACCAAGGGCTTTGTTTGCATTTGTGCAGCAGGATTACACAAAAACTACTGGATGGACTTAGATGAAATTTTCACCAGAGTTGGTTCTTGGGCTAGAGAGGAAGCCATTACATTTTCGGAGATGATCTGAGAATGCATACCTCCACCAAGGCTCTTATATCCTCACAGACTGTTAGCAACAATACTCCAAAACTACTGGATGGATTTGGATGAAATTTTCACCAGGAGTGGTTCTTGGCCTACACACGAACCCATTACATTTTGGGGGTGATCCATGACTCCATACCTCCGCCAAGGCTCCATCTTCTTGCAGTGGTTTAGTAGGATTATGTAAAAACTACCGGATGGATTTTGCTGAAATTTTAACCAGAGATGGTCCTTGGCCTGCAGACAAACCCATTACATTTTGGAGCTGATCTGAGCGCATACCTCTACCAAGGCCCAATCTTACAATGTATGGTGGGATGGAGGCGGGGAGATACAAACAGATGGATGGACAAAGGGAGGGAAGGAAGGAGCCTTGGTGGAGGTATGAACTCTGAGTGCTTTTCTAGTTTAATGTATGCTGTAGGAATTTTATTCATTACAGTAAGGGCCTTATGCAGATTTCCCATAACGCCTTTAATGGTACCAGAATTATATGTATTAATAAATATTTGTGTAATTCTTGAGGGTTTGACTGAACCAGTACTTCCTATTTCTTTAAGAAAGTAGTGTCGAACTTGCAAGTAACGATAGAAGTCATCCTTCCCCAATTCATAGCATTGACAAAGAACTTCAAAACTATAGAATTTATCCTTTTCCATCATTTGACAGAGCAGCGAGGCCTCGCTGAGCCCATAGGCAGAACCTATGGTCCTGCACTGCTGGGGGAGTCTCTTAATAACTTGTGACCAGATTTTTATAGAAAAGATCACGTACTGATTTTGCAGCTGAGGAGTATTGTTAATTTTACTAGGACATCCCAATACTGACTGAGTAGGAAAACTCAGAGACAACTCGATGTCCTTCCATTTTGCTTCGTATGCTGGGCAGCACCAACATACCAGAGGCCTCAACTGTGCTGATACATAATAATCTCTCAAACACGGCAGGGACAAGCCTCCCCTCTGCCGGGGCAGCTGCAGAGTTGAATATCTCACTCTAGGTCTCTTGTTGTTCCAAATAAACCTTGATAAATGTTTATCCCATTCCCTAAATTGAGTTATGGGTATTGCTATTGGAAGTGCTGCAAACAGGTATAATAATCTCAGGAGGACACTCATTTTTATTATCCGAATTCTGGTGCCGAGGTCAAGGAGAAGGAAGTCCCACCCATTCAGATCATCGTACATGTTCTTCTTAATATTCTTATAATTGACGTCATACAGTTTTGAGAGGTCGTTTGTCAGAGAAACCCCCGAATATTTGATGCTGGGTTTGTCCCAGTTAAATGGATATCTTCTTTTCAATTCTTGTGATGGGCTAAAATTAAGTCAAAACCTGGGTTTTTTGAACATTAACATAACCAGAAAAACTCCCGTATATGCGCAGTATTTTCATTAAAGATGGGATGCCAGATTCAGGTTGTTGGAGTTTTACCAGAACATCATCTGCATATAAACAGATTTTATTTTTTACTCTACCTATGTGTATACTTTCTATATTTGACTCTTCCCGGATGGTTTTGGCCAAGGGTTTAATAAAGAGACTAAAAAGTGATGGGCTGAGAGGGCACCCCTGCCTGCAGCCTCTCTGTGAGGTTATAGGGTTTGAGAGGCTCCTGTTAGTTTTAATTCTTGCTGTTGGAGATGAATACAGTGTTCTAATGCAGTCTACAAATGTTTCACAAAAACCAAACTTCTCCATTACTTGAAATAAGAAATCCCAACTGACTGAATCAAAAGCCTTCTAAGCTGAGAAGGACTGCACCAATATTTGATTTGGAAATATGATCAATAATATGAAGGGCTCTTCTTAGGTTATCATTCATCTGCCTGTTTCTAACAAAGCCTGTTTGATCTTCATCTATGAGGGAGGGTATCACTGTCTGAAGTCAATTAGTGAGTATGGCTGTGTATAATTTGTAATCCACATTTAACACACTGATTGGTCGGTAATTTTTTACATTCTATTCTATCCTTGCCTTCCTTTGGTATCACTGAGATAAACGCTTCCCTCCAGGATGGTGGCAGAACCCCATGTTTCAGAGTGTAGTTGAAGGAGGTTTTGAATAAGGGAAGCAGTGATTCTCTCATGCATTTATACCACTCTGAAGGGAATCCATCACAACCTGCAGATTTGTTGGTTCTAAGCTTAGAGATTACACCATTGACCTCCTCAATTGATATTTCGGATACAAGTTTATCATTTTGGATTTTGCCGATAGAGGGGAGGTCTAAAAGTGTAAAGAAATTTCTGGATTGTTGATCCAGCTTTATCCGGCTGTGTGTAAAATTGTTTGTAATATGTTACAAATGCTTCCTGAATTTCTTTCTGTTTAGCAACAGTCCTATTTGTTGCAGGGTCCTTAATCTTACGGATAGTTGTTTCTGCTTGTACTTTTTTAATTCTCCATGCAAGTAATTTGGGTGCTTTAGGACCCGCTTCATAATATCTGTTTCATGTGCTTTAGTTTTTTCTCAATTTCTTCGCTATAAATTTTTTTTCTTCCATCTCCTGTTTAATGCTTTCTCTGACATCTTGAAAAAAAAAAAGTGACTCTGAAAGCATTAAAGGTGAGAAGTAAGCCGTTTAGTTACTGAATCTGACAACAACCTCTAGTTCAAACATATTTTTAAAAATTGTACCACTATCAGAATAATGTGAAGTGTTTAACATAGACAGTGAATGGGAAGTGAGGAAACCATGGATACAGAGACACACAAGGAATGCACAGCTAGGGATACACAGGCAGGTTGGGTTAAAACAAAAAAAGATGCCATCTAATCAATGCATTCGGTACAGCTGAAATAATTGGTTGATGTTTTTACAGTCCTGTAAAAACAGAATACTGGGGTTTTAAAGCAAGACAAAGAAAGAAAAACAATGCATTTGACACTATTTTCCCTTTGTCAAGTGATAGCAATTACCAAACCACCTGTATGCGTTACCCTGAGAGAAAGAAAAAGAGCGCAAAAGAGAGAAACGGACACCTTTGTTTCCTGTGGTAAGAAGTAATATTTCCCATCAACACACTGATTCTTCTTGTAATAGATGATGGGGCATGGAACAAAACCTCAGGAATGACCGTTTGATGGATTTATAATGCTCCACCTAAACCGCAGACACATCGAGAAAAACAATTCCTGGAAAACAATCAGCAAAATGACAGAGCTCCATTCTCCGCTCAGCCTAACCCGAGGGCGCAGCATGCCCACACACAGTAACTAAGAGCAGGGGAGTGAGGGGGAACTTGATGTCAACTTTGTCTGCTACAGTAATCCATTACCTCCCAGGCGGTGAGCTCAATCCCAGCTGGCAAAGCAGCAGTTTTATTTGGAAGGACGCGCAAACAATTAGTGGAGAGCAATATGTGGGCCACACCCTCAGATAGCATAACAGCGTATTATTTATATTAAACAGGATTGGGAGAGATCTGATAATGATTTTTTATGAAGCAGGTCTTCTCTCAGGCCTCGTGCATTTCCTTAATATGGCTCATTATTCACCGCAATTATTTATGATTAAAGGCCACCGATGTAAGCAAGATTAATTAGGTTATTGATTTAAAGTGTGTTACCAGTGCATTCATTTTTTTCTCTCCTTTCACTCATTTATCTGCATAACTGCATAATGACTGAATACATTTTATCTTATCTCATACTGTAATAAACGTTTCCATTTTAAATAACGTCTTCTACTTAACATGGTAGAGTTGCATGTCCGTGGGGAAAGTTGTTTCTATGGAAAACCCCATGTAGAGGTAAAATGAGACAATATTTATTTTGCTGTTAGCTTTTCCTCCATCAGTCATCCATCACTCAGCCTGGAAATATTGAGGCTAGTGGTGCAAATGAGAGCGACCAATGACGAGGTGCTAGGGAGGGAGAAGTTTTCTTTTCCCACAGATAACCATGGAGTGGGTACAGTAAATTACTCCTTGTTTCAATGCCAGTGACATGTGATCATTACTGTGATTGCCAGGAGGCAGAAGATCTTACCCTGCGTGCCAGTCCTAGGGCTATGTAGCACTTCTCCCCAGCATCTGTGATCTCCAGCTCATAGTAGTGGAACCGTGTGTTGAGAGGCCTCCGTGCCTGAGCCAGGCCAACGTCGACAATGCTCTTTCCTTTCCCCACGTATTCCAGCAGCTGTTAACATTAGTGACACATACATCATACAGCGATACATACATTTACCAAAACAAAAACCGATGAAAAAGTGGAAGGCCTTCATTTACAAATTTGCTTTATTTTTCACCATTCAACACTGTCTATACTCTATAAGTCATAGGGTATAAACTTCTCATCACCATCCGTATTTATTTTTGACAGGACACAATTAGTCCCTCATTTGGGGTGGGTCCTGCTTGACTGCACTTCTCAGAGTCCTACTCCAGTGGTTCCTGTCCACTGGTTCAACCTGGGCCAGTTGTAGCTTGACCCGGTCCATACAGACACCCTCCAGCCATGTCCTCTTCAGTCTTCCTCTTCCTTGACCTCTGCTGCTACCAGGATCGACATTCATGACCTTCTTAATCCAACCGACACTCCTCTCCACACGGCCAAACAAATGCAAACGGCGCGTGCACAGCACATCTTTAAGGTCGCCCAGCTGCAGTCTTACCAAGAGTGCTTGTGAGCTGACCTTGTCCTCAGTAGAGACACCACACAGCCAGCGGATCATGGCCCGGTCATTCCGCCACAGACGGTTAAGACAGGCGGCAGTCATGGTCCATATCTCACTGGCGTGCAGCAACATGCTCCTTACGCAGTACTTGTAGATACGGCCTTTTGAGGTTGGTGGGAGCCAGTGAGTCTCGAGAATTGGGAGCACCTGCCCGAACTTGTTCCAGGCAGCCTGGCATCTTGTGATGGTGGCAAGCTCAGATCCACCACCAGCGGACAGCATGTCACCCAGGTAGCAGGAAGACGCCACCACTTCCAGCTCGTCATCGCCAACAACCATCTGTGTCATAGGTCAACCATGAATTGGCCTGGCCTCCCCACAACAGCACTTACATCAGAAATCTTGGTCATATGCCTGGCAACCAGTGAGTCCACTGCACCCATCTCATGCAACCGCCGCAAAACACAGAGCCATGGCCAGTGCCGATCAGACACACAGCACATGGATACTTGCCGGACTTCTGGAGAACATCCAGGCCTGGGCCGGAGACGATGATTATGGTCTTGCCCATGTTTACATGGAGTCCTTTGGCCTCCATGCAAATTTTCCAATGGACTAGCTTCACAAGCATCATTTAATGATTAAATGATGAAATCTAAATTAATTCTCCTCAGCATAAAGAGGTGTGTCAAGAATTACAAAAGAACAGAGGCCAATCAATGACCCCAATTACATGGTCACGATAAACCAATAACAGGGAATAAACTGATAATGCCAAGGTTCAGTTTTCTCGTGTATACATGCACTGATTAAACAGATTACTGAAGGGTAAGCCACTGGAGTTAATAACTCCAGTTACATGGTCTTTATCAGATTATTCTGTTTACATGGCAACTTGAATAATCAAATAACTCCAGAAATCCAATCATAACCAGTTTATTCATGTACATGTAAACATGGTCAGTGATGAAATAGCTCACTCCAGCTTGATGAACACAACCCAAGGTCACCATGACACTCCGTTCCTCTCAGTAAGGGATTTGCAGCAACATCACCAAATCATGTGACGTTCTGTTTACGTCGCCATATTGGTACGTAAGCTGTAAATCTGCACACAGTGCTACAAATTTGATTGTGCTAGCTTAGAGTGGCAAAAATTTCAACTCTGACCATGGTCACTACATGCATGGCAATAGGTTGTCATAATAGGCAAGCTAAAGTCACAGGTAAGTCTTTATTGCCTTCCCTCGAATCCAGTTCAGAGAGCCAAGTCAGCAACGACAGTCAGACGGGAGGGTTGGCAGCCTACCAACACAAGTTGGTTCTGCAGCAATCATTCATCAAGGGTAAGTTCATATATGAACACATGGGCCTAGGCTTCGAATGATGGCCCGGGGACAGCAATAGTTAGCCTCAGACTTATAGTTTTATTATGCAGGGAAACCCACTGTTTCTCGACTACATTCCCTTGCAGTTTCGACATACAGATTCACCTCAAAAAAGAAAACCAAGACTGGCCCTGGATCTTTTTCATAGAGGGGCTAATTGTTAAGGGTTAAGAGGGGAGAAACCTTTAACCCTCAAGACTGGGTCAGCCGGTGTTGATATGATCCAGAAACTGTCTACGCTTACTTGGGGGGAAAAAAACCAAAACTATTTACCAATATAAATATAAATTTGGAAAGGTGAAGAACTAAAAATGTGAACAGCACCAGGAGGCTGAATAATGAGATCTGGATGAGCTTCAAGCAACAAAGCCTAGTCGTCGTAGAGTGTGGGTTAAGCGGTTTCAACAATTCAGTAGGGAAAATATCCTCAATCTAATGTACAAACTATCTATTCCTATATATATATATTTTGTTGCCACATTATTAACTACCAACTTTAAAATTATTTTTTTTAAAATGCATGCAGCCTGCTCAGCTGAATGACTGCTGCTGCCACCATCCGCGCCACTTCAAGCTGGCCACAACCTGGATGCAGACCCACCTGTGAATCACTGTGTGTGAGTTTGTGGAGCACTGAGACAGGAGGAGATAAATTTAGGTGTGTGACCACTGGACCTATAAGCCTTAAAGTGGGAGGAAGTAAAACATTTTGTCTGACAATGAACAAGTGAGATGTTGCACCAAGCAGAAAAAAAAAAAAAAAAACACTCTTTATAGCTTTGAATTATGCTCAACTACTCTGGTAAAGAACCAGAAAAAAATGAAGCTGCAAATGAGTCCTCAGGGGCATCACAAAACTTTTTGTTGGACTCAGTAGCATGGCAGTTCAAAAATGAAGTTTAAAAAGCTACAGCAGAACCCAACGCAGTGTATTTTTATTTTATAGATTCTTTTTCTTACATTACTCATAGAACAGCTCTGACAGCTGAGTTTTCTCTTGTAGTCTCAAGCAACAATCCTCAGTCCAAAAAAAAGAACAGAAAAAAAAGAGATGAAATTTAACTATTTTTAAAGCCACACAGCTTTTAGGAGAATTTTGACTCATGTTCAACCTCCAGTGAAGCTGAAAGGACGCTCCAGCTATACCTGGAAATACAGCTCTGGAAAAAAAAGGGACAAATTTTTTCCTAAACTGGCATCTCTACATGTGTGGCAGCCATTCAGTTTGAATATCTGTTGAATTCCAACAGAGAGGCACCTCAGTACTGATTAGGTGATCGTCTAAGCATGGTAAGACGATTTATACCAACTCCTGCACCTCCAGCCACTAGTCTGTCAAGTTGATCAAGTTTGCGGACGACACCACCCTCATCGGGCTCATCTCCAACGGCGACGAGTCCGCCTACAGGAGAGAGGTGGCCCAGCTGGCGTCCTGGTGCAACAACAACAACCTGCAGCTGAACGCTCTGAAGACAGTGGAGATGATTGTGGACTTCAGGAAAGTCACAACCCCTCTGCCCCCCCTCACCCTCACAGGCTCTCCCATCACCACTGCTGATTCCTTCCACTTCCTAGGCACCACCATCACCAGGGACCTCAAGTGGGAGCCGACCATCAGCTCCCTCATCAAAAAGGCCCAGCAGAGGATGTTCTTCCTGCGGCAGCTGAGGAAGCTCAAGCTACCCACCAAGATGTTAGTGCAGTTCTACACAGCCATCATCGAGTCCATCCTCACCACCTCCATAACCGTGTGGTACGCAGGAGCCACTGCCAGGGACAGACCAAGGCTGCAGCGCGTCGTGCGCACTGCTGAGAAGGTGATCGGCTGCAAGCTCCCATCTCTCCAGGATCTGTACATCTCCAGGACCCAGAGGCGTGCTGGCCGGATCATAGCCGATCCCTCACACCCTGGTCACGTACTGTTTGCCCCCCTCCCCTCAGGTAGAAGACTTTGGTCCATCCAGACTAAAACCTCCTGTCACATGAACAGCTTCTTCCCCTCTGCCATCAGACTGCTGAACACTAAGTGACTTATTGACTCTCGTGCACTATGTACAGCAGCTCAACCAGACTCATGTCAATCATCACTGTTTTCTTCCTGCATTACCGACTGCACTATATGGTTCTCCACATTATCTGCTGCTCGCTAATATATTTTAACTGCTGACCAGTATTGCTCACTCTTATTCTACACTTTATTGCATGTATAGTTTATTTCTTTTATTTTATCATGTTTAATGTTGCAGCATTGCACCGAGACAAATTCCTAGTTTGTGTACTACATGAACAATGGCAATAAATCTGATTCTGATTCTGATTCTGAAAACTGAATAAAAATCAGAGTTATTACACAAATACAGATTTCTGAGTTCTTCCTCAAGTAAAACTTAAGTATTGTAATGTTTAAGAATGAACATGAACTTGTTTTCTTTGCACTATTTGATTTAAAACCACATCTAAAAGCAACACGCCTTTTGTTTTGACCAGTTACCATTTTCTGTAAATAAATGCTCTGATATTCTGACTTGGAATTTGGGTGAGCCGTTTTCAGTAGGACGGAGAATAAAACAAACCATTTCTAAACCCTAAATATAATTACAGGCATTCATATCATTACCTTTGAATATTTTTAAGTAGAAAAATTATAACTAGCTCAATTAATGTTAAGCAAAACTTGAGCCAAAGGGACTCACATGAGACATTTTATCATATATTCCGACACTCCATTTGAACCCACAGAAGCTGCACGAGGACTTACCATGCCTGTAACCTTGACGTCATGTAGTCGGCCCCAGTTCTCTTCGTGACTATCCACTATCATCTGTCCATCATCTTCTTCCACCTTCCAGTCAGCATTCAGATCCAGCAGCACTTCTTCCCCTAAAGAGTGCATCCCTACAGCAGGGTAGAGCGTGTCGGGAGATGCGGGGATGTCCACACTGCCGACCTGAGAAGACATTCACAAAGTTTTTTGGAAGTGAGCATCTATGAAGTAAACAAAACAAAATTTAGTTGTTGATAATGAAGAAAGAAAATATTCTACATTAATGCAGAGGTCAGATGATACAATGCCTATATAAAGTATTCACCCCGCTTGGATGTTTCAGCCTTTTATTGCTTTAAAAAATGAAATCATGGCCAAAATAATTTGGCTTTTTTGACAAAAAAAAAAAAAAAAGCTTCTTTTATATCAAAGTGAAAACAGATTTTTACAAACTACTGTCAATGAATTAAAATTATATATGGTGAAGTAATTGATTGCATAAGTATTCACCCCATTTAAAGTGACTGACCTAATTCAACAGAGGTCCAGCTAGCTGATGCCTGCAGTCTCACAATGAATGAAATGGAGATCACCTGAGTGCAGCTAATGTGTGTCAAGTGATTGCAGTATAAAAACACCTGTGTCTGGTAGTGGTGTGATACCGCAAGATTTGGTATTGCTCCGATACCAAGTAAATACAGGGCTAGTATCGCCGATACCAATACTTTTTAATAATTCATTTTTTAATTTATTTCCATCTGCCACAAAAGATTAAAAAAAAGACATTAATAAAAGAAAAAAATAATAGTCAAATTAACAGACAGAAAGGGTTTAGACTGAAGCTAAAGCTTATATGTACAGTCTAACACCCTTAATGAACATAAAGAATCACTACAAAAACAAACAAAATTACTTATTTTCACATTAATCTAACTTGACTTGAATATCTTCATAGCCATCAAAATTAAATGTATTCACAGCAAACAAAATCAAACATTTTTATAACAATAATTCAGATAATTTTGTAACTTCTGACTAATGTATCTTTTACTAATCATTTAAACTTGTTAAATGTAGAACATAATTTCAAATCTTCAGCACAGCTGTTCCACAAGTTAATATGCATCCTCTAAAGTGGATGCATCATCAAATTACTAAATCTGAATGAATTTTCATGATCTTTAAGTGTTTTGTGATTTTTCCTTTGGATTATTAATTAGTTAAAACCCAGGACAGAATTTTATAGTTTATAGGTAAATAGAAAATAGTTTATTATCATAATAAAACTTTTTGTTCAGAAACAAAAGAACAGTAACAAAACAGTTTTCCCCATATATTGTTATGTCTAGATGTTTGGCTTAAATAAACAAACTGCACAAAATTATCACTCAAGAACAAATTAAAAGAAATTCTTTTTGAGGTACAGTGTTCAGAAACTAGTCCTATAATACAACAAAAACTAAATGTCTCCCTTCATTTGAAAATGTAGCCACATGGCGCTCCTCTTCCTCTCTGCCATTTTTCTGCTCCGTCTCTGTGCGGCTCGTGTGTGTGCACGCTGCCGGCAGCCAGTGGCTGCTGCTTGCTAGCTTGTTTACCTAGCACTACTGAGTCATGTGATGGTACAACATAAAAACACAAGAGGGAAGAGGAGGAAGTAAGGAGTAGGTGTAATGCACCTAAATGCTGGTTGCCAACTGCTGTAAAACCAGGAGAAGAGGAGCGAAGTGTACCTGCTTCGTGCTGTGGCTGGAGTGGCATTTAGACACAGAGTATCGATCTCATTACACTGGTATTGATCAGTATCAATACCAATGTTGCTATCGATATATCGATAATTGGATCAATCCGCCCACCACCAGTGTCTGGGAGGTCCAGTCTCTGGTTCATCAGTATTCCTGCTACAATTGCAACATGAAGACAAAAGAACACTCCAAGTAACTGATCTCAAATTTGTGGCTGGACTGAAAAAGAGCTGTTCATGCCTGATCGCCGAGCAACCTGACAGAGCTCGAGCTATTTTGCAAGGAAGAATGGAGAAAAATTGCAGTGTCCAGATGTGCCAGCCTGATTGAGACATATCCACACAAGGGACGGTAAGTTTATTTGTATAGCACATTTTGTGCACAAGACAATTCAAACTGCTTTACATAAAAACATTAAAGCGTTGCAGCAAGTTGTCAAAGGAATACACAAGAATTATAAAGCAAACTAAAAACTATATTAAAGAGAAACAAAAACAAGCTAAAATACAATAAGACTGAAAGGCTGTGGCAAATAGGAAAGTTTTTAACCTCAATTTAAAGCAGCTGAGAGTTTCAGCAGCCCTGACGCTTTCTGGGAGTTTGTTCCTTATGTGAGGAGCATAAAAACTGAACGCTGCCTCACAGCCACTGAGGCACAGACTCAGTGCTGTGATTGCAGCCAAAGGTGCATCTACTAAATACTAACCTGAAGGGGGTGAATACTTATGCAGTCATTTACTCTTTACTTTATATAATTTTAATTAATTGACCGTAGTTTGTAAAACTCTGTTTTCCCTTTGGCATGAAAGAAGCTTTTTTTTTTTTTTGCAAATTTTTTTTTTTTATCAAAAAAGCCTAATTATTTCAGGTTCAGGTTACTTTATTTGTACCCGTAGGCAGATTTGTATTATGAGCATGATTTCATTTTATAAAGCAATAAAAGGCTGAAACATCCAAGGGGGGGGGGTGAATACTTTTTATAGGTAGTGTACTTACTTCATGGCCATTCTTGGTAAAAAACACAGTTAACTGTCCATCCTCAGAGTCCAGAGATATGCCACATCCAATTCTGTCACCTCTGCAGCATTTTGGACCAAACTGCTGTCCTACCGCGTTTCCATTATACAGCCTGCAGAAGAACAACACCACAACAGGTGATTATACATGATTTACGCTTATTGCCATTATAATCAGAAATTTGATTTACGCCCTGTATGTATTTATGTCGTTGTAAATGTGTATATATTTAATTTAAATGAGGCATGGTCTGCAGCTTGTATACAAATCAGTAAATTGTAAGAATATATGCTGATAAAACAGTGCAGAACCTAAACAATCTAGAGATATCTGCTGAAAGAACCAAAACATTCTCAATTCCAATGTCTCTAACATTCATGGCCATTAACATTTGTTTGTTCTCTCCCATAGATTGAGTCCCCATCGTGTTGTTTGCTCTCTACATGTCTGTTCTTTTCTTCTTCTCTATCCCCTCACCCCCCAGCCAGTCGCAGCAGATGACTGCCCCTCCCTGAGCCTGGTTCTGCTGGAGGTTTCTTCCTGTTAAAAGGGAGTTTTTCCTCTCCACCGTCGCCAAGTGCTTGCTCACAGGGGATCGCCTGATTGCTGGGGTCTTTCTGCAACTGTGGGGGTTCCCCCTACAGTTGATAGTGCTATGAGATGACTGTTGTTGTGAAATGGTGCTATATAAATAAAGTTGAATTGAATTGAATTGAATTGAATAACATATTCACTGTCAAAGTTGTGGTGAATGCACACAATCAATCACCCATGCAAAAGTAATGATTCAAAACTAAAGCCCTTTAAAAGACGTTGCTTGGATGGCAGCATATGTTGCTCCAAAACCTGCATGTATCCTTCAGTAATAATGGTGCCTTCACAGATGTGTAAGTTATCTATGCTATGGGCACTAACACACCCCCATACCACCACAGATGCTGGCTTTTGAACTATGCACCAATAACAATCTGCATTGGGACTTTTCCTCTTTAGCCCAGAAGATGCAACCACAGCACACTTTTCACCTTTGTGCCAGTCCATCTCAGATGAGTTCAAGCCCAGAACAGCCAGCAGTGTTTCTGGGTGTTATTGATATATGGCTTTCACTTTGCATGGTAGAGTGTTAACTTACACTTGTAGATGTAGTGACCAACTGTATTAACCGACCATGGTTTTTGAAGTGTTCCTGAAGTTCCTGAAGTGTTCCTGAACCCACATGGTAATATCCTTTATAGAATGTCTGTTTTAATGCAGTGGCACCTAAGGGATCAAAGGTCTGGGGCATTCAATGTTGGTTTCCTGCCTTGCCACTTACATGCAGAAATTTCTCCAAATTCTCTGAATCTTTTGGTGATTTATGTAGATGATAAAATCCCTAAACTCCTTGCAATTGTAAGTTATGAAACATTCTTAAACTGTTGGACTATTTGCCCACACAGTTGTTCATAAAGTGATGAAACTCATCCCATCATTGCTTGTGAACAACTGAGCCTTTCGGGGATGCTCCTTTTATACCCAATCCTGACACTCACCTGTTTCCAGTTAATATGTTCACCTGTAGAATTTTCCAAAAGGGTGTTTTTTGAGCATTCTTCAACTTTCCGTCTTTTCTTGCCCGTCTCAGCTTTTTTAGAATGTGTTACAGGCATCACATTTAAAATGAGTGAGCATTTACAAAAACACAATAAAGTTGATCAGTTTGAACATTAAATATCTCGTCTGTGTAGTGTATTCTACTGAATATAGGTTGAAAAGGATTTGCAAATCATTACCTCAGCCAAGGAGGCAATATAATCAGGGTGGTTTGTCTGACTGTTAGCAGGATTACGCAAAATCTACTGGGCGGATTTTGATGAAATGTTCACCACAGGTAGCCCTTGGGCCAAGGATGAACCCATTAAATTTTGGTGATGATCTGAGACTGCATACCTCCACCAAGGACCTTGTTTGGATTTGTGTAGCAGGATTACACAAAAACTACTGGATGGATTTGGATGAAATTTTCACCAGAGGTGGTTCTTGGGCTAGAGACAAACCCAATACATTCTGGTGATGATCCGAGAATGCATATTGTACCTCCGCCAAGGCTCTTCTCACAGCGTGCTAACAAGAATACTCCAAAACTACTGGATAGACTTTGATGCAATTCACCAGAACTGGCTCGTGGCCTGCACACGAGCCCATTACATTTTGGAGGTGATCCATGAGGGACTGAAGGAGCCTTGGTGGAGGTATGTGCTCTCTGAGTGCTTTTCTAGTTGTATTCTGTTTTTATTTACATTTTACACAAGGTCCCAACTTCACTGGAATTGGGGTCTAGAACTTTGCATGAACAATTACTGCAACAAGTTATGCCGATATCTGCAACAATTCTTGTTTTAGAGTCCAGACACACAGACAGGTGTAAAAATACTGTTAACCTTTTAATCTGTTTTTAAATACATGCTATAAAATAAAATCACAGTGACATACTTTCCATCATCAGCATGAAATGCTACAGAATTTGGAAGCCACCCAGGCTGATGATCCAGTTTGTAGAGCTGAGGCACCAGACCAACAGCAATCATCCCCCTCACTCCTGTATCCATGATTGTCACCTGAAAGGACAAGAAGCACCGTTTCCATTAGGAAACATGTAGCCAAGTATTTCTGCAGTTTTTGTCCCTTTTTTTTTTTTTAAAGGTTATTCTCAAATTTTGTAACAAATTCTCTCCCGCTATATCCAAAAATGTATTAAGAAGACACTTCACAGCCGCTTGTCATTTTTTTTTTACTTTATCTTACTCTTATTTAAGGTCTTAAGAGGGCATTTTGACTTTGCTTTCACTGGTTTTAATTATGTCAAAAGAACTTTCTAGACTGTTTTAAATAAATTATAGATGCATTTTAGTGCCATTATCACCAAATAAAAGCAACCATCAACCTGAGATGCTATTTCAGATTGATTCACAGTTTACTCAATAATGATCATAAGTGGAAGACGCACCAAAGATCCTTTCAAAATACCCCGGCAATCCAGGCAAATCAAGTAAAATACGGTTCCCTCTGTTGTCCGAACAGGGTTACCCGCACTACTTGACCCTGCCAGTGACGAGGGTGGTTGCTCACCTCACCTCAGCTGACATTTGAATGGGACAACGCGGATAAACGTGCAAAGAAGTACTCTTGGTGTCACCGTCACCACGTTAGAGCAAAGCGACAGAGTGAAAAGGAATCCCGACCGTCACCAGCTGCTGCCAGCCCTTTAAGGAACAAAAGCTGTGGGAGACACATTTGTTTGGCCCGGGGCAGTCTTTCTCTTCAGCCCGCTCAGATGTGCACAGAGAGATCCTCTGCTCTATACCACATTGATGTATGATCCTCCGCTCCTCTTTTTTTTTTTAATGTGACAGCCCCCACAGAAAAAAAACGTATCCTGCTTCACAAAAAGCAACACACACACACACACACACACACACAGGGCCCCACCAAATAAGCTTAGTGCAAGCATACATACACTCTTCATCTGCTCAGTAAAAAGTGAATGAATGCCTAATCTACACGCTTGTCCTGTAGTAATTAGAATTAATTTTTAAAAATGAAAATGTAAATATGAAAGCCATTCAGTGCCAATATGGAAAAATGATAGTAAATATTAAAATGTCCATGCATTTTACCACCCTGTCCATTAAAACGGAGGACAACAAGCAGCAACCATTGAACACATCCATGTATTACAATCAACCACTGATCTGTGCCGAGTTTGACAGAGTGACAAATTGAAACACTTTAAAATACCAGTGACACTCATCTATATTTTTGTATACTTTATTAATCCCAGGGCATCCACCGGGATGGATAAGGCAGCCTCGGTGCAGCGCCAATCCCTTCATTCACACACACATTCACACCTAGGGCCACTTTAGAGTCCCCATTTAACCTAACTTGCATGTTTTTGGCCTGTGGGAGGAAATCGGAGTATCTGGGGTAAACCCACGCAGACACGGGAAGAACATGCAAACTCCACACAGAAGGGTCACCAATGGTCAGGGAGTGAGATGGAACCCACGATGGTCAAGGATGGAATCGATCCTGTAACCTTCTTACTGTGCTGCCACAGTGCTAACCATTGCGCCACCGAGCTGCCCACTGATCTATATTGTAATATAGATCGGTAGTGGTGACCGGCATCACCAGCTTCCAGGATGACCAGCGTGTTCACGTGACATCAGTGATGTGAGGACATGAAACTTGCCATCCAGGGTTGCTCAGGTGTTCATTTATGCTAATGGAACCTATGATTGCAGCTCGCCCATTAAAGTTTGAAAGTGGATATTTTGACACACTACAACAATGGGTGATACAAAATACGTCTTGTGAAGAATATCATTTTTGATACCTTTGATGCACAGTAGCAGTCTAAAAAGGCTGAACAGTTTCTCCACAACATGATTTAGGACAGCTATGGAAATACCATCTTCCCATCTTATTTTTGTGATATACTTGTAGTGAACACATGATAAAAGAAATCGTTACATTTTTTAGATCAAGTAATTCTAAAGAACTGAAAAACTCCCAGATATGGATGAACTTTAAAGGTTTTAATTAAACCTATGACTTTTTGAGTAATCCTGTTAAAAAAGTCACCAATTTAAGGACAGACAGACAGATAACTGAGAAATCACAGAAAGACAGATGGACGAATAGACGAAGCACCATGGAAAAAGCTTATTTCACCTTCACCAGAATGAGCTAAAAAATAATACAAGATGAACTATTTAAAATTCACCTTTTTCTTTTCTTTTTTTTTTTTTTTAAAGAAAAGCTCTGGATATGCCATCGTTTGGATCTGGTAATGCTTTCTTTTTTACTTCATGAAATCTCAGTTTAATACAAAACTAAATCTTCATTCAAACCTAGATAATGGTTTAAAGTAAAAAGCCATGAGTAAAAGTCTGGTGGTGCGATTGTTATCATAACTGAATACTGACCATATGACATCACCTCTAGGGGACTCAATGGGGACAAACTGCAATCGGAGCGCTGCTGGCAAATCCAGTGCAGGAATAAGAGGGAACTTTTAAGATCTTTCCCATGACCTCAGCACAAGTCTCATGAGAGTTTAACAGTCTCAGTGTTAAACATGTGGACCTTAAAAATGTACCATCAGCAACAATTAAAACCCCCAGTTCTCCTTACTGCTTGACAAGAATCAAACCACAGAGTGAGTCAAAGTATGATGAAACAGAGAAAAGATTAAATACTGAGAGAATGGGTTACTGTTTCACTCCACTTCAGAGCAAACAGGATGTGAACATTACGCAAGTTTAAACATGGTTTACACTACAAAACACACTAGCCTGAAATGTTTCTGTAGCACATTTTCTTGATGAGCAATAACTGAATGACGCATTATTTGTAATGAGCTGTGACTTATTTAGATATATGAAACCAATTTGTCTGGGCTTAGCTTAGTCATCAGAGCGAATTGGTTAAAAGTCTCAAGTGAAAATTTTATATACAGTATCTGAAGGAGTGAGTGTGTACAAGCTGTAAATGTCCATTGTGTCAATGGTGTAAGTATATTTTAACAATACTAGCACATAAGAGGTATTGGGTGCATATTTTAGACCACAATTTACAATATTAAACCTAGAAACAGGACTAAAAAAAACTAGAAACTTAAAGTCAGCTGGACATATTTTTATCCAACTCATGAAGATATGATTTTGCCAATTAACCAAGGCCTGTAAAATCTATCCTCAGCAGCAGTTAACCTCTTGCACTCCGGGATACCGCGGACGGTCACGTCTCTGCGTCCTAGGGCGCACGAGGGCGCACTGAAAAAAAAAAAAAGCTGCATTTCCGTTCTTCCACTACAGACACAGCTGCGAACAGAAAGCCAAAGGAGTGCTTTGATTGGTTTAGATTTGATTGACCTCTCATTCGACTAATAAGAGCCTTGAATTGGGTTTCTGAAACCTTGAAGAACCAATGACTGAAAACATAGCAAGAAGGACCCACCTACCAACGGCTGCGAATACAGCCAGCCAATTGAAACAGAGAAGTTCCACGATTGAAAGCGTACGTCCCGCTGGGTGACACACACGCCTTCACCAGTCTTTTTTTCTTACTACTGTTCTTATTTGTTTTGAAAAATCGTTCGCCAAAACCGCAATCATGGAAGTGCAAAACCGCAATAATGGAATCATGGTTCAACCGGGTCGCGTGACCAGAACCACGAGTTGTAAGAAGCAGACCAGCGTCATGTTCGTCTGACAATGAGGAAGAGAAGTTCGCCAGCGACACTGCTGTTGTGGACAGGTAAGTGTTATAAGCTAAATTATTCTTTATCCCTGAAAATTGTAATCAAAATGACTTTTGACCGATCGGTAAATTACAACTGTGCATCATCGCCACATGACGGACGGTCCGTGCGCTGCGTCCGGACCGTGAACGCCCCCCCCTCCGCTACTCTTCTGTAGCGGATTGCAGATATATTGCAGATATTTTAGTACAACTGTGCGTAGTAGACCGCGGCGCACCGTCACCGCGGTCCGTCATGTAGCGATGGGCGATGTCCGTCCTCTGTAGCGGGGGGGGGGGGAGTTGTTATCTTCTACATTACAGATATTTTAGTATAATTTTTAGTGCACTGTAGGTTATTTTTTCTTGTAAAAAAAAAAAAAAAGGCCACACATTTTTTACGTGGCATGCTTCTTTGTGTGTGGGGGCTTGTTTGTTCATTCATTCATTCATGAATGAATAAACAACCCTCCCCCCCCCCACACACACACACAGCCCTGAGTGTCCCCTTTCATTAGAGCCCAAGATCAAGCTTCTATATTGAATCATTCAAAAGTTACAGACGTTTTTCCAAACTGTGCCATTTGGCACAATTTGGCACAGTTCAAAAACGCCTGAGAACAACCTGAGGAAAAAGCTGTGTAATATATTCATTTTTTGTGGTATTGTTACAAAATTTTGACCTCAGCTGGATAACACTTGGTTCTACATTTCCGTTGCATTTTCCAGCCCGGATCTGACAGCTGTGTGTTATTTGCAAGCATTTGTATCCCAAAAAACACCCAGGCGAAATTTATTAATTTAATATTTTAATTTATATTTTATTTATATAATATTAATTTACACTTAAGAGAGATTATGGCTGTTTTGCCAAAAAATTCAAAGTGTTTTCTTTTAAATGAGACCAACCCCATGAAGATGCTGCAAAAGGTTGAAGAACAGCTTTTGATTTACTTTGGGTACGTTATTTTTAGGCGTTTTTAGGGAAATTGACCAGAGTGCAAGGGGTTAAATGTAAAGCTTATTTTTGTAAAGACTATCTGGAATCATTTATCACTTTCTAACTGAGAAAAACGCCTCAGTTTTAGTCATAAATGCTATTTGCATATTGTCTTATCATTCTTTGTAATCAAAGTATCAGTGTAGTACAGGTGTTAGTGTGAGCTCCATTTGACTTCCAAGGTTGGACTTGGGGGTGTTCCTAGTCAAAAGATTACAGGGAACACTCCAGAAGTTGAGTTTTCAGCTGAGAAAGTCAAGCAGCCTTCATCACCATCAAGATCAAAATCCAAGATGTGCCCATACACTGTACATCAACAGTAGTGATAGCGGTGTAAAATGTACTATTTATTAGTACTTCTTAGTTGTGTGTGTGGGGGGGAGGGGGGGTCGATACAGTGTAATATTGCGATATTTTCTGTAGTGATTCAGAGATACCAATATTGCAATATTTTATTTAAAAAATACTGGCGGCTACCAGTGGTATCCTTCAGCATCTTTTTTTGTTGTTGAGATGTAGGCTATATGGCATTTTGACCTTGAACTTTGACCTTGTGATCCCAGAAGCCTAGCGATAGTTCAGGGTGAACCTGTGTACAAAGTCTGGTGACCCTACCTTTACTCATTCTATAGTAATAGGGCATAGAGAATGCTAATCTGACCTTTGACCTTTTAACCCCAAACCCATAGTCCAAGATCAGGGTGTCAGGGTAAACCTGTGAACCAAGTTGGTGAACCTAGATTTACTTGTTGTATAGTAATAGTGCAAACGCGATGTTAACATTGACCCCAAACCAATAGTTCGAGATGAGGATCCCAAGGTGAACTTGTTTACAAAATTTGGTGACCCTAGCTTTCTTTGCTGTTGAGATACTGTTTAAATGAGAATCTGACCTTGACCTTTGAATCCAAAAACCATAGAGGTCAGGGTCTCAGGGTGAACCTGTGTACCAAGTTTTGTGACCTTCGCTTTACTCCTTCTATAGTAATAGTGCAAAGGGAATGAATGATATCGATTTGAAAAGGCTATACCATGTCTTTCTGTAATTGTGTTTACAAGATTTAGGGGAAAATTGACCTCTGATCTAAACCTAAAGGTCAGAGGTCACCCAAATTTGAACCCGTCAGATTTCTCACACATACAACTATGGTATCAATTTGAGGCTATGTCATTTCTTTCTCGAGTTATTGCATTCACAAATTAGGTGTTGATGAAGCTGCTGTCCATCCACCCTGCGGGGGAATGACAATACCTCTTCAGCCTTTTGGAGGCTGAGGGATAAAAACTATAAATAAATGTTGCAAATACAAACTTACCTATTTAAGTACCAGAGCAATAAAAACCAGCTGACTTTTTAATCTACTAGATGGTACTAACTGCTTACCATCTGGTGAGGTCAGCACAGCAAAGGAGTGACTCTTGAGATCTAGCTGGGAGTTGAACAAGACAAAGATCAGGATGGGAAATCGCAATACAGAATATTGCAATACTCTGCGTATTGCAAGATAGTGATAATATTGCATCGCGGCACAAGTATCATAATAATGTATCATGAAGCCTCTAGTGATGCACACACATAGTATATGTGTCTTCTAGTCGGTCGTACACAGTACTGTCCAACGTCTATCTCTAAATATTGTTGCTACCATGTTTTAACAAGCAAATTACAGCGTACTGTGCCATTTTCAGTTGGTGTTTACAACAGTGGCTAGCAAGAGAATCAGGGTTTTCTGATTAGTGCACTGGAACATGGTCAACTTGAATGTGAGGTCATTCCTATAATCATTTTTGACCTCCAATGCAGAGCGCACAACTGTGCCGGAGTCGAGATTTCTTTCTGCACTTTGATAATGTAAGTAATAAAGTCTTATATTTGACAAGTACAAGGGGAGGCTGAAAAGTTCACAGTGGTCAAATGTGACCAAATGCGTTTTTTTTTTTTTTTTTAACAGTCTCCCCTTTGGTCCACACACTTCTTCCATTGGTGTTGCAGCACTTGGATCCCTGCGGTTGAAAAATAAATTTGGTCAAATTTGACCACTATAAACTTTTCAGTTCCCCCTCGTATGCTTTAAAATCACCAGGTAAACAACACTTAGTCAAAAACTTTATCCACTTATTTCCACTTTTGTCTGTAACCAATGAAGGCAAACTAACTCTTCTGCGTTAAGTCCAACCACTTTTTTTTTTTTTTTTTTACCTCAATATGAAGAATTGTGATTATATAATAGGAAATATAACCCAAATATACAAGTAAATCACAGCTGGAAAGATTTAAATTATAACCCTCAGCTGAAGATCATGTGGTCAAACCCACACTATTATGTAGCACTAATCTCCTCCAAAATGTGGTTCTTTTTCATTTAAAACAACTTTTGAGGTTTCCACACATTATTTTTTTCACTCCTCTCATAATAATGTAATTTTCTACTTCCGAAAAGTTTCTCCTTTTGCTGTCTTATGTGTTGCTGTGTTGTGAATGCTGTGCGGTGGGCATAATACTTAAATTACAGTTGTTTTACATCTGTCAGACTTATCAATGAGTGATCAGTGTACAATAAGACTGACCAGATATACACAGATTCATAAATACTACGTGGACCTTTGTGCATGACAGTGGCGGACCATGTATTTTACACCTAGGCCTTCAGTGGTGATCTACCCAAGTTAAGTGCCATTCATACCAAACACCATAAAAATAGCCTATGGGGCCGTCCACACAAAGCATGTTAAAGACAACTTTAACTATAAAATTATAGTTTTAAAAATCTTTACTTTTTCATTGTAGAGCTCCACTTCCCTGCACACTCGTTCGTTGAGCTGCAGATCCACTCTTGTTTTCCCAAAGGTTTAAAAGTACTGTTGCTTGTCCAGCTGGCGGCTATGCTTTGGCATCTCGCTGCTGCCTTGGTTAAGGCCTTCTCACACCTGGACAATTTAGGCAGTGTTTGCAAAACGTATTAAGAATTTGAAGAATACGCTGGGGTACGTGAATCAGTTATGGCTCAGTTTTGTCTAAGTTAAGAGCACACTCAAGCACGCTGGTATACGGCATTGTTTGTCGAGCTCCTCTGAAAATTAATTTTCAGCATGCTGAAAATTTTCCGACGTATCCAGCGTATGGCTGATAACGTCCCACATTCGTGGAGCAAATGGCACATTTACAGCATTGCTTCACAGGAAAAACCCGTACAGAACTCTCTGCCTGCAGCGCACGCATGCACGTGCGCACACACACACACAAAACCTGTCGGGGTTTTTTTACATTTAACTGAAGTCTTTACGATCATCTGTCCTATGTTTTTCTGATAGATATGCCAAAATGTCAGAACACCAGAGGAGGAGGAATCAGCTGATCGCCTGAAGCACAGAGCTCTCCCAGCAAAAACACACTATGTATTATCTTGGTTTTATTTTTTTCACTTCATTGAAAATAAACTTTTTTATCGCCATCAGTTCGCGTGCCTTTGAGCCAGGTTGTGACAACTGTTATCTGATGTCCCTGACATGTCACATCAGCTGTTTTAGGTGCAACTGACCTGACAGATTTGACAGCTCTGCCAGGTCGGTCACGCCCTACACCGTGGTCTCTGGAGGGGACAATCATCTCGGTTGAACAGAGATCATCTCTCCCAAAACTAGGATTCATGGATTGGGAGGCAACGGCAGTTTAGCATGACTGTGCCATGCAGAAGTTACAGTGGGGTAAAAAAGTATTTAGTCAGCCAGCAATTGTGCAAGTTCTCCCACTTAAAAGATGAGAGAGGTCTCCAATTTTCATCATAGGTATGCCTCAACTATGAGAGACAAAACGAGAAAAAAAAATATCCAGAAAATCACATTGTCTGATTTTTAAAGAATTTATTTGCAAATTATGGTGAAAAATAAGTATTTGGTCAATAACAAAAGTTCATCTCAATACTTTGTTATATACCCTTTGTTGGCAATGACAGAGGTCAAATGTTTTCTGGAAGTCTTCACAAGGTTTTCACACACTGTTGCTGGTATTTTGGCCCATTCCTCCATGCAGATCTCCTCTAGAACAGTGATGTTTTGGGGCTGTCGCTGGGCAACACGGACTTTCAACTCCCTCCAAAGATTTTCTCTGGGGTTGAGATCTGGAGACTAGCTAGGCCACTCCAGGACCTTGAAATGCTTCTTACGAAGCCACTCCTTCGTTGCCCGGGTGGTGTGTTTGGGATCATTGTCATGCTGAAAGACCCAGCCACGTTTCATCTTCAATGCCCTTGCTGATGGAAGGAGGTTTTCACTCAAAATCTCACGATACATAGCCCCATTCATTCTTTCCTTTACACGGATCAGTCGCCCTGGTCCCTTTGCAGAAAAACAGCCCCAAAGCACAATGTTTCCACCCCCATGCTTCACAGTAGGTATGGTGTTCTTTCTCCTCCAAACACGACAAGTTGAGTTTTTACCAAAAAGTTCTATTTTGGTTTCATCTGACCATATGACATTCTCCCAATCCTCTTCTGGATCCTCCAAATGCTCTCTAGCAAACTTCAGACGGGCCTGGACATGTACTGGCTTAAGCAGGGGGACACGTCTGGCACTGCAGGATTTGAGTCCCTGGCGGCGTAGTGTGTTACTGATGGTAGCCTTTGTTACTTTGGTCCCAGCTCTCTGCAGGTCATTCACTAGGTCCCCCCGTGTGGTTCTGGGATCTTTGCTCACCGTTCTCGTGATCATTTTGACCCCACAGGGTGAGATCTTGCGTGGAGCCCCAGATCGAGGGAGATTATCAGTGGTCTTGTATGTCTTCCATTTTCTAATAATTGCTCCCACAGTTGATTTTTTCACACCAAGCTGCTTACCTATTGCAGATTCAGTCTTCCCAGCCTGGTGCAGGTCTACAATTTTGTTTCTGATGTTCTTTGACAGCTCTTTGGTCTTGGCCATAGTGGAGTTTGGAGTCTGACTGTTTGAGGTTGTGGACAGGTGTCTTTTATACTGATAATGAGTTCAAACAGGTGCCATTAATACAGGTAACAAGTGGAGGACAGAGGAGCCTCTTAAAGAAGAAGTTACAGGTCTGTGAGAGCCAGAAATCTTGCTTGTTTGTAGGCGACCAAATACTTAAATTTGTAAATAAATTCTTTAAAAATCAGACAATGTGATTTTCTGGATTTTTTTTTCTCATTTTGTCTCTCATAGTTGAGGTATACCTATGATGAAAATTGGAGACCTCTCATCTTTTAAGTGGAAGAACTTGCACAATTGGTGGCTGACTAAATACTTTTTTGCCCCACTGTATACTGTTGTTGTGCATAAGTTATGAATGTCGGCAACATGCTAAGCATTAGTTGGTTTAAGTTACTATTACTTAATTATATGTCCAAGTCGTTATGGATATGCGATGCATATGGCCAAAAGTGAACATTTAAGCATATCCCAGCGTTTTAGACCAATTTTTATACGTTTGGCGAATACTGCCTAAATTGTCATGGTGTGACAGACAGCTCAAGTTTGCAAACCCTGTCTGGCTCCAAGCATCTACTCGATCAGTTGCAAACAACAGGCATTCCCGGCAAAATAATTTGCAGCACTCCTTGGAGCCTGTAATCCAAGGATACTGCTTGTTGCTAATATGGAAGTGACGGACAAATCCTTTCCCCGGCTGAGACGGGACTGCTAGCTTCGGGGTTGACCGACCTCTCATCACAATAACCAGCTTTTCTTGAAAAGGCTGTCTGGAAAATTGATTTTTTTAAATATCAGTGACCAAATCACTCTTCTCTCCCCTGTCAGCCGTTGTGGGTGGAAAAACAGCTATTATATTTAAAGGTCTGATGACATGATTTTGACATTTTTTAGCATGTTGTGTAAACCCAAAAGTCATTGTCGATGATATCTCTCTCTCTCTCTCTATATATATATATATATATATATATATATATATATACAGTATATACGGTATATATATATATGGTGTGGCAACCTGGGAAGTGCATAATGGTTTACCACCTTAGACAGGAACAAAGGACGCAAAGTTAACCTTTTGTGTGTGAGAAGTTTCTAGATGCCCTAGTAAGATAACAGGGAGGTGTCAAGGATGAATGGACTGACTGCAGTCGGACGGGGAGATTATCTTTTGTGTGTGAGAAGAGTCTAGAAGGAGATTATCTTTTGTGTGTGAGAAGAGTCTAGAAGGATGTCATGTTATTTAAGGGAAGAGTTCCTACTTGTATGCCATTCTGTCTATGCTCCTTGTGAGAGTCGTGTAATAAACCGCCTGAACCAAATCCGCCTCATTATTTACACGCTCCACTATATATATATATATATATAAAATATTTACAACCACACCTACATAAACTAGTTATCAAAAAACCACAGCCGCTGACTGGACAATGGTGCCGTCCACCAAATGAAGGGCGGCACCACCATGATGTAAGAGACAGAATGGATGTTGGTGTTGACTGGAATGACAGCAGCTTTGTAGCTCACAGTTTCTCTGGTTTCTTGTTTTAATTTTACAGCTATGCCTTTGCGTTGTGTCGCAGGCTTAGATAAACAGCAGGCTGTGAAAGACCACATCACACGCTTCAGCTCCAACTGTCATAAGCCTCCTCGTGCGCTTTTACGCAGGAGGAGCGCACGAGGAGGGGAAGGATTAATGGATTTACGTGCAGCTTTGACCTACTTTCTGTGATCGCATGCTGACGCTCACTGGTCTGGCCACGTCCCCTCTATCATTATCACCAGCTGATTCAAACTCCCGCTGATCATCTTTCCCGGTCCTCGTCCAGGTGCTTTTCATCACACCATCACCAGCAGTGCGTGTACTTAGCGGCCGTTTGCCAGTCACGCACTGCTGGTCCATAATAATGTCATCTGTGCTGTTCGTTTGCCAGTATTTTCAGCATTCTCACAACGTGTTAGTCACTCCATGTTCACCGTGGTTCTCGTGCATCCTTGAAGCGATGTCGGCTCTGGGGCGCACCTGTGGTTAACACGTCTCCTCTCATTTGTTCTCTGGGCGATGCCGGCCCCTGAATGCCATCAGTAAGTGTGTTTGTGTTTTTTGTACATCTTCACCTTTTTGGGAATTGTCTATCTTTCTGTATTAAATGTGCTGTGGTGAACCCTGCATGTAAAGCCTCGTTATTTCAATCTCCCTCTCTGTGCCCTGTGTAAGAGCGCACGAGGGGTCATGATGAATGGATTTACACGCAGGATTCACCAGATAATACATAATACATTTTTTTCTTTATTTATTTATGCAGGGACATGCACAATATACATTGACCTTAAAGGGGAAAGACGCATTGTACCAGGTTATAGCACAAGTGCTAATTTCCACCTGTAGTCCCTGGGCAGGCTGGTGTTAGCATTAAAAAACATACATTTGCTAAAACTACAAGTGAGTATTTAAAAAACTAAAACCAAACACTGATTAAAAAACTAAAACCAAGCATTGCTAAAAACTAAAACAAACATTAATAACATTGATAAGAACCCAAAACATTGATAAGAACTAAAACATACAATAATACATTTTTATAACTCCATCCATATAAACAATTTTTCACATCCAACCACTGACTCTTATTGGTCCCACTGTCATCATCACACACTAACATCTTTACATCACAGTACATTATGGACACAGGTTTGCTTAGAGATTAACTGTTTTTTCACCAAGCGCGAAAATGTGTGATAGTCTGTTACTGCAAGTAACTCCGTTGGTAACATGTTCCACTGTCGCATAGCCACACACGAAAATGTTGAATTTGCTAATGTTGTCTTGTGCTTAGGAATCCTGCACTCACCGCGTGCTGTTGATCGAGTTGTCTGAGATGTATTTACAGAACTTAATGAAACAAACCTTTTTAAGGGAGGAGCAGCAGAGTTATGGATTACCTTAAACAAAAGACACACATTTGTATACATGATTAAATTTTCAAAGCTCAACAAGTTATATTTGGACAGGATTGGGCAGTGATGGAACGTTCGTCTTTTCTTGTCATGAATCTTGATAGAATACTTGTATAATGATTCCAGAGGCCTCAGGGCAGATTTACACACCTGTGACCAACTGGTCATACAGTAAAGAAAATGTGGAATTATCATAGCATTTAGATACATACTTGATGCTTCAGTAGACAGTGAATTTCTGATATGTTTGAAATTAGCACAATTAAATTTGACCGTGTTTGTCATCTTTTTAATGCGTTTTTTAAAGCTTAAATTTGAGTCAAGTGTAACACCTAAATATTTAAATTCAGTCAAATTCTTAATTTTTTGTCCTTCTATCAAGATATGACAAGAATTCTTGGATTTGTAGCAATTTATAAAAAACACTGACAGTTTTATCGATGTTTAAGGTTAAACAAAAATTCCTCAACCAATGTGAGACTTTCTCCATTTCCTGTGTTAATTTTTCAGTCACCTCTTCAGTCGTTTTACCATGAGTATATACCACAGTGTCGTCAGCATACATAATTATATTTGCATTACACACAGAAGGGAGATCATTAATATATAATGTAAACAGCAAAGGCCCTAAAATAGAGCCCTGCGGTACACCCATACTGCATGCTTTTAACCCCTTGCACTCCGGTCAATTTTCCTAAAAACGCCAAAAAATAATGTGCCCAAAGTAAATCGAAAGCTGTTATTCAACCCTTTGCAGCATCTTCATGGGGTTGGTCTCGATTAAAAGAAAACACTTTGAATTTTTTGGCAAAAAAAACATGATCTCTCTAAGTGCTCCAGCCACTGAGTTACAGTCATCTAAACATAGTGAACTTGAAGAAAATAAATTTCGCCTGGGTGTTTTTTTGGATACAAATGCTTGCAAATAACACAGCTTCAGATCCGGGCTGGAAAATGCAACAGAAATGTAGAACCAAGTGTTATCCAGCTGAGGTCCAAATTTTGTAACAATACCACAAAAAATGAATATATTACACAGCTTTGTTCTCAGGCTGTTCCCAGGCGTTTTGGAACTGTGCCAAATTGTGCCAAATGGCACAGTTTGGAAAAACATCTATAACTTTTGAATGATTCAACATAGAAGCGTCATTTTGGGCTCAAATGAAAGGTCACATTCAGGGCTGTGTGTGTGTGTGTGTGTGTGTGTGTGTGGGGGGGGGGGGGTTGTCCCCCCACCCCACCCGCTACAGAGGACGGAGATCAGCCCTCGCTACATGACGGATTACACTCGGATGTGGCATGTTTCCACAGCAACGCTGTCACCGCGGCTTCCCCCCCCCCTCGCTACTGTGTGTGTGTGTGTGGGGGGGGTTGTCCCCCCCCCCTCGCTACAGAGGACGGCCATCGGCCATCGCTACATGACGGAATAGACTCATATGCCTATGTGGCGACCGCTGCGCAATCACCGCGGCTTCCCCCCGCAGACCGGGGGGCGTTCGGACCGTGAACGCCTCCCCCCGCTCCTCTTCTGCAGCGGGGGGGCGTTCACGGTCCGAACACGGCAAATGAACCGTTTATCGCGGCGCACGCACTTCGTGCGCCGTACAGTTGTAATTTACCGATTGGTCAAAAGTCATTTTGGGATTACAATTTTCAGGGATAAATAATAACTTAGCTTATAACACCTTACCTCTTCACAGCCACATTGTCCTGGTGAACTGCTCTTCCCCATTGTCAGACGAACGCGACGCTGGTCCGCTCGTGGATCCCGGTCAAAACATAATTCCATTATTGCGGTTTTGGTGAATGATTTACGACCTTTGTCGTCTGCCTCCGTCGGTCTATGATGACGGAAGAGAATCCTAAACTTCTGGTTCCGGGTGAGGACGAGTGAGGACGCACAGGTAAAGGCTCCCAGTTCATCTCTGTTTAAAAGGCAGTTAAACGCAGTTAGAACGCAGTTTGGAGCTGGCGTTTTGAGCTTTTTTTGTTGCTGCCGCTGGAGAGTGAACCTGCTCGTGAGAAATAAGGAGAATTTACCAGTAGTGGCTGGTGAAGCTGGTGAAGCAATTGGCCCCGCACCCCTCGCCCCTCGCGCTCAGGGAAAACAAAGGGATTTCTCCCACGTGTTGTTTTTTTTTTTTTCCTACAATCAAAATCAGCGATCATTGGCCGGGATAATGGGTCCCAAGAGAGCTCTGCAAAATGAAGAGGTGGATGAAATAAAAAAAGCGCTGGATTTCTTGGCGGAAGAGATTTCCGCTGTAAAGACGCAGCAAAGAAGCATTCTGGACCTAGTGGAGGAAATAAAAGCGCTGCGGAGCCAGAACGCTGAGAAAGACAAGAGGCTGGCGTATCTGGAGAGCAGAATGGCGGAAATGGATCAGAACACTCGGGCGAACGACGTGATCATCACGGCGCTCCACATCAAACCCCGATCATACGCGAGAGCAGTGGCCGCAGACAGCAGTGGAGGTGAGCTGGAAGAGGAATCCGCTGAGCAACAAGTGTCGGCCTTCATGCCGTCGAAAGGAATTCAGCTGGACTGCAACAACATTGAGTCCTGCCACCCTCTGCCCAGGAAAAGTGGCGACAAACCGGCTGTGATCATGAGGTTTGTGAACAAAAAACACAAGACTGCGCTACTGAAACAAGGTAGGAAGCTAAAAGGAACAAACATTTACATAAACGAGCACCTCACGAAAGAAAACGCAGAAATAGCCAGGAAAGCAAGATACATGAAAAAGCAGAAAAAGATTCAAAACACCTGGACATCAAACTGTAAAATATACATCAAATTAAACGGATCGCCTGAAGAAGCCAAGGTCATTAACATCCGTAATATTATGGAACTGGACAAATATCAATGAATATTATGAACTGGAGTCACAGCAACAATTCAGACAACTGTAGGACACTGAAAGATTTTACTCATCTGCAACAAAACATTCAACAACATGAATCAAAAAAAATCAACAAACAGGAACAACAGGAACTGAAAGTTTTTGAATACACAGATCACAACCCACAGGACGTAGAATATGACATAGACCCTGATAATAATTTTTTTAACTCAATCAATAATGACTGTAATTATTACACAGATGAACAGTTTAACACAATGGTCACATCTGATTTCAATATTTCTATGATCCACTTCAACAGCAGGAGTCTCTATGCAAATTTTAATAACATTAAAGATTATTTACATCAGTTTAAAGAGCCCTTCAATATTGTGGCAATATCAGAGACGTGGCTCAGTGAAGAGAAAGGAGTGGATTTTACCATGGATGGCTATGAATTAAATTATATAAATAGAAAAGTGAAAAAAGGATGAGGAGTTGCAATTTATGTTGACAAGAGCTTGAAATACAAGGTTGTTGAAAATCTGACAGTAACTGTGGATGATTTATTTGAATGTATTACAATAGAAATCTGTCTGGACAATGTGAAGAATGTAGTAGTGAGCTGTGTATATAGAACACCTGGATCAAACATTGACTTATTTAAGGACTGGATGGAAAAAATGTACGCAAAACTAACTCATAAAGTTATGTTCATCTGTGGAGATTTCAATATAGATCTGATGAACTCAAAACAACATAGTTTGACAGAAGAATTTATCAACACAATGTACAGCATGGGCTTACATCCAACAATTACCGGACCTAGCAGAATCACGTCACACAGTGCCACACTAATAGATAACATATTCACAAACATTATGGAAAATAATATCAGGAGTGTGCTTTTATTGAATGATATCAGTGACCACCTGCCGATTTTTGTTGTCTATCAATGTGATTATAGGAAGAAAAAGTATACCAAAAATATTAAATATAAAAGAATAAGAACCGAAGAATCAATGTATTTACTGACAAAGGAATTATTAATACAAGATTGGAAGATAGTTTATAATGAAAATGACATAAATAGAGCATATGATAAATTTTTACAAATATTTCAATCATTGTACAATAAATACTGTCCTATAAAACAATACAGTGACAGACAACAAAAAAAAATATTCCTTGGGTCACCAAGGGGTTGATAAATGCATGTAAAAATAAGAATACATTATAAAAACAATTCATTAAATGCAGAATGGTGGAAGCTGAGATCAAATATAAAAGATATAAAAATAAGCTTACTACTATAATGAGGACCTGTAAGAAAGAATATTACAACAGAATACTAGAGGATAACAAAAATAACATAAGAGGAATATGGCAAGTACTCAATGGGATTATTAGTAATCGTCCTAAGAATGCAAATTATCCAGAATATTTTATCGAAAATGGCAGTTTGATAAATAATATGGAAGATGTGAGTCAGTGGCTTCAATAAATTTTTTATAAACGTTGGTCCTGAATTAGCAAAATCAATAGTGACACCAGAAACAAACCACAGTGGTTCTGTGAATGAAATAGAAGATAGAAATCCAAACACAATCTTTTTGGGTGCAGTTACTGAAAAGGAAATTATCGAGACTGTGAGTAAATTTAAGAACAAAAAATCAACGGACTGGAATGAAATTGACATGACAATAGTGAAAAAAGTAATTGAGGGAATTGTTAAGCCACTCACCCACATCTGTAACCTGTCATTTCAAACTGGTAAATTTCCAGACAAAATGAAAATAGCTAAAGTAATACCTCTACACAAAACAGGAGACAGTCATCGCTTCACAAATTACAGGCCAGTCTCTTTACTCTCACAATTCTCCAAAATACTTGAAAAAATCTTCACTAAGAGACTGCATGATTTCACTGAAAAACACAACCTCCTTACAGATAGCCAGTATGGTTTTAGAGCAGATAAATCTACATCTTTGGCACTGATCAAACTTATAGAAGAAATTACTAGTTGTATAGATAAAAAAAAAGGTTGCTGTAGGAGTATTTATAGATTTAAAGAAAGCTTTTGACACCATTGACCACAGAATACTACTAAGGAAACTGGAAAGGTATGGGATAAGAGGGATAGGACTGAGTTGGGTGGAAAGTTATTTAAGTAACAGACAACAATTTGTACAAATTGGAGAGCACAAATCACCCTTCATGGACATCACTTGTGGTGTGCCCCAGGGGTCAGTTTTGGGACCCAAACTCTTTATTTTGTATATAAATGACATATGCCAAGTATCAAAAATTCTGAAATTTATTTTGTTTGCGGATGACACAAATATCCTTTGCACTGGTGAGAATTTGCAGCAGGTTTTAGAGGTGGTCACAACTGAAATGGAAAAATCAACGCAGTGGTTCAACAAAAATAAATTATCTCTAAATCTAAAAAAAAAACAAAGATTATGGTGTTTGGAAATTGTAAAATAAATCATGAAATAATGGTAACGATAGATGATACCAGAATAGAAACAGTACAGGAAAATAAGTTTCTGGGGGTGACGCTAGACAATAAAATCTGCTGGAAACCTCACATCAGTCACATCCAGGCCAAATTAGCAAAATGTATAGGCATACTGGGGAAGACAAGACACATCTTGGACTATAAATCATTGGTCTTATTGTACAATTCACTGTTTTTACCTTATCTTAACTACTGTGTAGAAGTCTGGGGAAACACCTACAAGACCAACCTACAGTCAATATGCACATTACAAAAAAGAGCTATAAGGATAATAAACAATGCAGGATATAGAGACCATATCAATTCGTTGTTCTTAAAGTCACATGTCAAAGTTCATCGATTTAGTTAAATTTAAGACAGCACAAGTAATGTACAGGGCAATTAATAATCAACTCCCAACTAATATACAAATAATATTTAAAAAAAAGAGACAATGATCATAATTTGAGAGGAGACTTAAACTTTACAAAACCCAAGATACATACAACCAAGAAAAGTATGTGCATATCTGTCTGTGGGGTGGATTTGTGGAACAGTCTGGAGCCAGAACTGAAACTATGTACAAACAGAAATCAATTCAAAAAGAGGTACAAGCACCATTTGCTGAAAGGATATATGTTAGAAGGGTAGTATTTATATGTACGATTCATTATGTTCACTCTGGGACATTATGGGACACTATGGAATGGTGGGTGGGACAGCACTGTGTATATCTGTGTTGTTTGAGGCTGGTTTTGAAGTATGGACTTCATTGTATGTTAGAATGGATGGGTGTTAATGTTGATTTGTAAAAAATACAGTAAATTGTTTACTTGGGGTCTTAAAGGTGGTAATTTGTATAAAATTCACATGGGTGTATCTATGGAAAAGAGATGGAATTAATAAGTGTTCACTTCTTCCTTCTCCCTTTCGAACAGTGTATACTGTTACTTTATTGCATTTGCCATTTGCTTGTTTTTGTTACATTTTTGTGTTCGAAATAAACTATCTATCTATCTAAACGTCTATTCTGCTGGAATGAGTGCAGGTCGCACTTGTGGGTGTTCTCCGTGCTGCTGGATCTGTAGCAGGTTCTTCCAGCGTCCTTTTTTTCATCTGCTGTAACAGTAAGTCTCTCTTCACCCAGCCCGAACTTCTGTTCTTCAATTGGCTCCTGCATTCACAGTAGGCGGGTCCTCCTTCCTAGGTTTTCATTCATTGGTTCTTCAAGGTTTCAGAAACCCAATTCAAGGCTCTTATTAGTCGAATGAGAGGTCAATCAGATGAACTAATCTGTTCGCGGCTGTGTCTGCAGCTTTTATTTTCAGTGCGCGCTTGGAGGCAACACCACCTACATCACCACCATCAGGATCATGCGTCCGAGAGCGCACGAGGGCGCACCAGAGCGCCCTCGTGCGCACTAGGACGCAGAGACTTGCCCGTCCGCGGTACAACGGAGCGCAAGAGGTTAAGGGAGATGTAACATTATTTACAATTACACACTGCTGTCTGTCACTGAGGTATGACCTTATCCAATTTTGTGTATTTTTATGAAGGGAGAATTGTGATAATTTGTTTAAAAGTAACTCATGGTTAACTGTATCAAAAGCCTTTCGCAAGTCAAGAAAAACAGCCCCCAGTACCCCTCCCCCATCCAGACTGGATTTGATGTTTTCTAATAGATAGCAGCATGCTGTTTCAGTGGAATATCCTTTCCTGAAACCAAACTGAAAGGGGTTAAGTGCTGCCATGGAGTCAAGGTGGTCCACCAGCTGTTGTGCTACAGCTTTCTCCAAGCCTTTGGAAATTGTTGGGAGTACGCTGATGGGTCTGTAATTTGCGACCTGGAGCTTATCACCTGATTTGTACACTGGCCGTACAATGGCTGTTTTCAAAACTGTGGGAAAGGTACTCTCATTTATGGATTGATTTATATTTTTTGTTAATACTGGTGTTAAAATTTCTTTGTGTTCTTTCAGAAAAGCTGTATCCATTCCAAATATGTCTTTAGCTTTACTATTGTTAAGATTGGATATGATTTTAGAGATATTCCCTTCATCTACATTACTCAATATAAAAGAATGAGCATCACAGTGGAATTCATGAATGCAGTTTGGCTTAAAAAACTCTTTGCCAATTGTGACACAGAGTTTATAAAATAATCATTAAAATGTTTTGCCAGCTCAGTGTTGCTATTTTGGATAACAGAATTTATTTTTAGCTTTAAGTCATCACATCTTGGTTTTTCTTTTCCCAATAGCTTATCCATGCTTCTCCAAATAAGTTTATTGTTGCCTTTTGCATCCTTTATTATATTGAGAAAAAAGTTAGCCTTTGCTTTTCGAAGTTGTATAGTGACTTTATTTCTCAAGCTTCTATAAGTGTAATGATCAGGGGTTAGCCCTGACTTAAGTGTTAAACCATGGCAGTGTCTTTTTATTGGACTTTCTTTGTTTCAATTTTGTATATTTTGCAATAATATATATTTTTTAATGTATATTTTTTTTTTTTTTTTTTTTTTTTTTTTTTCTCTCGGCGCCACACCAGTCGGCTGCCTTTTGCAACAGCGGCTCGATTCCGAGTCTTTTTCCCTTCCTCTCTCTTTTGATCCGTCTTTTTTTTCACCCCACTTATATCACGGACACACAGATCGTCCTAAATGTCTCCTGAGCCGGTGGACGGAGCCACTGTTTATAGCAGGATACGATACAGCAGAGAACAGCTGCTAGCATTCAACCGCCACCCGGTCCCATTGGAAAAACTCGACATACCGAGAGAACTGAGGCGAAAACGCCACGGCTGCCGGGCTGGAGTAAGGCGGAGGACAAAAAATATAAGGTACAGACCCTCCCTTCCATCTGTTGTCATGGGAAATGTACGGTCGATACTGGGAAAGTTAGATGAGCTAGCGGCTATCTCCCGTTATGATAGCACATACCGGGAGTGCTCTCTCCTTTTGTTTACTGAGACGTGGCTAACTGAACTAGCAGCAGATGCTAACATTGAGCTGGAGGGTTTTCACATGATACGAGCTGACCGAACACCAGACAGTGGCAAGGCTAGGGGCGGTGGAGTGATAATGTATGTTAACAACAACTGGTGCAGACCGGGACATATCACTGTTAAACAACGACACTGCAGCAAAGACATTGAGTTGCTAGCTGTTAGCATGAGGCCTACATATCTCCCGAGAGAACACTCACACGTGATCTGCATTGTTGTTTATGCAAATCCGACGGCGAACGCTGGGACAGCACGTGACGTCATCCATTCAGTAACCAGCAGGCTGCAGACAGAACACCCAGATGCTCTTCTCCTCATCTCAGGCGATTTCAACCATGTTTCACTGTCTCCCATTCTACCCACGTTCACCCAGTATGTCACATGCCACACTAGAGACAATAAAACACTGGATTTATTCTACGCAAACACTAAGGAGGCGTACACCTCATCACAACTCCCCCCACTCGGGAGATCGGATCACAACTTGGTTCATCTCCGGCCGGTGTACAAACCCCTAGTGCACAGACAACCTCCGGCCATGCACACTGTGGAGTTATGGTCTGAGGAGACAATGGACACTCTAAAGGACTGTTTTGAAGCCACCGCCTGGAAGCAGCTCTGCGATCCACATGGTGAGGACATCGATGGCCTCATTCACACCTTCACGGGCTACCTCAGCTTCTGTGTGGACAAATCCGTTCCCACCAAGACCATACGGCGTCACTCAAACAACAAACCCTGGATCAACCCTGAGATAAAAACACTTCTGAGAGAGAAGAAGAGGATCTTCAGGTCTGGGAACAGGGAGATGCTGAAGTCCGTACAGAGGGAGCTGAGGAGAAAGATCAGAGAAGGCAAGGACAGCTTCAGGAAGAAGATGGAGGACAAGCTGCAACAGAGCGACATCAGCGGGGTCTGGAGAAACCTCAAAACCATCTCGGGGCTCCAGAATACCTCCCCACAGGCCACAGGGGGCAGGGAGTGGGCGAACAACCTGAATCTGTTTTTCAATAGATTTGACCAACCGCCCTCCCCCCTGACTGCACAACAACCACTGCTGCCTCTAAAGAAATCAAGTCCTGCTGCCCACTCCCCACTCCACCAACACCCCCCCACTCCCAACACACAGCCCCCCATCCTGACCCTGACCAGGACCCAGGTGAGGACGGAGCTGAGGAAGATCAAGGCGAGGAAGGCGCCGGGACCGGACGGCATCAGCGCAAAGCTCCTCAAGTCCTGTGCAGACCAGCTGTGTGGGATTGTGACGTATATCTTCAACATGAGCCTGAAACTGGGGAGGGTACCACAGCTGTGGAAAACATCTTGTGTGGTACCTGTACCAAAAACTTCCCACCCCAAAGACCTGAACAGCTACAGACCGGTGGCCTTGACGTCCCACTTGATGAAGACCCTGGAGAGACTGCTCCTTGCTCACCTCCGCCCCCTGGTGGAACCAGCGATGGATCCACTCCAGTTCGCCTACCAGCATGGCATTGGGGTGGAGGATGCGGTGATCTTCCTCCTTCACCGTTCTCTGTCCCACCTGGAGAAGCCCGGGAATATGGTGAAGATCATGTTCTTTGACTTCTCCAGTGCTTTCAACACCATCCAACCGATGATCCTGAAGGACAAGCTGCTGCGCGCAGGGGTGGACCAGCACCTGTCATCATGGATCCTGGACTACCTCACGAACCGGCCTCAGTTTGTGAGAACCCGGGACTGTGTGTCCGACACGATCATCAGTAGCACGGGGGCCCCCCAGGGAACGGTGCTGGCTCCCTTCCTGTTCACTCTTTATACTGCGGACTTCTCACACAACACAACACACTGCCATCTACAGAAGTTCTCTGATGACTCTGCGATCGTTGGCCTCATCTCCAATGGAGATGAAGCTGAGTACAGAGGGCTTATCCAGGACTTCGTGGACTGGTGCCATCGGAACTGCCTCCAGATCAACGCGAGGAAAACTAAGGAGCTGGTGGTGGACTGCCGCAGGCATGGGCAGCCCCTCACAGTACCAGTAAATATACAGGGAACAGACATCGAGATGGTGACATCCTATAAGTACCTGGGTATTCATCTGAACAATAAACTAGACTGGTCACACAATACTGATGCACTCTACAAGAAGGGACAGCGCAGGCTGTTCCTGCTGAGGAGACTCAGGTCTTTTGGTGTACAAGGGGCGCTGCTGAAGTCATTCTATGACACGGTGGTGGCATCAGCCATCACTTTTGGAGTGGTCTGCTGGGGCAGTGGCATTACTGCAGCCGATAGGAAGAGACTGAACAAACTGATTAAGAAAGCTAGCTCTGTCCTGGGGCAGCGCCTTGATCCGATGGAGGAGATAGGAGAGAGAAGGACGGTGGCTAAACTGTCATCTCTGCTGGAGTCCGAGTTCCACCCTATGCAGGACATACTGAATGCACTGAGGAGCTCATTTAGCAGCAGACTACATCATCCCAGGTGCACAACCGAGAGGTTTCGTAGGTCCTTGCTACCAACGGCTGTCAGACTGTACAACCTAAGCAGGGCTGCTCGCAGAGATAGCAAAAAGACGTAACAAACTAATAGTTTTTTGAATGCAAAAGATGCAATAGACTTACACAATGGTCCCCTCCGGCATACAACTAGGAACTTACCGGTCGCTATGGAGGGTGAGAATATGTATGGGCACATAATCATACCATGTAGGATAACTAAGTAGACGGTTATGCTGTTTCATTCCATCTAGCAACAATGCTCTGCACTGTGTGTGTTTATATATTTACATATTTATTCCATCTAGCTACAATGCTCAGCACTGGGTGTGTTTATATATTTATATATCTACATATTATTCCATCTAGCTACATTGCTCCGCACTGTGTGTGTTTATATACTTGCATATTTATTCCACCTAGCTGCAATGCTCCGTACTGTGGGTGTTTATATATTTACATATTTATTCCATCTAGCTACAATGCTCTGCACTGTGTGTTCATATATTCATATATTTATTCCATCCAGCTACAATGCTCTGCACTGTGTGTCTGTGTGTGTGTGTATATATATATATTTTATAGTAATACGTACATATGTATATTAGCTGCTCTTGCTTGCTTGTTTTTTTTTCTTGCCTTCTGATTGTTGCTCTGAGTGTTGCTATCCCTGTGCTGTTGCAATCCTGGAACTTCCCCGTTGTGGGACTAATAAAGGCTTATCTTATCTTATCTTAATATCTGTTATAGCTGTTGTAATATTTCTGCATGACTGATCACAGGTTTTGTCATTTTGAAACTTATGTTTATTTTGCTTAAGTCATTCTCAAGGAAGATTTGATTTTTCTTTGGAATGTGAGAAATTTTAGATGATTTTTTAATTTGCTGTTGATCCCTATACCTTAGTTTGTTTAATTTTCTGGCTACTAAAGTAAGATTATGGTCTGACAAACCTGTTATCAAATTATATGTTTTGGTTACCCTATCCGGCTTATTACTAAAAATTAGGTCAATCAAAGTTTGTGAATTTTTAGTCAGTCTTGTAGGTTTATTTATTAATTGTGTCATTTGTGTAGAATTGGTAATATCTTTTAGCTTTCTCCTTCGTGCTTTATCAAGCCAGTTTATATTAAAATCACCCATTAGCAATATTTCCTTTCTTTCATATTTCTTTAAGATTTCGGCCAAACCAGAGTAAAAGTCATTAGTTGCATTTGGTGGGCGATACACAGCGAATACAATGAATGACATTTGGGGAGATAGCCTTATTATGACCCCGACACATTCCAGAGTTTGATCGGAGGTGTCTATCTGGTAACTGTCAATGCAGTCTTTAACGTAAATCAAAACCCCGCCCCCTTTTCCTTTCCCTCAGTCTCGTCTGTAAACATTGTATCCAGGGATTGTAAACACAGATAGAGGAGTCATAGTGTTCATCCAAGTTTCTGTAAGACACGGGTATGACGCTGCATATGTTTAAATGCCCTCCAAATATTCCCTTTGGCTTTGTTTGCGGGTTCCACAGTACAGATGCATGATTGACAGTTTGAAAAAGTTTGGTTTTGTGTTGTCTGAAGGCAACGGCCGTCTGTAACGAGTTTAGTTGGTTACAGCAGCTGTTGTTGTTTGTCGTCTTAGACACATGGCGTGCGTTACCTTGAAACACTGTGATGGAACCATTTCGGATACAGGTCACTGGTGCTGCTGCTGCTGCTGTAATTACCTGCCGCAGCTGCTGGCCGTCCACCGGTCCGGGGTTCAGATGAACGTCTCCACAGAGCAGTAAAATAATGCAGAGTAAAGCATAAATACATAATGATAATACCTAATTTACCTAAAGATATTACCTAAAGATAATACCTAATAAACCCGATGCCTAAGCCACAGAGAACACACTGCTATGATTTTATTGAAAAATCAGGTTTAAATAAATTATATTTATGAACAAATAATTTGTTCCAATATCTGTAACAAAAGCATAACACTCGGTGTTTCCCTGCCGTGTGTTTGTCGCTGCTGCTGGGGCGGGCATGTGTGCCTCTCCACTGTCACTCTCTGAGTCTGACTCGCTAGGCACGATGCCCACTTGGCACGGCTCAAACCTATACGGTCTGATGCCCCCAGATTCTTCATTGTCACCCCATTCTTTGGAACTATAATCGTCTGAATATTGGACAACACAAACCAATTCCAGACTACATGCGCTGGAACCATCGTCGATGTTTTCTACAGCTTCCATCCTGTGTGTACAATGGGCAGCCAAGCGCTGTGTTCTGTCGATGACGTTTCAACATGGCCGGGGGGTTTTCCAGCCACTGACGCAATTAGTGATGTGGCGCTCATGAAAACGTTGGATATTCGCGTGAAAAAAAGCCTGTTTGACTTAGAACTGCACAGACCAACCTATTTCGTCATATTGTATTATGTGTTGAAAAATTAGATGAAGTCAAAAATGTGTCATCAGACCTTTAAACAGATACAGTATATTGTAGCTGCTTAAGCAAGTCCTTGCACTGCCATTTTGCTAGCTAGGATCCTCTGCATTGTGGGTGGAATCTAACATCCAATCAAAAGACGTAAAAATGCCAGAGTTCTCGGATGTCTTCTATGCGTACCCCTGGACATACAGAAGACATCTGATTGGTTAAAGCAACAAGATAAGTTTAACATGTAGAGAGACTGGGTTAATCATCTCAGACTGGATGCAGAGGGTAAACAGAGAAGGACAATGGCTAGGGAGATCATGGTGAGATAGCAGGAAGAAGGAGTTGGGGGGGAGAAAGGATGAATGTATTGTGATGTGAGATGTCATGCAGATGTGAGACGGGCGGTTGGTATAAAAGGAGAACCCATGGTGTATTGAGACATGCTTTTTCTGTGTATGATTGATGTGAGAGTGAATAAAGTCGTCTGCTACATGAATCAGTCTCGTTATTTACACTCTCCACACTGGTGACCCCTTGACAAATTATGGAACACGAGGCAAGAACCCCGGAGTCGGCCTGGACGGGAAGCCCCAGTGACGTGGCAAGCATCCCAGAGACGGCCCGGACGGGAACCCCCAGCAACGCGTGCGCTGTTTTGGTCAAACTACCGGATTTTTGGCTGCACAACCCATGGTCTTGGTTCCACCACACCGAGGCTCAGTTTGCCCTCCGGGGAACAACGGCAGACAACACCAAATATTACTATGTGGTCGCAGCGCTGGATGCTCGCATGTCTCAGCAAGTAGCGAGCCTGCTCCAACAGCCTCCAGCCCACAACAAATACGAGGCTCTCAAGGGCGCGCTGACCTGGTGCTACACGCTCTCGGACTGTGAGAGAGCGGAGAGGCTCCTGAGGCGCTCCGAGTTAGGAGATGGGTCGGTGGTCGAACTGATGGAGAAGATGTTGGCGTTAATGGGCACAGACGACGGGCATTTTCTGTTTGCCCACCTTTTCCTCCGGAACCTCCCAACAGAGGCGAGAGCGGTTCTTGCCAATTCGCCGTTGCTAGCCGCGCGTGACTACCGTGTGCTAGCCCAGGAGGCAGATCGGATCATTCTCACCACCAGAGCCCTCACAGTGAACGCGGCGGCGTTCGAACCCAGCGAGACAACCAGCGGAGGCGAGGAGTCACCGATGGTAGCGGCAGTGGGGGCCAGGAAGCGCCAGAGAGACACGCTCTGCTTCTACCACCGCCGCTTTGGAGAGAACGCACGCAGATGTGCGCCACCGTGCCAATTCAAGTGCTCGGGAAACGCCAAGGCCGGCAGTCGGTAACAGCTGCGACCGCCGGTGAAGAGAACAAGCTGCTCTACGTGACGGACTCACGCTCGGGGAGACGCTTCCTCGTGGACACCGGAGCCCAGAAGAGCATCATCCTGCTGTCCTACGCCGACCGGCTAGCAGGACCTAGCGGCCCCGGGCTGGTAGCCATAAACGGCTCGGGCATTAAGACTTTTGGTGAGAGAACACTGACTTTATCCCTACACGGCCGTATGTACGAGTGGACTTTTGTCATAGCGGCACTGAGTTTCCCAATCCTGGGAGCTGATTTTCTGTGTGCACATGGGTTACTAGTTGATGTTGCTAACTGGCGCCTGGTTAATGCACTGTCTTTTGATTCTCTCCCCTGTACAGCTTGAGGGGCCGGGCCAATAACACAAGCCAACGTCACAGCTCCAGGCAGTAAGTTCCACACACTGCTCACTCAGTTCCCAGCACTCACGGTCCCGACGTTTTCGGTGGCCATCGCTAAACACGGGGTGGAACACTTTATCACCACCACCGGGCCGCCCGTTTTCGCACGACCTCGGCACTTGGACGCAGCTAAACTGGCCATAGCGCGCGAGGAGTTTGGCAACCTGGAAAGGCTGGGCATCATCAGGCGATCGAACAGCCCATGGACATCCCCGCTACACATGGTCCTTAAGGCCGAGGGATCGTGGCAACCGTGCGGTGATTTCCACAGATTGAATAACGCCACAGCGCACGACCACTATCCGATTCCCCATATTCAGGATTTTTCCGTTGACCTCGCCAGAGCACACATTTTTTCTAAAATAGACCTGGTCCGCGGTTACCACCAGGTCGCAGTGCACACGGAGGACATACCCAAAACAGCGGTAATAACTCCATTTGGCTTGTTTGAGTTTTTACGCATGCCCTTCGGATTAAAAGGAGCGGCAGAGACATTCCAACGCATGATGGATACGGTGTTGCGCAATCTCCCATTTGCGTTCATCTACCTGGATATCATCCTGGTGGCCAGTGCGTCCGAGGACAAACACATAACCCACCTCAGGACGGTTTTCCGGAGGTTGGAGGAGCACGGGTTAATAATCAACCTGGCAAAATGCCAGTTCGGCATGACGGAGATTGATTTTTTGGGGCACCGCGTCTCACCGGAGGGAGCGATACCCTTGCCCGACAAAGTGCGCGCCGTGGCGAATTTTCCTCGGCCTGAGATGGTCAGGGCGCTGCAAGAATTTTTGGGGATGGTTAACTTTTATAACCGGTTCCTCCCCTGCGCAGCTCAACTCATGCAGCCATTGTACGCCCCACTCAAGAGACGGAAACCCACGGATAGAGTCGAATGGACTCCGGAGTGAGAGCAGACGTTCTCTGAGGTTAAAACAGCCCCGGCTAACGCTGCACTGTTGGCGCACCCAGACCCGGCGGCCCGGATAGCGCTCACTACCAACGCCTCGCACGTGGCCATAGGGGCCGTCGTGGAGTAGCGTGTCGCCGGTTCTTGGCAGCCGCTCGCTTTTTTCAGCAGGGCTTTGCACGACAGTGAGCGTAAATACAGCGCGTTCGACAGAGAGTTGCTGGCTCTCCACCTGGCCATACGCCACTTCCAGTTCTGGCTGGAAGGGCGCAGCTTCACCGCGTTCGTGGACCACAAGCCGCCAACATTCGCGATGGCCAAGGTTTCGGAACCATGGTCGGGCCAGCAGCAGAGACAGCTGGCCGCGATCTCAGAGTTTACGACCGATATTCAGCATGTGTCAGGTAAACTGAATGTGGTAGCGGACTGCCTCTCGCGTGCAGTAGTGGCCCCGGTCTGCGTGGGGATAGATTATACAGCCATGGCCGCAGAGCAGATTGGCGAAACGGATGTGTGCGCGCTCCAGTCTGGACCAACAGGGTTAAGGCTGGAGAGCAGAGTACTGCAAGACAGCAAGCCCCCCCTAATCTGCGACGTCTCCACGGGACGCCCGCGCCCGGTGGTCCCAGTCGCTTGGCGCCGCCGCGTGTTTGAGTCAGTTCACGCTCTGGCGCACCCAGGAGTGAACGCGTCAGTCAAAATGGTGGGAGAGAAGTTCGTGTGGCCAGGCCTGCGCAAACAAGTGAAAGAGTGGGCTGCAGCCTGCGTAGCGTGCCAACGAGCCAAAGTACACAGACACACGAAGGCTCCCTTGGAGCCGTTTCGTATACCGGCTAAGAGGTTCGACCATGCTCACGTGGACCTCGTGGGCCCCCTCCCGCCATCGCAAGGGTGCATGCACCTTCTGACAGTGGTGGACCGCACCACACGCTGGTCAGAAGCAGTCCCGCTGGCGGCAACCATGTCTGCGGACGTGGCGCGCACTTTTTTGGCGACATGGGTGGCGCATTTTGGAATCTCGTCGGACATCACGTCCGATAGGGGCCCTCAGTTTGTTTCAGACCTCTGGTCCACGATGGCCCGTAGCCTGGGTGTTGCAATTCATTGCACAACCGCGTACAACCCACAGGCCAATGGGTTATGCGAGTGTTTTCATAGGTCACTGAAAGCAGCGCTCAGGGCTTCGCTGACGGATGCAAATTGGGTAGACCGGTTGCCGTGATTCATCAGAGCAGCCACACGGGCAAATCGAAGTCCCCCCCCTCGCCACGGCCCACCCGCAGACAGACACACCCCCGGGAGCCCCTCACCGGCACAGCAGCGCCGCGGAGGCGGTAAACCCCCGTTACAGCAGATATGGGAGGAGACTGAAGCCAAAAGGACATGAGGACTGAAACTCGGTCTGAGATTCTGGGGGGGGCCGTGTAGAGAGACTGGGTTAATCATCTCAGACTGGATGCAGAGGGTAAATAGAGAAGGACAATGGCTAGGGAGATCATGGTGAGATAGCAGGAAGAAGGAGTTGGGGGGAGAAAGGATGAATGTACTGTGATGTGAGATGTCATGCAGATGTGAGATGGGCGGTTGGTATAAAAGGAGAACCCATGGTGTATTGAGACATGCTTTTTCTGTGTATGATTGATGTGAGAGTGAATAAAGTCGTCTGCTACATGAATCAGTCTCGCTATTTACACTCTCCACAAACAGTTAATTTAACCTACAGAGCTGCACTGTTAATTCCTGAAGGCCCAAGGCAGATTTGCTTGACCATAGCAACACAGATGGCTGAAACATGATTGGACAAAAACTCTAACATTCATTACACTACTGGAAGGAGTGCAACCAAGAGAAAAGCTACAAAATGAAGAGAATAGACTATTGGGAATAACTTAATACATCCTCATGGAACAAATATAAGAATGTAGGTTGTAAATGTAATTCTGATAGTGTTTAGGCCAGCAGAGAAGGCTTTGCTGGCCCTGAGGGTCCACCACTGGTGCATGATCATTCGTACACCAGAATGTACGTCAATTTCTAGGCACTTTTGAAAACTTAATTGTTGGCGCAGATTGGAAGCCGCGTTTCCGTGAGTCTGCCCCAGGGTAGCTGTACCTACAGTAGTAGCTTACCACTACCATTGTCTGTAGAGTGAATGAATAATGTATCCACTGTAAAGCGTCTTTAGGTGTCTATGAAAAGCGCTATATAAATCTGGTGCATCATTATTATTATTATTATAAATCAGCACCAATGTTTGTAAATTGTTGTCTTTAGTAACTGTTTCACACAGATGCTACACTATTAAATAAACACATTCATCAATAATGAATTCAAAGCAAATAAAGTGTTCAAACTAGTTCAGGTTATAAATGATATTCTAAAGAACGATAAGGTTGCTAGTGAAAAGTACCCATTAGGCTAGATTTCAGTTTTTCAAAACACGGGGTTTCTGTTGGTACTATTTCTGTGTGGTGATCTGCCACTGCAAAAAGTGAGCCGCCACGCTAAGAAAATAAATGAAAGAATGACACGCCACAAGCACGCATGCGAACAATGCATGCGAGTCACCCGCATGTCAGAATTCTGGAGTGCGCTGCCCGTGTGACAGTTTCAGTCAGTAGGCAGACCTACCGTCACTGTCTCAGAGACAAACCTGATTCCGCGTCAGAGCAAAACATGAGCTTATTTAGGTATTTTAAATGAGGAAAAAAAGTAGAAGTAAGAGGAAAGCAATGGAGGCATTTATCATAGTTTTAACTCACTGGTAACGGGAACAATAATGAGCCGCTTAGCAAACAGGTGTGGTTAGGTTTCATATGTAGGGTAATTGAGGGAAAGGCAAGGGTGACTAAATTGCTGAGGGTTTACTTAACCAACCACTACAATATTAACTAATTTATGGTCATTATTATGTACCTGGCAATTTAAAATGACCAAAACTCACAAAATCAGTGACTTTAATCTGTCAACATCTTCCTGCCTTCAGGCAAACTGAATCTGCCAACATCTGGATTTCAAAATATAGGTTTTTCCTGTCGTCTGGGTAGCGAGGCGAGTTCTTAAAAAAAAAAAAAATGTAAATATACAGTGGGGCCAAAAAGTATTTAGTCAGCCACCAATTGTGCAAGTTCTCCCACTTAAAAGATGACAGAGGTATCCAATTTTCATCATAGGTATACCTCAACTATGAGAGACAAAATGAGAAAAAAAAATCCAGAAAATCACATTGAAGGATTTTTAATGAATTAATTGGTAAATTCCTTGGTAAAATAAGTATTTGGTCACCTACAAACAAGCAAGATTTCTGGCTCTCACAGACCTGTAACTTCTTCTTTAAGAGGCTCCTCTGTCTTCCACTCGTTACCTGTATTAATGGCACCTGTTTGAACTCGTTATCAGTGTAAAAGACACCTGTCCACAATCTCAAACAGTCAGACTCCAAACTCCACTATGGCCAAGACCAAAGAGCTGTCAAAGGACACCAGAAACAAAATTGTAGACCTGCACCAGGCTGGGAAGACTGAATCTGCAATAGGTAAGCAGCTTGGTGTGAAGAAATCAACTGTGGGAGCAATTATTAGAAAATGGAAGACATACAAGACCACTGATAATCTCCCTCGATCTGGGGCTCAACGCAAGATCTCACCCCGTGGGGTCAAAATGATCAAGAGAACGGTAAGCAAAAATCCCAGAACCACATGGGGGGACCTAGTGAATGGCCTGCAGAGAGCTGGGACCAAAGTAACAAAGGCTACATCAGTAACACACTACGCCGCCAGGAACTCAAATCCTGCAGTGCCAGACGTGTCCCCCTGCTTAAGCCAGTACATGTCCAGGCCCGTCTGAAGTTTGCTAGAGAGCATTTGGATGATCCAGAAGAGGATTGGGAGAATGTCATATGGTCAGATGAAACCAAAATAGAACTTTTTGGTAAAAACTCAACTTGTCGTGTTTGGAGGAGAAAGAACACCATACCTACTGTGAAGCATGGGGGTGGAAACATCATGCTTTGGAGCTGTTTATCTGCAAAGGGACCAGGACGACTGATCCGTGTAAAGGAAAGAATGAATGGGGCCATGTATCGTGAGATTTTGAGTGAAAACCTCCTTCCATCAGCAAGGGCATTGAAGATGAAACGTGGCTGGATCTTTCAGCATGACAATGATCCCAAACACACCACCTGGGCGACGAAGGAGTGGCTTCGTAAGAAGCATTTCAAGGTCCTGGAGTGGCCTAGCCAGTCTCCAGATCTCAACCCCAGAGAAAATCTTTGGAGGGAGTTGAAAGTCCGTGTTGCCCAGCGACAGCCCCAAAACATCACTGCTCTAGAGGAGATCTGCATGGAGGAATGGGCCAAAATACCAGCAACAGTGTGTGAAAACCTTGTGAAGACTTACAGAAAACGTTTGACCTCTGTCATTACCAACGAAGGGTATATAACAAAGTATTGAGATGAACTTTTGTTATTGACCAAATACTTATTTTACCGAGGAATTTACCAATTAATTCATTAAAAATCATTCAATGTGATTCTGGATTTTTTTTCTCATTTTGTCTCTCATAGTTGAGGTATACCTATGATGAAAATTGGAGACCTCTCTCATCTTTTAAGTGGGAGAACTTGCACAATTGGTGGCTGACTAAATACTTTTTTGCCCCACTGCATATATAGAACTAGAAAAGCACTCGGAGAGCGCAGACCTCCGCCAAGCGCCACAGTTCCCCCCCATACAGTGTTTGTGTGTACGTTTTCAGATTCCTTGACCATGAAAACATAATACTAGCAATTGGATTCACAATGATAGGATTAGTGGTTCAGTAGTAAAAGCATTACCTCCTTGGCGGAGGTAATAAACTGAAGTGTTGCTGTTGTGTCCATCTCCATACTCCCAGGCTGCGGGCATTGTAATTCATCGCACAACTGCGTACAACCCACAGGCCAATGGGTTATGCGAGCGTTTTCATAGATCACTGAAAGCAGCACTCAGGGGTTCACTGACGGATGCAAATTGGGTAGACAGGTTGCCGTGGGTTTTATATTGGGGCTGCGCTCCGCGGCAAAAGAGGATTTGGAAGCTTCCCCGGCAGAGAGCTTGTTTTTGTGCAGCCACTATGGCTGCCCGGGGAATTTCTGCCAAATAATCCCGCGCCGGACAGCTACCCGTCTCAGCTTTTGCAGCGTAGCGCAAACACAGGCATGCTGCCGGGCCCGGCCCACCACTGTTTTGCGCGTGCTTTTGTGGCTAAAACTTTGAAGAACGCGGAGTTCGTGTTTGTCAGACACGACGACCAGCGCCCTCCATTGCGCCTGCACACATGTTGAAAATGGCCGTATCTCACAATGTTAAAGAATCCTTTAAAAAATTGCTGTATCCAGACGGTGATCCGGATCATCCCCAAAATTTAATCAGTTCTTCCTTGTACCATTTCCAACAATGCCTGAAAGTTTCATTGAAATCCGTCCAAAACTTTTTGAGTTATCTTGCTAACCAACAGACAGACAGACAAAGACAGACAAACGCTGGCAAAAACATAACCTCCTCCTGGCCTGCGGCCTGGCGGAGGTAAATATTACAAAAAAATAATGGCATCTTTGCCACTTAACCTAACCTGCATGTCTTTGGTCTGTGGGAGGAAATCGGAGTACCCGGAGTAAACCCACACAGACACGGGAAGAACATGCAAACTCCACACAGAAGGGTCACCGATGGTCAGGGGTGGAATCGATCCCGTGACCTTCTTGCTGTAGTTAATTGGCATCAGCTGGGGATTCTAAATTGTCCTTAGGTATGAATGTGAGAGTGAATGTTGTCTGTCTCTATGTGTTGGCCCTGCGATGGACTGGCGATCTGTCCAAGTTGTACCCTGCCTCTCAACCAAAGATGCTGGGATAGACTCCAGCCCCTGCGGCGACCCAAAAAAAATTAAGCGGTAGAAGATTAATGGATGGATAACTGCATTTTTGGTCATTTTAGTAAATTTATTTCATTAAATATAATTTTATTAATAATTATATTTCTTTGAAATCAGAATTAAAATTATTGTTCTGCTCTGGGACTGCAAAATTATGGACAAAAACTCAAACTGTATGAGGAAAAAAAGTCAAAATTTTATCACAATTTGTTTCAAATTGATAAAAAAAAAAATCCTACAGTAATTTTATTAAAAAATTAGCCATAAAATAATCCACAAATTTATAATGAAGTCTCAAATGTACAAGGCATAATTTTACAATAGGAAATTACAAATTTCAGGAAAATTGTTGCAAATTTAGATAAATTTACAGAGAAAAGTAGAAAACTATAAGAAATTTGTTATAAATTTTGGAGAAAAACCTCAAACCTTCAAGACTGAAATCATTACTCAAGGTTTTAAGTGGGTGCTTTTTGTACCCTTACACAACTCATCTAGAAATTTTGGGGTGTCTACTTTTAATTATTAATTTCATAAGATAACACTGCTTTTACGTGAGTAGAATTTCTGGCTACTATACCCACCTCTGATCATATAATTTAAGTATGCATGAGTAAATTACTAAAATGAATGCTTTCCCTTCTCTTTCCTACTCTTTCTCAATGGAAAAATACCCCACTATAATAAAATACAAAACATATATACATATTTGTGTCATTTATGTAAATCATGACAAAAAAATCAAGCAGGACAAAACATGACACTTCGCATTGTCTAACCTGTTTGTACACCATCATAGACAGAGAGACCTGAATAAGACTGGGCTCAGAGAGGGAAAGATGAGACAGAAGAGAGGAGCCAGGAAGAGGAAAGTGTTCAGGCAGAGTGTGCAGGAGAGGTGAGAGCAGAGGAAGGAGAGAAAGATGACACCAGTAAAAAATCCAAACACAGGATGTATGGGTGGGACTCCAACTAGCCCAATATTCCAAGATTCAAGCCTTGGTTGTACAATACTTAAAATGGCAAGTTCCAAATGCAAAGTTACTGTGTAAAATAAAAAGTATAAAATTAACATACTCCAGTTACAATAGTGTTGTGTTTTCTGATGTTAACCCCCGCCCCCACCCCTGAAAAATGTTGCCACCGCTCCAAGGCCTTTAAGCCAGAGAAAACACCGAAACACTGTTGTGAACAGCAGTGACACCAGTGAGAATACAACAGCTTTTCTTAACCATTTATTTCAAGAAAAAAAAAAATCAAATCCCTAAATGACAAGTGAAGCTGTAAAAGCTGTCATTCTTGTCCTTAATTGGAAGGAAATCATGAGCTCTTACTTCAAAATAGCGGTTCCTTTTCGACAACGGCCTAGCTGCCACAAAACAGCCGACTTCATCTGAATTCCCATGATACCTACAAACATAACACGGTAAGTCAAATGTATGCAACACAGCACTCTGACTCAGGTGAGACAACCACAGTTAAACCAGTTTCCTTATTTCCAACTATCCAGATGACTCTACACTGTTACCTGAGTACGTCTCCATCCCTCAGCATCCTTTTGAGCCGCTCCCGGTATCGTACAGCTCGCACCTCACGAATTTCTCGAATTCGCCTCCTCCAGTTTAGAAAGCGATAATGAAGGTTTATGTCGTCCATGTCTGAAAATCATTACAATCTAGAAAAAAGACAAAACAAGGTTATTAAATATATTATAAATTATAATCATAAATGTTCACTTAATTAGTAACTCCTTAAGTAGATTGAAGTGTCTGTGTTGGAATTCAACATATACAAACTGAATGGCTGCCATACATGTAGAGGTGCTAATTTGGGAAAGATTTTGTCAGGATCAGCCCATGTCCTCGCCTTGGTTTACAGTTTGTGTATTTTGTTGTGACCGGGACATGGGCTCAGGTCATGTCCTCGCCTTGAGTTTACTTTTGTAAGACCTTATGTGTTTAGTTTCATTAGTATCATGGTTCTGTTCTTGTGTTATGATTATCCCTGCTTAGCCTTAGTTCTTCATTATGCCTCGATGCAACAAAGGCATATGGTAATCACTCAATGTGTGTGTGTGTGTGTGTGTGTGTGTGTGTGTGTTTGGTTGGTTGGTTGTGTATATCTGTCTGTCTGTTACCAGTTTTTTGGCTCACCCGGTCAAAATTAAGTGAAACTGAAGGCTTGTATCACCATATTTTCTCGACTTTTAACTTGCCAGAATTTAGAGATAAAGGCTTTGCTTTCAAAATAAAACACAAATTTAACTCACCATTGTTGTGTAATAGAGCTACAAAAAAGGTATTGTAATAACTATGTCGGCCTACTAGAGGTGGCAGTGCAACTTTTTTACAGCACACGGGCGACTTCCTAGATATTGCGGACCACAGCGGACAGTGTAGCAAAGGAAAAAAGCCTTTCAAAGTAAGTTTTGTTCTTAAATTATGCAGCGATTTCAATAGTGAAACACTAATAACTTCGACATAAGGCTTTGTTTTCAAAATAAACAAATTTAACTCACCACTGCCATGTAATGGAGCCGCAAAAAAAGGTATTGCAATAACTATGCCGGGCCACTAGAGACCACAGTGCGACTTCTTTACAGCACACGGGCATCTTCCTAAACATGGCAGACCACAGCAGACAGCGTAGCGAAGGAACAAACCCTTTCAAAGTAAGTTTTGTGCTTCCACCTTTGGAAGGGTAGCGCACCAGCTTTGTGTGTTACCACCACTACCCGCCGCCTCCTCCTCGCCGGAGCCAGCCTACTGGCCGCCCAGCTGTTCCTCTGCAGTAGGCTGGCATCTGGGGGCACTGGATGGAAGGAAGATTCAGGGAGGCGCCGCTCTTCTTGACAATCCGCTCCAGTACCTGTCGCTCCCTGCCAGGCAATTTCCAGAGCCACATAGAGGGCGTCATCTGTACTTTCAGCAGCAGCAGAGCGGGAACACAGGCAAGTACCCTTTCATTTTTTAACACCAATAAATGATGGGTCTTGCCTTGTTCCCGGTTGTGTGTGTGTGGGGGGGGGCTTGGCGGCAGCCGTCTGCCGATGCAGGACCCTCACCACCTGCCTCTACCAGTCTTTCTGCTGCCACCTCCATTTATTCATCTTCACCTGCATTTCCCTTCTCCCGAGCTCCACACCTGATGCTCCGCCAGCTCCTGCCATCTTGCCTGGCTCTCCGCCTGCCATCATGCCTGCTGCTTCGTTGGCCATTACGTCTGCTGCTTGGGCTGCAGCTCATCCTGGGGTCATCGTGACTACTGCAGTGGAGTTGCCTGGGTCCTCATTGGCAGTGGAGCAAGAGCAAGTCCTTTCCTGTATTGTATCAGAAATGAAGAGGCTTCGCCTTGCTCTTGGAGGGGGAACCCAGTTGCAGCTGCCATCTGCTTCTGGGCTCTCTTCACCGGGCTCCACTGCAGCTGTGTGTAGTGACCCAGCTTATGTCTCTTCCTCTCTGTCCAAGGTGGCTGTGTCGGGGATTGATCACCAAGCATCTAGGCTCGAGGTTCTCCAGCCTTTGCCGCCTGGGTTTGTTACTGATCAGCCTGCCTCATCTGGGTTTTACTTTTTGGCCTGCATCGTCTGGATTTGTTACTTATCGGCCTGTTCCTCCTGGGTTCGGCCTGCTCATTCTGGGCTCGCTGCTGATCGGCCCGTTTCTTCTGGGCTCGCCACTGATCAGCCTGCTCCGTCTGGTTGTGTCGCTGGTCGGCCTGCTCCGTCTGGTTGTGTCGCTGGCCGGCCTGCTCCGTCTGGTTGTGTCGCTGGCCGGCCTGCTCCGTCTGGTTGTGTCGCTGGCCGGCCTGCTCCGTCTGGTTGTGCCGCTGACCGGCCTGCTCCATCTTGTTGTGCCGCTGACCGGCCTGCTCCATCTTGTTGTGCCGCTGGCACCTGGTACTAACGGCGGCAGCACTGTGTGGGACACTCTCACTCCAGACGGACTCCAGCAGGCAGTCAGTGGTAGAAGCATTTGGACTCCTTGCTAAATACAGCTGTGACAGTGAACACTGAAAGGGCACAAAGCATGTTATTTCCTTCTGAGTGGAGTGTTTATAATTGAGCTCTGAGAGCCAAATAGCTACCACATAGTGCACTGCTTGTTTGAACATGATTTTTGGGACAGCGGCAAAAATCCAAAAATCACGGAGACAAGAGCCACGCAGGGCTGTACAGACGATGTCCTGTTTAAATAAGCTGAATGTCGCTGCAGTCTCCAGTCCACATACGCCGTAGTTGAAATACTGGAGTTCCCGCCACTGCTTTATGAAAATGATTTTTTTTTTTTTAAGAGAATAAGCAGTTCATGCCTAAAAAGACTGGAGGGCTGCACAATTGTGACACATGCACATGAAGTTGAGAGACAGAGCTGCAGCGAGTTTCTCACAGCTTCCATTGTTTGCCACATTATGAACCCTGTTTAAATTACGAGACCACAGGGTCCTAAAAACACTTGCAATAATACCGCATATCGCGGTGTTGAGCTGTCCTCCATCATTGCAGGAGAAATTCCTCTACCGTGACAGCCCTAGGTTGATGTGTTGTGTTCTCTGGTCTGGGGGTTCATGGACTGTGGAGGGGGTTCCAACCCATCTGGCTCTCTGGTCTGGTGACCCATGCACTTTGGTAGACCCCCTGGCCCCTCTTGTTCTTTGGTTTGGTGGCCTAGGGACTCTGGGAGGCTGCCCGACCTGTCTGGTTCTGGGGTCTTGGACTATGGAACTGGGTTTTATGTTTTGGACTTTTTTTTTTGGGGGGGGGGGGGGTCAGCCTTTCTGGCCTTGTGCTCCGACCACCCACCCTTGGCAGGTAATTTTTTTTATTGTTTAAGGGACATCTGGTACCCGCCCCTTAAGAGAGGGGTACTGTCAGAATCAGGTCTTGGGCTGTACCCATATCCTTGCCTTGGTTTATAGTTTGTATTTTGCTGTGACTAGAACATGGGCTCAGCCCACGTCCTCGCCTTGAGTTTATTTTTGTGAGACCTTATGTGTTTAGTTTCATTAATATCATGGTTCTGTTCTTGTGCTATGATTATCCCTGCCTTAGCCTTAGTTCTTCATTGTCATCAGTAGTTTTGTTATTATCATGATCATCTTTACATTTCTTTATTCTGGTCTTGGAATGCTGATTTTCATCGGGAGTGACTAGGAAGGACAAGATTAGAAATGAGTATATCAGACGGACAGCTTAGGTTGAGCGGTTTGGAGACAAAGTAAGAGAGGCAAGGCTGAGATGGTTTGAACATGTGCAGAGGAGGGATAGTGGGTATATTGGACAAAGGATGTTGAAGATGGAGCTTCCAGGCAGGAGGAAAAGAGGAAGACCACAGAGAAGATTCACGGATGTAGTGAAGGAGGACATGGAGAGGGTTGGTGTTACAGAGGTAGATGCAAGGGACGGGATGAGATGGAGGCAGATGATGTGCTGTGGTGACCCCTAAAGGGAGCAGCTGAAAGAAGAAGAAAATTCTGGTCTTGGGTTTGAGTTGACAGTGTTCTTGTTTATTTTCGGGTTTTTTCTTAGCTTGATCCTTAGTTGGCATTTTGTTCATTATGCCTCGGTGAAACAGAGGCATACAGTAATCGGTTAGTGCATCTGTTTTTGGCTGTGTGTATTAAGTGGAACTAAAGGCTTATATCATTGTATCGCCATATTTTCTCAACTTTTAGTTTGCCAGAATTGTGAGATAAGGCTTTGTTTTCAAAATAAACACAAATTTAACTCACCATTTCTGTCAATGCAGCTGCAAAAACAGGAAATGTAATAACTATGCAGGGCCAGTAGAGGTCGGAGTACCACTTTTTTACAGCTGCCCATGCTACCATGCCACAGGCACCAAGGCACAGCACCTTGGTGCTTTTTACTGCCCTCAGCTGTTTATCATTTTCCTCATCAGCCATGCTTTATTTAATGGGCACTGCTCCTTAGTTCGGAGCAGTGCGATGGCGCAGTGGTTAGCACTGTGGCAGCACAGCAACTCACCCTTGGCCGGGGGATCCTGGGTTTGATCCCAGCCCCCGGCCAACAGTGATCTGTGTGGAGTTTGCATGTTCTCCCTGTGTCTGTGTGGGTTTACTCAGGGATTTCTCCGGTTTCCTCTCACATGCCAAAAACATGCAAGTTAAGTTAATTGGCATCAAACTGGGGATTCTAAATTGTCCTTAGGTGTGACTGTGAGAGTGAATGGTTGTCTGTCTCTCTGTGTTGGCCCTGCGATGGACTGGTGATCTGTCCAGGGTGTACCCTGCCTCTTGCCCAAAGATGCTGGGATAGGCTCCAGCCCCCCACGACCCGAAAAGGATTAAGCGGAAGAAGATGGATGGATGGATGTTCCTTAGTTTGGGACGGCGCCCTAGTCAGTTTGGTGTGAACCCACACACTTCTGCCTGAGCCTCGTTTTCCGAGCCCATTTATCCTTGCCTGTTTGTTTTTGCCGTTTTAGCCTAGCCTTTGTTTTCCAGCCCACGAGCTGTGTTTTGGTTTACATTTTGTGTTTTCATAAATAAATTGAATTGAATTTATTTTTATTCAATAATAATAATAATAATAATAATAATAAACACATACAATACAATAAGAACACACAAAAGAACAACCGAAAGGGTGTAGGCTGAAGCTAGTGCTTATATAGTGCCTACCCTGTTACAATTTTAAAATCAATAACATAAAAATTTAAGTCTTACCCAAAATCAACTAAGAAAATCAAATAGAACAAGTAGACAAAAAACAAAACAAAACAAAACCCTTTAAGTTATTACAAATTTATCTCCCAACATTTACAGTGAGATACTGGGAGATTTTCTCATCTTTGTCCAATTTTTTGAATTGCTTCAGAGTTGAACATGTTTTAATATTTTCAGAGCAACAGTTCCACAGTTTAACTCCAGTGACAGACATGCAATGATACTTTGTATTTGTTCTAACCTTTGGCTTATTAAAAACAGTTACCTCTTAGCTCATATTTGCTTTCCCTTTTTTAAACAGTCTCTGAATATTTACAGCTAATTGGTTATTATTTGCTTTGTACATGATTTAAATGACATTATAATCTACCAGATCTCTAAATTTAAGATAAGATGAGCCTTTATTAGTCCTACAATGGGGAAATTCCAGGATTGCAACAGCACAGGGATAGCAACACTCAGAGCAACAATCAGAAGGCAAGAGAAAAAAACAAGTGCAGCAAGTATACATACGTACATACACTACCGTTCAAAAGTTTGGGGTCACTTAGAAATTTCCTTATTTTTGAAAGAAAAACACTTTTTTTCAATGAAGATAACTTTAAATTAATCAGAAATACACTCTATACATTGCTAATGTGGTAAATGACTATTCTAGCTGCAAATGTCTGGTTTTTGGTGCAATATCTACATAGGTGTATAGAGGCCCATTTCCAGCAACTATCACTCCAGTGTTCTAATGGTACAATGTGTTTGCTCATTGCATCAGAAAGCTAATGGATGATTAGAAAACCCTTGTGCAATCATGTTAGGTCTGCAATGCTGTAATTGCTGCAAATGGAGGATTCTTTGACGAAAGCAAAGTTTGAAGGAAAAAATTATTATTTCAAATACAAATCATTATTTCTAACCTTGTCAATGTCTTGGCTATATTTTCTATTCATTTTACAACTCATGGTGATAAATAAAAGTGTGACTTTTCATGGAAAACACAAAATTGTCTGAGGTGACCCCAAACTTTTGAACGGTAGTGTGTATATATACACTACCGTTCAAAAGTTTGGGGTCACTTAGAAATTTCCTTATTTTTGAAAGAAAAGCACTTTTTTTCAATGAAGATAACTTTAAACTAATCAGAAATACACTCTATACATTGCTAATGTGGTAAATTACTATTCTAGCTGCAAATGTCTGGTTTTTGGTGCAATATCTAGATAGGTGTATAGAGGCCCATTTCCAGCAACTATCACTCCAGTGTTCTAATGGTACAATGTGTTTGCTCATTGCGTCAGAAGGCTTAATGGATGATTAGAAAACCCTTGCGCAATCATGTTAGGTCTGCAATGCTGTAATTGCTGCAAATGGAGGATTCTTTGACGAAAGCAAAGTTTGAAGGAAAAAATTATTATTTCAAATACAAATCATTATTTCTAACCTTGTCAATGTCTTGACTATATTTTCTATCCATTTTACAACTCATGGTGGTAAATAAGTGTGACTTTTCATGGAAAACACAAAATAATTGTCTGGGTGACCCCAAACTTTTGAACGGTAGTGTGTATATATATATATATACTGTATATACAGTATATATATATATATAGACACACAGAGCGGAGCATTGTAGCTAGATGGGATAGATATGTAGATATATAAACACACATAGTACGGAGCATTGTAGCTAGATGGAATAAATATGTAAATATATAAACACACAGTGCGGAGCATTGTAGCTAGATGGAATAAATATGTAAATATATAAACACACAGTGCGGAGCATTGTAGCTAGATGGAATAATATGTAGATATATAAACACACAGTGCGGAGCATTGTAGCTAGATGGAATAGATATATGAATATATAAACACACAGTGCGGAGCATTGTAGCTAGATGGAATAAATATGTAAATATATAAACACACACAGTGTGGAGCACTGTTGCTAGATAGAGTAAATATATAAATATACTGTATATATATATATATATATATATAAACACAGCGCGGAGCATTGTAGCTAGATGGAATAAATGTATAAATATATAAACACACACAGTGCGGAGCATTGTAGCTAGATGGAATGAAACAGCACAACCGTCTACTTAGTTATCCTACATGGTATGATTATGTACCCATACATATTCTCACACTCCATAGCGACCGGTATTTTCCTAGTTGTATGCCGGAGGGGACCATTGTGTAAGTCTATTGCGTCTTTTGCATTCAATACTATTAGGTTGTCACGTCTTTTTGCTATCTCTGCGAGCAGCCCTGCTTAGGTTGTACAGTCTGACAGCCGTAGGTAGGAAGGACCTGCGAAACCTCTCGGTTGTGCACCTAGGATGATGTAGTCTGCTGCTAAATGAGCTCCTCAGTGCATTCAGTATGTCCTGCATAGGGTGGGACTCGGAATCCAGCAGAGATGACAGTTTAGCCACCATCCTTCTCTCTATCTCCTCCACTGGGTTAAGGCGCTGCCCCAGGACAGAGCTAGCTTTCTTGATCAGTTTGTTCAGTCTCTTCCTATCGGCTGCTGTAATGCCACTGCCCCAGCAGACCACTCCAAAAGTGATTGCTGATGCCACCACCGTGTCATAGAATGTCTTCAGCAGCGCCCCTTGTACACCAAAAGACCTGAGTCTCCTCAGTAGGAATAGCCTGCGCTGTCCCTTCTTGTAGAGTGCGTCAGTATTGTGTGACCAGTCTAGTTTATTGTTCAGATGAACACCCAGGTACTTATAGGATGTCACCATCTCGATGTCTGTTCCCTGTATTTTACTGGTGCTGTGAGGGGTTGTCCTTGCCTGCGGCAGTCCACCACCAGCTCCTTAGTTTTCCTCGCGTTGATCTGGAGGCAGTTCCGATGGCACCAGTCCACGAAGTCCTGGATAAGCCCTCTGTACTCAGCTTCATCTCCATTGGAGATGAGGCCAACGATCGCAGTCATCAGAGAACTTCTGTAGATGGCAGTGTGTTGTGTTGTGTGAGAAGTCCGCAATATAAAGGGTGAACAGTAAGGGAGCCAAAACCGTTCCCTGGGGGGCCCCCGTGCTACCGATGATCGTGTCGGACACACAGTCCCGGGTTCTCACAAACTGAGGCCGGTTTGTGAGGTAGTCCAGGATCCATGATGACAGGTGCTGGTCCACCCCTGCGCACAGCAGCTTGTCCTTCAGGATCATCGGTTGGATAATCCTGAAGAGTATGTAACTGAATGTATGTAGTATGTAGTTAAGAGTATGTAATTGAATAAATATTGGATTTGTTGGTTCACGGTAAGGTTTCTTTGATATAATGCGTACGGCTTCTTTCTGTAGTAAAAAGATTAAGTTTGTGTTTGTTTTATATGCGTTTCCCCAGATCGCCACACAGTATGTCATAAAAGGAACTATCAGTGAATTATATAAAATGCCAAGAGATTTCTGACACGGGAGATCCTTAACTTTATCCAGTACGGCAATGGATTTAGACATTTTAGTTTTGACATAATTTATGTGTGATTTCCAGTTTAGTTTGTTATCAACAATGACCCCTAGGAACTTGGTTTCGAAAACTGTGTCAATTTCAACTTTGTTTATTTTAATTTTTCTGTGATTATATAATTTGCGGTTTCCAAATATTACACATTTTGTTTTTCCAAGGTGAATAGATAATTTATTGGCAGTGAACCATTGATTGATTTGTTTAAGTTCATTTTCTACTGAATCCAGAAGCTGCTTAAGATTTTCTCCTCTACAAAAAAAAGTTGTGTCATCTGCAAATAAAATACACTTGAGCAATTTAGACACAGAACATAAATGATTAATATACAAAATAAACAGCAATGGACCAAGCACAGAACCCTGTGGTACCACACACGTCATCTTCAGCAACTCAGAGTCTGTATTATTCACATGAACATATTGATATCTGTCTTCTAAATAGCTGTGTAACTAGTCAAAAACAATTCCTCTGATGCCATACTTATGTAATTTACTGAGGAGTAATTTATGGTCAACTGTATTAAATGCCTTTTCTAAGTCCAGAAATATTCCTACTCTGTATTCTCTTCTATCTGTTGCATCCATAATCTGTTCAACAAAGTCCATGAGTGCCAGTGAGGTGGTCCGGTTCTTCCTGAATCCATACTGTTGTTCACAGAGTATATTGTGCTTATCAATGAAATCATTTAGTCTCTTAACAAATATTTTTTCCAGTATTTTGGAGAACTGAGGTAACAAGGAGATGGGTCTGTAGATAGCCATGCCAATAGCTTGCCCCGCATCTGAGTCCTGTTTTCTGCCCTGTTGGGGCACACCTCATGACAGGTTTTGCAGTGGTCCCTTATTTTTGCCCCCAGAGTTGTATGTTTTAAGGAAAACAGGAAATACAGACATTGAAGTCAAACTTTTAATAGTGGCAGCACTGATGCTCTGACATCACAAGATGTTGCCAGACAACAAGAAGAATGTGGGTGTGACCCTTAGGTTAAACTGTTTAGTGTTTTGTCATCACCCATATTCCAAAGACAAGCAAAGGCCTGGACACAGACATTACACAGCCAACAGTCATAATTGTGATCCCACCAGTGTTATCCCTGTGATGGTCTGCTGTCTCTGTTGTTGCTCATGTGTAGTACGACCAACTCAAACTTAGTCTGTCTCATGACTTCCAAGAACAGGAGATACAAAGATGCATATATATACAGCACGTGAAATAAATTTTGGAACAAGTAACCATTTTTCTCTGCAAATACATTTCTTACTGAACAACAACCCATGCAATCCACACACATGAAAAAAATCAAATCATAGATGTCCATAAATTATGTGTAACAATGTGAGATGACACAGGTAAAAAGTATTAAACACATGAAGAAAGAGACCTGCAAAAAGGCATGGAACACCAAGACACCAGCAGAAGTCTATCAGTAATTAGAAAGAAATCCAGCCCCTTGTCAGTGCAAATTAATATCAGCTGGTTCAGTCCTAACTGATGGCCTATGAAAAGGTGTCTTATTACCAAGGTGTCACACAAGGAACATCTCATGATGGGTAAAAGAGCTCTCTCAAAATTTTAGCAACCTTACTGTTGCAAAACATATTGATGGCATTGGTTAGAGAAGAATTTCTAAACATCTGAATGTTCCAGTGAGCACTGTAGGGGCCATAATCCAGAAGTAGAAAGAACATCATTTCCACCATAAACCAGCCACAACGAGGTGCTCTTTGCAAGATTTCTGACAGAGGAGTGAAAAGAATTATCAGGAGAGTTGTGCAAGAGCCAGGGACCACTTGCGAAGAGCTTCAGAAAGACCTGGGACAATTGTTTCAAAGAAAACAATAAGTAATGCACTCAACCGTCATGGCCTATATGTACACTCACCACAGAAGACTCCACTACTGAAATAAAAGCATGTTGAAGCTTGTTTAAAATTTGCTGCACAACGTTTAGGCAAGCCTGTTAAATATTGGAAAATATAGTCTGGTTAGATGAGACCAAAACTGAACTCTTTGGATACCATGATACACATCATGTTTGGAGGAGAAATGGCACTGCACATCACCCCAACACCACCATACCTGGGGAGGTAGGAACAATATGGTGTGGGGCTTCGTACAAAAGCCTTTCCAACAAAGGCTTTTGTACGAAGTACTACATACCTTTCAGCAAGCGTGTTCAATACTTCCCCCCCCCCATTTCATTTCACATTATTACACAACTTTATGGGCATCTATGTTTTGATTTCTTTGCATGTGTGGTCTGCATGGGTTGCTGCTGACATTTGGTGAAACTTTCATTACAACAGCCCCATTAGAAATACAGTGGGGCAAAAAAGTATTTAGTCAGCCACCAATTGTGCAAGTTCTCCCACTTAAAAGATGAGAGAGGTCTCTAATCATAGGTATACCTCAACTCTGAGAGACAAAATGAGGGAAAAAAAATCCAGAAAATCACATTGATGGATTTTTAATGAATTAATTGGTAAATTCCTTGGTAAAATAAGTATTTGGTCACCTACAAACAAGCAAGATTTCTGGCTCTCACAAACCTGTAACTTCTTCTTTAAGAGGCTTCCTCTGTCCTCCACTCGTTTCCTATATTAATGGCACCTGTTTGAACTCGTTATCAGTATAAAAGACACCTGTCCACAACCTCAAACAGTCAAGACTCCAAACTCCACTATGGCCAAGACCAAAGAGCTGTGAAAGGACACCAGAAACAAAACTGTAGACCTGCACCAGGCTGGGAAGACTGAATCTGCAATAGGTAAGCAGCTTGGAGTGAAGAAATCAACTGTGGGAGCAATTATTAGAAAATGGAAGACATACAAGACCACTGATAATATCCCTTGATCTGGGGCTCCATGCAAGATCTCACCCCGTGGGGTCAAAATTATCACGAGAACGGTGAGCAAAAATCCCAGAACCACATGGGGGGCCCTAGTGAATGACCTGCAGAGAGCTGGGACCAAAGTAACAAAGGCTACATCAGAAACACACTACGCCGCCAGGGACTCAAATCCTGCAGTGCCAGACGTGTCCCCCTGCTTAAGCCAGTACATGTCCAGGCCCATCTGAAGTTTGCCAGAGAGCATTTGGATGATCCAGAAGAGGCCTGGGAGAATGTCATATGGTCAGATGAAACCAAAATAGAACTTTTTGGTAAAAACTCAACTTGTCGTGTTTGGAGGAGAAGGAACACCATACCTACTGTGAAGCATGGGGGTGGAAACATCATACTTTGGGGCTGTTTTTCTGCAAAGGGACCAGGACGACTGATCCGTGTAAAGGAAAGCATGAATGGGGTCATGTATTGTGAGATTTTGAGTGAAAACCTCCTTCCACCAGTAAAGGCATTGAAGATGAAATGTGGCTGGGTCTTTCAGCATGACAATGATCCCAAACACACCACCCGGGCAACGAAGGAGTGGCTTCGTAAGAAGCATTTCAAGGTCCTGGAGTGGCCTAGCCAGTCTCCAGATCTCAACCCCATAGAAAATCTTTGGAGGGAGTTGAAAGTCTGTGTTGCCCAGCGACAGCCCCAAAACATCACTGCTCTAGAGGAGATCTGCATGGAGGAATGGGCCAAAATACCAGCAACAGTATGTGAAAACCTTGTGAAAAGTTACAGAAAACGTTTGACCTCTGTCATTGCCAACAAAGGGTATATAACAAAGTATTGAGATGAACTTTTGTTATTGACCAAATACTTATTTTACCGAGGAATTTACCAATTAATTCATTAAAAATCCTTCAATGTGATTTTCTGGGTTTTTTTTTTTTTCTTATTTTGTCTCTCATAGTTGAGGTATACCTATGATGAAAATTGGAGACCTCTCTCATCTTTTAAGTGGGAGAACTTGCACAATTGGTGGCTGACTAAATACTTTTTTTACTCCACTGTATATTTACTGAGAAAAAAGTGATGTGCTCAAAACTTATTTTACCCACTGTGTGTGTGTGCTCTTTCTTTTGCGTACTTTTTCTTTAAATACTGGAAATGTAAATAATATCATATAATTTATAGCATAATTTTGCTTTATTTTCAAACAATATTAAAATGAAAGCACCATAGGTGTGATGCTTCGGTGCAGACAGATACACAGAGTGAGTTATCACCATATGCCTACATAAATCTTTTCTGGGTCTGACTAGTATCATATACTGTATATGAAGTCTGGCGGCAATCGGACGATCTACGTGTGAATTATGGCAACTTCCTGTCCATTGGCGGTAGGGGGTGCTGTAGCTATGTGTGACTGTTTATTATACAAATGTTCAGTATTGGCTACCTCTTCACCACACAAAATTTGGTTGAAATCAGACAATGTCCAACAAAGTTATAGTCATTGGAAGGGTGATGGTGATACTTGGTCATGCCCCTGCTGCCAAACTGTCGGGCATTTGGAAAAGCTTTCAACAACATACATATGTATGTACATATGTATATTCACTGCTCTTATTTTCTTATCTTCTAAATCATTGCTCTGAGTGTTGCTATCCCTGTGCTGTTGCAATCCTGGAATTTCCCCATTGTGGGACTAATAAAGGCTTATCTTATCTTAACTTTTGATGGCACATGGGTATAGATGATTGTCACCATAAATGGTACCAATCAGACAATTTATTTCAGAGATATTGAAGAAAACCTTTGGTGTAACCTTCACATCTCCAAGAGAGGGTGCTATTGCTACTAATGAATATTCATAGCTATAATTGTTCAGAGGTATACTCGTATACATCATACCCATCTTGGTGCCAATCGAACATTCCATTACCAAGGTATAAAGGAAACAACATGACGCAAAACTTTCTGCCTCTTATAGGTGGCACTATAGATGTCTATGAATATTGTTCTGTAGAACTGTTTGCAATTGGACTAATATCCATAATACTGAATTTGGTTGAAATCATGCAATGCATACCAGAGTTACTGCCATAAGTAGGATCATGGAATGGTCATGGCGAGATATCAATCTTTGCCATGCCCCCACAGCCAAACTGTCGAGCTTTTGGAAAAGTTTTCAACAAATTTTAATGGCATATGGGTATAGATGATTACCACCATAAATGAGCTCAATCGGACTAAAACCCTAGGACGAGCTCGATCAAACGCACGGGCTGGAAACCAGGTCAAACAAACAAACAAAAAAAAAAAAACAGCAGCAGACCGTTTTTCTTTCTTTCTTGCCCTTTATGAGCAGAAAAATCATGTTTAGTGGACACATCTCAGAGGTGAACCAGGATGAAAAACAGCGAAACATGTCCGTTTACTTTTGAAATATAAAAAACTAAACAGTGAAATGTGTCCGTACAACAGCCGCTATTGTAAGCATTAGTGAGTGAGCAAGAGTTAATCGGAAATAATAAAGGTTCACACTGCCACATACTGGCCTGGCATAGGTATTACAATAATGCTTCAGCTGCACTGACGGTGAGTTTACTCCATCCAGCCTCTTATTTACAAGCAGCCTGAAGATGAGTGTTGCGCTAGAAATAATTAATAAAACCTTATGGGAAGTCTTTTTTCCTAAATCTACTGCAGTCTATTATCTTTGAATTGATAACTGAAGCTAAACAAACTAGTCATTCAAATAGTAATGGACATATTTTTTCTCCTGTAAGATAAATATAATGGGTTTTAATGATTTTCTGCCACTCTCTTCATTTTTTTTTAATTTGTAGTATATTTTTCCTTCTTGCCTTGAGAGAGAGCAGTCGCATTTTTCTTCCCTCCTCTCCTGCCTTCCTGATCTATTCCCATCTTTTGCAATGTTGCGTTTTTGTCTGTGTTTAGTCGCTCTTCTTCTGCTGAATCTTAATCTAAACGGAAATTATGGATTTGGAAGCGGCTTAAATGTGCTATTGTCACTATTTTTCAACAAGAATTGGGCCAAGGGGGAGCCCAAGAATTGGAACCTATGAGGAGACTCATGCACATTGGAATTCATGCGTCTGTGGAAACATTATTGGTTATGATCTCAGGACTTCTATTTTTGGCTGTGGAGTTCCCTGATGCATCAGAAATTGAAGGAAGGTGAGAGAGCTGATCAAAGCGGACCCGGCAAGCTCCTTCATCAAATTCGACCAGTTGGGGAGGGCACGAGTAGCGGCAAACGGTGAACTGAATGACAGTGATTCAGTGGAGGAATAAATCTGGAGCCCTGTGCTCTCCATGGAAAAACAGTTTAAGCCTGCACATATAATGGAAGCACAGAATTACACGGGTGAGGACAAATTCTATTCTCTGAGTGCACTGTGCTGTTTTGATTTGATTTGACCTTGTTTGCCCCGTGTTTACATTCCTCCTGATTGAGATAAGCGGAAGGACCGGCTCTTCTACCCAAACAATCGACAATCAGTTGTTGTCGTATCAGCGGATTGGACCCTCAAGGACAATGCCCATGTGCCTTCTGCAAGCAAGAGAGACAGACTCTGGACTCTGGACTTGTTTATAAGTCACATGATTATAACATCTATCCACTGCCAGGAGGCGCCCTCTGCTGCTCACTAACAACTGTTACATTTACACTACACAATGCATACAACATTACATGCATACAATACACTGCCTCTCAACTTTTGTGTGTGATCTCCTGCTAAATGTCTGCTAAATGTGCATTGAGGGTTTTTTTGCCTGCAAATCAAAATTTCGCTCACTTGCCGAGCGTCATTCTGATAAAACATGTTTTTTTCTCTCGCCTATTGTGTCATACCCATTCTCTTTTTCTTTTTTTTCCCCCCTTTCTTCTTTATGACTGGCGCCTAGCGGCTGCCCCGGCCTTGGATGCGCTCTGCAGAGCGTGCCCAAATGCCAAGTCACGTTTCGTTACCTTGTATTCATACATGTGTAATGACAATAAAGTTGAATCTCATCATCATCTCATCTCATTTTACACAGATTTTCACTGTGAAATATTTTAAGCTTCCCATTATCTTCTTCAGTCCTGTAATATTTATGTGATAGTCTTTGAATTGTAGACATCAATAAAATAAGTGATTTATGTTCTTGGTAAACTGGATTTAGTTGTATTTTTTTAATCAATTAATTTATCTAGATAGAAGTAAAATCCGAGTTCTTGTTAAAGTGATCACTTTTTACCAAATGGAGAAAAGAGCTTTTTGTAATCCTAAAGACTGCAGTGATATTAGGGGTCCTCAACAAAGGTAAGAAAGCTGTTTGTTAACTGATGAGTTGTTGCATATAAATGAGCTAATTATTACTTTTAAAAAGAATAGAAAAGAGTGGTGATCTATTTTCCATAAATCGCCACTGAGGAGGTACTTTTTGCTCAGCCTAGTTTAATTGAAGAGATGAAATGATGTTAGCACCTCTATGCTAACAGTCTGTGCATTGATCTGTGGACACGACTTTAGCAGACAAAAAAAAAAAAAATCAAAACAGTAGGATCCAACTTGAGAACTTTTTATCTGATGAACCATCAGTCCCTCTGACTAGGGATGGGAACATTAATACTCTAGTATCGATACTTCGATACTAATAATAATAATGCATCGATTTTATATAGCGCTTTATCATATATACTCAAAGACACTTTACAAATAGGCACATTATTCATTCACTCCAAACAGACAATGGTAGTGGCAAGCTACTTCTGCAGCCACAGCTGCCCTGGGGCAGGCTGACGGAAACGTGGCAGCCAATCTGCGCCAACGGCCTTTCCGGCCACCACCGAACATTTTTATACATTTTATACACATTCATACGCAGTGTTATGGACACTGGAGGCAGTTTTGATGCCAATTAACCTAACTTGCATGTTTTTGGCATGTGGGAGGAAACCGGAGAAATCCTGGAGTAAACCCACGCAGACACGGGTAGAACATGCAAACTCCACACAGATCACTGTTGGTCGGGGGCTGGGATCGAACCCATCATCCCCCAGCCAAGGGTAAGTTACTGTGCTGCCGCAGTGCTAACCACTCCGCCACTGCGCTGCCCACAAAACGTGCAATTTGTTTTCACTTCTGAAAGTTTTATGCATAAAATTTATGTGTGAAAACTGGTGAAAAACCAGCCCAGGCATATTTTAGAGATGGTCTACTGTGTCACGATTATGGCAGTCTATCAGATGACAGAGCAGAGGACTCATTGCGCACTGCACAGTCTCAGTCAAGCACTCACTGACTCCCGCGCCGAGCTGCGTCGCCGTCGCAGGCGGCAAAAAGGCAGAAGAAGTATGGATGGCCGAGATAGCAGTATGGATGGGCATGAGCAATGTTGCTGATGCTGAGGACGATGATGATGCTGGTAGTGATGGCGATCATGGTTTAATGCAGGTTCTCAAGCAATATGTTGATCTTTCAATTTAAGAAATTGAATACTGTATGAAAGCTCAGTCAAATCAAATGGATTCAAGTATTTTTTACATCTGAAATGTTTCACCATTCATCCAAATTCTATGGTGATACCAAGCAGCATAATTTTGAAAAATAAACAAAATACGCACTATTTAAGTTTGTAAAATAATATTGTAAGAATAAATAAATAATAAAAGTAAAAGTAAAAAAAAAACATTGCATTGTGAAAAAAATACACATATGCTGCTTGATATTGATAGAATTTGGATGAACGGTGAAACATTTCAGAAGTAAAAAATACTTGAATCCAGTTGACTTGACTGAGCTTTCATACAGCGTACTTACCCACCCGGATGACAGAGAATCTTTACCAAATTAAGAAACTGAATTCTTTTTGCATTCATTTTTAAGTCTTAATTATTTTTATTATAATTGAAAAAGAATCATTTTATTTTTAATGACTTTGCTCATTGTTCTATTTTATTATCATTTTATAAGCATTTCTTTCAAGTATTTATGTCGATGAGTTTTATTCATATTTCATATTGTCCTTGCAATGAAGTTGTTAATGAAACTGCAATCATGTGATTTTCCATTAAGGGGCAAAAAGTATCGTATCGAAGAAAAAGTCCCATAAATTAATGGTATTGCATCGAAAGGAAAAATGCTGGTATCACCCATCCCTACCGCTGACTCAAAAAACCTGTCTCATTCTTAATACAAAAGATCGTTGCACACATTAGCATTGTAGCTAACGACAGCTCAGACAACGGCAGACATCGATCAGCTGTTGAAGATGTCATAAATTAAAACGAACAATCTCTCCTCATTTTGACCACGTAAAATATACCACTACAGTCAGGGTAATAAAATAATGACCGTCCTTACATCTGATTTTAGTTTTGGTCTAATAACACTGGTCAACACCAAATTTATTGTCCAAGTTTTTTTTAGCTGATTTAGGACAATTTTGATGTGCGAAATCCAAAAATCACATTGGTTTTGCTCAATCAGGTCAACTTTTTGAACTATGGCCACATGTTTTTTATGTTTTTGTTTACATGTACGGGTATTTTCGCTTTATATGATGCAAAATTCTTTTTTTTATTTCTTGAAATTCTCTGAATTTTGAACAATGATGACGCAACATTCAATTTACATGTATTTACCTTTATCAGTCTACTATTCAATTTACAGTAAAACTGTACAACTGCTGTACAACTGCTTACAACTTAGCATAAAAACCTGACCTGATTGAGAGAAAAGGATGTCATTTTCGGATTCAGCGGTGCAAAATTGTCTTAAATCAGTTGAAAAAACACAGACAACTTCTACTGGTCCCGCATAGTTATTACAATATCTTTTTTGCGTGGGTAAATTACACGGCAATGGTGAGTTAAATTTGTGTTTATTTTGAAAACAAAGCTTTATCTCGAAACTCTGGCATATTAAAAGTCGAGAAATATGGCAATACAATGATAGAAGCCTTCTTCTTTCGTATGAATCCCAAAGTCACTAAGCAACGTCATGTAAGCTGTGGAGCCAGGTCATGCCTACGCTCTTGCAAACCCTTCAGTAGATATGCTGTCTCCCCTGAAATTTCCAACTGTAATCTTCTGGAAAGCTGGAGACTCACTTGGCAAGACACAAGAAAACCACCTCAGCTCAACATCACTCCAAACACGAAACCACCACCAGCTGTCCAGCTTGGCCGCAGAGATTGGGTTTTACTCAACCGTCTGCAAACGGGAGTCGGCCGTTTCAATGCCAGCATGTATCATTGGGGCCTTTGCTCATCACCATCTTGTATTTGTGGCAACCCAGAGCAGACAGCACATCACACCCCAGAGACAGTGACCTGGCTCCACAGCTTACATAGAAGCCTTTAGTTTTACTTAACTTTGACCAGGCGAGCTGAAACAGACAGGCGGACAGATACAACCAACCACACACACACACGCATGCACGCGCACACACACACACACACACACACACACACACACACACTCTGAGCGATTACCATGTGCCTCTCTGTTTCACCGAGGCATAAAAAGGAAGCTAAAGTATAAAAGGATGGACCAGACTTGTACTCATAAAATTTGAACCAATACTCCATATAATGCAACACTACAACACAGCATGAAGGCTACACTGTGGATATTTGTAGAACAGCATAGTAACTACTCTCCTCTCTGGTTTTGAGTAGAGCAGTGTGGGAGAGATGTCAAGAGTTAGTCAGTTAGTTAAATCCCTTCCACAGAATGTGGGATCCCATATGGTGCATAGGGGCCACACCCATCTAGTTTCTATGACCAGGTTACTGCACAAGTAGTGAAAGCTACAGTGTCCTTTTGTAGCTCTGTGTGTGAACTTTCCTTTCCCCATTGTAATATGCTGAGCACCAATCTAGAAGGCAGAAAGTACCTTTATTATATGGTTTTGGTATGACTCGGCTGGGGCTTGAACCCACATTCTCCTGGCTATTGGGCAGACGCTCTACCACTAGGACACCACTCCAGTAGTTTGGATGTACTTTACAGTAAAAGATGATGACAAATGAAAAGCAGGATAAATTGGAAAAAGAATTAGTGGAAAAATAACATGTCAAGTACTGGTACTCTATCTAGTGTTATCATTACATCTCCTAAATATCTATAAATTTGGGAATTTGAGAGTAATTGTGATTTTTCTTCATCATTTGATTAAAGAAAAGTTTAAAATGTGCTTGTTTTTTAAAATATTGTACAGTAGCCTATTTACATTTTCTAATTTAACCATATAATCTAATAACAGCATCCAGCAGGTTGATAGTTTATAATAAAATGAAAGCACCAAGGTGCTGATGCCTCCGTGCCTGTGGCATTGGGGGGGGGCTGTAAAAAAAAAAAAAAGGTGCACTGCCACCTCTACTGGCCTGGCATAGTTATTACAACACCTTTTTTCCCAGCTGCAGTGACAGTAAAGGTGAGTTAAATTAGTGTATTTTGATAACAAAGCCATACGTGGAAATTTTGCCAGACTGAGACACAAACTGAAAGGGTTTTTAAACTGTTTACTCATGATTTGAGCCTCTTATTTACAAGCAGGCTGAGGATGAGTGTTGGGCTAGAAATAACTAATAAAACCTTACACAAAGTCCTTTTTCCCAAATCTATTGCAGTCGATTATTGATAACTGAAGCTAAACAAACTGTGGTCATTGAAATACTAATGGACATATTTTTCTCCTATAAGATAAATATAATGAGTTTTAATTATTTTCTCTCACTCTCTTCAATTTTTTTTTTTAAATTTCTTGGATATTTTACACAGATTTTCACCTTGAAATATTTTAAGCATCCCATTATCATATTTAGTCCTGTAATTTTACGTACTAGTCTTTGAATTGTAGAAATAAATAAAATAACAGCGGCAGCACAGCAACTCACCCTTGGCCGGGGGATGCTGGGTTCGATCCCAGCCCCCGACCAACAGTGTATTGTGTGGAGTTTGCATGTTCTCCCCGTGTCTGCGTGAGTTTACTCCGGGATTTCTCCGGTTTCCTCCCACATGCCAAAAATATGCAAGTTAGGTTAATTGGCATCAAACTGGGGATTCTAAATTGTCCTTAGGTATGACTGTGAGAGTGAATGGTTGTCTGTCTCTCTGCGTTGGCCCTGCAATGGACTGGCGATCTGTCCAGGGTGTACCCTGCCTCTCGCCCAAAGACGCTGGGATAGGCTCCAGCCCCCCCCCGCGACCCAAAAAGGATTAAGCAGAAGAAGATGAATGAATGAATGAATGAATGAACTGATTTGTGTTCTTGGTAAACTGGATTTAGCTGAAGTATTTTTAATGAATTCATTTATCTGGACGAAAGTAAAATCCAAGTTCCTGTTAAAATGATCAGTTTTTTTACCAGAGGGAGAAAAAGAGCATTTTTTTAATCCTAAAGACTGCAGTGATATTAGGGGTCCTCATCAAAGGTAAGAAAGCTGTTTATTAACTGATGAGATGTTGCACATACATGAGCTAATTATTACATTTAAAGAGAATAGAAAACTGTTGTGATCGATTTTGCATAAATCGCCACTGAGGAGGTACTTTCTGCTCAGCCTAAAAAGAGCTTTGTTGAAGACTTGAACTGGCATTAGCACTTGTTACCTCAAAGCTAACAGTCTTGCAGTGATCTGTGGACACCAGACTTCAGAGAAAAAAAATCAATCAGAGAACAGTAGGATCAGACTTGAGACCTTTTTATCTGATAAACCATAATATTAACTAGAAAAGCACTCGGAGAGCGCAGACCTCCGCCAAGCGCCACAGTTCCCCTCCATACAGTGTTTGTGTGTACGTTTTCAGATTCCTTGACCATGAAAACATATGACTAGCAATTGGATTCACAATGATAGGATTAGTGGTTCATTAGTAAAAGCATTACCTCCTTGGCGGAGGTAATAAACTGAAGTGTTGGTGTTGTGTCCATCTCCTGCATCTGCAAACTCCCAGGCTGCGGGTGTTGCAATTGAATGAATGAATGAATTAATCTTTATTTCGAATAGATTAAGAGTACAGGTTAAAAGAAAGTGAATAATATAACAAAGGGGGTAATAAAATCCAACAAGGTCAAATTAGAATCAGAATCAGAAAAAGATTTATTGCCAAGTACATTAACAGATCACTGATAACATACGAGAGAATTTGACTTGACACAGAAAATGAACCTGCATTTCCAGTGACACGGCTGCATCGGGAACGCGCCTGCCAACAGGATGGTACAGATAAGAAATCATACAATACGAAGGAGCAAAAAAATCATTGAATTCAGAATATTGACCATAAGTAATCAATATTATGATTACAAAGACAAAAAAAGCCCACGATGCACATTCAAGACCAGAGTTCACAGGACACAAGGAGAGCAGTGAATGTTATCTTGTTGTCAGTTTCTGGGTCAGTGTGGATGTAGTGTTGAAGCAATGTTGTATCAATATGAGCACAAGGACACTTTGGCAGAAGATGTTTTGTCTGGCTGCAGCAATTGTCCTTGGCAATTGTCCCAAGCAGCTACTGTCCAGAGGCCGTGTGCTCAGTGTTTTGAAAAACAAAGACTGGGGATTATCAGGAGGATTTTTGTAAGGGAAATTGAGCCAAATAGACTGAACACAGAGAAAGAACTTTATTTTCTTCTGCAGATTCAGTGCTTAATCCTTCATTGCGGGGCTTTGAGTCCGTCGTGGATAGACTTAAGCGTAACATGATGTAATCCACCTTCCGAGACAGTTCTCCATTTGTCGCTATCAAAGTCTCCTCCATTTTTCCAATTTGATGGATGCACCTCGCGTGGCCAGCATTTTGATAAGTTGTATCCATCTTCAGCAATTTGCGGTACACCAGGACAATCCCAGTTCCAATCAGAACGATCCCAGTCACCATTATTACGAAGATATACAAATCTTCAATATCTTCGATAGAGAGATTACTCAGGCACAAGATCCTCCAAACACTTGTCACCCGTAAATAGCCCGCTGGAGCCGTCCCTGCGGGGCAAACAGCTTTCCCCGGAGCACTATTCCTTGTTGAAAAAAAAGTGTCAATTGCGTTCAAAGCCCAGCTTATCAATTCCATAATTTCTTTCAATAATCAGCAGTAGACGCAGACAGACAACAGCAAGCTGGGATCCAGTTAGTTAGGGAAGTGGGGAGCTAGAGCAGAGAGAAAAGAGAGAAGCGTCTACTCTCCTTGAAGAGCGGAAGTGAAAATTAGACAATAACTCCTCTGATTATACAGTTCAACATAAGTTATCCGAAATGTGTGATGGGTGAATCCGCAGCTTATATTGCCCACCCATGTTCCATCCAAGAATTCAAAAGAAAAAACAAAAGAAATCATGAGACAACCGCGTACAATCCACAGGCCAATGGGTTATATTGGCTGCACGGTGGCGCAGTGGTTAGCACTGCGGCAGCACAGTTTACCCTTGGCTGGGGGATTGTGGGGATCGTGGGATCGTGGGTTCGATCCCAGCCCCCGACCAACAGTGATCTGTGTGGAGTTTGCATGTTCTCCCCGTGTTGCGTGGGTTTACTCCGGGATTTCTCCGGTTTCCTCCCACATGCCAAAAACATGCATGTTAGGTTAATTGGCTGTTCTAAATTGTCCCTAGATATCTGTTTCCTATAGGCCCTTAGAATAGAGGGTTAGTATTAATAAAAGCGCTTTGAGTGGTCTTTGTGACTAGAAAAGCGCTATATAAGTGCAGGTTAGTTAGTTAGTTAGTTAGTTAGTTATGCGAGCGTTTTCATAGATCACTGAAAGCAGCACTGAGGGCTTCACTGACGGATGCAAATTGGGTAGACAGGTTGGCGTGGGTTTTACTGGGGTTGCGCTCCGCGGCAAAAGAGGATTTGGAATCTTCCCCGGCAGAGAGCTTCTTTTTGCGCAGCTACTATGGCTGGCCGGGGAATTTCTGCCAAATAATCCGGCGGCGGACAGCTGCCCGTCTGAGCTTTTGCAGCGTAGCGCAAACACAGGCACGCTGCCGAGCCCTGCCCAGCACTGTGTTCCACGTGCTTTTGTGCCTAAAACTTTGAAGAAGGCGGAGTTTGTGTTCGTGAGACACGACAAGCAGCGCCCTCCATTGGGCCTGCACACATGTTGAAAATGGCCGTATCTCACAATGTTAAAGAATCCTTTAAAAAATTCCTGTATCCAGACGGTGATCCGGATCATCCCCAAAATTTAATCAGTTCTTCCTTGTACCATTTCCAACAACGCCTGAAAGTTTCATTGAAATCCGTCCAAAACTTTTTGAATTATCTTGCTAACCAACAGACAGACAAACAAACAGACAGACAGACAGACAAACGCTGGCAAAAACATAACCTCCTCCTGGCCTCCGGCCTGGCGGAGGTAATGAACCATGACCATGAACCATTAATATAAAAGATCGCTGCACGTTAGCATCACAGCAAACGGCAGCTCCGTCATTTTAATACAGACATCAGTCAGCTGTTGAAGATGTCAAAAAATAAAGCAGGCAATCTCTTCTCGTTTTGACCACATAAAATATACAGTGGTGTGAAAAAGTGTTTGCCCCCTTCCTGATTTCTCATTTTTTTGTATGTTTGTCACACTTAAATGTTTCAGCTCATCAAACAAATTAAATATTAGACAAAGATAACACAAGTAAACACAAAATGCACTTTTTAAATGAAGGTGTTTATTATTAAAGGAAAATAAAATCCAAACCTACATGGCCCTGTGTGAAAAAGTGATTGTCCCTGAAACCCAATAACTGGTTGGGCCACCCTTAGCAGCAACAACTGCAATCAAGCGTTTGTGATAACTGGCAGTGAGTCTTTCACAGCACTGTGGAGGAATTTTGGCCCACTCATCTTTGCAGAATTGTTGTAATTCAGCCACATTGGAGGGTTTTCAAGCATGAACAGCCTTTTTAAAGGGTACCTGTGGTGGTCGTGAAAAAAAAGATATTATATTGAGCCCCTGTCTCACGTTCTAGTTCAAGTTTAAGTTGAAATTCATGTTCAAAGCAATTTGATATAAATCCATTGCTGATGTGCTGGTTCAGCTATGTCAGCAAAACATGGGTGCAGCCATACTAGCGGCTACATGGCCTGCCAGGACGCTTCCTGTGACGTAATAAAGTGGGCACCGCGATCTGGATCAATATTGGCTGAGCCTGGAGTGCCCGGATGAGCAGTGGCTTTCGGGATATTCAAATTCAAATGTTTATTTCAAACTCAGGGTTCATATTAAATGCAGAACTAAAACGAGTAGAAAATAAATAAATAAATGCTTAAATTCAGCGGGTCAACTCGTCTGATCTGAAGTCCTAACTGCCGCAACACGGCAGATGATTCGGCTCCTCCCTCGCCACTATACAGAGCGGCAGACACTCGGCGCGTTGCGTTGTGTGTGAGGACCAAAATTCAAACGTTTATTTCAAACTCAGGGTTCATATTAAATGTGGAACTAAAATGAGTAGAAAATAAATAAATAAATGCTTAAATTCAGCGGGTCAACTCGTCTGATCTGAGCTTATAACTGCCGCAACACGGCAGATGATTCGGCTCCTCCCTCGCCGCTATACACAGCGGCAGACACTCGGCACGTTGCGTTGTGTGTGAGGACCAAAATTCAAACGTTTATTTCAAACTCAGGGTTCATATTAAATGTGGAACTAAAACGAGTAGAAAATAAATAAATAAATGCTTAAATTCAGCGGGTCAACTCGTCTGATCTGAGGTCCTAACTGCCGCAACACGGCAGATGATTCGGCTCCTCCCTCGCCGCTATACAGAGCAGCAGACACTCGGCGCTCTTGTTAAAACAAAAACATACAATGCGATATGGATATCGCAACATGGCGGAATGTAAAGCCTTTGGATGTCTCAATAATATGCGAAAAAACAAAGATAAACACTTCTTTTGTGTAACCAAACCCAGCTCACCTTGTCCGAAGATCATAGAGGAAAAGTGATTGCGCAATCTCAGAACAGGGCACAGGTGAATCCTTTCAGACGAAATTGCGTTGTGTGTGAGGACCACTTCGTCACTTTAACCCTCAGAAGACCTTTCTGGCTCAAACCTGTAGCCATGTTGGACGAATTCTTCCTCAGAGTCAGAAAATTCAGCCATAATAGAACAAAAACAACGGACTACAGCACTGTAGTCCCGGTGAAACGCTGAGTATTGTCTTTTCAGTAGCAACGGTATGACGTCACTTCCACATATGTCATGACGGCGCCCATAGTTTTCATTGGCTGGCCATGCCCGCGGTCCTATTTCAATATATCTCAGGTGGTATATGGCTGGCAACAATTATTTACCCAAACAACAAATACCTTTTCCTAATGTTTTCAAGTTAAATGCGTCTTCACGACCACCACAGGTACGCTTTAAGGTCATGCCACAGCATCTCAAACGGATTCAGGTCAGGACTTTGACTAGGCCACTCCAAAGTCTTCATTTTGTTTTTCTTAGGCCATTCAGAGGTGGACTTGCTGGTGTGTTTTGGATCATAGTCCTGCTGCAGAACCCAAGCGCGCTTCAGCTTGAGGTCACGAACAGATGGCGGCATTTTCTCCTTCAGGATTTTGTGGTACACAGAAGAATTCGTGATTCTTCCAAGTCCTGAAGCAACAAAACAGCCCCAGACCATCACACTACCACCACCATATTTTACTGTTGGTATGATGTTCCTTTTCTGAAATGCTGTGTTACTTTTACGCCAGATGTAATGGGACACACACCTTCCAAAAAGTTCAACTTTTGTCTTGTCAGTCCACAGAGTATTTTCCCAAAAGTCTTGGGGATCATTAAGATGTTTTCTGGCAAAACTGAGACGAGCCTTTATGTTCTTTTTGCTCAGCAGTGGTTTTCATCTTGGAACTCTGCCATGCAGGCCATTTTTGCCCAGTCTCTTTCTTATGGTGGAGTCATGAACACAGACCTTAACTGAGACAAGTGAGGCCTGCAGTTCTTTGGATGTTGTTGTGGGGTCTTCTCTGGCCTCTTGGATGAGTCATCACTGCGCACTTGGGGTAACTTTGGTCAGCCAGTCACTCCTGGGAAGGTTCACCGCTGTTCCATGTTTTCACCATTTGTGGATAATGGCTCTCACTGTGGTTTGCTGGAGTCCCAACGCTTTAGAAATGGCTTTATAACCTTTTTCAGACTGATAGATCTCAATTACTTTGTTTCTCATTCGTTCCTGAATTTCTTAGGATCACAGTATGATGTCTAGCTTTTGAGGATCTTTAGGTCTACTTCACTTTGTCAGGCAGGTCCTATTTAAGTGATTTCTTTATTGAGAAAAGGGGTGGCAGTAATCAGGCCTGGGTGTGGTTAGAGAAATTGAACTCAACTTTCCAAAGATGTGATAAACCACAGTTAATTTGTTTTAACGGGGGGGGGGGGGGTGTCACTTTTTCACACAGGGCCATGTAGATTTGGATTTTTTTTTACCCTTAATAATAAACATCTTCATTTAAAAACTGCATTTTGTGTTTAGTTGTGTTATCTTTGTCTAATATTTAAATCTGTTTGATGATCTGAAACATTTAAGTGTGACAAACATACAAAAAAATGAGAAATTAGGAAGGGGCAAACACTTTTTCACACCACTGTACCACTGCAGTCGGGGTAATATAATGACCGTCCTTACATCTGTTTTTAGTTTTGGTCTAATAACACAGGGTTACAAAAATAATTTTTTTGTAAGTTGTCTGTGTTTTTTCAACTGATTTAAGACAATTTTGCACCACTGAATCCGAAAATGACATCCATTTCTCTTGATCGGGTGCTAAGTAAAAACCTGTACTTAGGACTTACTTAGTACTGTGCAAGTACTTACCTTTATATAAAGGTAAGTACATGTAAATTGAATGCCATGTCATCATTGTTCAAAATTCAGAGAATTTCAAGACATAAAAAAGAATTTTGCATCATATAAAGCGAGTGGTGTGGTGGCTCAGTTGGTAGAGCATCCGCCCCACACCCGGGAGGCAGGGGTTCAAATCCTGGCTGGGTCACGCCGAACACCATATAAAAGTGGAACTTCCTGCCGTCCAGCTTGGTGTTCAGCAATAATGGAATGGAGGAGGGAAATCTGTGGCGGCGCCTTGCATGGCAGCGGCCCTCTGATTCTACACTTGGGGTGGGTGTGATTAACACTAGATAGGTAAAACACAATTTCGTTCTACTGTACATGATTGGTTGTACGGTTGAATGACAATAAAGGGTGATTTTAGTGATTTAGAAAATACCCGTACATGTAAACAAAAACGTATAAAACAACATGCGGCCATAATTCAAAAACTTGATCTGACTGAACAAAACCAATGTGGTTTTTGGATTCAGCACATCAAAATTGTCCTAAATCAGCTAAAAAAAACTTAGACAATAAATTTGGTGTTGACCAGTGTAATCATCCATTAACCCGGTGTTAGTAAAAACTCTCCACAGTAGCTAATGTAGACCTCTGAGCACTAAGCTTACTAATCAACCTAGTGATGTCATGGAAGTGGTCCACCATTCATTCATCTTCTTCCGCTTAATCCTTTTTGGGTCGCGGGGGCGCTGGAGCCCATCCCAGCATCTTTGGGCGAGAGGCAGGGTACACCCTGGACAGATCGCCAGTCCATCGCAGGGCAAACACAGAGACAGACAACCATTCACTCTCACAGTCATACCTAAGGACAATTTAGAATCCCCAGTTTGATGCCAATTAACCTAACTTGCATGTTTTTGGTATGTGGGAGGAAACCGGAGAAATCCCGGAGTAAACCCATGCAGACACGGGGAGAACATGCAAACTCTACACAGATCACTGTTGGTCGGGGGCTGGGATCGAACCCAGGATCCCCCGGCCAAGGGTGAATTGCTGTGCTGCCGCAGTGCTAACCACTCCGCCACCGTGCGGTCCACAATGTGCTGTAAAAAAAAAAAAGTCGCACTGCCGTCTCTAGTGACCCACCATAGTTATTACAATATCTTTTTTTGTGGCTGCATTCACAGAAATGGTGAGTTAAACTTGTGTTTATTTTGAAAACAAAGCCTTATCTCGCAATTCTGGCAAATTTAAAGTTGAGAAAATATGGTGATATAATGATGTAAGCCTTTAGTTTCACTTAATTTTGATCGGGCAAGCTGAAACAGAAAGGCGGACGGACAGATACACATACACACAGCCACACACAGACGCACTAAGTGACTACTGTATGCCTCTCAGTTTCACAGAGGCATACCACCAGCGTCTCCCTCGGCAGTTACTTTATGCGAGGGCAAACGCAATCAGGGTAGACCAAGGCTCAGATTTAAAGACACTGTAAAAAGAAACTTGAAGAAGTTGGACATAGACAGGAGTTTCTGGCAGTGGAAGGCTAAGGACAGAGCTGTGTGGAGGAATCTAATCAGACCTAAATGAAACAGTCATTGTCGCCCACGACAGGCTGCTATGATAATGATGAATAAAAATGCCTCAGATTCCCATATCTGTAGCCTACTGCCTATAAGATACGGCATTGATGGAATGCATGGCCAATCAGATTTGAGCCCTATCAACAATTCTACATGTATGGTTTTGTACCCATAGTCACTACCAAATAAAATACAAGTTATCCACAAGCACCCTCTAACAGTAGACAGAAATATATCAAATATTTTATAAATATCGGATGAATTATAACTCATAAATTCACTAAAATGGCTGAAGATAAAAGTATTTTAGAACAAGTCATTACACTATACACAAATACATTTTTACCAGTTTTCAAAAGTAAATAAAAGAGTGCGACCAAATGTACTTGAGTAATGTAGTTTTTTACCTTCATGAATGCACTTAAGAGTAAACAATGTCCTACAATAAGAAACAAAAAAGTACTCAGTAACGTACAATTTTGAATATATGTACTTGAGTAACTGTAACTAGTAAGTATCCACTTCTTATGATCGATCCTCTGGATTATTAATAAACGGTACAAGCTACGAAATAAAATCAGTTGATTTCCAAGACAGCAATTTGTGAAGTCTTGTAGCTGTGACTGGCTGTGTCTGATACGCTGACGCAATAATATCCCACTGCTGTGTGTCTAAATTAACTAAATACATATATACACACATTCGCAGCTCATAACTAGTGTATTGTCATTATAACTGTATGTGCTACGAGTAAACTAACTAGTACACCGATTTATTATCAAGCGTTCCCCAAACGTAGTTCAGGTTTCCCAACTACAGCCATCTGGCAGCCGGCTAGCTTCTCTCAGCGTCACAACTTAACCGTCTGAAAATAGACCTAAACGTGACTATACCTCATAGTATACCCACGCCATTTAAAGCCCTTCTAAATTATTTCGATTTCTTACTGTTTTAAAACTTGTACCACGTCGTCCTTTGGCTTTTCTTCCAGTTTTAAGGAGGTGAACTCCGTCACTTCATGCCGAAGATACGCTGCCGGAAGACCCTACTCTTCAGCCAATCACAGGCGAAAGCCAGAAATTGCGCATGCGCTATGCTGTTTGATTATGTGGCAGTTTGTAGTTTTTAGGAACAACTTTCTTTCTTTGAATGTTTTCTAGTATTACGTCATATAAACTTGATTTCCTTCCTTCCTTCCTTCAACAGAGGCAATCCCAAGAGAGCAGCATCAGAAAGAGGGAGCACCAGATTATCCAAGAGCTAAGAGAACATCTGAAATAGATATGAAAGGTGAAGTGCACAGTGGCTTCCATTGAACACCAAGAGGTGGGAATAATTTACAGTTATCCGAAATTATACTAACCTGAAATGAAAATTGAGCTTGATAAGAATGTTTAGTTTACTGGAATGTCCTTTTGGAGAAACTTGGATATCCTCCAAATTTATAACAACAATATGATAAATACAACCAAATATTGAAGATCTAAAATTAACGGAAAATATTTTGATCCTGTCCTCTAATTTAATATGGTTGTGATTCACATATGGTGGAATTTACAAGGCAGGGGCACCTATCTGTTAGGATTGCCCCTCTGGGGCAATGGAAGAGAGGACCCACATGTGAGGCGAATTTCATAAACAATATTTTAATTCAGGAAACAGGACAGAAAATAATACAGCTCATGGGCTGAACAAAGGCAAAACACGGCTGGCTTCAAACACAGGGTATCGGGCAGGGTTACTTACAGACTATAATAGAAGCATAGGTAAGGTGCAACAGGAGACATAAACCAAGGACAGGACACAGACTGAAACGCACATATGTGACCCGTGCTGGCAAAATGAGTCACAATGAGGAAATGTTCAAAACTGAGTTATTGTTATTTTCATATTCTGTATTGAAAGACCTTCAAAATGATATATAATTTGTAGGAATTGGGCCTTACAACATCTGGTTAGCAACAAGCCGATTTTGTTTATGTCTTGGCTGGTTTGAAAACTTGCATTCTATTGGTCCTGAGTTACGTCTTCTAGAATTCCATGTGTATTTTTAGAAAGTAGGCATTCCAAGCTTTACAATGGTACCAGGCACTGACAAGGGTTTTCCCGGGACTTGCTGCCAGCGAGCAAAGAAATACACAAATTTTCTAAGGTACTGACTTGTGTAGAAGAGCTTGGAATAACGAGGCGATGTGACTTATAAACCAAAGTTTATTATCAGCTTCGCTCCTCTAACAAGTCTCATCTCAGTGCAGAAGCAGAAGTAGAATAAGAGAGCGAACACATTCAGCTCTACATACTTATACCTACACATAACAAAAGACATGCATATCAAAGCTGACATCCCGAATTATCTTAATCCCCCTCCTTTGTCTTCGTACTCCTCCACCTGACCCTGGGAGGTCAGGGCGATCGATCTGGTCTCCACCGCAGCGCCTCGGATGCTCTTTGATCTTCGCTGGCGATTGAGATCTCTTGTCCTGTTCTGAGGTGTGAAGTCGTTGTACATATGTAATCACCAAACATTCTCACATGCTTATACACATGTAGGTTATGGGATATATGATTAATATAAACCACAACTTGTACCTTAGAAACTTTTCTAACATGACTTGTACAAAACCTTCAAATAAAAGTGATTTAAGGTATTTATTTGCTATTTTGACTGTTTGGATCGGTAGATGATGCTTTTATGGACTCATTTTTGTCAAAATCTTAATTTTGACCAAAATAATTTTTGACGTCTAGTGCCTGTACCTCGTAATTAGCCTGTGCACATTCCGACTCATTTTGCCAGCACGGGTCATCCATATAGACAAAAGGGATAACCACGGCAACAAGGAACAGGTGGGCACAATTAAGGATAATCAGAGACACAGGGAATGGCAATAGGTACAGAAAACATGAAGGACAGAGACAAAAGGTAAAGAGATACACACACACAGACCCAGGACCAAACGGGATGACACAGAAGACAACGACAGGGGACTCAGGGGAGCACAGAGGGCAATAAATGCAAATAAATACTCATGATAAATGCAAATCAGGGGAAAAACAGATCAAAACTGAACATAAAGCGTGGGCATGATCCTGTGAGCATGCCCTGACGATGACACTATCAGTTCCCTCTTAGTCATGTTTCCTTGAGTGGCACTCCTTCCACCTCAAAGCCAGCGATTTGGTTTAGTGTTTGTTACATGATAAAGTCAAACAGGGTCTGATGAAAGTGAAATAACTGCACTAGTAACTTAACGGCAGGAGCAACAATTACCACAGGGGTAATTAATTTATTTATTTTATCAGCTGTTGCTGGCATTTATGTAAATAAGTCTTATTGACAGTGGTAAATGCAGCAGAGCACTGGGTTAGAAAATATCACTTGTGGTGTGTCAGTTCAGAAAGTGCCAATTTCAGGCTGAATGATAAAAGACCCCCCCCCCCCCCACACACACACACAAACGTGTGTGTGTGTGTGTGCGGGGGGGAGGGGGGGAGGTCAGAGACAAGTCAAACAGGGTGTGCTCAAGTTTGTGGAAATGAAAGGGAAATCTAACATTCTCCATCACGTATCCTCCCATACCTCTCCACTCTTTAAAAGCTGCTCCCAGTGGTGTCTGTCAGCTTCACTGTCACACCGCCCTGACTCAAGGAAGATACGTGTGGGAACAGGGTTAGGAAAGGTTCATAGAAAGGGAAAAAAAAAAAACCCAACACCACTGGGTGTATGTGCTGTGCTGACACACAGAGTGGGCTGGAATCTTTCACTGGAGGACAACTACCAGGGTGAGATGTCCCCGGGTTTAAACATCCTGGTGCTGCTCCTCCTGCACACGGCTCTGCCAAGCCCGCTGAGCGCGCCGCCGGCAGGATGTGGCACCTGTAAAGGAAGGCGCCCACAGGGCCCGGCGTCAGGAGGGCGGACCCCGCCCGCGCTGGCTCTGGGGGAGCCATGTGGAGTCTACACCGTGAGCTGCGGCCGCGGTCTGCGCTGTACGCCCCCACGGGATGATGCGAGACCTCTGCGCGCCCTGCTGGAAGGCAGAGGAGCCTGCGGTCATTCCAGCGTCCCCATCCCCGCGGAAGGAGAGCATACTGTGGGTAGGTTCAGCCATTTTTGTTAAGGAGGTGGTCACTGAATGAATGGATGAGGGAGTGACTGGGTTAGAGGCATTCTGACTTTTGTTCATTGTGGGCTTTTGGCTCTCAAAAATGGGGACATTTGCTTAAGTAGTTATCAAAATTGCACAAGACACTACTTTGAAAATAGGTTTCAACATTTTAAACATGGAATCATAGCTGTTTTAGAGTAACATTTATGCACTCCTATAATTAAATTGCCATGAAACTTTTCACAATAACTGATCAGTTATATCTTTGAAAATCTTTATCTGATCCTAGAGCCAGCATCTGCTGAGCATCCAGAAGAGGTAAAAAAAATAATAATCTCTGGGTACAACACTAATATCTCAAACATACTGTAAGTCATCCATACACTGCTTAACTCAGTTCACCTCTCTCTTACAGGCACCATGTCGTAAACTCCTTACTACACTTATTAAAGGTTTCGGTGCCCAGTTATTTCAGTCACATCATGATATCTACATGCCCAACTGTGACAAGTGGGGCTTCTTCAGAAAGAAGCAGGTGAGTGTGAAAGGAGACTGAGAACGGAGTCTACAGAGGCTCACTGTGTCCAAGGCGCCACTGTCTCATTTCTCTGATGTGTTCGTGCAGTGCTGGTCCTCCCGGAACAAACAGCGTGGAAAGTGTTGGTGTGTGGACGAGAACGGCATGCCAGTCTCCACGAACGCCAAACACAAGGGCGGTCTGCGTTGTTAGAAGGATGGAGATGAGCAAGGGTCCGTGATCAGTGTGAGATTAAGATGGAGGAGCCTCGAACGCGGCGACTGCACACTGTGCCATGTGCAATTCTGCAGCGGTGGGAGCAGCTCCACAACACGGACCATCAACTCCTGATACGGAGGAGTTTTGCCTCCTTACGCCCTCTGCTGAGCAGATTTATGCGAAATCTCTTTGACAGTCTTTCACATCTCTGTGTGGCTTAGATGCTGGACAAAAATGTCATAGTATAGCATCTATAAGGGAACCACCCTCCAATATCAGGTGCTGGTAATAGTCGAGATCTGAGAAACTGGAATTTTTACATTTTTATAGGAAGTGCATAAAATTGGCTACTGTGAGACAACAAATAAAACTACAGCCTTGGAGTTAAGATGCTGATTCAGTAGTATGTCACTGAGGTATCATTGATAGATACATGGAAGAAAACTGCCAGTGTAGACAGTAAGGAGAAATGTTGTCGCCCTAATATAATGTAATAAATATAAATTAAAACTCGTAGAGGGGGAATTTCAATGTTTTACAATAAAAAGCATTGGGGGCGGGAGGGGGGCTGTGATGCCTTGGCTGAGGTCTGCACTCCGTAAGTGCTTTCTAGTTGGAAAATGTTTTCCTCAGTCTTTTTGGGGATTTATTTTGGGCTGGTTTAGACAAAGGCAGTGAAGCGAGACAGGAGATGGAGAGAGGAGCAGAGGGAGAGACACGCAGGGAGGATCATCCTGGCTGAGGCTCGAGCCAGGGATCACAGTGGAGGGGTGGCACGCACTTTAGCGACTGCATCCCAGCTGCACACATAACACTATCAAATCTTAACAATCTTAGCACAATGAATGTACATTATGTTAAAAAGTTTATGTTAAAAAGTTTTCTATTGGCTCACTGGGGTGGATTTTAAATGTGAGCCTTTTGCGCCCATGTTCTGTATTATTAACTTAATGACTGTGATGAAAAGTTTATGAATCAGTTTGTCATTTACAGTACATAATTTCTGGTCAGTTTATAGTTGCATATTTAAAACCAAATGTGCTTTTTAAATTTTTATCTGTCAGATAAAGAAACTCTTGTTAGACTACCTGAAGTTTATTCTGACTTAAGAACTTCCCGCTTCTATCAGCAGGATAAAGAGTGTAATCTTACAGATTTATTATTGCTGTACAGTCTCAACATGTTATCTTTTTTTTTACATTGTTTTAGTTATGCTGTTTTTGTGTCACTCCTAATACTGTCAACAGTGATTATCTGCACACTTTATACAGATTTATGAAACCTGAAATGTGTATACTTTTGAAGACTTGGAGGTATTTATATTTGTCAAAACTATTTTAAATCAACTGTTTTATTAAAAAAAATGTGCATGATATACCTCCTTTTGTATATTTTGTTTTGTTTTGTTTTTAATGAAAATGATAAATAAAATAAAGCAGCTCAAATGGGTTTGTCAAGAACAAGTCTGCTTGGTGCATAGAGAGAATCCGCACTGCTGGAAAACCGTCAGCTGAAAGAAAAAAAAGACCTACATGTTGAAACAGCATGCAGTGAGCCTAGAAAGAAAGAAACAGGAAACAAGTTTAAGAGAAAAGTGTAAATTAATGGTGAAAAGATTGTAAAATTATGTTGTAGGAGATAAAGCCTACTGTTATGTCTGTAACTGAGGGTGAATGACGAGACTTAAGGTGGAACTGAACAAGCCTTTATTATAGACTCACTGGTTATACAGAAGTGCTCCCACTAGGCTGAGAGGTGGTCAGAGAGACCGCCTCTCTCCCGCACAGCCCTCTTATACCCCGGGAGGCGGCAGAACCGGAAGGTAAAGCCACCACCCACGTCACACCATAATATGTCCCATAAACATAGTCACATTCTGCCCCCCCCCTTCAAAAAGGTCCAAAACACACACGTACAATCAAGACCCTCCCCAATTTAGAGCCCAAATCACGCACTAAAAGCAAACAGAAATATCAGGGCCTACCACATTCATACAAAACAACTAAGGCTAGGGGGAGATATGTGGACTACCGTTCCACCTCCACACAACTAGACGGATTATTCTGCCGTCATTGCGAAAACACAGTCCATTAAACAGAAAATTGGCATGTTCCTAAAATAAATAATCCCAAACAATCCCCTTACCAGAACAAACATATATACCCTCATTAATAAATGCAATAAACTTAGTTACTATTCATACCAACACCATGCAATAAATACATCACCCCAAATATCAGTCTGCCCCAGTAGAGGAACCACCCCCCGGAAAACCATCAGACAGTTCCCCTCCGGAGCACCTTCTTCTCTTCACGCCCAGGGATGGCTCGTGCCGCTGTCCAAACACCTCCTTCTCCAGCTTGGCACGTCACAGCTCGTTGGGATGATGCTCAGAATCAGAATCAGAATCAGCTTTAATGGCCAAGTATGCACAACACATACAAGGAATTTGACTTTGGCTAAAAACTTGCCCTCGTTGTTCAGGTGGAGGATTTAAATAAGATTTGCTATGAGCCATCAGACAGCTGAAGGTAGCCATCCTCCCGAACGGCCACCACCTGCAGCCGCCCCTGGTCCTCCTGTCGTTTGTGCTTTCTACAAACCGCTCTCGACTGGGCCTCCTCTCTGGGTCGGACCACATCAGTGACCCCTAGAGGAGCCCGATTCGACTTCCAGTGTCCCTGAGTGGCACGTCGTTTTACCGTGCCAGCCAGTCCTGCCCCACTCGCTTTCATTTCAGACGCTGGCAAAGCCGTTGTGACCCCTTGCTTCTCGGTACCTCCCAACCGAACTCCAGAAGCAGAATGGGCCAGCCACTTGGCTCCACCTGCCGCCACGGGCGTCCCAATGTGTCGCCCAGTTCCCTCAGCTAGGGCTATTGGGGCACTGACACAGGGACCCTCCCATGATGGCCCTGGTTGGGGTTGGTTCTGCTCATCTTCCAGAATACTAGACCAAGGTTCGTCCCATACAGCATTGTCCACCACTCATGGAACCGGCTGGTCCCACAAAACACAGCCCAACCACTCTTCTCCAACACCGCTGGTGATCGAAAAGCCCAGTCCATAAAAAAGGTTAGAGCTCACAAACTGCAGATTGGACACCTTTGCCGATTTGCACCTAGCCGTCAGTTCCACCAAACCCACAATGGCTAACCTTTGTCCTCCATATCCACACAATGGCACTGAATGACCTCTCATTCGGTAGTATGGGAAGAAACTCCTCACAGTAGGCCAATTCAACACAGACCTCACAGTGTCCGTGTCAATCAGCAGCGGCACCTCCACTCCGTCCAGCTTCACCATACAGTATGTACGGCTATCGGTGTTCGGAGAGACAGTGTGGCTAACCATAGGAGTTGGAGCAGGGGTGTTCACTTTGTGTTGCCATTCCCCTCACTCGAACCTATTACAGGCCCTGGAAAAATGATGCAGAAGTCCTCACTTGCCGCAGCGTTTTCCTCTTGCTGGACACTCTCTTTCCTTATAGAGGTGCTTAGTGGACCCACAGCCCAAACACCTGGGCAATCCCGGGGTGGACCTTATCTTCATAGCCGTAGCGCATTCCTCCTTCTCCTGCACGCTATCATTGCTGTCCGGGTCCACAGCCTGCGCCGCTGAATGTGATTCAGAGCGGTGCAGCATAGCTCTCTCACCAAGGTCATGTGATAGTCTGTCTGCTGCTTCACACTGCTGAGCTATCGCAATGGACTTGGATAACATCAGCTCGCCCGAGTATGTAAGGAGCTTCAACCTCGTAGCCAGGCAAACAGTATGTTCCACCAACTGGTCACGGACCATCTTTTCCTCCAGTGCTCCAAACTGACAGTCTCTGGCCAGCTGGCATACAAACCGCTGCACCGACTCGCCAGTCTGCTGGCAGCGCTGTCGAAACTGGATCCTCCGGACGATGACATTTTTCAAGGTGCGAAAATGTTGCACCATTAGCTCAACAACGTCCTCAAAACTATCGGTAGCACCCAAGGTAGCAAGGATACACTGTCCTTCCAAACCCAAATTATGAACCAATATTGCCTGAGCCCGTATCTTCTTCAGTTCACCAAGGTTCAGAGCCACCAAGTAATTTTGGAATGCGGCGAACCATCTCACCCAAGGAACTGGTGGCTCGCCGGGAAGCTCCAGAAACAGCCAAATGATAATGACTCCCACATCCATGTTTTTTACCCTTGTCGCCAAATGTTGTGTCTGTAACTGAGGGTGAATGACGAGACTTAAGGTGGAACTGAACAAGACTTTATTATAGACTCACTGGTTATACAGAAGCGCTCCCGCTAGGCTGAGAGGTGGTCAAAGAGACCGCCCCTCTCCCGCACAGCCCTCTTATACCCCGGGTGGTGGCGGAACTGGACGGTGAAGCCACCACCCGTGTCACACCATAATATGTCCCATAAACAACATCACACCTACTTCAAGAGGGAAAAAATCACAGCACAGAACAGTAGTACAATGCCGTTTATAACAGTTTGCAGCTAAATGCATTTTTTTTTTTTGTTTTTGTCAAAAAGCACTCCAATTAGTATTTGTAGAGGCTGGTGACATGATGATGAACTTCACCTTTTTGTTTGTCTTCCAAAATTTGTGAACAACTTTTTTTCTTAAATTTACAACTTTTTTCCACATAAATTTGGAATATTTTTCTTGTAAATTTGCAACTTTACTCTCACAAATTTGAGCCTTTTTTCCTCATAAATTTGAGACTTTTTCCTGTAAATTTGGGGATTTTTCTGTAAATCTGACTTTTTTCTTGGAAAGTTGTGACTTTTTTCATAAATATGCAACTTTTTTCTAGTAAATTTGCAACTTTTTTCCCATAAACTTTCAACTTTTTCTCATAAAACTGAGACTTTTTTCTTTGTAAATTTGTGATTTTTTTTCTTGTAAACTTGCAACTTTTTCTCCTAAACTTGGAACTTTTTTCTCATAAATTTGTGACTTTTTCACAAATTTCTGACTTTTTATTGAAAATTTGCAGCTTTTTTCATAAATTTACAACTTTTTTGTCATAAATATGAGACCCTTTATTTTTTGTAAATTTGTGACTTTTTTCTCATAAATTGGTCACCTTTTTTTGTAAATTTGCAAGTTTTTTCTCCTAAATACGAGACATTTTTTTTTCTCATAAATTTGAGGCTTTTTTCTTGTAACTGTGACTTTTTCTTAGAAATGTGCAACTTTTTCCCTCATAAACTTGCAACTTTTTCTCATCAATTTGTAACTTTTTTTTTCCTCATAAAGTTACAACTTTTTTCCTCATAAACTTGCATCTTTTTCTCATAAATTTGTTTTTCCCCCAGAAATTTGTGACTTCTTCCTTGTAAATTTGCAACTTTTTTCTCACAAACATGTCACCTTTTCCGATAAACTGCTACCTTTTTGTTGTGCAGTTGCAACTTGTTTCAACTCCTAAATTTTCAGCTTTTCCTTTTAAGTATGTTTTTTTTTTCTCTTGTAAATTTGCATTTTTTTTCTAGTAAATTTGCAACATTCATATGAACGCTGGTTATATTTTTATTCTTTTAATAGTTTGTTTTTACCCTCTTCATCAAGTAAATGGATCACGTTTATTTTTTTTTTAATGTTTTGGTGGAAGACCAGAGATTTCCCCCCTTCATTTTATAGCCTTTGAGCTCTTCTATTACATAAAAATAGGAGTCCCCAAACTAAATCTTGCACAGCCCCCCCCCCCCCACACACACACACATACAAGCTAGAAACGGCCCTGTGATTAACATTTTTCCATGTGAATCTAATCCACACGTGTGCTCAGTAGAACCTATACTTTGCCAGAGCTTAATCACTGTGGCTGCGGCGCGGTTTCGCCTGCCTTGCGGAGCGCTGCACCTGTCGAGTCCTTGCGTGCGCAGCAGACCAGCGTAGGTGTAGCAGACTGCTGCCGGGCGGACTTGAGCCTCCATCGCATGCACAGACAACAATAGGACCGCTCACGGAGTTCACACAGGGACAGCTGGTGAAGCGCCATGTCTTCTCCCGGTGCCACCTCCAACTTCTCGAGCGCTCTGGCGCCCAAGAGGAAGACCAAGAAGAAACACTTTGTGCAGCAGAAAGTGGAGGTTTTCCGGGGGAATGACCCGGTGCCGAGCGTGCTGGTGTGGGGAGTCAACCACTCGGTAGCTATTGCGTGTGTGCTTTCATGTGTATTTCTGTGGCCTGATTATAAAAATGCTCATGAGGTGTTTGTCCACTGATCGTGCGCAGATTAATGACCTGAGCCAGGTGCCCGTACCTGTCATGCTGCTCCCAGACGACTTCAAAGCCAGCACCAAAATCAAAGTGAACAACCATCTCTTCAACAAGTACTGTCCTCTCTGCCCACGTCTGTCTGCGCCATTGTAGGGCCAGCATCCCGCTCCCTGTGAACTGCACGGATTGTTGTGACTCTAATTATGATTATTTTTGCGTGTGTCGTCATCTTAAATTGCAGAGGGCCCTTTAGAGAACAGCAGAGCTTTCCCAAAAATTCTGACAAAAATCTAACGTTATACAGACTGGCCATCAGTCATTACATGGTGCAAGAAGGTCTATGTAGAAAAACTGGGGTATACAAATAGTTTCTGCAGTGAGGATTGAGCCTGAATGGCTTAATCCATTCAGGAATCCAGGCTGTGTAGACTTATAAACAGAGCTGGGAAGAACAATAAAACATGTTTTTTTTTCCAAGCCCATGTGCAGTTGCTTTTGTGATTATTAAGCAGGGGAATGCTGTAAAGAAGTCAGCTAAATAACATCAATATATGTGAGACTTTGGTGCTCTCAGAAGAATGGCTACAACGCACTAAATTGATCCACGGTTATCTAATTAAATGCCTTTGTTCCCTCAGAGAGAATCTTCCTGGACAGTTCAAATTCAAAGAGTACTGTCCACAGGTGTTCAGAAACCTGCGAGAGCGCTTTGGCATTGAGGACCAAGATTACCAGGTAGGATAATGGAACTCATGGAATTAAAAGAATGAAGAACGTGGACAAAAAAAAAAAACAGACCCTCACACACAGAGAACATCCAAGGCTTACTGAGCTTTCCTTTTATTAAAGCCTGACACTCTTCCTTATGTATTGATCTGCTCCCTGCTACATTTGCATTTCTTTGTGTCATATTTGCATTTGCCAGGTGGCGCACAGCCATCCCCCAGTCTGCCCAGGACACATTTGCTTAGCACACATTTATGGGAGGCATATTGTTGCTGCTGGCATTCAAGTCTGCAGACAGAGACAGTAATTCTGGAACTGTGTTTAAAACAATGTGAATTAATGCAGATTCTGACGTGTGACTGTGGCACTCACAGGCTGAATGTACTGTTTCTGGAAGACATTTCCATTTGTATTCTGAATTTGGTTGTTTTGAGCGCTGGTGCTCACAATTTTCTCATCTCACTTGCCAACAGGTTTCTCTGGCCCGCAGTCCTCCGCGCAAAGATGAGGAGGGGAACTGTGAGGGACTGCTGCTCATGTCATATGACCGCACTTTGGTTGTAAAAGAAATTTCCAGTGAGGAGGTTGCGGAGATGCACAGCATTATTTCTAAGTATCATCAGGTAGGATGGTGGGGGGTTATGATATTTTCCAGTCATTTCTCTTTTTTGCCATTCTGTTTATATACTGAGAGAATACAAATCCTTCTTACCACAACCCTGGTTGCCATGGCAAAGGTTTTACACCATCAAAGCATAGAGATTACTGCTGGAATTTCAAAGAGTTTTTCCTCCAGAAGAAATCGTACATGACCATTGCTTCAGCTTTGACATTTTAAATGATACAGCCAAAAATACCTCAGAGAGGGCTTTAAATTATTAGATTTTAAATAAGACTTTAACAGTGCAAGAAATGACGTGACATTAAATTAGAACTAGAGGCAAGACAGACTAAGGTCTGTCTGTCTGTCTTTGAGCAGGATTATGCAAAAGTTACCAGATGGATTTTGATGAAATTTTAACCCAAGGTGGCTCTTGGGCTACTGATGAACCCATTGGATTTCTGTGGTGCTCTGGATCAGGATACAGATTCTGGATCACTTTTTCACTTTCTTTAACATTGCAAGATAGGGCCTTGGCAGAGATATATGCACTCTCAGAAATCTAATGGGTCCATCTGTCGCACAAGGGCCATCTTTGGTCCATCAAAATCCAAAATTACATCAAAATACTGTACATCTTGTAGTTTTTGTGTAATCCTGCTAACAAACAGACAAACCAACTCACTCTCATGATCTCCTTGGTGGAAGTAACTAGAACTGCAGTCAAAAAAGGTACAGACCTGTGCATGTTTTCTCAATTCTCTAGGTCTGAGCACCTTACCCATCTCTTTCTTAGCTTTCATAAGATGGTGACAGACACGCATAACACAAAGATATTGTCAGTGACATACTGCATACAGAGTTGACTTCCACTCCCACTTCACAGACTTGTGCTATGTGGATGACGTGGTGCTTTTCGACACGCATATAGACATAATCACTGAGGCACTGGAGCTGCTTGCAGAAGAAGCATCATCCCTGGGCCTTACCATCAGCTGGGCAAAGACAAAGATCCAGTCACTGTCCGACTTCTTGCCACCACCACCACAAGTCATCACCATCAACAACAAGCCAGTTGAGACTGTCAAAGACTTTGTCTACCTCGGATCTAAGCTCACCAGCTCCTGCTTGTCAAACCCAGAGATTACTTGCCGCCTGCAGCTGTCTCGCAGTGCTTTCGGCCACCTCCAGAGAGTGTGGCGGATTGGGAAGATCTGCACGACCACAAAGTTGTGAATCTTTAACAGCTGTGTGATCCCCATCCTCCTTTACGGGTCCAAGACCTGGACCCTCTCCACCGCAACCACCTACCATCTGGACACATTCCATCAGAATCCGATGGTTCCATGACACCACAAACAATGAGGTCTACAGATGGGCTGGCTGCCCCATCCCCATCTCCACTGTAATCAGAAGAGGGAGGCTGTGGTCCTCGGCCACGTGGCTAGGTTGGAAGACGGGACACCGGCCAAGCAGCCCCCCCCCCCCCCCCTTCCCAGGGCCAGCATTGCCCCCAAGGTCGGCCCAAACTGTCCTGGATGACCCAGGATGCAATGATAAGACCTCTGGCTGACCTCATTGCCCTAGCCCAAGATCACCCTGCCTTCAGACGATTGGCCACAATGGTCACTTAAGTGGCCAGACGAGGATTAAGTTAAGTAATACTGCAGGTTCACATGAGCTTTCCAGACTCATGACCTTGTGATGCTGACGACTGAGAATGTGGCGCCAAAACCAGAGTCACAAATGAAAGTCCCAAGGTGAACCTGTGTAACAAATTTGGTAGCCCAAGCTTTATTTTTTTGTTCTTAAGTCAGAATGTGGATGCCCATTCAACCTTAAACTCTGACCTTTTAAACCCAAAACCATCACCACAGGTGAGGCTTACATCATGTATCTTGAGTTAACTCAAGGTTGCACACTTAGGTTTGCACACTTTAAACACATTTCAGATGTAGCTTCCCCCAACCCCCTTTTTTGTCTGGTGACATAAAAACAGTGTTTCCATCAGCTTTTCCCTTGTAAGGCCGAAGCCGACCACTGGTCATAACCTCCAGAGATCAGTTTGAGTGTTTCTTTAACTCTTCATTACTCATCATTAGTTCACTCATGCTCTCTTTTAGCATATTGTCACCTGTCATGGCAGTACCCTGCTCCCCCAGTTCCTGGCCATGTACAGAGTCACTGTGGAGAATGAGGACACCTACCTGTTAGTAATGAGGAACATGTTCAGCCACAGACTGCATGTACACAGGAAATACGATCTCAAGGTAAATCCTGCCAAATTTTTGTCCCTAGATGAGTGTTCAAAGAATAATGAGTACCATTTAATAGTATCACAGACAGCATAGCTTTTATTCTATTAGTTTTTTTTCTCACTAATTAAATTTCTCAGAGCAAATGCTGTTCACATAAATTTATGAAAGGAAGAGAGGGCATACTAAAACATTTAAGGTCTCTAACTTTAGACACACTATAATCACATCACATATTCTACTCAAAGGTTTTAGCCATCATAAATCTTGGCATTGCCTAGCAAAAGCCACCATAATAATAAGCACACGATTAGATTCATTGCCCTTCATGCACCATGTATGAAAACAGCAAGTCCCAGGGCCTTATGAATGATAAAATCACTGCCAAGAAAACCAAGCCAAGATAATAGCTTTTTAGCAAAAGGAAAATAGAGTTCCTGTTAAGATGTGTTGATGACATCCATCAATGACTGTTTCTTTTCTCAGGGCTCCCTGGTGTCTCGTGAAGCAAGTTTTAAAGAGAAGGTGAGATCAGATTCATGTAAAAGCTTTGTTATAGGCTTTAGTTATACACTGTAGTCACACAGCTAAATTGAATGGAAGCTAAGAGCAGCAATAGTGACTACTATCTTTTTACCTCCACCAGGGAGGTGAGGTTCATCTGTTGGTTTGTTTGTTTGTGTGCAGGATTATGTAAAAACTAAAAGGCTGGATTTTGGTGAAATTTTCAACAGAGGTGGCCCTTGGGCTATGGGTGAATTCTTTAGATTTTGGAGGGGATCCGGGTCAGGATGCGGAATCTAGATCACTTTTTCCACTTTGTTTAATATTGCAAGATAGGGCCTTGGTGGGGGCGTGTGCTCTCTGAGTGAAGCCAGTCATTATATAGTGAAAATGCCTTATTTTTACCCTGTGAGCATGTGAAAAAGTAATTATCACTGTGATCTAGTGGTTAGGATTCGGCACTAGTGGTAGAACATCTGCCCCTCAGCCAGGAGGTCATGGGTTCAAGCCCCGGCCGGGTCATACCAAAGACCATCTAAAAATGGTACTTCCTGTGTCATGATTGAATACCAGAGAGGCTCAAATGCAGAGCAAACCACACTGGATGAACACTCAGACTCAGGTGGAAAATTTGACACAACTTTAATGAAAAAACAAAAGACACACCTACACTAACTTAATAAACATAAAAATACGCACAAGCAAATAACAACGCAAAATAGACGCTAACTTAAACACACAAAAACCAGGAGCACGCTGGAGTTGCACACAGCCTGAAAAAGAAGAAAAAGAGAAATGATTAACAACAACGATAACCAGGGAGGAGAAAGGTGAGATGGAAGAGAAAGGCTTACCATACAAGCAGAGGGCCCAGCAGTGAACTCCAGTGCAGGACACAATAGGGAGAGGACGGGAAGACAAAATGGATGGGTTGACCTGGGTGGAGTTGATGTTGTCTTGAGGATGAATGGTTCAGGTGAGCGCGCGTAGCCCCAGCGACACGCCGCTGAAGTGGCAGCAAACCTGAGGAGGAGAAGACACGAAAAAGTAAGACAACAAGGAAACAGGATTTGCCAAACAACATAAACTGGAGTTGTTCGTGGCAGCAATACCCAACGGTCTAGCAGCAAAGCATACACACACTGTCTCTTTTATGCGCTGTTAAACCAGGAAGCTGCAGGTGTGTCCAATCACGCAGGTGTGTTGATGAGCTCCGGAACCGGGAACAGACAGAAACAGGAGGGGAGTGGTGCACACTCACCTGATCATCACAGTGCCCCCCCCCCCCCCAAGGGGTGCCTCCTGGTGTCCCTCCGGGCTTTTGGGGATGCGCCCAATGAAAGGCCCGAACCATGCCCTTGTTGTGGAAGTAGGACCCAGGGATCCATGACCTCTCCTCCAATCCATAACCAGGTATTAAAGGCCCCGGCCCCGACAACAAACGTCCAAGATCTTCTGGATGGTGTAGGTGGTATGGCTGTCGAGGATCCGTGGAGAAGGAGGGGGTCCGGGGGAGGGTAGAGAGGGCTGGCCGAGAGGGGTTTAATCCGCGAGACGTGAAAGGTCGGGTGAATGCAGAGAGTAGGAGGCAGGTCAAGCCAAACAGTGACATCATTGATGATGCGGGAGATGGTGAACGGACCCATATAGTGCAGTGACAGCTTCCGAGACTCCGTCTTTAATGGCACCTGCTCGGTGGACAGTCAGACCTTCTGTCCCACGATGTACTTGGGCGCCGGCGCACGTCTGCAGTTAGTGTAGAGTCTCTTCCGCTTGGTCGAACGGAGAAGAGCAGCCCAAGTGGACCTCGACAGATGGCGACAGCGGCGCGTGTGGACCTCCACGGATGGTACGGCAATCCCCCTCTCCGCCATAGGTAACAAAGGCGGCGTGTACCCCATGGAAGCCTCGAAGAACATCAGAACGGTAATGGAGGAGACAGCGGTGTTGTGCGCGTATTCCACCCAGGTCAGGTGGGAGCTCCAGGTGGTTGGGTTGCAGGATGCTACACACCTCAGGGTGGCCTCCAGAGACTGGTTGGCACACTCAACTTGGCCGTTGCTTTGAGGATGGTATCCAGAAGTGAGACTGGCAGTGGTACCCAGGGAGCAACAGAAAGCTTTCCAGACTTGAGATGTGAATTGTGGTCCTTGGTCTGAAACAATGTCTATCGGGATTTCATACAGGCGGATGATGTGGAGAGTGAGGAGGTTGGCAGTCTTGGCAGCAGAGGGTAGTTTGGGAAGGGGAGCTAAATGGATGGCCTTAGAAAAATGATCAATAATAGTGAAAATAACAGTATTGCCTTGTGAAGGAGGGAGGCCCGTAACAAAATCAATGGCAATATGAGACCAGGAGCAACTAGGGACAGGAGGGGATGAAGGAGACCGGCTGGGGGTGAAGAGTCATATTTGTTAGCTGCACAGACGTGACAAGCTTTAACATAGTCCTGAACATCTTTTCTGAGAGTAGGCCACCAAAAGACTCGTTGCAACAGGTCAATAGTTTGGGAAATTCCAGGATGGCAGGCGAAAAAACTGGTGTGCCCCCACCGAATGACTTCACTGCGTAGGGAGGAGGGAACATACAGTTGGTTGGGTGGGCCTCCCTCAGGAATGGGTTCAGAGGACTGGGCCTGCCGGACCCTCTACTTGATGTCCCAAGAGAGGGCTCCTAAAACGCAGGAAGAAGGCAGAATAGTCTTCCGAGGGGAAGCAGCAGCTGCAGAGAGGGAGGAGGAGGAGAAATCGGAGGAGAACTGGTGCGAGAGAGCATCGGGCTTGACATTATGGGACCCTGGACGGTAAGTAATGGAAAGATTAAATCTGAGGGAAAAACAGGACCCACTGGGCTTGCCGAGAATTTAACCGTCTGGCAGATCTTAGATATTCTAAATTTTTGTGATCTGTCCAGATTATGACCGGTTGATTAGCTCCCTCTAGCCAGTGCCTCCATTCCTCCAGTGTCAATTTAATGGCCAACAGCTCGCGGTCTCCTACGTCATAATTTCTCTCGGCTGGAGTCAACCGTCGAGAGAAATAAGTGCATGGATGAAGCTTCTGATCGGAGCCAGAATGCTGGGAAAGGACAGCGTCCACCCCCGAATCAGAAGCATCAACCTCGACCACGAACTGGGATTGTGGGTTGACCTGTGCCAAAATGGGTGTGTTGGTAAAAAGGGCCTTAAGTGTCACAAAAGCCTGTTCAGCAGCCTCTGACAACTTGAATGGGATTTTGATGGACGTGAGCTGTGTAAGTGGCAGGATACTTACAGATAGTTGCGGATAAACCGGCGGTAGAAGTTGGCAAAGCCCAGGAAGCGTTGGAGCTGCTTCCTGGACTGGGGGGTAGGCCAGTCTACTACTGCTTTTACCTTAGCCGGGTCGACCTTTAATGTGCCTTCGGCCACGATGAATCCCAGGAAAGAAGTGGAGCTGGTGGTAAACTCACACTTTTCGGCTTTCACAAAGAGTTGGTTCTCTAGCAGCTGCTGCAGGACAGCTCGGACGTGGACTGCATGCTCCTGCAGCGTGCAAGAAAAAAATAAGGATATCATCTAAATAAACAAAAACAAAATGGTTCACCATGTCCCGAAGGACATCATTTATTAATCGTTGGAAGACGGCGGGGATGTTGGTCAGGCTGAAGGGCATGACCAGGTACTCAAACTGGCCTAGATGTGTTTTAAAGGCCGTCTTCCACTCATCCCCCTGGCATATGTGAACTAGATGGTAAGCATTACGGAGATTGACTTTGGTGAACACACGCACACGCTGAAGAAGTTCAAAAACCGAATTAATGAGCAGCAACGGATATTTGTCTTTAATGGTGATCACATTAAGCTCGCGATAATCAATACATGGCCGCAATGACCCGTCCTTCCCACAAAAAAGAACCCAGCGCCCAGAGGAGCGGAAGATGGACAAATAAGGCCGGCGCTAAGGGAGTCTTTTATGTAGCTTTCCTTCGCCTCCCTCTCCGGCCCAGATAAACTGTAGGGCCGACTGGATGGCAGCTGCACGCCCGAAAGGAGGTTGATAGCACAGTCGTAGGACCGATGAAGTGGTAACAAGAGGGCCCTAGACTTACTAAAGACCTCCCCTAAGTCATGACAGACCTTGGGCATGAGGCTGAGATCCGTCGACTCAGCTGGAGGGGAGGAGATAGGGAGAGTGGGCGAGCATGCAGCCGAGTGGAAACACGATGAAAGACAAAAAGGACTCCATGAAGAAATGGAGCCCTGGTCTCAGTTAATAATGGGGTTGTGTTTGCAAAGCCATGGATACCCCAAAATCACCAGTGTGGATGAATTAGGGAGGATGAAATACTGGATAGTCTTGCGATGGTTACCAGACAAAATGACAGAAATGGGCTCAGTTTGAATGGTAACTGCCGCAAGCCTGCAGCCGGAAAGGGCTGAAACATTTAACGGTGTCGGGAGGTTCCTGGTGGGAATCTTAAACTTTTGAACCAGACCCTGTAGAATGAAGTTTTGCTCAGTTCCAGAATCAATAAGAGCTGAGGTCTTATGCTTGGCCCCCGGTAACTGAATGAGGGCCAGGAGTGTAAAACTGTTGGGAGGATTTGGAGAAGTTCCTCCCGCCAGATCCCCCCCACAGCTACTGATGGGCTGGATCTTTTGGCCGAATGGGGCATTTCGACAGTGTGTGATCAGTGGCCCCGCAATTCATTCAAGCCCATGTCTTCTCCTGGCACCGATGTTCCTCCAGAGTCAGATGAGTCCGACCGAGGACCATTGGCTCCGGTGGTGACACCGACCGGACAGCATGGGAGGACGGGGGAACCGGACGAGGAAGCAGACGAGGAAGCAGCAGACCTCTGCTCCCTCTCGCGCTCACGATACAGATTATCCAGAACCACTGCTTGTGCAATTAATTCATCCAAAGAGGAGGGATTAGCATGGGTAGCCAGTTCATCGTGGAGGATGGTGTTAAGACTTCAGAGGAAGGTGCTGCGTAAAGCAACATCATTCCATCCAGAGTCTGCCACGGCGACCCGGAACTCGACCGAGAAGTCAGCGACTGACCAACTTCCCAGCCAGAGTCCCATTAACTGGCTAGCGATATTACCCTTGCTTTCCGTATGGTCGAATGCCTGGGTGAATTCCTGCACAAACCAGTCGTATGTGTACAGAGGTTCCTCCGGATTGATTAAGATGGACTGTGCCCATTTAAGCGCCCGGTCTCAGAGTAACAGGGTCATGAACTGAATTTTAGCCGAATCATCCCTATACTCCCCCACCACTTGCTGAAAATAAAGCCAACAGTGGAGCAAAAACCATTTGCATTCCCCCACTTCCCCCGCACAGGGGGCAGGTGAGGGGATGGAAATGGTTCTGCAGATGGGAGGAGCTGTCGGAGCAGCAGGTGTAGGAGGAGACGCCGCACCAGGAAGTCAACACAGGTGTTCAGTGACTATAGCCAATTGTTGAGTGATAGTTTGGAGTTGTTCTGATAGAAACATGACCTGGCTCTCCGTGGCATCCAAATGGGAGAGTGCTCAATGCTCACTCGGTGAAGTGCCCGCTGAACCTTGATCCTGGCTGGACCATTCTGTCATGATTGAATACCAGAGAGGCTCAAATGCAGAGCAAACCACACTCAGACTCAGGTGGAAAATTTGACACAACTTTAATGAAAAAACAAAAGACACAACCACACTAACTTAATAAACATAAAAATACGCACAAGTAAAACAACGAGAAATCGATGCTAACTTAAACACACACAAAAACCAGGAGCACGCTGGAGCCACACGCAGCCTGAAAAAGAAGAAAAAGAGAAATGATTAATAACAACGATGACAAGGGAGGAGAAAGGTGAGAGGAAAGAGAAAGGCTTACTATACAAGCAGAGGGCCTGGCAGTGAACTCCAGCGTGGGACACAATAGGGAGATGATGGGAAGACAAAATGGATGGGTTGACCTGGGTGGAGTTGATGTTGTCTTGAGGATGAATGGTTCAGGTGAGCGCGCGCAGCCCCGGAAACACATCGCTGAGGTGGCAGCAAACCTGAGGAGGAGAAGACATGAAAAGGTAAGACAACAAGGAAACGGGATCTGCCAAACAACATAAACTGGAGTCGTTTGTGGCAGCAATACCCAATGGTCCAGTGGTGAAGCATGCACACACTGGCTCTTTTATGCACTGGTAAACCAGGAAGCTGCAAGTGTGTCCAATCACGCAGGTGCGTTAATGAGCTCTGGCGCACACTCACCTGATCATTACATCCCGCCTTCTAGCTTGGTGCTCAGCATGATAGAATGGGGGGAAGGAAAAATTGTAAGCCATGGACTACAGATAGAAATTAGCCACTGGCTACAATCTGGCAAGTTTACATTGATTTGATATCAAATGTTCATTAACGTGCACTGTCCTGCAATTTACAATTTACTTTTACTGCTGCACCCTGGGTTTGCTTCCCGGTCAGGGATCTGACTTTGGTTCAGTGGTTAGAACTGATGCTGCACAGCAGGAGGCTTGATGGTTGAGCCTTTGTTTAAAGCCAATTAAGTCAAGCCCATTTGTGTGGAGTTTTCCTGTGTTGTACTGATTTCCTTCCAAAAATCAAAGTGACATGCTTCATATGGCAGCAGCCACTCCAGTTCTGAATGTAATTAACTTTGTAGACAAGAGAAATGTAATTTTGTTCTATTGTGCATGTTTTGCTGTGTATAATCTGAATGACAATAAAAATGGGTTTCTTATTCCCATCTGCATTAAGTTATCCCGTGATGTCAAGAAAATAAGCTATTATCCTGTGACAACACAAATTTATCCCACCATCTTGAGAATTTTTAAAAAAGACAGCAGTGACCATGGCTGCTCTCAGCCTCTGTAGTAATGATTATTGATCATTTCAAATCCTTTTCAAAGAGACAGCCATCCAGTATGGATGTGTCTGAGCTGTATTTGAGTTACAATCCTGATTAAAAAATAATCAGTCAGATAAATAAAACAGTTAGCCATTGATAAAAGTTTTTTTTTTTTAATTTAACAATGAAGTGTGGTAGGTGAATTCATCTGAGGATGGGAGTCAGCATGTGGTCTGGTTGTTTGGTAGTGGATATTTCTGGATTGCTTGTCAGATTCTAGCAGAGTGAAGATGGCTGTGTTTAGTATGACAGAGGTTCTGTTCATACAGCTCACTACACTGCTAACAGTGCTACTGTAAGCAGATGCTGTAGGTAGTCCAGTGTTTCTCAGCCTTTTTTGAACCATGGAACCCCACCAATCTAAAATGTTATAAAATGACATATTGTAGCCAATTATGGCATATCTAATGACAATTTTTAGTCTTTTAATTTGTTTATGCTCAGTGTGAAACGTGGTTCAATTACATACAAAGTCAATGGGAAAACACAAACATGCAAATTTACTCTGACGTGAGTGCACCCAAGTTTGTGTCTGCGTGTGTTAGATTTTATTAAACTCGGACCAGGAATTTGCTTGATGCTTTCAGCATTGGTGTTGAAATTAATTTGAAAATGAGACAGGCAACCACTTGCCAGAGATGTCTCTCATCAGACACGCGCTCCTGCGAGAGCGCTGTTTTCAAGGCAGACATGGTTTTTCACTGCTCAACAATGGCAGACCTCATATCCACTGCTTGTTTGGTGCTGGAGGCGGCCGACGCCAGGATGCGGTTTCTGGAGGATGTGGTTACATTTTCCCCATCCGGATGTTGTGGACTCAACAATAGTAAACCTGAGGGTCCTGAAACTGCTGCCTCTGGTTGTGCAGGAATCCCCAACTCAGGTTCAGCCTCTGTTGAGAGGAGGGAGAAGAAGAGGAGGGATTGTGTTTGTGTTGCCACCCGTTGCCATGGAGGAGCCACTGAAGACACAATGCACAACAAAAACAATGGCAAATTGTTTGCAATTTCTGGACCAATCAAGAAGTGAAATTAGACAATTTCCTGAGGACCCCAGAACGTTCTCTCATGGACTACCTCCTTGTTGAAAAACAAGGAAATAGTCTAATCAGTCTCAGAACCACTCAGTGATCAAAATTAAAGATCATTACTCAAATCTATATTTGTCAGATTGTAAAAATACAAGTGCTTTTGTAAGGGAATGAGGTCTGGTGATATAACTGTATGTGATAAGGGTATCGTACCGAGCTTGAATTAGTGACACCGGCGTCCTGAAGATCTCTCTGTCTGTGGGTGCAAGACACATTTTAAGACATTTCCACTTTTTAAAACATGCCCGAGGCCACACAGTGAAACAGTTTTCTCCGATGTGTAATTGTTATTGTTTTCACAGTGTGAAAAATGCGATTTAAAGATCAGGATTTTAAAAATATTTCTCTGAAAAATGACTTAACAACAGGCAGTAACATCAAAAACCCACAATTTGGCTTAAAGCAATGCTGACCTAGATAAAATGACAAAAAAAAAAAAAATCTGCTTGAGCAAGCTGCGGCAGAGTGGTGGGAACCTTTGATATTTTCATCTCAGCTGATGTGAAAAACAAAATATCTAGAAAATAATTTCATTTGAATGCCACTGAAAATATGCTGCTTGTTGATGTTTTAATGAGAAAAATGCTAATAAATACTGTAATTTTGTTCATATTCACTATCTGCTTCCAGGTCAAAGAATTGCCCACTTATAAGGATGTAGACTTCCGAAATAACATGCAAAAAGTGTATGTGAGTGATGAGGAGAAGGAGAAGGTTATGGACAAGCTCAACAGGGATATAGAGGTAAGAAAGATGGTGTTAATGTGTGAATGGAGTCCTTATTTAAGTGTTGTTGTTTCTCACTGCAGTTTCTGGTACGTATGAGGATCATGGACTACAGCCTGCTGCTGGGCATCCATGATGTCGAGAGAGCTGAGGAGGAGGAGGTGGTGTTGGCGCCACCGTCTGAGGAGGAAGAGGAGGATGAAAATAGCCCAGCTTCTGCTCCACGCTCCACCTCACTTGATGGTATCGCCGGCTACATGAACTCCTTCAAGCCCATGGGTCCCGGGGAGTTTGATCCGTACGTGGATGTGTACGCCATTCAAAGCAGTGACGGTGAGTCCTGATGGCTGTAACACACCTGGAGGTGGGTAGATGAATAGCCGTGAGCTGTACTCAAGTGAAAGAACCTCTGTTCCATAGTGATTTCTTGTGAGTGGAACATAGACTATGCTGTGTTATTCAGTGGATTCTTTTGAAATTCTCTGGGGATGTTACTTGGGTAAAAGTCTGGTCACAGTTTTCACCAAAATACAATTCAAAAAGGACCACCTGTTGTCCATTTTGAATTTTTGAAAGAATTAGTTGCTTTAAAATGATGTGTGCTAGAGCTTTGGTAACTATCAAACACATACAGTGGGGCAAAAAAGTATTTAGTCAGCCACTAATTTTGCAAGTTCTCCCACGGTAGCGCAGTGGTTTAGCACTGTGGCAGCACAGTTTTACCCTCGGCCGGGGGATCGCGGGGATCATGAGGTCGTGGGTTCGATCCCAGCCCCCGACCAACAGTGAGCTGTGTGGAGTTTGCATGTTCTCCCCGTGTTGCGTGGGTTTACTCCGGGATTTCTCCGGTTTCCTCCCGCATACCAAAAACATGTAGGTTTAGGGCGCTCGCGCACGCAGCGACCAGCAGCCGGTGGCTTGTCACCAGACTGCAAACCAAGTCTACCTACGGGTACAAATAAGTAACAAAAAAAAAAAAAAAAAAAAAAAAAAACTTAAAAGATGAGAGAGGTCTCCAATTTTCATCATAGGTATACCTCAACTATGAGAGACAAAATGAGAAAAAAAAATCCAGAAAATCACATTGAAGGATTTTTAATGAATTAATTGGTAAATTCCTCAGTAAATAAGTATTTGGTCACCTACAAACAAGCAAGATTTCTGGCTCTCACAGACCTGTAACTTCTTCTTTAAGAGGCTCCTCTGTCCTCCACTCGTTACCTGTATTAATGACATCTGTTTGAACTCGTTATCAGTATAAAAGACACCTGTCCACAACCTCAAACAGTCAGACTCCAAATTCTACTATGGCCAAGACCAAAGAGCTGTCAAAGGACACCAGAAACAAAATTGTAGACCTGCACCAGGCTGGGAAGACTGAATCTGCAATAGGTAAGCAGCTTGGTGTGAAGAAATCAACTGTGGGAGCAATTATTAGAAAATGGAAGACATACAAGACCACTGATAATCTCCCTTGATCTGGGGCTCCACGCAAGATCTCACCCCGTGGGGTCAAAATGATCACGAGAACGGTGAGCAAAAATCCCAGAACCACATGGGGGGACCTAGTGAATGACCTGCAGACAGCTGGGACCAAAGTAACAAAGGCTACATCAGAAACACACTACGCCGCCAGGGACTCAAATCCTTCAGTGCCAGACGTGTCCCCCTGCTTAAGCCAGTACATGTCCAGGCCCGTCTGAAGTTTGCTAGAGAGCATTTGGATGATCCAGAAGAGGACTGGGAGAATGTCATATGGTCAGATGAAACCAAAATAGAACTTTTTGGTAAAAACTCAATTTGTCGTGTTTGGAGGAGAAAGAACACCATACCTACTGTGAAGCATGGGGGTGGAAACATCATACTTTGGGGCTGTTTTCTGCAAAGGGACCAGGGCGACTGATCCGTGTAAAGGAAAGAATGAATGGGGCCATGTATTGTGAGATTTTGAGTGAAAACCTCCTTCCATCAGCAAGGGCATTGAAGATGAAACATGGCTGGGTCTTTCAGCATGACAATGATCCCAAACACACTGCCCGGGCAACGAAGGAGTGGCTTCGTAAGAAGCATTTCAAGGTCCTGGAGTGGCCTAACCAGTCTCCAGATCTCAACCCCATAGAAAATCTTTGGAGGGAGTTGAAAGTCTGTGTTGCCCAGCGACAGCCCCAAAACATCACTGCTCTAGAGGAGATCTGCATGGAGGAATGGGCCAAAATACCAGCAACAGTGTGTGAAAACCTTGTGAAAACTTACAGAAAACGTTTGACCTCTGTCATTACCAACAAAGGGTATATAACAAAGTATTGAGATGAACTTTTGTTATTGACCAAATACTTATTTTACCAAGGAATTTACCAATTAATTCATTAAAAATCCTTCAATGTGATTTTCTGGATTTTTTTTTCTTATTTTGTCTCTCATATTTGAGGTATACCTATGATGAAAATTGGAGACCTCTCTCATCTTTTAAGTGTGAGAACTTGCACAATTGGTGGCTGACTAAATACTTTTTTACCCCACTGTATATACGATTATATATAGGATTTCTGTTGGTGCTATTTTTTTAGTATCTTCAGGTGACTCCCAAAATACAATCTTAACTTGCATATTATGGATTTGTCGTGGTCTGTCTGCCCTGCTGGCTAAGGCTTTATCACTCTTGAGCACATAAAGGAGGTTTTCTCTTCATGCTATTTTCTGAAACCTCAGGTGAACTTAAAAGGACATGGGTGGGGCAAACACATACAGAAGGTCATATATAGACTTCCCCTCCATGGATCACCACATTATCATTGTGGAAGAGTTGGTGTGCCCTAATGATCCCAGGAGCTATGGTGTTGAGGGCAACTTGCCGCTGGGATCTCCCAAGGCAAACTGGTCCTGGGTGACTAGACCAAGAGTGGCCCAGTGGATCCATCCATCCATCTTCATCCGCTTAATCCTTTTCGGGTCGCGGGGAGGCTGGAGCCTATCCCAGCATCCCTATAAAAAAAGTTAAATTCATGGATCTAGTGTACGCCCTCTGCTATGGGGTTACCTGGAGCCGGGTCAGGAAGAGGGGCTCGACGGCAAGTGCTTGATGACAGGGTGGAGAGCCACATGGGTCCACCTTCCAGCGGGCTCACCACATGCAGGAGGGACCAATGGGATCAGGGGTGCTATGTGGATCAGGTGGCAGTCTGGGCTTCTCTGCTTACACTGCTGCCCCCCGACCCAGACCGCTGGATAAGTGGTAGAAGATGGATGGATAGATGGATTTTCACTGGTAATCAAAAGGTTATAAATACAAAATGTGTCATTACTACTTTAAGGATAAGGACCTGTATTTATATAGTGCTTTTTCTAGTCTCAAAGACCACTCAAAGCACTTCACTAGTACTAACCTTCTATTCTAAGGGCCCATAGGAGGCAGATACCTAGGGACAATTTAGAATGACCACCTAAACTAACATGTATGTCTTTGGATCATGGGAGGAAACGAGAGCTCCCACAGTAAACCCACACAGCACAGGGAGAACATGCTCACCCCTGCCAGCCTGGGGATTCAAACCTGGAACCTTCTAGCTGTTAGGCAATAGTGCTCACCACTGTACCACCATGCTGCCATTTTATAACAGTTAGGATCATGCTCACTAATGAACACATAGGAAGCCATTTATTTATTTTATGTATTTTTCCCCCCTTGTTCTGTCAGGCAGCTAGGCAAGCAGAACAGGGATCTGTCACCCTTCTTGTGCCAAAACAGATTTACTTTGCCAAGAGGAGCTTATACAGTACCTAACTGTGTATTGTATATTGTTGTAAACTCTTCCTGTAATAACTTTTAATACTTTATTTTAATTATTTTACCCATGGAAGACCCAACAGGATGGGGAAGAGGGAAAGGAAATGTGTGGAGGGGGAAAGAAAAGGGAGGGGAACAGACAAAAAACAAACAAACCAACAACTAAAACAAACAAAAGACAGACTGCTTCTTCCACCGAAGATGTCTCAACACGAGTCTGGTTTCTGCACCTGTTAAAGGAGAGACACTTGTGCGTGTACGTCTGCATGCATATATATGAGAACGCGCGCAAACTAAGTGTGTGCATGTGAGTGGTTTGTCAGGAAACATACAAAGCGGAGGGCCGGTCGCAGCAGCTCTCCCCCCCCCGGGAACCCTGAGCAGGAAAGGCAGCACCACCAACTCCCACAGGGCACAAACGTCGGAGGTCAGCAAGCCCCAGGAAAGCCAGGCATCCGCCCCCGGAGGGATGATCAAGGGAGGCCAGGTTGCTTGGCGGCCAGCACGGCGAGCCCACACCCCTGGGCCTGCTCGACCCCCACCACCCCCAGCGGGGCCAATGCCCACCCCCCGGGCCCCAGGCACCAGGAGGCCAGTGACCCCACCCCCTGGGCCGGAGACCGGCCCGCGCCAAGGGGCGCAGGCCCCCCCCACAGCGGGCCCGCCCCAACGCCACTGCTGCACATCCTGGGGACCCCCATGCCGAAAGAAGTCCCCCCACCCAGGGGAGCCCACATTGCTGAGAGGCACTACCGCCCTTAATCCAGCACCTCCCGACTTGCAGACACACCCCTCCCCACACTTTCACACCCACACCTTCATACCCACATGCTCCCATGCGCACCCATCTGCACTAACTCCTTCTCACTCACCTGGACCAACCCATTCTCTCTCACTCCTGTACCCATTCAAACTCACCCCTCATTCACCCTTGTTTCATAAGGTGGCTGCGAAGCAGATGCAGCGAGCCTGAACACGCACCAGTGCCCGGCAGTGACCAGGGAGACCACCGGCGCAGGCCACAGAAGCAGACCCCCACCCCCGGCGTCCACCTGAGCGACCGATCAGCAGACCACCGCAGGCGCCCCGAGATGCCACCTGACATGCAAAGCGCCATACAAAACCGACCCATCATCACCACCTCCATTCATCACTCCCTCACTCTCACTTACGCTCATATTCAGTCCCCCTCTCACTCCCTTGGTTGTATCTATACAATCAGTAGCACCCAGGGATTTTGACAACATGATAGGTCCCAAGGCTCCCCACCGGGCCCCCACGCCCCCAGCAGGAGGAGGGCAACAGGGGTTGGGGAAGACCCCGCCCCCCCCCGCACAAAACATGGTGGGTGTATGTCGGTTATATGATGTCATTGCGTGTAAATGTGTGGACTACCGAAGTGCAATTAAAATTGGGGGGATAGTGATTGGAGCACCGCTAGCCACTGCGATGGGCAGCAGGGCCCCCATCCCCCCAAGCCCTCAGTGTCTAAAATGCAATTAAAATTGAGGTGAGTGCAGCCCCACCGCGCAGCAAAGGTATCCCCTTCGCCGACACAGTGCGGCACCCCCCCCCACCCCAAAGCATTAAATGTATCCAAGAAGATGTATATTCCACCCAGAGTCATGGTGAGGGGGAGGGCGGGAAATAAGACTGGGAGGTAGGCGGTCTAAAAGTGAGCCCCCCACCCCCCCCAGAAGCCAGCTTGCAAATTGGTTCATGAGACCACCCACTGCCCCCAAATCCCAACTCAGGGCGAGGGCCGCCAGTGCAAGCAGCCCAGGACCCACCAGCATCGCGCCCTGGCGCTCCCAGCACCACAAATATGATGGGGCAGCCATACCAATTCCCACTCATCTTACACACACAAACATGGACAACAATAGTCACAATAGTGAACAATGGGCCGGACCCACACGGCACCCCACATGCCAAGCGACACCCCTGAGCACCCACGCAAGCCCACGACCACCCACCGCAGACGCACACCAACAGCCACAGGCCACCCTGCAGCCACAGCCACCCCGGAGCAACCCGACGGAAACACGGCCACCAACCCGCGCCAATGGCCCCCCCCAACCACCCCCAAGCACCAACACACACCCACCGCCAATGACACCAGGGGCAATGCGACAAAGCGCCTCACCCCGCGACACAACAGCAGGGCGGCCGGGACAAGCAGGCCCCGAAACGCCAACCCCCATGCCACTAGATGGACTGCCCCACCCCTGCCACCCAACAAAGTTCTCCTACCCATACACACATCCTCCACCCCCAGACATCCACCCACAGGTAACGGCACCCATACACACATGTACCCCCACCCACCGTCACACATGGCCACCTACACCCACACACAGCCCCACCTGCCCACTCACAACACACACACCCACTCATAGGAAGCCATTTATGATGTATCTGTTCGTCCTTTTTTCGGTCACTTTCGGTGACCTTTAAAGATCAAAGCTGCAATTTTAAAATTTACATATCTCTGTGACATGATTTTAGCATATATGATGATGCTGAAACCATTGTTAACAAATACTCCGTAGATTGCATTAATGTAAGTTTGAATTATTTATGAATCAGCATATAATATACCATAGTATTCACCAAAAAAAGTTACTTAAGTAATGTGTAATTTTTTTAATTAATCAAGTTTTTTCTTTCCTTTAGGTTTATCGCTTTAATGCTGTGATATGTTGTTGCAAATTTTGATTGATTGACTTGATTTTATGTTGAGCGCCTTTTATTTCTCTTTTAACGTCTCGGGGCTATGTTGGAGATAACTTTATCTTGTCCTTAGGATTTTCATTAATGAAATCAAGCAGTACAATTCTATCAAAAAGACACCTGAGTGCATATAACTGAGTAAATGTAACTCACTACTACCCACCTCCGAACGCCCCTAAACGTCGGCTCACACTGTGCTGCAGAAGATAAGATCAGTATCACTCACCAAAAGCTGTGAATCACTTCCTTGTAGGTGCGCCCCAGAGGGAGGTGTACTTTATGGGTCTGATTGACGTGCTGACGCAGTACGATACCAAGAAGAAAGCTGCTCACGCTGCCAAGGCTGTCAAACATGGGGTGAGAGATCAGTGCTTTGCAACGTGTAAAAGCTTGCTTTTAGTCAACGTTCACTTATTTGTAATCGACTTTGTGTCTATGTGTGTCTGTGTGTGTGTGTGTGTGTGTGTGCGTGTGTGTTTTGTAGGCAGGAGCAGAAATCTCAACAGTTCACCCAGAGCAGTACGCTAAACGTTTCAGGGAGTTCATCACCAACATCTTTGCCTAGCTTGAAGTCTCATCGTCATTTGATACATAATGGGGCAATATGAACACAGCATCAAACAAATAATGAGAAAACTACAGCTGCAAATGTGTTTTTTTTTCTTAATTTACACATTATTACTCACTCTAAGATATAGTTTATTTTATGTGAAAAATTAGCATAAATGATAAAATATCTTCTTGGTGAAATGTACGTTAAAAAGGTTTCTTTTGTCTCCGCTTCAGTTTGTCTGCATTGTTGAATTCTTGATTCCTTGAGGAGATCCTGTGAATTTACTCAAAGAAACACCTCTGACACAACTGTATTTCTCAAAGTCATTAAATATTTGATCACGAAAGAACAGCATCACATTTATATGTATGCTGTTACTTATCCTATTTTACATATAATTGCTGACAAGAACATATTTAACATACAAACCCCAATTCCAATGAAGTTATGTGTAAAATAAAAACAATGATACAATGATTAGCGAATCCTGTTCAACCTATATTCAACAGAATACATTACAAAGACAAGATACTTAATGCTCAAACTGATAAACTTTATTTTTTTTTGCATATATTCACTCATTTTGAATTTGATGCCTGCAACACGTTCTAAAACAGCTGGGACAGGGGCAAGAAAAGACTCGGAAAGTTGAGGAATGCTAAAAAAAACCCACCTTTTGGGAACATTCCACAGGTGAACAGTTTAATTGGGTATAAAAAGAGCATCCCTGAAAGGCTCAGCCGCTCACGAGCAAGGATGGGTGAGGTTCACCACTGAACAACTGCATGGGCAAACAGTCCATCAGTATAAGAACAATGTTTCTTAACATAGAACTGCAAGAAATTTAGGAATTTCATCATCTACACTGCATAATATCATTAAAAGAGTCAGAGAATCTGGAGAAATTTCTGCACATAAGCAGCAAGGCCGAAAACTAACACTGAATGCCCGTGACCTTTGATCCCTCAGGCGGTACTGCATTAAAAATTGACATCATTCTGTATACTACCACATGAGCTCAAGAACACTTCAGAAAACCACTGTCGGTTAACACAGGTCGTTGCTACATCTACAGCTGCAAGTTGGCAAAAGCAAAGCGAAAACCACATATCGGCAACACCCAGAAATGCCTCCAGTTGCTATGGGCCTGAGTTCATCTGAGATGGACTGACACAATGTGGAAAAAGTGTGCCATGGTCTGAGGAACCCACATTTCAAGTTGTTTTTGGAAACCTTGGGCGCTATTTCCTCTGGGCTAAAGAGGAAAAGGATCATCCAGATTGCTATCAGCACACACTTCAAAAGCCAGCATCTGTGATGGTATGGGGTGTGTTAGTGCTCGCATGGGTAACTTTCAACTCTGTGAAGGCACCATTAATGCTGAATGGTACATACAGGTTTTGGAGCAGCATATCCTGCCATCCAAGCAACGTCTTTCAGGGATGTCTCTGCTTATTTCAACAAGACAGTGTCAAGCCACATTCTGCACGTGTTACAACAGCGTTGCTTAAAGTAGAACTGAACTGAACGGCATTGAACGGCACTGGGTGATAGTACATACAATTATAAAGATAATTTATCATTGGCACCCCCTCCACAAATCCCGGAATCTTGGAGAAAATCGCGATTTTGAATTTCCCGCCCTGAAAAATCAGACAAATCCGCCGATTAACCGGAAGTGCAGCCGGAGTTTCGCGTGACGTCACGAGTGTAACCCAGTCCTCATGTTTACCATTGCGAGCACGTCGACACTGGTTGTTTTTGGTGCATTTTGTCGTGATAGTCGACTACAAAACACTTCCAACACCTGGGAAGATCTGTTCAGTGGCCAAGGAAAGCTGTCATGGCGACGAAAGAAAAGAAAGGAGGAGGAAAAGCGACCGGGAAGCAATGCGTTTCTAGATATACAGTGATCCCTCACTTATTGCGTTTAATGGGGACCAGAACCGACCGCGAAAAGTGAAAAACCGCGAAGTAGCGTCACCCCCCCCCCCCCATGGGCGTCACAAGCACTATTTTGCACAAAAAGGCACAAGAGAACAGCGAAAAGTGCCACTAAGCAACACGAGCGATAAAGAACAATGAATGTGGGCTTCCTTCGCTGGGTAAAATGTCTCGGCCAATCAGCTTGCGAGGTAAAACGTCTCGGCCAATCAGCTTGCGAGATTCCCGAGCGGTGAAGAGATGGGCGTACAGGAGTGGAGCGGTGGTCAGAGAGGTGGATTTTGAGTTGTGCGGGCTCTCCGTGTTGATACCTGATGTTCTAATGTAGTCTCCCTGCCTTCTCCCTGCCTTCTCCATTAGAACATCAGGTATCAACACGGAGAGCCCGCACAACTCAAAATCTACCTCTCTGACCACCGCTCCACTCCTCTCCACCCACCTCTTCACCGCTCGGGAATCTCGCAAGCTGATTGGCCGAGACGTTTTACCTCGCAAGCTGATTGGCCGAGACGTTTTACCCAGCTTCGCTCCCTGCCGAGCGCCTATACCCAGCGAAGGAAGACCGCATTCATTGTTTTTTATCGCTCGTGTTGCTTAGTGGCACTTTTCGCTGTTCTCTTGTGCCTTTTTGTGCAAAATAGTGCTTGTGACGCCCTTGGGGGGGGGGGGGGTGACGCTACTTCGCGGTCGGTTCTGGTCCCCATTAAACGCGATAAGTGAGGATCACTGTAATAAGTTGGAAAAATGCTGATGTTTTTTTTTCCCTTTCTTTTTTATTGTTAATTTTCCTTATCCTGACACCCCAAACATGCCAAAGTAAAGACTCACCATTCTGTATTCAATAAGCGACTCTCCTCCCCATCACTGCTGCGGTCTGAATCGGTGCCGGAATCCCCCGAAAATTCTGGCTCTAATCTGTACGGTTCGATGCCTCCCTCGCTCTCTTCCTGTTCACTTGACACTCTTGCATCCTCCTCTGTCTTGTCACCGATCCTGAATGCCTCTTCACTCTGAAAACTCTGGTGGTCTTGACTGCTGGAACTGCTATCATCTGCCATTGTTGTTTTGATAAGGGTCACACTCGTGACGTCAAGCAGCGTCGTCTGCACTACTTCCGGTTTGTTTGGCACTGCCAGCCAGAGGCAAAAGTTTATCGGCTTATAGCTTGGCCATCGCACGGCCTAAAAATTTCTTTTATGTGTTGAAAAATACAATAGGTAATAAGGAATTAATCTGCTATTCTACTTTTTTGGCAAAAAGGTGAGTTCAGTTCTACTTTAAAGGACTGTGGGTACTCGACTGGCCTGCCTGCAGTCTAGACCTGTCTCCCATTGAAAATGTGTGGCACATTATGAGCACAAAAAACAATGGAGACCCCGGATTGTTGAGTAACTTAAGTCGTACATCAAGCAAGAACTGGAAAGAATTCCTCCTACAAAGCTTCAATGATTAGTATCCTCAGTTCCTAAATGCTTACTGAGTATTGTTAAAAGGAAAAGTGATGTAACAGAGTGGTAAACGTGCTTCTGTCCCACCTTTTTTGGAACATGTTGCAGGCATCAAATTCAAAATGAGTGAATATTTGCAAAAACAAAAAAAAGTTTTATCAGTTTGAACAGTAAACATTATGCCTTTGTAGTGTATTCTATAGAAAATAGGTTGAAAAGGATTTGCAAATCATTGTATTTTGTTTTTATTTACATTTTATACAATGTCCCAACTTCATTGGAATTGGGGTTTGTAAATTACGCAGTGATCTATTATTATATAACCCAAGCAGAAGCGTTTCTGAGGCTTGAAATGTCACTATTTTGTCCTCATGGTTTCCAAATAAGTGTTTTTAATCATGATGTGCACCTGGAAAACTATTAAGCCTTATACTGTTGAATAAAGTAGTGGCCATATATTGAAAAAGGCCTAACAAGTCAGTAGAAGTGAGAGCAACTACAGATCTGTAGAGCAGTTCTTTTAAAATGAATTCTCACTGGTGGCACATTAATTTTTGTCCTTATTTAGTCCTCTTCTCTGTCCCAGTCCTCCTGGCATACATTCGTGATACTCCCTCTAAAACTGCTGTGAGGACTTCACTTTGGACTAAGAGCTTAGTGGACAGACAGACAGAGGAAGACAAATATCAAGAGCAGGAAAGAGAATAAATTAATAAACCTCTCACATCTAGGTGGGTTTTTTTTAGCATTTGTATGTCCTTATACAGTATGGAGATTTGAGTTCTGTGCTGATATTTTAACACCCATGGGAGTAAGTAAAGTCCACAAAATGAAAAATACAACTGAGTGTTTTATTTTTGGGTGTCAGAATCTATAACAAACACTGATGTGATTTGAAGAGTTTTGGTATTAGTGGCTGTAGCTCACTGCAGAGCCAACTAGAACTGCACTCAAGAGATGCCGACCCACGCCCTACAGTCATATCCCTGTTGGAATGTCATATAGTAGGGAAAATCCCTGGTTGACTTTCTGCTTCATTTCTGATGAGATGCCATTATCATTTTCAGACCTTAGAGACCAAGGTCAAAAGCAAGATCAATGTTATTGGACAGTCAAGAGGTGTCCCAGACCCCATTCTAGATTGTGTTAAAATCTGGCAGGTCTATCTGTCATAATAAAGTCACTGTCATGAAAAAATAGAGTGAAAGGGAAGATTTACAAGACGGTAGTGAGACCTGCAATAATGTATGGCTTGGAGACGGTGGTGCTGACAAAAAGACAGGAGGTGGAAAAGGTGAAGATGCTAAGATTCTCATTGGGAGTGACTAGGAGGGACAGAATTAGAAATGAGTATATCAGAGGGACAGCTCAGGTTGAGCGGTTTGGAGACAAAGTAAGAGAGGCAAGGCTGAGATGGTTTGGACATGTGCAGAAGAGGGATAGTGGATATACTGGACAAAGGATGTTGAAGATGGAGCTGCCATGCAGGAGGAAAAGAGGAAGACCACAGAGAGGATTCATGAATGTAATGAAGGAGGACATGGAGAGGGTTGGTGTTACAGAGGAAGATGCGAGGGATAGGGTGAAATGGAGGCAGATGATGACCCTGCGACCTTGACCTTTGATCCCAGCAAAATAGCCAAACATGGTACTCCCGTGGTCAACTTGTGTGCCAAGTTTGGTCACCCTAGCATCATTTCCTCTTGAGTTAAAGCAGGGATACATAGACGGGTGGGCGGAAGGACAGATACACAGACTCAGGTGCAATGATTAGTGTTCAGTAAGCCTCTCATCCTTGAGCAAATCATTTACAACTGCTGTGTCACATTAGAAAGGCTAACCTTGTGGATGGATTTTTTTCCCAATGCACTTTTATTTTCAAATATTTTGAAACTTTTGGGGCTATGAATCAAACAGCCTTGAATTTTCATGGAGGGCAAGCATTCAACATAATAGCAGATATTTTGATTTTAGGCTGTGAGAGAATTTGAGAGAGTCCAATATGGTTCTTCATTAAAAATATTCAGCATTAACACACTGTATGTTCTAAGATTTATCTTGTGTTTTAATCTGTGAAAAAGCTGATTTAGATGGTATTATGGCACATAAATGAGTCTGTGGCTTCAACCTACAGAGAAGTAGGTCAAAATCAGTGGGGACCTTTAACGAGGACCGCTTTGCTCCACAAGGTCTTAACGTTCAAACGCTACAGGAGTGTTAAGAAAGGAGCGTGAGCTGGCGACACCCCCCCAAAAAATGAGGCTCTAAGACTCCTGTAACAGCGTGCATACAGAGATATATTACAGTATGCAAGTATTCTCGTAACTTCCCAGGTGTAAATTCTACATTTTATTAAGGAGTTGTCATAAGCCAATAAATTAACCAAATCTGAATAGACACACAACTCTGAACAAAGCATCACAGCTTGGGCAGTGGCTGTAGTGTACTGATAATGAACACTCTGAGAGTCATTGCATGAGTAAAAAAATACAAATGGAGGGAGATGCTTACAGCACAGACACGTACAATCAGCCGAGTTTTTCAGCTCAACACAAGAATACATACAGTACTGCAGGGAGGTTGTTTTATAACTTTTTAAAAATACCAATTTGGGAATTCCTCCTCTGTTGCACGTTTACTTTCAGCCACAACATACGTATTAAGTCATTCAAAGGCCTACAGTGCTGTGAAAAAGTATTTACCCCCTTCCTGATTTCTTATACTTTTGTATATTTGTTACACCTAAATGTTTCAGATCATCAAACAAATTTTAATATTAGACAAAGATAACCTGAGTAAAATACAAAATGTAGTTTTTAGATGATAATTTCATTTATTAAGGGAAAAAAGCTATCCAAACCTACCTGGCTCTATGTGAAAAAGTAACTGGCCCCTAACTGCCCCCTAAACCTAATAACTGGTTGTGCCACCATTGGTGCCAACAACTGGCAATAAGTCTTTTACATTGCTGTTGAGGAATTTTGACCCACTCTTCTGTGCAGAATTGTTTAAATTCAGTCCCATCGGAGGACTTCATGAACTGATGGCCAGACACTCTCCTTCAGGATTTTTTGGTAGAGGGCAGAATTCATGGTTCTGTCAATTAGGGCAAGTTGTCCAGGTCCTGATAGCAAAGCTGCCCCAGACCATGACACTACCACCACCATGTTTGACTGTTGATACAATGTTCTTTTTATGAAATTCTGTGTTAGTTTTATGCCAGATAAAATGGGACACATGTCGTCAGTCCACAGAATATTTTCGCAAAAGTCTTGAGGATCATCAAGATATTTTCTGGCAAATGTGAGATGAGCCTTTACGTTCTTTTTGTCCAGCAGCAGTTTTTGTCTTGGAACTCTCCCATGGATGCCATTTTTGCCCAATCTCTTTCTTATTGTTTCATCATGGACCGGTGTCAAAACTGAAGCAAATGAGGCCTGCAGTTCTTTAGACATTGTTCTGGGTTTTTGTTTGATTTGTTCTTGAATTTCTTTAGTTCACAGTGGGATGTGTTGCTTTTTGAGATCTTTTAGTCTGCTTCAGGTTGTCAGACAGGTTCCTTTTAAGTGATTTCTTGATTCATCAGATCTGGTAGTGATCCAGCTTGGGTGTAGCTACTGAAACTGAACTCAACTTTCCAAAAAATGTGGTTAATCACAGTTAATTCATGATGTAACAAGGGGGGGCAATTACTTTTTCACATAAGGGCCGCTAGGTTTGGATAGTTTTTTTCCCTTTAATAAATGAAATCATCATTTGAAAACTGCATTTTGTATTTATTCAGGTTGTCTTTGTCTGATATTAAAATTTGTTTGATGATCTGAAACATTTAAGTGTGACAAATATGCAAAAATATAAGAAATCAGGAAGGGGGCAGACACTTTTTCACAGCACTGTATTTTTTTGTAAATAAAAAAACTAAGGTTTCATCTGTCTAAACACAGTTTTCCTATTAGTCACAGCAGGAATAATATTTATTGATTAAAGAAATGCCTTGACACCAAAACTGCATTACCAGGAAAGAAAAATGTTAGTAGTTGAATTTAAAAAAAAAAGAAATAGTCTCCTTTTGTCTACATTCAGTCAAAATCAAGGCCTTTCACTTCCGTCATTTTTCTAGCATTGCACTCGCATTGACGATGAGCTGCTGCTGAAGTCTTAATGCACACACATCTTGTACAGTGTTTATGTCAGACACATCGATACAAAGAGAACATAAAAATCTCAGTCTTGGATGCCAAAGAGTTAATCAGGCAGTTATCAAAGGAAAACTGAACCAAGACGCTGTACAGTAAATCTCTGAACAGAGTAACCCTTTGAGTTTTATACACAGAACCAACTGTACAAATCATACAATAACAATCTGGAAAATTAAGCTCTTTTAAATTTCTTTTTAGAATTATAGTACTGTAGCAATTCGTTTCTATACAGTTACTTTGATTATCTTTAAAACAGCTTTCCCTTCACCTCCACTTTCCCCTATTTTTTCCCCAATCTGTTTAGACACACTTTATGCACTAAATGAGCAGCTGTGCTGAGCGTACTGAATTTTGAACTGATGATCATTGTCAAAATAATAGCTGTTACCATTTTCACTGAAAGCAACCCATTAATTACTTCAAAAAATAAGCTTATTGCACTTATTTACTTTTGAGCTGTAGATACGGAGGACTGATACTGCCAAAAATAAGCAAAACAATAAAAAACAAAAAAATAAAACAAATATAAACAATTTGCATCAGTGCCAATACAGGAATCAATTAGGAAATAAAGTCATATAAATAGTGATATAACTGTGCTCTTTATTTGGCTCAAAATTTTGTTTCAATTTTTTCTAATTTAATTTTATTTATTCTAGCAAATTCATCTTTTACTTTGAGTCATTTTGTGATTTAATCTTTCTTTTGGCTGCTCCCTTTTGAGGTCACCACAGCGTATCATCACCTCATAACCGTGATGATTCGCATGTCAATTTGGCAAGAATTTTTACACCGAATACCTCTTCTGACACAACCCTCCCCATTTATCCGGGCTTGGAACAGGTACAAGGAGTACACTGGCTTGTGTTCCCCCTGTGGCTGGGTAACCAACTTTCCTTCCCCCATTCTATTATGCCGAGCACCAAGCTAGAAGGCAGGAAGTACCTTTTTTATATGGTCTTTAGTATGACCTGGCCGGGACTTGAATCCACGACCTCCCAGTTGTTGGGGTGGATGCTCTATTGCTAGGCCACCACTAAATAAATAAAACTATGCAAGTAAAAATGAATGCCTTAAATATAAAAAAAAATTGAAAATAAATCCAAACATGAACACAGAGGTTTAAAAAAGCAAAATCAAACTAAGAGAAATATTAAATGTGTTACAACTTACAAAATTACTTCTGACTATTTCTTTCCATGTTATTTCAATTTGTTAAACATTTAATCATTGTTTTAAATGAATAGAGAGTATGCATATGATGTCATGGAAGAGAACGCATGGTAGGCAAGAGTGATGCACATTTTTTTTGTAGTAACAACAATGGCATCGTTTCAAGGAAAAGGAGGAATTACTATTTTCCTGCACTCTTCTCCCCTCAAGCTGCCACAAAACGGTTCATGTATGTTTATTCTCATCTTCCACTCCCTCTTTGTCTTCGTCTGCTTTGACTTTGTATACTGTGTTGGTAGTGCCACCTCGTGAATGGGACGTTCAATCTTGCGCATGTGCAGTCAACACAGTCAGGCCGCGCAGTCAGAAAATTTGGGCTGCATGCGACCGGTCGTCCGCAGAAGAGCTCTGCGGACACTAGCGGACTGGAGGATATGACGTAAATTACGTCACACAAGCCTTCCGGTTACACGTAGGTAGACAACAGAGGTGCAGCATGAATCCAGCTTTAGGAGTTTCTCTTTTACAGGTGCTAAGGTTGAGTAAGGTGTGATAATGGAGCCAGCTGAATGCAGGGCGGTCATCAGGTTCCTGTACTTGAGAGGCTGCACACCATGGGAGACGTTGGATGAGATGAAAGAAACTTATGGGGAGGATACCCCATTGTATGACGTAGTCAAGCACTGGGATCGATAGTTCAAGTGTGGTCAGACATCGGTGGAAACTCATTCTCGGGCGACCACAGTGCCCCATCGATGAAGACAACATCTGGCAAGTGGAGGCCATCATTTTGGAGGATAACTGTTTGTAAACTAGCCCAGGATGTCAAGCTCAGAGTGGGGTTTGTGGGGAAAAAAAATCATCCCTGACCATTTGCATATGTGGAAGTTGTCTGCACGATGGATCCTCTGGTTGCTCATGCCTTTCCAGAAGTAGGAATAAGTCACGTGCTCCCAGGCTCTTTTGGCCATGTGCCAAGAAATGCAGGAGAACTTCTTCAACAGACTAATCATGCAGGACGAAACATGGATCCATCACTATGATCCAGAGATTGAAGCCCAGTCAAAGCAATGGAAGCATTATAGGCACGTCTAACCCTCAGCAAGCAGGCAACGTCATGCTCATGATCTTTTGGGACAAGTATGGAGTATTGATGATGCATTTACTGGCAAAGGGTAGCACAATTAACAGGACTTACGACGCTTCTCTGCTGCAGAAATTGAGAAAGGCCATCAAAACCTGGTTCACAACTGGTATGTTGCCCAGACAGAAGCACGGTCCTGCAGCTATGAAATCCTTCCTCATCCCCCTTGCCCAGGATCCACTGACTCCAGATACAGTCCATTACTGCTGCAATCCGGTCTCCACAGCAAATAGTTCCTATTCTCGTCAATGATCTGCTCCCCATCTGGTCTGGATCATTGTGGAATGAATCTGGCTTATCGGATTCACATTGCTAAAAATACGCAAAAGGTTTATTTTTGCCAGATGCTGGATCAAGTCCAGAAGTAAATTCCCCAGTACTGACTGTATTTAATAACTATTTGTTAATTAAAAACTATTTAAGGCTCGCTCGTTATTTTCTGAGGTCTACTCCTCCACCACTGTAAATGGCGTTCACTTATATAGCACTTTTTCTCATCTCTAGATGACCAAAGCGCTTTACAGATCCTGCTAGCCACCCATCCACACACTGATGGCGGCAGAGCTGCCATACGCGGAGAGAGAGCTTAGACTTTCTGCTGCACATCCACCAACCACAATGCTCCGCACTGTGTGTCTATATATATATATATATATATATATATATATATATATATATATATATAGTAATATGTACATATGTATACTAGCTGCTCTTGTTTTTTCTTGCCTTCTGATTGTTGCTCTGAGTGTTGCTATCCCTGTGCTGTTGCAATCCTGGAATTTCCCCATTGTGGGACTAATAAAGGCTTATCTTATCTTATCTTATCTTATACACTGGCACTGGCCTGACCCACCAGGAGCAACTGGGGGTTCAGTGTCTTGCTCAAGGACACTTCGACACGCAGACAGAGTGGGAATCAAACCCCTGACCCTCCAATCAGTAGTCGGCCACACTACACCTGCGCCACAGCTGCCCCCAACTGTGTCAGAGAAGGTAAAAACTTTGACATAACACACAAACACTTGGTAGAATTAAAATTAATAGGCTACTTACATATTATTACAGCACATGAATCCAGGTGGAGAGCCGGTACATCATGCCTTCCTTGTTGTTATCACATGATCGCAATTGGTCCTCCTCGGTCTCGCTTAGGTCTTTCCTGAGCGCTGCTATTATTTTATATAATTCTCATGTGATCTTGTAATTCGAATGCTGTTCTTATCGGTGCCACTTCAAAACACAAATGGAGCTGACACGGATGGCTGCAAGACTCAAATCGTATCGCTGACATAATGGACTTCATCAGTAGTAGGTGTAAATCCGAGGTTACTGTCCCACCCTCACACCAACTGACTTCCACCTTTTTCCAACCGTGGAGTCATTTTTAAAGGGCAAGCACTTCCAAGATGATGAAATGGAAAATTTTTGAAGTGAAACTGTGGCTTCTGACACAACGTACAACTTCTAGAGGCGAGGTCTTCACAGCAATGGGAGAAGTGTGTGACCCTTGGTGGTACCTATGTAGAGAAAGACTAATAACTGTGCCAAGTTTGGTTCCGCTTGGTCCACGGTAAATGAGTCAGGGGAAATCTGTAATGGACAGCCCTCACAGTCAGGTAAACGGTGTGGTATTAACATCTCTGTGCACTGCTGTGGCTTAAGATTGTGTGTGTGTGTGTGTGTTTATGTTATGCCGCATACTAAAGCGGCCACTTGTTTTTCCCACTCAGTGTTGTGTAGCTGCGGTACCTGCCATGAGTTCTGTTCCAGTGCATACCCTCTACTCATTCCTTATTTTGGCAGTTCCGGTCCCTCATGGATGTTTGAGGCCTTACAGGCAGATCTGCGTTCTAAACTGAAGGTTTTACTGCATGGTGAGACATGAATCGTACCATCTACTCTATACTGAATACATTCCTTTTAACTGAGTGCACAGGCTTTTGGATGTCACCTTGCCATCACTGGTCAAGCGTGATCGACAAAATGTCTTTTTTTTGTTGTTTTGGTTAGATCATTCTAGCAAACTGAAGGCTCTAGGAGTGCAACATCTGGCCACATGTTCATCAGTCCTGCAGGCCTGTGTGGATGTAGAGGACGCTGTGAGGGCAAGCCGGACACGTATGCACGCATGCGCGCGTGCGCACACACACACACACACACACACACGCACTATGCCACAGCACAACTCAGTTATGACACTGCCCTTCTGGATGTGCTGTAACTCAAGCTGGTGCCTCCACTCTTGTGTGAGATCTTGAGTGTCGTGGCAACCGTCAGGCTTGGTGTCATGGCAACAGGGAAGCTGGACGTGGTGGCTGCAGCGAAACCAATTGTCGCAGGGACAGGGGGTGGCGGTTCATACGGGCATCCGTACTGGAGTAGAATGTCGACACACTCCTGGCTGCCGGTGCCATAAGCCAGGGCCAACGCAGTCTGCCCCTGAGCATCTCGATACCGAACATCACAGCCGTACTGGAGACAAAAGAAAGAGAAAACATGACAAATTTGATTGGGTTATGTAATGCTCCAGATTTCATGGTGGTTGGGTCATATAACTTCATCTGAGCTGCCCTAAATTATCAGCAAACTGTGACTTAGTGAGTAATCAGTTTTAGTATGTATTTTTATATTCAGAGATTATTATGGTTTGATGTCCATGAAAAAAAAAAGACTAAAAACATTTCATAACATTTCATACCATGTGGAATCAGTTCCCTGACTACAACACTTGAATCAGTTCTTATATTATCTCAATAAACTCCATCATAACTGCAGTGGGATAACCAGAGAGGAGAAACACACCCAAACAAGAAGCTGCGTCATCACAACATCGCCCTGCTGACAGGCAGCGTGCAGGGCAGAGCCGGGCAGTCGCAGCGCTACCAGCGACCTGGAGGAGAGCGCATGGCTGAGAGGGGAATTAATATCCTCCTTAGAGCAGTGGGCCAAAAGGAGCAGCAGCTTGGGGAGATTTCGCTCCATCACTGCCAGCATGAGACGGCCCGACAAAGTGATGTCTGGACCCTCGCTGGGAGTGGGAGGGGGCATTGGAGCCAAGAATATTTTCTGCTCATATTTGGCTCTGATCCACGACTCCCGCTCCTCACTGGATAAACCACAAAGGGAAACAGAAAAGGGAGGTGAATCATCATTACATGTTACAGCTTTATCTATTTTAACTGTACAAGAAGGATACACAGTCCTGTACGGGCACATACACACAGGATGTGACTCATGCCTACGTGCTGTGGAACATTCAAATAAAGTCGTGCATGTCATCTACAGGAAGTACTTTCTGAGACAAGTCTTTACCGTGTAGCATCCGGCGCTGGTTTGCGGTGGCCCATTGTGCATGCCTCCCATATACTGTTGACCAGGTGGTTGCCAATGGCGCTGAGGACCAGCGTGAGCTCCCGTGGGAGGTCATCAAGGGCCAGCGATCGAACGCGTGACAGGTGGGTCCCCAAGTTTCGGTGCATCCCTGAACACTCGATGCATATGAGAGCGCCAAGATTCAGACTGGCCCAGGTTGGATCTTAGGGAAGAAGTGCGCATAAAAAAATATCAGGCTTGGAAATGTGGCTGATTTTAATAATTAAAGTGTGCCAGTTTGGGCATGAAACACTGTGAGGATCTGATTTAAAGCAGAGCTGGAAAATTTGTTGGTGTGCATCTGCAGCTTTAAAAAATAATTTTCGAAAATATTTAAAAGTTGATTGCACTGTTTTCTACATTATAACAGCTCACACATGTCTTAATTAAATATCTGAGACATATTTTGTTCAAATTTTCTTTAATGGTTTAATTATTGCAGCAATTTTTTCCCCCCAGCCTTTCTGAAACAGCCTGTGTGAGTGTATATACCTTTAAATCAGATTGGATACGACTCCGCCCTCCCTCTTACATCACTATTGCCAACATTAGCTTGCCAACTCCTAGCCTTTAGCTCAGACTAGTGCATTGCCTGCAGAATGCAAGTATTCCTGTCTGAAACAGGTACCCCAGTTAGGCTTTACAGGCCCAAATGCAGGTTGTGTTTGAAAGTGGAACACAAAGAGGTGTAGCCTATATGTAGGCACTCACACGTTAGACTTTGACAGATATAAAAGGGAGTAAATGGCACTAAGATTTATTCGATTGTGTGAATATTAATTACAGAATACCTAATTTTTGAAAATGAATGGGATATCCAATATTAGCGACTGTTTCAGATCCCTTGTTTATTTGTTTGTCAGATCACTTATTTGTCTGATCTTTAGCAACTCATACTGGCTCGGACGTCGCCCAGGTTAACAAGGTCAGGAGTTCCTGGCAGCGGAGGGCGAGGGACCGAGCTGTGTAGAGGAATCTGATCAGACCTAAATGAAACAGTCATTGTCGTCCCTGACTGCTATGGTGGTGTGTGGTTATCACTTATATTCATAATAGTGTATCTTGCACTTTGGGGAATGGGAGTTGTTCAGTCACCATTATAATTGAATCAGTGAATTCAAAAGGGGCCCAAGTCCAAGAAATATGTTTTTGCAGGAAATCAAATAAATTGCATATCTCAAAGGTAGTCTACGCCATATGGTTCATACTTTACTCAGATATAGCACAAGGCCATAGCTTAGAAATGCTATAATATGAAACATTTCACTTTTTTAATTTCAGAGGATTGGCAAACTAAAGTCCCTGGACTTGGGCCCTTCTTGAATTAAACAATAAGAACATATGAAAAGAAGCGCATAACATCTATTTCTCACATGTTGAAAACGTTTTTTTTTTAATTATGCCATGTTTTGAACACCTTTTATGATCACTTTATATTCAAACTATTGTTTTGATAACTGCCAGCAAATGAGATTTTCATCTAAAAGTGGGCAGATTAACATAGAGGTCCATCTACTGGTAACTAATCGTCAAAGTCAGACTCATCTTCACGCCTAGCATCACAAACTGTTAAATTACTGAGGAACTGCTGAGCCTCTGGTGAAAGATATTATGCCAATTTCTGAACATCTTGGATGACTGGTGCTGCCACCTGTGACTTTAAGTTTAATCCATGCAGGAAGGGCCCAAGTCCTGGACTTGGGTCTCTCTTGCACTCGATGCATAAACATTGCTGTGAATAGTCAATGCATTAAAGTTGACTTGGGACGTTTTTGCACATAATCAGATAGCTTGTCTCTTAAAGTTCATTAAATATGTAATATCTGGGTTTTGAAAAAGTGTGGACTTGGGCCCTTTTGGAATTCACTGATTCAATTATTTTAGTTTATATCACTGTTCAGTGATGGAGTTAAGTGTAATATTGAATTTCTTCTGTGTATCATCAATAAACTAATGCAGTACTATAACAGGACACGTTTACAAATATTTTAGACCCATTGTAGTGCATCAGTTTATATTTTAGCAATATTTTGTTATTATAAGGTTATTTAAAACTAATAAATCAAATTAACTACAAAACACCCATCATTATTATACACAGCAGAACAGGTTTGACTGCAACCGTTGCATCAGTGTTTTCCATTCGTCAGTAAATATTTAACTAAAAATGATTTATTTTGTTATTTGGGTGGTTTTGTGTCCTGCGTTTGGTCATTAACTCATTCCGTCCATTCTGCTCCACAATCATGACAGTATTATTATTAAGTTTTTAATTTTTAGATACTTGTGCGGGAGGGCGGACTTGCGGTCCTGCAAAGTACAGTGGTACCACACGGGTGAAGCAGCAGCAGGAACTCCCGTCTACCACTGACTGGGCAGGCTGGGCATGCCTCCCCGCAAAGGACCGTGATCTGCCCGTTCGGGCCACTGCTTCTCCTGGCATATCCTGTGTTGGATACACCAGTGCTCTGTGTCAGACTTGGGTCCCAGCTGATGCTCCACCCAGTCTGCTCATGTGTCTCATGTTCTCCACATATGCCGAATTATCCTTTAGATCTATGCAGTTACAGCAACTTTATGGTATAATTTTTAAGCATTAAATCTTCAGTATTATCTTTTTCTAGTCAAATTTGTCGCTTTTGCCTTCCTTGTTTTACTCACGGAGCACTTTGGTGATTGATGTTGTGATGCCGCGTATTATCCAATCAGTACGGAGTCAATCTGAAACCCCGTCCACACTTCTAGAAGCCACAGCATGAGGAGACAGAGTGGTGGCTAAACTTTTCTTGATAAAAATGACATAATTTGACTGAACAACTCCATACTCGGGGATGCACACCCTCGTAAGTTCTAAAATCTGAGGCCAGCCTGACAAACGGTTTGAAAGATGTGAGGAACAGACAGACCGACAGACAGACACAGACAGGTTTCGTGCATTTATAGATCGACGTATCCTTAGCCAAACACGGGTCAGGTCAGCCCCGGGATCTTTCATGGAACAGGCGGAGACCATGTGGTGTATAGGGGTGGCGCCTATCTCTGTTTCTCTGACCCTAGGCCACACAGCTACTGTAAGTAGTGAAATCTACAGCGTGAGGTCAGTCCTCTGGTAGCTCTGTGCATTAACTGAAGTGGTGGCTTAGAGGTAGAGCATCTGCCCCATAACCGGGAGGTCATGGGTTCAAGGCTGGGTCATACCAAAGACCATATAAAAATGGTACTTTCCGCATTCTAGCTTGGTGCTCAGTGTAACAGAACAGGGAAAGGAAAGTTAACACCCAGAACAAGTGGAAAATTTCTGTTAAACTCCTTACATTTGTTAGTGAAAAAGAAAAGTATTTTTATTAGCAGTTTTGTGGGGGTTCTCCACTTGTGCCATAGGGGAAAATAGGACCGGCTTCAGACTGCGTCAGGGCCAACTTGACCTGTTACCATTAAGCCAGCTAACATTTGTCTTAAAGAATGAATAAAATAATGCACCGCTGGTTGACAGGGGTGTGTGGTTTCAGTGGTCGATATGATACAACCGGTCCCTGGAGTACAATAAGCACAGTGTGGAGTGTGTGAATAAAGAGGCAGATTCATAACAGACGGTTTATTACACACTTCACATCTCACAAGCACAGAACAGACTGAATCATTTCAGCAAGCTCTCCTCTTTTACCCAAAGCACTCTTCACACATTTCTTGGCATTTCTCATCACACAGCATGACATTTACATTACACTGCATTCAACCCCCTATGTCCTTGACTCCTTCCTGCTATCTTGCCAGGAACCCCCTGGGCATTGTTCTCCCATGCTTATTCACTGTCTCTGTCTGAGATGCTAAATAATCTGACTTCCCCAAGGTCCTACACCGCCCCCCCAGCATCTTAGATAGAACATCAGTCCACACGCTGTTTTGGCTTCCGTCTCCTCCCATATCTGCTGTAACTGGGGTTTACCGCCTCCGTGGCGCTGCTGTGCCGGTGGGGGGGTGCTGGGAGTTTGTCTGACTGCGGGTGGGCCGTGGCGAGGGGGAGGGGAAACTTCGCTCTGTTCGTGTGGCTGCTCTGGTGAATCGTTTCCCTGGGAAGCTCTCCGTGGCGGTCTTCCACGTCGAGGGGCCCTAGCCAACAGCACTTGCTCGTCCGCCACTACAAAGGCGGATTTGATTCTGTCTATGCCAATTTTCTCCTGCCTACCCCCCAAGTCTAGCAAAAAATGCTTATCTCCTGTTTCCAACACTCTGAACGGTCCATCATAGGGTGGGCGCAATGGAGGGCGGTGGGCGTCGTGTCTGACGAACACGAACTCCGCATTCTTTAAAGTTTTAGGCATGAAAGCACACGTAAAACAGTGGTGGACCGGGCCCGGCAGCGTGCCTGTGTTTGTGCTACGCTGCAAAAGCTGAGACGGGGAGCTGTTCGGCAAGGGATGATCTGGCAGAAATTCCCCAGGCAGCTCTAGGGGCTGCGCAAAAACAAGCTCTGCCGGGGAAGCTTCCAAATCCTCTTTTGGCGCGGAGCGCAACCCCAATAAAACCCACGGCAACCTGACCACCCAATTTGCATCCGTCAGTGAAGCCCTGAGTGCTGCTTTCAGTCATCGATGAAAACGCTCGCATAACCCATTGGCCTGTGGGTTGTACGCGGTTGTGCGATGAATTGCAACACCCAAGCTGCGGGCCATCGCAGACCAGAGGTCGGAAACAAATTGAGGGCCTCTGTCGGACGTAATGTTCGACGGGACTCCAAAACGCACCACCCATGCTGTTAAAAAAGCACGTGCTACGTCCGCGGATCTGGTTGTCGCCAGCGGGACTGCTTCTGGCCAGCGCGTGGTGCGGTCCACCACTGTCAGGAGGTGCGTGCACCCCTGTGATGGTGGGAGGGGGCCCATGAGGTCCACGTGAACATGGTCGAACCTCTTAGCCGGTACCCGAAACGGCTCCAAGGGAGACTTCGTGTGTCTGTGTACCTTGGCTCATTGGCACGCCATGCAGGCTGCAGCCCACTCTTTTACTTGTTTGCGTAGGCTCGGCCACACGAACTTCTCTCCCACCATTTTGACTGACGCACGCACTCCTGGGTGCGCCAGAGTGTGAACCGACTCAAACACGCGGCGGCGCCACGCGACCGGGACCACCGGACGCGGGCGTCTTGTGGAGACATCGCAGATTAGGGGGGGCATGCCGTCTTGCAGCACCCTGCTCTCCAGCCTTAACCCTGTTGGTCCTGACTGGAGCGCGCGCACGTCTGCATCGCTAATCTGTTCCGCGGCCATGGCTGCGTAATCTATCCCCACGTAGACCGGTGCCACTACCGCGCGTGAGAGGCAGTCCGCCACCACATTCAGTTTACCCGACACATGCTGAATATCGGTAGTAAACTCTGAGATCGTGGCCAGCTGTCTCTGCTGCCGGCCCGACCACGGTTCTGAAACCTTGGCCATCGCGAACGTTAGTGGCTTGTGGTCCACGAACGCGGTGAAGCTGCGCCCTTCCAGCCAGAACTGGAAGTGGCGTATGGCCAGGTGGAGGGCCAGCAACTCCCTGTCAAACGCGCTGTATTTACGTTCGCTGTCGTGCAAAGTTCTGCTGAAAAAGGAGAGCGGCTGCCAAGCCCCGGCGATGCGCTGCTCCACAACAGCCCCTATGGCCAAGTCTGAAGCGTCGGTGGTGAGCACTATCCGGGCCGCCGGGTCCGGATACGCCAGCAGTGTGGCGTTTGCCAGGGCTGCTTTAACCTCCGAGAACGCCCACTCTCGCTTCAGGGTCCATTCGACTCCATCCGCGGGTTTCTGTCTCTTGAGCGCGGCGTAGGAAATGGTTATAAAAATTCACCATCCCCCAAAATTCCTGCAGCGCCCTGACCGTCTGAGGCCGGGGAAAATCCGCCACGGCGCGCACTTTGTCGGGCAACGGGATCGCTCCTTCCGGACAGACGCGGTGCCCCAAAAAATCAATCTCCGTCACGCCGAACTGGCATTTCGCCGGGTTGATTATTAACCCGTGCTCCTCTAACCTCCGGGGAACCGTCCTGAGGTGGGTTTCGTGTTCGTCTTCGGACGCACTGGCTACCAGGATATCGTCCAGGTAGACGAACACAAACAGGAGATCGCGCAGCACTGCATCCATCATGCGCTGGAACGTCTGTGCCACGCCTTTTAACCCGAATGGCATGCGCAGGAACTCGAATAGACCGAACGGAGTTATTACCGCTGTTTTGGGTACATCCTCCGCGCGCACTGGGACCTGGTGGTAACCACGGACCAGGTCTATTTTGGAAAAAATGCGTGCTCCGGCGAGGTGAATGGAAAAATCCTGTATATGGGAGATCGGGTAGCAGTCGTGTGCTGTGGCGTTGTTCAACCTGCGGAAATCACCGCACGGTTGCCACGACCCCTCAGCCTTAGGGACCATGTGTAGCGGGGATGCCCATGGGCTGTTCAATCGCCTAATGATGCCCAACCTTTCCAGGTTGGCGAACTCCTCGCGCGCTATGGCCAGTTTAGCTGCGTCCAAGCGCCGAGGTCTTGCGAAAATGGGTGACCCAGTGGTGGTGATAAAGTGCTCCACCCCATGTTTAGCGATGGCCGCCGAAAACATCGGGACCGTGAGTGCTGGGAACTGAGTGAGCAGCGCGTGGAACTTACCGCCTGGAGCTGTGACGTTGGCTTGTGCTGTTGGCCAGGTCCCTCGAGCTATACAGGGGAGAGATTCAAAGGACAGTGCATTAACCAGGCGCCTGTTAGCAACATCCACAAGTAAACCATGCGCACACAGAAAATCAGCGCCCAGGATTGGGCAACACAGTGCTGCTATGATAAAAGTCCACTCGTACGAGCGGCCATGTAGAGATAAGGCCAGTGTTCTCTCACTGAACGTCTTAATCTCCGAGGCGTTTACTGCCACAAGTCCGGGGCCTCTAGGTCCTGCCAGCCGGTCAGCGTAGGACGGCAGGATGACGCTCTTCTGGGCTCCGATGTTGACGACGAAGCGTCTCCCCGAGCGTGAGTCTGTCACGTAGAGCAGCTTGTTCTCTTCACTGGCGGTCGCAGTTGCTACCGACTGCCGGCCTTGGCGTTTCCCGAGCGCTTGAACTGGCACGGTGGCGCACATCTGCGCGCGTTCTCTCCGAAGCGGCGGTGGTAGAAGCAGAGCGTGGCTCTCTGGCGCTCCTTGGCCCCCGCTGCCGCTACCGTCGGTGGCTCCTCGCCTCCTCTGGTCGTCTCGCTGGGCTCCGCCGCCGCTGTGTTGACTGTGATCACCGTGGTGGTGAGGATGATCCGGTCTGCCTCCTGGGCTAGCGCACGGTAGTCACGCGCGGCCAGCAATGGCGAGTTGGCCAGAACCGCTCTCGCCTCTGTTGGAAGGTTCCGGAGGAAAAGGTGGGCAAACAAAAAGTGCCCGTCGTCCGTGCCCATTAATGCCAGCATCTTCTCCATCAGGTCGACGGCCGAACTATCTCCTAACTCGGTCCGCCCCAGGAGCCTCTCCGCTCTCTCATATTCCGAGAGCGTGTAGCACCGGGTCAGCGCAGCCTTGAGCGCCTCGTATTTGCTGCGGGCTGAAGGCTGATCAAGCAGGCTCGCTACCTGCTGGGCTGTGCGGGCGTCCAGCGCTGCTACCACATGGTAGAATTTGGTGTCATCTGCCGTTACTCCCCGGAGGGCGAACTGGGCCTCGGTGTGGTGGAACCAAGAGCGTGGGTTGTGCTGTCAAAAGTCCGGTAGCTTGACTGAAACCGCGCACGCGTTGCTGGGGGTTCCAGTCCGGGCTGTCTGTGGGATGGCTGCTGCGTCGCTGGGGCTTCCCGACCGGGCCAACTCCGGGGTTCTTGCCTCGTGTTCCATAATTCATCTAGGGTCACCAGTGTGGAGTGTGTGAATAAAGAGGCAGATTCATGACAGACGGTTTATTACACACTTCACATCTCACAAGCACAGAACAGACTGAATCATTTCAGCAAGCTCTCCTCTTTTACCCAAAGCACTCTTCACACGTTTCTTGGCATTTCTCATCACACAGCATGACATTTACATTACACTGCATTCAACCCCCTATGTCCTTGACTCCTTCCTGCTATCTCGCCAGGAACCCCCTGGGCATTGTTCTCCCATGCTTATTCACTGCCTCTGTCTGAGATGCTAAATAATCTGACTTCCCCAAGGTCCTACAACAGAAACATTCACAAATCAGTGGCTAGCTTCAAGACAGCTAGCTAATGTTAGCGGCTAGCTAACGATAGCAGCTAGCTGACATTAGCCAGTCGCTCAAAATGACATCTAAGAACGACATACATGGTCAAGTGTTAGATGAACAAGGATTCTAGTCTGGGTGAATAGAATTTGTAGAGAACAGTGATCCAAACCAACCGGATCACCAGTTAAGGTAGGCGGCCTGTCAGTCACATGACCAATGCCAACTGACCGCCTAGCCAAGTTAATGCTGACAGAGCTCAATCAAACATAACAAACTAAGCCATAATGGAACAAGATTTATTAGTATAGCAGATGGAAACAGTGATGTCTGTTAGTGTAAGGATCCCTGTCTGCTCTGTTGTGTTTGTCTCCCTCTCTCCCTGCTGATTAGTGCTCTCTCTGCAGCCCTGATCATCACTTGTTGCTAATTAGAAAAGCCTTTATAAAGGAGACTCTCCCACTGTTTTGCATGGTTGCGTCAGACTCTGCACCCGTCTGTATCCTTGCTCGGCCAAACATTATTGTACTCTGTCTTGCCTGTTGTGTTTGATCTCTGTTTGCCCTCGACACTGCCACCTGCCTTCTGCCTCTGTGCCTCAGCTCGCATGTTACTCTACAGCTGTGTTTTGACCCCAGCCTGTTTTTGGACTTTGGACCTTGGATCACGGATTTGGATTTGGACATTCTTGGATTTCTGTACATCATTAATCCCCACAAGTAAGTCAACTTACCACCGTGTATATATCACAACTCTCTGCACCATCTCCTCTGTATTCGGGCCTGGCCAGCCTGTCACCGACACTTCCCCGCAGCACCTCTGCATTCTCACCGCTGACAACCAGCTCCCAGCCTGGAGACTCCTCACACTGTTCCGGCAGTTTTCCCCGGATGACCCTGTAAGCATAATCAGTATTACATTCTCCTCATTTTCCATTCAGTGTTACTCATCCTTGTCTCTGCTCTCCCCTACAGGGTTGCCAGATTCCCGTCGCACATATTCATCACCATTATTGCACAATTATTGTAATAAAGATTATTGTCACTTTACTTACTGACTCCATCCTTGTTGCTCTTGGGTCTAAGCCAGTAAACCCTATCAGTACGTGACCAGCAATTTGACCCAGCGATTAGGATGGAAACCATTCTTGCCGAACTGAATGCAATCAAGCAGCGTGCCGATCAGACCGATCATCAATACCAGTTAATCCTTGACAAACTGGCTAAGCTAGCCAAGCGCATTACCAAGCTAGAAGGGAGGTAACAAGCCCTCGAGGCTACCGCCGCCTCACCACCGGCGGCCACACCATCTGCTACCCACTCAGGACGTTCGCTGTTGGTTGCCACACCCCTTGGTACAGCAGGGCTCCGGGAGGGGCCCGTGGGTTTTTGTTACAAAGTCAGCTCATTTTCAATAGCACACTTGGTGATTATCCCACCAATCAGAGTCGGATTATTTTTATCATGGGTCTTCTCAATGGGCTCGCCCTCTCCTGGGCTCAAGCAAGAATCCTGGGGCCGAACTATCAATCTTACACCTACGATTGCTTTACAAGTGAGTTTTCGCGTGTATTCGATCACTCCCGACCACGAGGGGGGTGCGCCCGCACTGATGTGCATCCACCAGGGGATGAGGACCGCAGCCGAACACTCCGTGGAGTTCTGGGTTCTCACGGCGGAGGCGGGGTGGGATGGTTCAGCATTACGCTCCGTTTTTACCTTCAGCCTAAATGCTGCGCTCCGTGATGAGCCCATTTCCCTGGACGAGCTAATCTCTCTCGTAATCAAGGTTGATAACAGAATTCGCCAACATTTGAGAGAGTGCCAGCCGGGCTTCCGAACCCTGACTCAGCCCACGCCCTCAACATCATCACTTCTCGCACTCCGGCTGCTATGACCTCCCTTGACACGCCTGAGCCAACGGCGGTGGGTCATTCCAAAATCTCCACCGCGGAATGGCAGCGGTGCCAAGAAGGGGGGCTATGCATGTATTGTGGCAAAGCCAGCCACATTCGTGTTCAGTATCCATTAAAGTTAGAAGATTAAGCCTGCCAGTCGCAGTAGGGAGCCTGGTGGGTGAGAAGCCCATTCCCTCTCACAACTGTTTTTCTTTGCCCATTCGGTTGCTGCTCGATTCCGCTGAGTTCGTTGGCTCCACCATAGTGGACTCAGGAGCTGAACAAAATTTTATTTCTGAGCACCTGGCAACCCAATTTAAAATACACTGTATTGAGCTTCTCCGGCCATTAAAGTGCATTACCCTCTCTGGTCAGCCCCTTTGTCAGCTCACCAAACAAACTGTTCCCCTGGTTAAGACTACACAGCCCCGTTATTGACTGGGAAAAAGGGGTCATTAGTTCATGGAGATCCTTCTGTTTGTTGGCTTGCCTTCGATCTGCCGCCTGCTCTCCATCTATTACCATACAGCCCGCTACCCCTGAAGTGCCCAATCTGTCCTTAGTTCCCCCCACCCATCAGTACCATGACTTAGGGCCTGCATTTAACAAGGGAAGACTTTGTCCCTGCCCCCTGATTGGCCCTACGACTGTGCCATCAAGCTTCAACCAGGGGCATGACTACTTTCTGGCTGCCTGTACAGATTGTCCACCTCCGAACGAGTGGCCATGGACAAATACATCAAGGAGTCAGTCATTCTTTTTCGTGAGGAAAAGGATGGCTCGTTATGTCCCTGTATTGATTACTGTAAGTTAAATAACATCAGTATTGAGGACAAGTACACCCTTCCCCTAATTAACTCAGCGTTTGATCAACTCCAGGGCTCCATGATCTACACTAAGCTCGACCTCGGCAATGCTCATCACCTCATCCGTATTTGGGAGGGTGACGAATGGAAAATGGGGTTCTGGACCCCAGCGGACACATTGAATATTGCATTATGTCTTCCGGCCTCACCAACACCCGTGCTGTTTTCCAATGCCTCATTAACGATGTGTTACGGGACTTTCTGGGCTGCTTTGTGTTTACATATCTAGATGATATCTTGATTTTCTCCCGATACCCTGCAGAGCACAACGTACATGTTCGGGTGGTCCTCCAGTACCTGCTAGAAAATCAGTTCTATGTTAAAGCAGAGAAATGTGAATTCCACACCCCCACTACCACCTTTTTGGGATTCATTATCCCCAACAGCCAGACTGAACCCGACCCAAAGAAGATCAAAGCTGTTATGGATTGGCCCATCCCCTCGACCCGGAAGCAGCTTCAGCAGTTCCTGGGGTTTGTGAACTTCTACTGGCACTTTGTGAGAAACTACAGCTCCATTGCCCACCCACCCACCTCCCTTACATCCACTAAGACCCCTTTTCGATGGATGCCAGAGGCAAATGAAGCATTTTCGTAGCTGAAGTCACACTTCATTGAATCTGCCATCCTATGCCAGTCTGATCTGGCTCGCCAGTTTGTAGTGGAGGTGGATGCCTCCGACATTGGGGTGGGAGCCGTCCTCTTGCAGTGCTTGGCCGCCGCCGGCAAACTGCCCCCTTGTGCATATTTCTCCCGGCGCTTGTCTCCAGCCAAAAGAAATTATGACATTGGTGACCAGAAGCTGCTTGCGCTGAGATTAGCCCTGAAGGAATGGCGGCACTGGCTGGAGGGGGGCTACCCTACCTTTTGTGGTTTGGACCGACTACAAGGATCTGGAATACATCAGGTCAGCCAAGCGACTCAACCCACGCCAAGCCAGATGGGCCCTGTTCTTTGCAAGATTTTACTTCACCCTCACGTACAGACACAGCTCCAAGAACCAGAATCCAGATGCCCTCTCCCACCAGTTCACGGCCAAACCGTCAAAGCAGGAGACCATCCTGCCTGACATGGTCATTGCGGGAGCACTCTCTTGGGAGATCAAGCGGTGAGTCAGGGAGGCACAAGGTCACTGACCCGGACTCTTGGGAGGGGGAGGGCACTGGGCCGCCTTTTCGTCCCAGCAGCCATGAAAGGAGAAGTTATTCATTGGATCCACACGGCTAAGTTCTCCTGCCACCCTGGGGTCACCAGGACCCTCTCCGCCCTCCGCCGCACCTTTTGGTGGCCCTCCATGAACAAGGACGTCCAAGAATACATCAGGGCATGTTCTTAGTGCTCCACAGGCAACACCCCCACCTACCCCCCTGCCGGCCTGCTCCAGCCCCTCCCTGTTCTCAGTCGGCCTTGGGCCAACATCGCCCTAGACTTTGTGATGGGACTACCCCTTTCCAACAGGCACACAGTTATCCTCACAATTGTCGACAGGTTCTCCAAGACGATGCAGTTTGTGCCACTCAAGGGGCTCCCATCTGACCCACGTAGTCAGACTGCACGGCATCTCTGCAGACATTGTCTCTGACCGTGGCCCCCAATTCATCTCTAAGGTGTGGCAAGCCTTTTGTAAATCCATCGGGACCACGGTCAGCCTCTCCTTTGGCTACCACCTGCAGAGCAACGGGCAGTGCGAATGGGCTAATCAAGAGCTGGAGGCCATGCTGCGTTGTGTCATGGTGTCAAATCCATCCTCCTGGAGCACCTTCGTTCCATGGGTGCAGTACGCCCATAATTCATCCACCTCTGCTGCCACTGGGTTCTTAGAGGCCTCCCTCGGGTACAACCCCCCTCTCCTCTCCATCTCTGAAGAAGAGGTGGCAGTTCCATCCATCTCTACCCACATGGCACGGTGCAAGCATTTCTGGAGGGACACTAAGACTGTGCTGCTTTGCTCTTTGGAGGAGAACTCTAGGTTGGCAAACAGGAGGAGGCGCCTGGCCCCAGCGTACAAAGTCTGCCAGAAGGTATGGCTATCCATCAGGAATTTTCCCCCTAAGACAGATTCCAGGAAGCTGGCTCCTCGGTTTGTGGATCCATTCACCATTTCATTGATCATCAACCCTGTCTCAGTAAGGTTCAACCTACTCACCTCCCTTAAGGTCAACCCATCGTTTCATGTGTACCATATTAAGCCCGTGTTTGCCAGCTCCCTCTGTCCGCCTTCCAAGACACCGCCACCACCCAAGATGGTTGATGGTGGACTAGCATATGCAGTGATCTGCATCCTGGATGCCCACTGCAGGAGGTGTGACATCCAATTCCTGGTTGAGTGGCAGGGGTATGGGCTGGAAGAACAATCTTGGATTTCAAGGTCCTTTGTTATGGACAACTCCCTCATCACAGAGTTCTATCAACGTCATCCTGACAAGCCTCGTGTTACGCCAGGAGGTGTTTGTGTGTGTGTGTGTGTGTGTGGGTACTGTAAGGATCCCCGTCTGCTTAGTTGTGTTTGTCTCCCTCTCTCCCTGCTGATTAGCTCTCTCCCTGCAGCCCTGATCATCACTTGGATTTGGACATTCTTGGATTCGTGTACATCATCACTCCCCACAAGTAAGTCGACTTACCACCGTGCATATATCACAATTCCTGCACCATCTCCTCTATATTTGGGCCTGGCCAGCCTGTCACCGGCACTTGCTGTACAGCACTTTGTGTAGCGACTGTTGCGTTTTAAAGTGCTTTATAAATAAAGTTGACTGATTGACTTCCCCGCAGCACCTCTGCATTCTCACCACTGACAACCAGCTCCCAGCCTGGAGACTCCTTACACTGTTCCGGCAGTTTTCCAAGGTTGACCCTGTAAGCATAATCAGTATCACATTCTCCTCATTTTCCATTCAGTGTTACTCATCCTCATCGCTGCTCTCCCCTACAGGGTTGCCAGATTCTCATCGCACATATTCATCACCATTATTGCACAATTATTGTAATAAAGATTATTGTCACTTTATTTACTGAGTCCATCCTTGTTGCTCTTGGGTCTAAGCCAGCAAACCCTGTCAGTTAGGGTGACTGAAATCCAAAGAAAATATTAATATAAACCACGCGTGTTAGCTTACTGTTTTGCCACATGATTGACAGCTAGGCTGGCCAATAGTAGATCTGTGGGTGGGTATCAAGTACATGATGGGCTAGGCTTACTATGGAAGTGATGTCCCGTGGCAAATCCGGAAGAGTCAACTTTGCTTTTGGAGTGAAAACAATATATAGGCTCTGTGACAAGTGAGCATTTTGATATTTTTTTCTATAACCAGCACACTATGACCAATACACGCCTTTCAGAAGGTTAAAACCTACAAAAACACCGTTTTTCAGTCAATGACTTCTTTAAGATTTTTATCTATTTTTGCTGTGCACTCCACTATTTTGGTACAATAATCACAGATGCCCTCTTAAATTTGTCTTACATACAGTAAGTGAAAAAATGTCATTTCAAGAACTAATAAAATTAAAAAAATAAATTAAAGTCTAGTTTTAAGCTACAGCAATTGACACTTATTGTAAAATCATAAAATCATGGTGTAAAAAATTCATATTTGTTGTGCATGTAAGAAATCAAGAAAAATTCAAGAAGCATGAAAAATGTAAGTTATGATACATTTACAGAAACATTTTAACCATTGTTTGTTTGCCAAGTGGACAAAAAGCTAACACCCAAAATATTAAAGTATGATAAATATAAATGTATTTACTGTATTTAAAGAGCAGTTCTTTAAAGAGCTTAAAATATGACAATTTCTGCCTACCAGTAAGTTTTGAGAGGGCCATGACAATGTCCCACGGTAATGTGTGCCTTTTCTTTTTAGCAAAAAGAATAAATAAAATCTAATTAAAGATGCACTCCGGCGGCTCTAAAACCATCTCAAATCCAATGTGTACTGCCCAAAATAGTATACAGGTGCATCTCAATAAATTAGAATGTCATCAAAAAGTTGATTTATTTCAATAATTTAATTCAAAAAATGAAACTCATATATTATATAGATTCATTACACACAGAGTGATATATTTCAAGTGTTTATTTCTTTTAATTTTGATGGTTATGGCTTGCAGCAAATGAAAACCCCAAATTCAGTTTCTCAAAAAATTAGAATATTCTATAAAATTAATTAAAAAAAAGATTTTTAATAGAAATGTTGGCTGACTGAAAAGTATGTCCATGTACACACTCAATACTTGGTCGGAGCTCCTTTTTCATAATTACTGCATCAGTGCAGCATGGCATGGAGGCGATCAGCCTGTGTTACTGCTGAGGTGTTATGGAAGCCCAGGTTGCTTTGATAGTGGCCTTCAGCTCGTCTGCATTGTTGGGTCTGGTGTATTTCATCTTCCTCTTGACAATACACCATAGATTCTCTATGGGATTTAGGTCAGTAGAGTTTGCTGGCTAATCAAGCACAGTGATACCATGGTCATTAAACCAGGTATTTGTACTTTTGGCAGTGTGGACAGGTGCCATGTCCTGCTGGAAAATTAAATCAGCATCTCCATAAAGCTTGTCAGCAGAGGGAAGCATGAAGTGCTCTAAAATTTCCTGTTAGATGGCTGCACTGACATTGGACTTGATTAAACACAGTGGAAAAACACCAGCAGATGACATGGCTCCACATATCATCACTGACTGTGGAAACTTCACACTGGACCTCAAGCAACTTGGATTCTGTGCCTGTTCACTCTTCCTCCAGATTCTGGGACCTTGATTTCCAAGTGACAGGACTTGGCACCTGATTTGGGGAGTCTTGTCATCTGCTGATGTTAGTCCATTGTGTTTTATCAAGTCCAAAGGCAATACAGCTGTCTACCAGGACATTTTAGAGCACTTCATGCTTCCCTCTCCTGACAAGGTTTATGGAGATGCTGATTTCATTTTCCAGCAGGACTTGGCACCTGCCCACACTGCTGCCAAAAGTACCAAAGCCTGGTTTAATGACCATGGTATCACCATATTTTACTGGCCAACAAACTCTCCTGACCTAAACCCCAGACAGAATCTATGAAGTATCGTCAACAGGGAGATGAGAGACACCAGACCCAACAATGCAGATGGGCTGAAGGCCGCTATCAAAGCAACCTGGGCCTTCATAACACCTCAGCAGTAACACAGGCTGATCACCTTCATGCCATGCCACAGTGATGCAGTATTAATTCATGCAAAAAGAGCCCTAACTAAGTATTGAGTGTGTGTATGGAAATACTTTTAGTCGGCCAACATTTCTATTAAAAAAATCAATTTTTTAAAATTGATCTTATGTAATATTCTAATTTTTTGAGAAACTGATTTTCAGGTTTTCATGAGCTGCAAGCCATAACCATCAAAATTAAAAGAAATAAACACTTGAAATATATCACTGTCTGTAATGAATCTATATAAAATATGAGTTTCATTTAATGAATTGAATTACTGAAATACATAAACTTTTTGATGATATTCTAATTTAGTGAGATGCACCTGCATTGTGGCTTTTTATACACAAAAACCTTTCATTGCCTTAGAAATGCTTGGAAAGAGCTTTTCCATCTTCCACCTGCTGAAGTATACGCAGATCTATGAATATTCTAATTAGCTCCATCCACACTCCCGCCCACCAGTAGCTCCCAGAAGGTGATCCAACTTGAGGAAGTGAAAAGTTGTAACAAGGTTCCCATTGGTGAACCTGCGGAAGGCTCATTCTTGGTGTAGCGGAGAGTCGCTATCCGGCCTGGCGTGGAAGCTGGAAGGCTCCCCGCCAGTCTATGGTTACCCACTCACCGCGGATTGCCTTGCTGGTGGCCGGCGAGGAGTTCGCCTTGGTCCGGTGCACCTGCCAGCCGGCTTCCAGCCGAGGTGAACTGCTCGCTGGCCCTCAGCGAGACGATCCGTGGTGAGACTGTTCCTTCGGTCTCTGGAGCATGCCTAGGTCTGGGCAGTGACTCTAGGCTCCACTGAGAATGATCCTTCCGCAGGTTCACCTACGAACCACATACTCGCTGGGCCGTTGTGCCACGTACACCAGGGCAATCTCCCCCGGTGTGCAGACTGCAAACCCGTGTCCTCTCCAGTATTTTAGCAGGGACACTGTGGTTTTTCCAAATAAAATTAATGATTGCTGTCGTATTTTCATGTCTGTGGGTCAGACATGTAATTTAAAAGAAGAGGATTTCTTGCTCACAGCCATAAACTCAACACGTACATGGGGCTGAAAAGTTAATAGTGGTCAAATTTGGCCAAATGTGGTTTATTTTTCAACACAGTCTCGCCTTCGGTACAAACACTTCTTCCATTGGTGTTGCAGTGCTTGGATCTCTTCGGTTGGAAAGTAAACCACATCTGGTCAAATTTGATCACCATGAACTTTTCAGCCCCCCTCCTATAATCTGCCATCTTTCCCAACTTGTAAAAAGCTGAGCTCCTGCTTGCTCCTCAGCTCCTTCCTCTTCCCCCGAGAGAGTCAAGTAGGGGTCCAGTGCTTAGCCTGATTGGTTAATGTTATAACCAATCAGGCTAAGCAGGAATACTTAAGTAGCTAGAAACACTCTGTCCAAACTGGCATTTTTATTTTTTGGGGGGGAGGAGAGCTTAAGTGAAACTTTACAGCAAAAAACAAAAAACAAAAAACAAACTGAGATAATAATAATAATATTAAAAAGGTTTATCTTATCTTAATAATAATAATAATAATAATAATAGTAATCGATTAGATTTATATGGTGCTTTACATGTCAAGTGACATCTCAAAGTGCTTACAGTGAGTCCATTTTTCATTCACTCCAGACAGACATTGATAGTGGTAATCAGAATCAGAATCAGAATCAGAATCAGCTTTATTGGCCAAGTATGCACAACACATACAAGGAATTTGACTTTGGCTAAAAACTTGCTCTCGTTGTTCAGGTGAAGGATTTAAATAAGGATTCAATGACAACCAGAGTATGTACAGTAAATTACAGTCTGTCCACGTTTCTATAAAAGGATGCAAATATATACAGGAATATATGCAGTTATTTACTCGGACTAACCACACTTTGCAGAAATATATGAAAAAATATACAATCACACAGTATTTCAATGTGGACTCAGATTCAGTGATATAATGTGAATGAAGTAAAAAGCAGTGTGAGAGTTATGTGCAATGTAATAATGGATGAAAAGTCATGAGTACAGCAGCAGGTAGGACTAGGTGAATGTTAGGAGTTCATCAGAGTGATGGCTTGAGGAAAGAAACTGTTCCTGTGACGGGTGGTTTTGACCTTCAGTGATCTGTAACGACGACCAGAAGATAGAAGTTCAAACAGTTTGTGGCCGGGGTGTGATGGGTCAGCACAGATGTTTCCCGCCCGTTTCCTGGTTATGGACCGATATAAGTTCTCAATGGAGGGTAGGTCGGTACCAATGATCCTCTCCGCAGACTACTACTAAGCTACTACTGTAGCCACAGCTGCCCTGGGGCAGACTTATGGAAACGTGGCTGCCAATCTGTGCCATCGGCCTCTCTGACCACTACCGAACATTTATACACATTTGAGTGATTTTGCTCTTGAGATGTCTTATAAGTCACAAAAAACATGTTACAGACATGTTACCAACAGAAAAAACTTGATTTTTTGCCAGAGTGTCACTTTAAAAACAAATAAAAATTAAAGCTGCAAGCAGCTGTAAGCAGGCCCTCGCCCCCCACGCAACCGCGGACCCCTGCGCCCGTCGTACCTAGCTGGCTCAGAAAATTTCCCATTGTCCCGGCAAGCGCTGCGTGAATAATAAAGTTAACCATTTGGCGCAGTACTTCCTGTGAGCAGTAGGTGGCGCTATAACTTCTGTCAATCATTTTTATGTAGGAGCGTGTGGGGCGTTACTAATATCCATCGTAGAAAATTTGGTGAAAATCAGACAAAATTTGTCCCAGTTACAACTTTCCAATTTTCCATGGCAAGGAGTCAACCTTTGCTATGTTGCCATGGCAACACTTCTCTGTCAGTTATGTGTTGCCCACCCATATGGGACTACATATGACAGTCATCTTAACCTATGTTTCAGATTTCATGACTCCAGGTCGTTCCCAACCATCCCAACAAGATCACGGATTGAATGGCGAGGAGGGCATGTCCATGATAACAGCAGTGATGCCATGCTAAAGGTGATGTGCATTTATGATCAACCAGGCTGTCTGATAAACCTCAGAAAATTGCACGTCATTCTGGCAAGCAACGCGTGAGTATGGCATGTGAACTATGGCAACTTCCTGTCCATTGGCGGTAGGGGGCGCTATTGCTATGTGTCATTCTTTATTATAGAAATTATCAGTATTGGCTACCTATTCACCACACAAAATTTGGTTGAAATCAACCAATGTATGTCAGAGTAAAAGCAATTGGAAGGGTGATGGCGATACTGCAAACTTGGCCACGCCCCTTCCGCCAAACTGTCAGGCATTTGGAAAAGTTTTCAACAGCTTTTGATGGCACACGGGTATAGGTGATTGTCACCATAAATGGTACCAATCAGACTATTTATTTCAGAGATATTGAAGAAAACCTTTGGTGTAACTTTCATGTCTCCAAGAGAGGGTGCTATTGCTACTCATGAATATTCATAGCTGTAATTGTTCGGAGGCATACCCATATACGTATATCATACCTATCTTGGTGCCAATCCAACATTCCATTCCCGAGGTATTAAAAAACAACATGATGCAAACTTTCTGATGCAAAACTTTCTGCCTCCTATAGGTGGTGCTGTAGATTTCTATGACTACTGTTCAATAGAACTGTTTGGAATTGGACTGATATCCTTAATATTGAATTTGGTTGAAATCCAACAATGCATACCAGAGTTATTGCCGTCAGAATGGTCACAGAATCATCATGGCAAGGCATCAAACTTTGCCACGCCCCTACGGCCAAACCGTCGAGCTTTTGGAAAAATTTTCAATAACTTTTAATGGCACATGGGTATAGATGATTGTCACCACAAATAAGCTCAATCGGACAAAACCCTAGGATGAGTTCGATCAAATGCACGAGGTGGAATTCGGGTCACTGCAACTTCCTGCCAAAATGGCTGACTTCATGTAATTTCTGGCCCTCCATAGTCTGATTGGTCATCTGACACTCATACGTATATGCATAATACTGGAAAAATGTTACATCGAGAACACTACTTGAGCCATTTTATCTTGATCATAGATGCTGCTGCCTGTGCAAGCCACAACGCAGTCCACCTTAAGCTGTATTTTTTTTGTCACTAACATCTACTCTGTTACTTTCCCAGCTTGGGTATATCATGCATGGGCTTCAAAAGGCCAAGAGATTAAAGCACCACAACATCAAATATAAATAATTCAGGATGTAAAAAACTAATGTATCTTCTTTTGATGACTCACATAATGCTGACAGTCCTAAGTGATTTATATAAACCATGCAAACAGAATTTTACACAGTGATGCAGGCACACACACAAAACAAGCCTGTATCGTACTCATAGGAGTGAGGCACTAACTTGGAGCATCGCAGTCAACGCAGAAGTTGTTGCCCTTTGCACTGCGGATTGCTTGCAGAGCCACTGCTTCACTCTGACTGTTCCTGCGAGCCTGTGAGAGACACAGAATAAGAGGTTACGATCACTGAACTACAAGGAAACACCCCTTCATTAAAAATTTTTTAAGTGCTCTGGTTAACAATAACAGCATATCATCTCTAAATCTCCTTGGTGGAGGGCTGATTAAAAAAAAAAAGCTCAGCATCATGCTCACATTTGTTTTTCAGCTTTGTGTCTGCAGGGAAATAGAGAACCTGTAATATTTTACTAAAATGCTAACACCAATACTTTGTCATTTATCAGTGACTGGTAATTTAATTGAGCTGTGCAAATGCTTTTTATGTGCAGTGAGTGACTCAGTGGTTAATTTGTTACTGTCTTGCCTTGTTTTTGCTGCTCTCACACAACTGCAGGCTGGCCAGAATCTGGTTTTCAATGGCTTGGACCCAGGAGTCCCTCTCCTCCACGCTCTGGGCCTCAAAGTGCCACGTCTGGCCCGTGCTCGACACGATCAGGAAGTCAAAGTTGTCTTCATCTGATACAGAGACACACACAGATTGATCCTCTGACATAGATTTGAAAATTTATGAACTCAAAGCAGTTTTAATTTGCATGCAGCATTGTAGTGAAAGATCCATTTTCAGACACCAGCAAGTAAGCAATTGGCAAAATTGTCAGTCAGTCTGAAAGAAGCAATAAGACTGATCAATATTACCTGTCTTGCTTACGTTTCTTAAGCTCCCAAAGGTTTTGAGTTTCCACATTTTACGCTTAGCTTAATAAAGAGGAAAAAAAAACAACAAATCAAGAGAAAAACATTTTAAAATGCTGAATTTTACATACGTACTGTCATGTCCACATACATAGAATTATTTACAGACAGCCTGTGACTGCAGCAATGGAGTGAAAAATAGTGACAAAAGAAAGATGGGTCACTGGCAGAGGAAATCACAAGAGATGGCTCTAGAGCAGGGGTCACCAACTAAAACTGCAAGAGGTCCGATAAGTCGGTTCTCCTTCCCAGCCAAGGTCCGAACTAGGTGTGGGAATCTTTAGGCATCTTATGATTCAGAACTCTGATTTAATTCTAAAACCATTCTCAATGCATCTTGATTCATTTTATTTCTATTCAGGATTTTTCCCTCCAACTGTGTGACAGCTTGATCCTTTTAAAGCAAAGTATTTGTAATGACTCATGAATTTACTTCCAACATCTTTTATTAAAACAAATGGAAGAGAATTCTGGCACACTGACACATTTATCTCAAAATGTGCTTTTAAAAACTGTCATCTTTTCATGGACATTCTTCCAGAAGATCACAGCTGTCTCCAGACAGGCCAATATCATTTAACTTTCTTTCACACATTATTTTATTAAGCTCATGTTTTAGCTGCTTTTAGCTCTATATTAATTAAAAAAATTAAAATGAATTCTTTGTTCAATTTAAAAAATATATGTAATTTAAAATTTTATAATACAGGAGAACACTAAATGTGTTTGTTGACTCCAAATAAATAGGTTTAAATTCTAAAATCTACAACTAAAATCCTAAAAATGTTTTCCAGGAGAACACAAACTAAATTGTATTGCATTTAAAAAAAAAAGAAAAAAAAACAAGCTTTCACAAAAGTCCACCTCTATACAATATTTTCAGTGCAGAAAAACTGTTTCAAACTGTAGGACCAAAAAAATAAAAAACAAAAAACTGGACACAAAATATAATTCCATACTACAGAATTCCTCCAACAAAATTTTTTTCCCCCCAAAAAAATCGCAATAGTAAACTATGTTACACCATGGATGGAGCTATAACTCCATGCTTACAGGCAAAGGAGAGGTGGAACTTTTCATGTTCAGTAGCACATGGTGCTTTTACTGAGTTTTTACAGGATATTGGAGGCTACGAAACCAGCACGGACCACTCTTGGCAGAATAGAGGAAAAAGTGCCCTGGTAAATACACTCAATTTCACAACAGCACTTCATTTCATGGATACAGACCTAAAACAAAGCATGTCTGTCCGGGGTGGATGTCCTAGCTGTCAGCCTTGTGTGTGTGTGTGTGTGTGTGTGTGTGTGTGTGTGTGTGTGTGTGTGTGTGTCGCCTGCAGCAAACAGTGATTTTGCATCCTGCTGCATATACTCTGGAGTGGCTGGAGCCGCAGAGAGTGAGAGTTCATGGGACAGCAGAGAGGGAAGTCTGTAGCAGGAGAGCGCCCAAGGGCTCGTGCCATAATCTATCCGGGCGGTCACCAATACAGCAGTTCAGTTCCGCTTTTTTCTATCAAAACAAAAGAGTCTCCCTTTTTCCCAAATTGTATCAAAAGGCTTCAGGGTCCAGACAGAGGACTCTCGGAGTCCACCAGTTGGTGACCCCTGTTCTAGAGACAAAGAAACAATGTGGCCATGGGGGGAAGGAGATGCCATGATTGAGAAGGTTTTGGACTGGTTACAATTAGTTTTCCCCCCTCAATAACCTACACTACTAACCACTTGAAGGTTAATTGTTGTTATTGTAGCAGATGGAAGAGAACCTGGAGAGGTTTGAACCCATGACCTCTCGGCTGAGGGGCGGGTGCTCTACCACTAGGCCACCACTGCTCTACCACTGATGCTGCCTGGACTGGCTAAAAAGCAAGATGGAAGTCCAGAGTTGATTGAAAAAGAGGTACAAACACTTAAGAGAGGAGGAAGATTTGCTGCCAGGGTTGCATGAAGGATGAGGTCTAAGGGACTTGCAGTAGTAAGTCTGCACTCTAACATACATGCTCATGTGGACGGCAGAGCACTGTAGCTCTTTAGAACATGCATAGAACCACATAATGGACACCACTGGATGGTTAAGCCAACAGTTTCATGGTAAATAATGCTGAATACTGTGGTGTGGGTACATGGATATGGGGCCTGTACAGTGCTTTTTCTAGTCTCATAGACCACTCAAAGCTCTTCACTAGTACTAACCCTGTATTCTAAGGGCCTATCAGAGATGGATACCTACGGACAATTTAGAATGAGCAATTAACATAACATGCATGTCTTTGGATTGTAGGAGGAAGTCGGAGCTCACGGAGTAAACCCACACAGCACAGGAGGAACATGCAAACTCCACACAGAAAGGTTCCCACCCCTTCCACCCTGGGGATTCAAACCTGGAACCTTCTAGCTGTTAGGCAACATTGCTAACCACTGTACCATTGTGCTGCCTGTGCTGCCCAATATGACAATACTGTGTAAACTATAACTTTTCTATTTGTGTTATGGATTGTAATTATTGTTTTTATAACTAGGAACATGCTAATTATCTTCAATCATATAACACAATATCGTACAAAAATTATCATTTACCATCTGCTTGACCTATAGTTGCATCTCCTTTCTGATTCATGCTCTTCTTTCTGCGATGTTTCTTCCTATCGGTCAGTGGAGAAGCAGAACCTACATCTTTGGTTGATGAAGAGCTGGACACGCCCTCAACTGCGGAGTCTAGAAGTGACAGTGTAAGAAAACTTCAGTTTGACAACAGCAAACAGTGCTAAAAAATTAAAACATTATTACAAATTCTCATAAAAATATTCCATCACATGAAAATCAAAAATTAAAAGTCTTTTCACATTAAACACACCCCTGCAGGTCTGCTTTCACATTAATAATACTTGTGTATGTATACAGTCCAATACAGTAGTGGCAGTATGCATGCTGTACAGTTGGTTTGCAATTGGCCAAGAAATGAAGAAGAAACAACCACTCATGTCAGCTGGGTAATATCCACATACAGTGGTGTGAAAAAGTGTTTGCCCCGTTCCTGATTTCTCATTTTATTGTAAGTTTGTCACACATAAATGTTTCAGATCATCAAACAAATTTAAATATTAGACAAAGATAACACAAGTAAACACAAAATGCAGTTTTTAAATGAAGATGTTTACTATTAAGGGGAAAAAAAATCCAAACCTACATGGCCCTGTGTGAAAAAGTGATTGCCCCCTAAACCTAATAACTGGTTGGACAACCCTTAGCAGCAACAACTGATAGATAGATAGATAGATAGATAGACAGATAGATAGATAGATAGATACTTTATTTCGAACAAAAAAGTATAACAAAAACAAAACAAATGACAAATGCAATAAAGTAACAGTATACAGTGTTCGAAAGGGATAAGGAAGAAGTGAACACTTATTAATTCCATCTCCTCTTTTCCATAAACACACCCATGTGAATTATATACAAATTACCAACTTTAAGACCCCAAGTAAACAATTTAATGTATTTTTTACATATCAACATTAACACCCATCCATCCTAACATACATTGATGTCCATACATCAAAACCAGCCTCAAACAACACAGATATACACAGTGCTGTCCCACCCACCATTCCATAGTGTCCCATAATGTCCCAGAGTGAGCATAGTGAATTGTACATATAAATACTACCCTTCTAACATATATCCTTTCAGCAAATAATGTTTATACCTCTTTTTGAATTGAATTCTGTTTGTACATAGTTTCAGTTCCGGCTCCAGACTGTTCCACAAATCCACTCCACAGACAGATATGCACATACTTTTCTTGGTTGTTCGTATCTTGGGTTTTGTAAAGTTTAAGTCTCCTCTCAAATTATGATCATTGTCTCTTTTTTTAAATATTTTTTGTATATTAGTTGGGAGGTTTTTTTTTTTTTTTTTTTGTTACTTATTTGTACCCGTAGGTAGACTTGGTTTGCAGTCTGGTGACAAGCCACCGGCTGCTGGTCGCTGCGTGTGCGAGCGCCCTAAACCTACATGTTTTTGGTGTGCGGGAGGAAACCGGAGAAATCCCGGAGTAAACCCGCGCAACACAGGGAGAACATGCAAACTCCACACAGCTCACTGTTGGTTGGGGGCTGGGATCGAACCCACGAACTCATGATCCCTGCGGTCCCCCGGCCGAGGGTAAAACTGTGCTGTCACAGTGCTAAACCACTGCGCCACCGTGCAGCCCGATGAGATGAAGCAAAGATGGAAATAATACTGCCAAGGGCTATATGCTAGCAAAGATGGACTTGGAGGTACATCAACCCCATTTGAAATACAGGAGGAAGAACCTATTATTCTAATATCAGAAGTGGCACAGGCAATTCAGAAACTTCAAACTGGCAAAGCACCAGGCCATGACAACATTCCAGCTGAACTTATTAAGGAAACAGGAGAAGATGGAGTTAGATTGATACAAAATTTATGCAATCAAAAGACTGGACAAGATCTGTTTTCTTACCACTTCCCAAGAAAGGTGATACCCGGTAACGTAAGAACAACAGAACTCTCTCCCTAATCTCACATGCAAACATGCGAGCAAGATCATGCTTTACATTATTGTTGGGAGAATAAAGCAATTCATGCGTCATGAGATCCCCTCAGAGCAAGCTGTCTTTGTAGAAGGAAGGGGCACAAGAGACCAAATGGCAAACATCAAAAACATCATAGAGAAAGCTTTGGAATTTAACTTCCCAGTCTACATGTGCTTCATAGACTACACTGTAGTCTAAAGACATGTTTTAGGATTGGATTTTAGGAGTTGATTATTAATTGCCCTGTACATTACTTATGCTGTCTTAAATTTAACTAAATCGATGAACTTTATGACATGTGACTTTAAAAACAACGAATTGGTATGGTCTCTATATCCCACATTATTTATTATCCTTATAGCTCTTTTTTGTAATGTGCATATTGACTGTAGGTTGGCCTTGTAGGTGCCTGTGGCCCTGGAGAACTCCCCGCCAGCCCCGCAGCCACATTTTGGACAGGAGAGGAGTGGTCCCGGATCCCTGAAGCCTGAGCCGACAAAGGAGCGTCCCCTGGTTTCAGCTTCCCGGGACTCATCGCCAGTGATAGGGCAACCTCCAGTTTCAGCCACCATGTCGGGAGGTCCGACTGTGTTGGTCGCTACGCCTGGAGGTCTGTGGGCTGCATCCACCACCATGCCTGCTGCTGGGGTCGCCAGAGCAGAGTCGTTGGAGTCCTGGACGGCGGTGGAGCTCGAGTCCAGGCAAGTACTCTGTTCTGTTTTAACATCTACAGATCTAGAGAATTCTTGTCTGGCTCAGGGTGGGAAGAATCAGCTGCAGATGTCCTCTGCTCCTGAGCTCTCCTCACCGAGCTCCACTGCTGTCCGTGATTCTCTGGTGTTTTTCTCTTTCTCCCTGTGCGAGGTGGCCATGTTGGAGGTGGAACGTCGAGCGAGCAGAGCCGAGGTGCCCCTGCTGGATTCACTGGAGTCCTGGATGGCGGTGGAGCCTGAGCCAAGGCATGTACTCTTTACCGTCTCTAAATTATCAGTGTTAGAGAAATCTTGCCTTGCTTGTGGTGGGGAGAATCAGCTGCAGATTCCCCCTGCTCCTGAGTTCTTCCCGCTGGGCTCCACTGCTGTCGGTAATCTTCCGGTGTTTTCTTCGTCTTCCCCGTCCGAGGCGGCATTGGAGCTTCAGACGGAGAGAGCTGAGGCATCCCAGCCTGGATCGCTGGAGTCCTGGATGGCCGTGGAGCTCGAGCTCAGGCAAGTTCTCTTTTTCGTTTTCACTTTATCTGTCTTAGCGAGATCTTGCCTGGCTCTTGGTAGGGAGGACTGAGTGCAACCGCCAGTTGCACCTGGGTCCTCCTCACCGGGCTCCACTGCTGCCGGTGACCCTGACTCAGTGTCTGTGTCCTCTTTGTCCGAGCCTTCTCCTAAGGTCACCCTGGGTCCTCCATCCTCGCCTGAGGTTACCATGGGTCCTTCTCCTCCACCAGAGGTCTCCGTGGGGTCCCCTACTCTACCTTCATCTGGCTCCCCGTTGATCGACCATCTTCTATGCCAGATGTTCTCATGGGTCAGCCATTTCGTCTCACCTAGGTTCCTCACGGGTCCGCCATCATCGCTGAAGGTCATCGTGGGTGCAACGCCTCCATCTGAGGCCTCTGTGGGTGCTACGCCTCCGTCCGAGGTCTCCATGGGTGCTATGCCTCTGTCCGAGGCCACCATGGGTGCTACGCCTCTGTCTGAGGCCTCTGTGGGTGCTACACCTCAGTCTGAGGCCTCTGTGGGTGCTACGCCTCAGTCTGAGGCCTCCATGGGTGCTACACCTCAGTCTGAGGCCTCCGTGGGTGCTACGTCTCAGTCTGAGGCCTCCGTGGATGCTATGCCTCAGTCCGAGGCCTCCATGGGTGCTATGCCTCAGTCTGAAGCCTCCATGAGTGCTATGCCTCAGTCCGAGGCCTCTGTAGGTGCTACACCTTAGTTCAAGGCCTCCGTGGGTGCTACGGCTCAGTCCGAGGCCTCCATGGGTGCTATGCCTCAGTCTGAGGTCGTTGAGGGTCCTCCATCCCCGCCGATGCCTGAGGTCACCATGGGTCCCTTGCCTTCATCGGAGTTCGTCGAAGGTCATCGGGTGTTGCTGGAGGTCCCCAGTGGTTGGTTGCCTTGCTTGCCTGGTTCCCTCAATGGTCAGCTGCTTCCCTCATCTGGCCCTCGCGTCGGGCAGCTGCGCTGGTTGGCCATTTCTATAGACAGTCTGCTCACTTATCAGCCACCCATTTCATTAGGGTTTTACCTCCTGGCTTCCGCGGTCTGTGGAAGGTGCTGGGTTAGGGTTTGGGGGGGCATGTTGTGTGCCACAGCTCGCTGGCTCAGGGATGCTGGAAGACTGCCTGATGGGCTGCCCCTTCTGCTTGGGTGGTCATAGATCATGGGGAGGCCACCCGACTTGCTCCAGCAGATGCACCGGTGGTCCTGGGACTCTGGTAGGCCGCCCGAATTGCCTCATCCACTTATCTATCGACCCTTGAGTCCTGTACCGCCACCTGTTGTACAGTGCTGTGTGTCATGAGTGTTTTCTTTTGTTTTCTGGTTGGGTTTGGTCCCTCCGTGCCTAAGTGCCCCTTCCTCCCGCCCAGGATGGGTTGTTTTTCTTGTTGGGGGGGGGGAGTCTTTTTGTGGGCGGGTCCTCTTTCCTTGTTGATGTTGCCCTGGGGTGTCTGGGTCCACCCCTTGGGGGGGCACTGTCATGATCCTGGGCATGGGTGGGGGCCGTGCCCAGTCCCCAGTTTGAGTTCAGTCTGTTTCAGGTCTGATTTAAGTGATTTCTTGATTGAGAATGGGTGTGGCTAAAGAAACTGAATTCAGCTTTCCAAGGATGTGATAAACCACAGTTAATTTATGCTTTAACAGAGGAGGGACAATCACTTTTTTCACACAGGGCCACGTAGGTTTGGATTTTTTTTTACCCTTAATAATAGACACCTTCATTTAAAAACTGCATTTTGTGTTTACTTGTGTTATCTTTGTCTAATATTTAAATTTGTTTGATGATCTGAAACATTTAAGTTTGACAAGCATACAAAAAAAAAGAGAAATCAGGAAGGTGCGGCGGCATGAGATAAAGCGGCGTTGTTGGAGGTTTTAAGTAGAGTTTTATTATCATACCGCCGTCACGGGATCCCCTCTCCAGCCCAAGTGTGTGCAGGCTGGATGGGGATCCTCTGGCTCTCAGAGAAGGACAGGAGAGGCGGACACGTGTGTGTCCTACAGCAGAGGTTGAGAGAAGGAGAGGTGTTACAGAACCTGTGCAGTATTTATACCCAACTCAAACAATACATCAAAGCAGGTCTGATCAAAGGGACTGCAGAACAGGCATGAGATATTTGCATTTGTGAGACACAGACAGGATGCATGAACACAACGCATGGGTGGCACATTAACCTCACAGCAGTGAAATGCATAAATGGCTGATTAGATCACAGCATGCAGCGGAAAAAACCAGGAGTAGCGAGCTGTCCGTCCTTAGTCTGTCTGTGGGGGTTTTCCCAAACCGCCACAGAAGGGGGCAAATACTTTTTCACACCACTGTATGTTCCATCCAATAAATAAATCCTGTTGTCTTTGTAAATTTTCAATAGCCAAAATTTTGAACAAGCATCTTATTTATTTGTTACTCCATAGCCCATCATCTTTATGAGATTTGGGTGCAGTGCCTGATTACAGTACGTTTTGTTCGCATGAATCGAATGTACTGGAGTTCCAGGGGTACGTGTACATGAATCCTTGGAGGAAAAGGCCTCTGAGAAATGTTATCATATGTTTTTTTTTCCTAACCAAAACATTTTCAAATTGGCCTTGGTTCTGTTTATCAGTGTTCCATAATAATCTGAAAACACCAAGTATCGTCGTTTCAGATTCTCAATGATTTACTTATTTACCCATGCCATGCAGTGTAATGCAGGGTAATGCACCATCACTTGTCATGAGGACTAACCCTCTATATTTTACCCTGAATCATACAGAGATTTACCAATTGTTGCCTGACTGGGACCACAGGACAATTTTTAATTTCACACTTTATACAAGACTGGGTTAAATTAAGGTGGCAATAATAATAATGTATCGGACTGTATATAGCGCTTTTTCATGGACACTCAAAAATGCTTTACAATGTATACATTATCCATTCACTCCACAGACAGACAGTGATATGTGACTACTGTAGCCACAGCTGTCCTGGAGCAGACTGATGGAAATGTGGCTGCCAATGTTCTCTCTGACCATTTATACACATTCATACCCAGTGTTATGGACACTGGAGACAAGATGGGTAAAGTGACACAACAGCAGGATGGCTGGGATGAACAGGATTCGAACTGCCAACCCTCTGGTTATTGGACGACCCACTCTACCTCCTGAGCTACTGCCGCCCCGACGGTTTGCACAGCACCATATTTACTCACACTTGTTCACTGACAATGTTTCTAAGTAAATACTGTGCAGTACTACAAAGTGCTGCCTGAGGGTGAGAAGATTACATAACTCCTTTTTGGTTTTTTTAACATGGTCCATTGAAACTCCATGTTCTCTGCCTTTTTTAACAATACAGAGATATAATAGTTTTTGCAGTGAGAAAGCTTTTTTATATTCTTTAACTATTGCAAAGAGTACTAAACCACAGCCTGTCTGCCTTTCTAATACTCCCATTCATTTAAATAATCAACTCAGTGATACACCAGCTAGTTTTAATTTTTGACACATCATCTATGTGCAAATTTAAATACATCAATAAAAGTCCTTTGCCTACCAACACTTTGTGCATGGTTAGACAGCATAGATGGACATCGCTGCACGCCTCTGTTACTCCGAATGAAGAGCGCACCGCTCAGCCCTTCCATCTCTTCTACTTGTAGGAGGCTGCTGGCACTCACTGGGACATGATATCAACCACAACAGTAGTTACAGAACATTAAATAAAAATGTGAAAATTACCTTCTAATATTTAAAGATGTAATAGATACTATTTTCATGAAACCAAATATTTAAAAAATAATACATCAACAAATATACATAATATATATTGATGAAAAATACTTTTAAGGGTCCAAAACAATCATGATATTTACATCTGAGCAGTTGGATGATGAAACTACGTTAGCTGGTAAGGATGCCACATTGATGTTATATTATTAGCTCCACCAAGGTGATTATATTTTTGCCTGTCTTTGTTTATTTGTTCATTTGTGAGTCTGTTAACAGTAGAACTTGAAAAGTTACTTACACTACCGTTCAAAAGTTTGGGGTCACCCAGACAATTATTTTGTGTTTTCCATGAAAAGTCACACTTATTTACCACCATGAGTTGTAAAATGAATAGAAAATATAGTCAAGACATTGACAAGGTTAGAAATAATGATTTGTAATAATAATTTTTTCCTTCAAACTTTGCTTTCGTCAAAGAATCCTCCATTTGCAGCAATTACAGCATTGCAAACCTAACATGATTGCACAAGGGTTTTCTAATCATCCATTAGCCTTCTGACGCAATGAGCAAACACATTGTACCATTAGAACACTGGAGTGATAGTTGCTGGAAATGAGCCTCTATACACCTATGTAGATATTGCACCAAAAACCAGACATTTGCAGCTAGAATAGTCATTTACCACATTAGCAATTTATAGAGTGTATTTCTGATTAGTTTAAAGTTATCTTCATTGAAAAAAAGTGCTTTTCTTTCAAAAATAAGGAAATTTCTAAGTGACCCCAAACTTTTGAACAGTAGTGTATTTCGCTAAAATTTTCAGCAGAAGTTAGAAATAGATCTGGGATCTAGCGATAACATTTTTCGCTGATCTGAATTACTATCAGCCTCCAGGATATTTTTATTCCAAAAAGGTGAATAGATGTTCAACTGGAAAACACCCTATATTATCTTTTTTTTTACCAACAGGAACTACACATAACATGTAGGTTTTGTAGGCAACCTCTAGTGGTTGTGGCGATAATGACATGAAGTGACATGATGGAGGGTTAGTTGCAATGTGTGTAAAAGTAGACTCTCACCTTTTCATAACCCTAACCATTCCCCTAACCTTAAACAACTATCGTTAGTGCGTAATCCTAAAAAAAACCTCTGTTTATTTAATGCCTTGTCAGTGGGCGCTGACTGCTTACAGCTAACAAGGTGTTATGAGACATTAAAATTTAAGGTGAAAAAACTATATATGTGCTTTGGCAGAGGTTTTCCTTTCATATATGTAAGTATTATTTCTATTGCTTAATTTGTGTAATTAACCGGAGTGGTGGCCTAGTTGGTAGAGCATCCGCCCCACACCTGGGAGGCCGGGGTTCGAATCCTAGCCAGGTCATGCCAAAGACCTTATAAAAATGGAACTTCCTGCCATCCAGCTTGGTGCTCAGCAATAATGGAACAGAGGAGGGAAATCTGTGGCAGCGCCTTGCATGGCAGCGACCCCTCTGATTCTAGATGTGATTAATATTGTAGATAAGAAAAACGTAATTTTGTTTTACTGTACATGATTGGCTGTATGGATTGAATGACAATAAAGTTGGCTTTACCTTTAATGGAGTTAGAGTTATGTAGACAAAGTGTGTTACCTATTAGTACATTTAGAATATTTTTTCACTTATTCATTCTATAGAACAATGAAAAAAACCTAACAACAAGAACAAATATATTCTCTACCCTCAGGTCCCGGAACATCTTTGACTCTTCCGTTGAGCCCCGCTGGAGGACCACAGGTGGGAACAGCACGAGGAGGTCGCTTTCCTGGCACCTTCACCGTCACTCGCAGCAGATCCATCTCCTTCCCAGGGGTATTCAGCATGTAGTCCTGCCAAGTCAAACATCCGCTGGTACCGTCAAAAATCGTTCATGTTTTTTATTAGCAGTATAATGCTTCAGAGTGCCGGTGGTAGCACAATAACTCACATTGACACTTGAGTGATAGGACAGTATGCCATCATTGGACAGCGTGACGTACTTCTTCTTCCACTCTTTGTTGAGTGAATTCCCACTGCGCTTCAGCAAGATACCCTGGGGGGGACGAAGAGTGAGAATTTATTTCTAATGTCTCAAGTGTTCATTTCACACATTTCAGAGGCATAATAACTGGTTTCTGCCAGAAAACACCCACTATCTATTCATTAGGACAGAATGGGAGAGCATAGCACTTCATCTTTCCACATGTTGAAATTGGCTTCGCACATTTGAAACGACTGCTGGTGTGAGGGTTATCAGATAAATCAGATTTTGTTTCTGTATCAAATGCAAATCTGGGCCCTACCTGTTTGATGGGAATGGAGCGACCGCTGCCCAGGTCTCCTTTAAAGTCTGCACTCCTCCTGTTTGAGTCACTGCCTCTTCGACCCTAGATGAGAGGAGAGAGGAGAAATAATGGCATCAGAAAGAGAAGAAGCAGGGAAACTTGTAAGAATATTAGTCAATGGAGAGGTTTCTACTGACTATAAACGGATTGTAAATCAAAACAATACGTACTGAAAATTGTTTAATATCTATATTTTCATTTGACGATGATGGTTTTTATGGTGCAGTCCATAATATCCTGATGGTTTTTAAAATGCAGACCTGTTCAGTCAATTTATATAATAGAGTTCTGATGTCCGTCTATGTAAAACTACAATATTTGGGATGCACTGATATATCAGCTTAACTTGTCAACTGATATGGGCCCATCAGCAAATAAGATACCATTCACCGAAAACAGCAACCCAGCCACAGGAGGAGCACTTGCCAGTGTACCCCTAGTGCTAATCCCAAGCCCGGACACATGGACACGGTTGCGTCACGAAGGGCATCCGGTGTGAAATCAAATATGTGGATTATAATGAAGGAACTTTCCATACTGGATTGGTCAAGGCCCGGGCTAAAGACTGCCACAGTACTATTGGCCGACAGGTTCTGGTGGGAACTGGGCTACTGCCAACTGAATCCAAAGGAGAAGGAGAGGAGGATGGCGTGTTTGAAGACAGAGAAATAAGACAGGAGTGTGGAGGTGAGAGTAGGGACTTTAAATGTAGGGACGATGATTGGTAAAGGGAGAGAGATGGCTGATATGATGGAGAGAAGGAAGGTAGATCTATTGTGTGTACAAGAAACCAGAGTGAAGGGAGAACTGATTTTGTATTAAAACAGACAACGGCAGCCTACAGCTCAAATTTGGAAAACATCCAGCACTGGACCTTTTTAAAGTTTTTAATTTTTGTAACAAAAGGAAAACTTATTTTAACCAGACCATCAGTGATGGAGCAGCTCATTCTGGCCTGACAAAATCACCCTGTGTTTGCTTAAATCTCCTGACCGTTGACCCTGACCTTAAGCTGGGTTCACACTATAGCATTTGGACCAACTTTTACTGTCGTTTTGAAAAATCAGAGAAATTAGTCCAAACGTTGGTGAAATTACATTCGTGAGCAGTTTTTTCTTTAAATTCCAGCACACACCAACTTTTACAAACTTTTGCTAGCATTTGCCAGCATTGCATTCAACTTTGGCAAACTTTTGCCAACTTAGACCAGCGTATGAGTAGCTGTTGCCAACTTAGGCTAACTTAAGCAAACGGATACTCGGTGCTGGTCAGCTGACATCAGCATCAGGCGACACTCATATAAAGATCAGTGTTTGTGGAGGCTTCCTGCCATTCTGGACCTGCTTTTTTGGGTGGGTTCACACTACAACTTTTAGACCAACTTTCACTGAGGTTTTGGCAAATGTCTGACTCTGCTGGCAAAAGTTGATAAAAGTTAATGATAGTTGGTATTTGTAGGCAAATGCTGGCAAAAGTTGTATTCCTTGAAAATTTTCAGCATGCTGAAAATTGGCCGCCGTTTGGAAATAAACATTGGTCAAAATTGTGCTCAGTTTGTAAAAGTTCCTGAGCATTGGGCTAAGTTATGCAGAGTTTGCCTAAGCTGGCCTAAGTTAAGCTCCATTGGCAAACGTTGACTGAAATGCTGGTGGACGCAGATGTTTTTAGACAGAAACTCACTTCGGACATGCACAGACAAAAGAGAAATGAAGAGAAGGGGGAATTTTAAAAAAGAATATATTATATATATATATACTGTATATATATATATATATATATATATGATAAGATAAGCCTTTATCAGTCCCACAATGGGGAAATTCCAGGATTGCAACAGCACGGGGATAGCAACACTCAGAGCAACAATCAGAAGACCAGAGAAAAACAAGAGCAGCGAGTATACATATGTACATATAAATATAAATATATATATATAGACATACAGTGCTGAGCATTGTAGCTGGATGGAATAAATATATGAGTATATAAACACACAGTGCGGAGTATTGTAGCTAGATGGAATAAATATGTATATACACTACCGTTCAAAAGTTTGGGGTCACTTAGAAATGTCCTTATTTTTGAAAGAAAAGCACTGTTTTTTTCAATGAAGATAACTTTAAACTAATCAGAAATACACTCTAATATCTAATATACATTGCTAATGTGGTAAATGACTATTCTAGCTGCAAATGTCTGGTTTTTGGTGCAATATCTACATAGGTGTATAGAGGCCCATTTCCAGCAACTATCACTCCAGTGTTCTAATGGTACAATGTGTTTGCTCATTGCGTCAGAAGGCTAATGGATGATTAGAAAACCCTTGTGCAATCATGTTAGCACAGCTGAAAACAGTTTAGCTGGTTAGAGAAGCTATAAAACTGATATTCCTTTGAGTAGGCTGAGTATCTGGAAAAAATTATTATTTCAAATACAAATCATTATTTCTAACCTTGTCAATGTCTTGACTATATTTTCTATTCATTTTACAACTCATGGTAGTAAATAAGTGTAACTTTTCATGGAAAACACAAAATAATTGTCTGGGTGACCCCAAACTTTTGAACGGTAGTATAATCTCCCAAAAATGTGACAGCCCAAAAGAAAAAAAAATCTCACTGAGAAATTTACTATTCTTAATTTTCTGCCACATGCGTAATCATTCTCCAGGACTTATTGGTTCAGCTTCCATTGTGGGGAATCAAACAGCGCTGATGTGGTGTTAATCACCCATCATTTTATTTATATGATGATACACTAACTAGTTTGTCTATTCCATCCACATTCACGTTTTAATTGCAGATCTACTGTTGGAGTCTAGGCATTATTGTATTATTTTTTTAGAGGAATGAATGAATGAATGAATGAACAGGGGGAAAGGGTATGCAGAAGTAACTACATAGGAATATAAAATGAAAATAAATACTGAAATGTATGCCCAAGGGAGATGTGTTCACTCCAAAAGCAGGTCCAGAATGGCAGGAAGCCTCCACAAACGCTGATCGTTATATGAGCATCGCATGACGCTGATGTCAGCTGACCTGCGCTGAGTATTCGTTTGCTTAAGTTAACCTAAGTTGGCAACAGCTACACATACGCTAGCCTAAGCTGGCAAAAGTTTGCCAACGCTGAATGCAGCGCTGGCAAATGCTATCAAAAGTTCGTAAAAGTTTGTGTGCGCTGGATTAAAAAAAACCTGCCCTTGAATGTAATTTCACCGACGTTTGGACTAATTTCTCTGATTTTTCAAAACATCTGTAAAAGTCGGTCCGAACGCTATAATGTGAACCCAGCTTTAACTTAGGCCGACTTAGGTAAACTTTGCATAACTTAGCCTAGCGCTCAGGAACTTTTACAAACTGAGCACAACTTTCACCAACCTGTATTTCCAAACATCAGCCAATTTTCAGCATGCTGAAAATTTTCAAAGAACACAACTTTCACCAGCATTTGCCAACAAACACTAACATTAACTTTTGCCAGCAGAGCCAGACGTTTGCTAAAACGTCAGTAAAAGTCGGTCCAAACATTGTAGTGTGAATCCACCTTTAATCATAGGCTGTGGCTAACCTAGCAGAAGTAACATTTTTCATGAAATCCTAAATGCCCTCATCTCCTGACCTTTGACAATGACCTTGACCTCAACCTGGATGTGGACCTACCCGAGGATCATTGTGAGTGAGTTTGGTGCGAACTGAGGTAATTGCTTAGGAGGAGTGCCGATTTTTCTAAAATCATACAAGTGCCTAGATCTCTTGACCTTTGATCTTGAGCACAACATGAATGCAGACTCTCTCAAGGATCATTGTGAGTGAGTTTGGGGGACATCTTGGAAAATGCCTCGGAGGAGTAGCAATTCCCGTGAAATGTGGATGGACGGACAGATGGATGACGGACGCTGCGTCACAGCATAAGCTCCTTTCAGCTTTTCCGGAATTAGCTAAAAGTCAGTAATAGCCCCAAATTTTGCAATTAAGTGCATCCATACAAAATATTACATTAAATAATATATAAATGCTTTACAGATTATATTTCAAAATAATAAACCTTAAGACTATAAATTGAGTTTAAAATTGCCATTTCGAAAATTGGGGTTAAAAAAACATGTTAACTACTTGGTTTTTCATCTCCATACAGATCGTTTTCCTGCCCAACAGTGACTGGCCAATAGCATTTGGCAAAGGTGAAATGAGCTAAAACCACGGCACTGCATCCATCCGCCTGTCTGTCCTCTGTCTACAATAGCCCCCCAGGCAATTGCCTGGATGCTCACCACACTCACATCGCCCTACAGCCAGGTCATGCTCAATTTCATTTGCACTTTGACAAGGCCTAGGCAACATAAATGTGTATATATAATGAGAAGTGAAGGCTCTTGGCAACCTCAGGGCCAAAATGACTTACTCTGCCCCTGACTGTCTAAAACAATTAAACTCCAGGAGCTGAATCAAACTGGGGATTCTAAATTGTCCTTAGGTATGACTGTGAGAGTGAATGGTTGTGTGTCTCTCTGTGTTGGCCCTGCGATGGACTGGCGATCTGTCCAGGGTGTACCCTGCCTCTCGCCCAAAGATGCTGGGATAGGCTCCAGCCCCCCCGCGACCCGAAAAGGATTAAGCGGAAGAAGATGGATGGATGGATGAATGGAGCTGAAAATCTTTTCCACATATTCACAGGCAGAATCAGCCTATAATAATTAGCCTTGTACTGAGTAATTGAGTAATATTTACCGCAAATCTGGGCGTGCGCCTCCGGACGCTGCGGGCTGACCCGGGTGCAGTACCATCCTGCTTCTCCCCCCTCAATGTTCTGCCAATCTCTTTATGGCTGATCACAGGCGTAGAGGGAAGTGATGAGGAGTAATCACTGCTCTGACCACCATTACTGGCCTAGAGGGTGATTAAAAAAAAGTCAGAGCAGGACAGGGAGAGGGGAGATGGAGTGATAAACAAGCAGAAGGAGCAGATAAGAGAGTCTGATACAACAGTAAACTCGGAGTCTTTAAAAATAGCCTGACAGCAAGTACAAATACAGATTTCACTCAGAGAAAAGAAATCAATGGTGGAGATCAGAGTAACTTTTATCAGGTAGAGTAGTCCAGGTAATCTTTTACCTGCCCTGGAAAGACACCAGACACTGGGGTGGACCCTCCAGAGTGAGTGGGAGAGTTGGGAAGAGATTTACAAGAAGCCAGAAGAGCAGCTTGCTTCTTGGCCGTCACAATCTTTTGAGCAGCTAGAATGAGTAAATACAAAAACCATTAGCACTAAAAAAGACACTCAGCAAGTGTGACATTGCTGTATCCTCCTCAGCACAGTGTGTAGTTTTGCGCTGCCACATACCATCATTGAAGACTCTGTTCACATTGAGGCCATATGTGGCGCAGGTTTCATAGTAAGTGCAGCGCCGCACGTCTGAGCAGAGCTGCCTGGCCCTGGCATCATCTATTACTCTGGGGTTGGTGCTGCTGATTTTATCTGCAAAAGCCGCACCCCCCCCCCCCCCAAAAAAAAAAGTCACCACTCATTTCAGCACACATTTAATAAGAGGAAGGGCACATTGAACCGGAGAGTCTCACCCTGAGTGCCGACAACTATGAAAGCTATCTCAGTGATGGGCCGGTGGATAGCGAGCTGGTGGTAGATTTTGTAAACTTCCTGGAAGCTGGCCTCATTTTCCAAACTGAACACCAAGATGACCGCATCCACCCAGCTTGCAAACTAAGAAAAGGGACCTGAATAGCACTCAAAATACATTGTAAAGGGCTGAGAATAAATACTAATCTAACTGAAGTTTAATTAGCTGTACACATATTAAAGGTTCAGGTTAATTCCCACCTGAGGACCAGGGAGTTCTGCTTCTTCTCTGATGATCAACAGGTGGCTCTGTCCATCAACTAGGACATCCTTAATATACTGCCGTCCTGGGAAATGGTGGAATGCCATCATGAAAAGTGACAATGTGTGTAGCCAAGAGGGATTAGAGTCAGGGTAAAAGAAGAAGAAAGAAAATACACTAATGTAGATGAGGAGGAGATATTAAACCAACCTTCTACATTTTCAAGTGGCTGGTAACTTCCTGTCAAGTGTCTGTGGACTAGAGCAGACTTTCCACTGCACAGACCTCCCAAAACACCCTAAAAAGCCCACGTAGAGGCACAGAGAAAGACAAAATATCACTTATCATAAAACTCTACTAATCTGTGTTCAACAGCTATGGCCTCATGCTTACCAGATGAAGCTCGTGAACAGTTTGGTTCAAGGTCCAATCTTGACTGCTGGTGCATACAGCTGAAGAGATGGAGAGGAAAATTTATTAGCAGAAAATGTAACAGAAACACTGCACTGCGGTAGATTTATCAGTAACTAGATAGAGAATTTAAAATGTAAATAAGACTAGAGGGAAGTTTCTTTATCTGATTATGGTTCAGGTTTTGTCACTGCTTACAGTTTTTGTGCTGAACTAATCACATACTATGTTCATCTCTGCACCAGAACTACACATAAATGAGGTTTGTGAGATACAGTGGTGGAAACAATTACTTGATGCCCTGCTGAATTTGTAAGTTTACCTCTTTACAAAGAAATGAACAGTCCATAATTATTACCTCCGCCAAGGAGGTTATTAATCGTGGTGCTTTGACTGTCTGTCTGTTAGCAGGATTATGCAAAAACTACTGGGTGGATTTTGGTGAAATTTACACCAGAGGTAGCCCTTGGGCCACGGATGAGCCCATTAAATTTTGGTGATGATCTCAGCGTGCATACCTCCACCAAGGACCTTGTTTGTATTTGTGCAGCAGGATTACACAAAAACTACTGGATGGCTTTTGATGAAATTTTCACCAGACGTGGTCGTTGGCATACAGAGGAACCCATAACAATTTGGTGATGATCCCAGAATGCATACCTCCACCAAGGCTCTTATCGTCTCACAGTGTGTTAGTAAGAATCCTCCAAAACAATACTGGATAGACTTTGATGCAATGTTCACCAGAACTGGCTTGTGGCCTACACACAAACCCATTACATTTTGGAGGTGATCCATGAGGGACGGAAGGAACCTTGGCGGAGGTATGCACTCTCTGAGTGCTTTTCTAGTTTTTATGGTAAGTTTATTTTAACAGAGAGAGACAGAATATCAGCAAAAAAATCCAGAAAAAAACAACAACTAGAAAAGCACTCAGAGAGTGCATACCTCCGCCAAGGCTCCTTCCGTCCCTCATGATCACTTCCAAAATGTAATGGGTCTGTTTTGTAAGATTCTTGCTAACACAGTGTGAGAAAATAAAAGCCATGGTGGAGGTATGCATTTTTGGATCGTCACCAAAATGTTACGGGTTCCTCTCTAGCCCAAGGACCACCTCTGGTAAAAATTTCATCCAAATTCATCCAGTAGTTTTGGAGTATTCTTGCTAACATACTGTGAGACGATAAGAGCCTTGGTGGAGGTATGCATTCTGGGATCATCATCAAAATGTTATGGGTTCCTCTCTAGCCCAAGGACCACCTCTGGTAAAAATTTCATCCAAATTCATCCAGTAGTTTTGGAGTATTCTTGCTAACAGTCTGTGAGAAGATAAGAGCCTTGGTGGAGGTATGCACTCTCAGATCATCACCAAAATTTAATGGTTTCATCCTTGGCCCAAGGGCTACCTATGGTGAAAATTTCATTACAATCCATCCAGTAGTTTTTGCGTAATCCTGCTAACAGTCAAACAGGCAGACAAACAGACAGACGGATAGATGGACAAACAGACAAAAAACGACCCCGATTACATAACCTCCTTGGCGGAGGTAAATATTAAATAAAGGTTATAAATTAATATGCATTTGATCGAGTGAAATAAGTATTTGATCCTCAAGCAAAACATGGCTTGGTACTTGGTAGATAAACCCTTGCTGACAAGCACAGTGGCCAGACGTTTCTTGTCGTTGGTCACCAGGTTTGCACACATCCCAGGAGGGATTTTGGTCCACTCCTCTTTCCAGATACTCTCCAAATCCTGAAGGTTACCAGGCTGATGCTTGGCAACTCGAAGTTTCAGCTCCCTCCACAGATTTTCTATGGGATTAAGGTCCGGAGATTGGCTAGGCCACTCCAGGACCTTAATGTGCTTCTTCTTGAGCTACTCCTTTGCTGCCTTGGCCATATGTTTTGGGTCATTGTCATACTGGAAGACTAATCCACAACCCATCATCAGTGTTCTGGCTGAGGCCAGGAGGTTCTCATCCAAGATTCTAGGGTGCATGGTCCCGCTCATTGACCTCTAAATATGGTGAAGTCTACCCTTTGCAGAGAAACAGCCTCAAAGCAGAATGTTTCCACCTCGATGTTTGACAGTGGGGATGGTATTCTTGGGATCATATTCAGCATTTCTATGCCTCCAAACATGGCAAGTCAACTTGATGCCAAACAGCTCAATTTTGGTCTCATCTGACCCCACCACATTCTCCCAAGCCTTCTCTGAATCATTCAGGTGTTCACTGACAAACTTCAGATGAGTTTGTACATGTGCCTTCTTGAGCAGGGGGACCTTGCAAGCACTACAGGATCTCGATCCATAATGGCGAAGTGTGTCACCAATGGTTTTCTTGGTAATTGTGTCCCAACTCCTTTGAGATCATTAACAAGCTCCTCTCGTGTAATTCTGGGCTGATCCCTCACCTTTCTCAGCATCATCCTTAAGGGGACTGTTATCTTATACTTCTTCCATTTTTGAATTATTGCACCAACAGTGGTCTCTCTCTCACCAAATTTCTTGCTGACGGTCTTGTAGCCCATTCCAGCCTTGTGCTGATCTACATTCTTATCTCCAACATCCTTTGACTGCTTTTTAGTCTTGCCCACAGTGGTGGAGAAGTTTGAAGAGATTGATCCAGTGACAGGTATCTTTTATACACATAAAGAGTTGAGATTAGGAGTACTTTCCTAAAGGGACAGGACTAATTTATGTGCTTCATGGATACATGAGCGGGTCAGAATTCTTACAGGTTGGTAGGGGATCAGATACTTACTTCTGTCGATCGATCAAATGCAAATTAATTTATAACCCTTATTTAACATTTTTTTCTGGATTGTTTTTGTTGTCGTTGTTGATATTCTTCTCTCTCTGTTAAAATGAATGAATGAATGAATGAATCTTTATTTTGGATAGATTAGATTAAAAGATTAAAAGAAAGGAACAGAATAATATAACAAAGGGGAAAAAAATCCAACAAGGTCAAATTAAACAATAACTCCTCGGATTATACAATTCAACATAAGTTATCCGAAATGGGTGATGGCTGAAGCCGCAGCTTATATTGCCCACCCATGTTCCATCTAAGAATTCAAAAAGAAAATAAACCTACCATAAAAATTATGGACTGTTCATTTTTTTGTAAAGCGGTAAACTTACAAATTCAGAAGGGGATCAAACAATTATTTCCCCCACTGTATGTCAAAACTGTAAGCAAAATGATAAAAATAGTGACTTGGCTAAATATCAAGAAACAATCAAAAATCTGCATGGACTATGATGTCCACAGTTTACAATGTGATCTGTAGTGAGAGTAGACAGCAGGTGGATGATACCTGGAGAGGTGGAGGTATGCTCTGGAAAGAAGAATAACGAAAGTCAGCAGAAGCAGGACAGAATACATGTATGAGTATGAGAGGGAGGGAGGCGTAATGATGAAAAAAAAAGGAGTAGAGGTAGTAAAGGTTGATGATTTTAAATACCTGAGGTCAACCATCCAAAGCAATGGACAGCGCACAAACGAGGCGAAGAAGAGACTGCATGCAGGGTGGAATGGGTGGAGATAAGTGGGGGGTGATTTGTGACAGAAGGTTGGCAGCTAGAGTGAAAGGGAAGGTTTACAAGATGGTAGTGAGACCTGCTATGATGTATGTTTTGGAGATGGTGGTGGGTTACGGTAAACTACAAACCTCTCCCGTGACAAAGTATTGTGTCCACTAATCTGTCATGTGTTGAGTCATCATATCACATCATCATGTCTTCTGTCCCTTTATGCTCCCACATCCGGATTATTGAAAAAACACACTCAGCTGGTGATTTTTGTTAAATGAGGACAATTAAATACAAACTATTTGAAAACACAACATAGTTTTACTACACAGAGGAACAAGTGTGTTCCTATTAACTGAGGTGAAATAGGAGATCATAAGTCAGGGCCTATAACTCCTGCAAAAATCATCTGATTGGAGCCAAATTACAATATGCACATCATCAGTGTACATCAAACCCTGGTACCAAGTATCAAAACAGTCAGTACTAAACTGTAGGAGTTGATTTCACAAAAGTAGGACAGATGGACGGATGGCCCTTTGGTCTTTGACTGGCAGGGGATAAAAAAAACGGTATATGGGTATTCAGTCCTCTTTTTAATTTAACTACCGGACTGCAGTGGGACCATTCTTCCCTATACTGGGAAAACAGCTGTCACTGCAGCCAGAAAAAAGCTGGTGGGTGCGCACAAAACCAACATTCATTATTATCTAATTATGACAGGTTTTTTTTTTTTACAATTTTAACATCATTCACTGTCATTCTTAAAAAAATGATTAAAAATGAAAATATCCCAACAGTTGTTTTGAATTAAAACAACAATTTTGCATTCAGCAGAGCAGATTAATAGAGCTCAGGCTGAGATGAGTGGCTCGCTCTTTCTGGGTTTAAAAGAGAAGCTCGGAAGAATGAAATATAACTGAAGGAAATTTTACAACTCTGTCAAAATCATGGACAAAGAGAAAGACTGGCATAATCTCTGAATTCTAGCCACTCTCATCCATGTGCAAGCAAAGCTGTGGAGTTAAAAAGCTCCTTAAAAGTGCCTTGCTCTTAAATGCATTTTCACTTTGTGAATGAACCCGCATTGTTCTCAATGCAAAATGGATTTGTCCTCCTACATAACCATTTTCTTGTTAGTATTACGCTTTTGATCTTGCACCCATTTATTAAAGGGAATGAGAGCAAAGACAGCAATTAGTTCATTTCACATTACGCCAAATATCCCGAAGTTTTGTGAGTAGTGTATATACAGTGGTGTGAAAAAGTGTTTGCCCCCTTCCTGATTTCTCATTTTTTGTTTGTCACAGTTAAATGTTTCAGGTCATCAAACAAATTTAAATATTAGACAAAGATAACACAAGTAAACACAAAATGCAGTTTTTAAATGAAGGTGTTTATTATTATGGGGAAAAAAAGTCCAAACCTACATGGCGCCCTGTGTGGAAAAAGTGACCCCCCCCCCCCGCCCCATTAAAACATAAATTAAAGAAGTGATTGCCAACTAAATCCAGTAACTGGTTGGGCCACCCTGAGTAGCAACAACTGCAATCAAGCATTTGCAATAACTGGCAATGAGTCTTTTACAGTGCTGTGGAGGAATTTTGGCCCACTCATCTTTGCAGAATTGTTGTAATTCAGCCACATTGAAGGGTTTTTAACCATGACCCACCTTTTTAAAGTCATGCCACAACATCTTAATCAGATTCAGGTCAGGATTTTGACTAGGCCACTTTAAGTCTACATTTTGTTTTTTTTAAGCCATTCAGAGGTGGACTTGCTGGTGTGTTTTGGATCATTGTCCTGTTGCAGAACCCAAATGTGCTTCAGCTTGAGGTCACAAACAGATGGCCAGTCATTCTCCTTCAGGATTTTTTGGTAGACAGCAGAATTCATGGTTCCATTTACCACAGCAAGTCTTCCAGGTCCTGAAGCAGCAAAGCCAGATGTAATGGGACACACACGTTCCAAAAAGTTCAGCTTTTGTTTCGTCAGTCCACAGAGTATTTTCCCAAAAGTCTTGGGGATCATCAAGATGTTTTCTAGCAAACTGAGACAAGCCTTAATGTTCTTTTTGCTCAGCAGCGGTTTTCATCTAGGAACACTGTCATGCAGGCCATTTTTGCCCAGTCTCTTTCTTGTGGTGGAGTCATGAACACTGACCTTAACTGAGTCAAGTGAGGCCTGCAGTTCTTTGGATGTTGTTGTGGGGTCTTTTGTGACCTCTTGGATGAGTCGTCGCTGTGCTCTTGGGGTAATTTTGGTCGGCTGGCCATTCCTGGGAAGGTTCAGCACTGTTCCATGTTTTCACCATTTGTGGATAATGGCTCTCACTGTGGTTTGCTGGAGTCCCAAAGCTTTAGAAATGGCTTTATAATCTTTTCCAGACTGACAGAGCTCAATTACTTTATTTCTCATTTGTTCCTGAATTTCTTTGGATCGCAGCATGATGTCTAGCTTTTGAGGATCTTTTGGTCTACTTCACTTTGTCAGGCAGGTCCTATTTAAATGATTTCTTGATTGAGAATAGGTGTGGCAATAATCAGGCCTGGGTGTGGCTAGAGAAAGTGAACTCAGCTTTCCAAAGATGTGATAAACCAGGTAATTTATGTTTTAATGGGGGGGGTGTCACTTTTTCACACAGGGCCATGTAGGTTTGGATTTCTTTTCCTCTTAATAATAAACACCTTCATTTAAAAACTGCATTTTGTGTTTACTTGTGTTATCTTTGTCTTGTGGTGACCCACCACAATCTACAGGGACATTCATCCCCACACTCAGAAGGTCCGGAAGAAGCAGAGGACCATTCACATACGGACAGAGAGCCCCTGGGGGGACAACCAGAACAATGGACTATTGTTTATACATCCCCGGATTAAGGAGAAGACGTCCGGGTGCCAGTTGGTCAGGCTAATCATTTGTATTGACTGATATGTATATCAATATGCTAATGTGCCATGCATTCTCTCTGTTTGTATAACATATAAAAGAGCTGACGATACATGCCTCAGTGACACAGCACACACAGCACAGCCCAGTAGACCAATGTGGCGCACAGCGCTACAAGTGCGTCGCATTATGTTGGAGGAAATAAAACTGCAACCTTCCAGCTCGTTATATCTTGCCTGAACTTATCCCTCCACACTGGTGACCCGATGTGTCATGGTGCGCCCCTTGACTGATCATTTCCTTCCACACTGGTGACCTGACGAGAGAGAATGACCGTCTGCTCCCTATCACCGCGCGGTGGACACAGAGGACCAGAGAACGCCTGCAACCTCTTCATCGTCACTGGACTGCGCGCTCCAGAGCACAGCGCTGGGTCCGACACGCACCATGAACGGCGACATGAGCGAGCCGAAGGAAGCAGCCTGAATGGGGAAGGACATCGGTGCCGACTGCGTTGATTTCCACCAAGCTCCCCGAATCTGACTCAACTCACGGCAGCCGACCTCCCGCACACAGAAGCCCTGCACGCTCACCGCAGGATTACGAGGACAGCGCAACTGCCAGCTAAGTGGTCACTGCGCCACGCGGGCGCCACGCACAGGGTCAAGCCGGATCCACAGACCGATACAGCGTCTTCCGCCGCTGCACATGCCTGAGAAACACGGCCGATTGCCAGCCTCAGAACCTTCAGGGCTGCTCACGCACCTGAAGCAGACGTGGATCCCGCACACAGGACTTTGTATGGGTTTCTAAGCCACGGCGCACAAGGGGAATTTAGCCGATTGCTGTCCCTGATGGCTTTAGGGCTGCTTCTGCACCTAAAAGCCAGACTGCCAGGTCCCTCACACAGCTGCAGTTGTTTCACAGCTGCTACGCATCCTCGGGGAATTTGGCTGCTCACCTTCCCCACATCCTTGCTGGATCGAGCTACGAGAGGAGTCAGAGACATAATTTTTTTTCACAGCCACTGTGGACCTCCACCAGGTTTACTGGGAAAGTCCCTCACCATCGCGGATCCACGCGCAATTTTTGCGCGGCCCAGACACCTTTGTCGTCCCGGGCCGGCACTCACTTACTCCCACCCCCTTCCCCCTCCTCCTCCACAGCGCTCTTCCCGCACCTCACTCCCTAAAGCCGGCCGATCGCAGTCTTGTTCCATTACGCACGAAGCGCACCGGCCTGTGCGCCCACGATCCACGGCCGTTCAACGTGCTGGAACCCGGAGCGGAGCACACTGTTTTTTTCCACCCCTTCCCCGTCCCCCCACGGACTGACATGCCCTCCGACAGTTCTACCAGAACTGGAGCCCAAACGACAGGGTGGGGGTGGGGGGTGGGGTGGGGGGGGTCACAGCCCCTTCTGAGTGTTCTAGGGGAAGCCTTGTGGTGACCCACCACAATCTACAGGGACATTCATCCCCACATTCACAACACTGTATGCATTGTATATTGTTTATAAACTCCTCTTGTAATAACTTTTAATATTTTATTTAAATTGTTTTACCCATGAAGGTTCCAACGGGGGTGGGGGGGGGAGAAAAGGGAGAGGAACAGACAAAGAAGACAAACTACCAACTGAAACAAGCAGAAGACAGACTGTTTCTTTCACTGAAGAGGTCTCAACACGAGTCTGGTATCTGCACCTGTTAAAGAAGACACATGTGTGTGTGCATATACACTACCGTTCAAAAGTTTGGGGTCACTTAGAAATTTCCTTATTTTGGAAAGAAAAGCACTTTTTTTCAATGAAGATAACTTTAAACTAATCAGAAATACACTCTATACATTGCTAATGTGGTAAATGACTATTCTAGCTGCAAATGTCTGGTTTTTGGTGCAATATCTACATAGGTGTATAGAGGCCCATTTCCAGCAACTATCACTCCAGTGTTCTAATGGTACAATGTGTTTGCTCACTGCGTCAGAATTCTCCAGATTACTTCAACAAATTAACAGCTAGAATGCCAAATGTCTGCAATGCTGTAATTGCTGCAAATGGAGGATTATTTGACGAAAGCAAAGTTTGAAGGAAAAAATTATTATTTCAAATAAAAATCATTATTTCTAACCTTGTCAATGTCTTGACTATATTTTCTATTCATTTTACAACTCATGGTGGTAAATAAAAGTGTGACTTTTCATGGAAAACACAAAATTGTCTGGGTGACCCCAAACTTTTGAACGGTAGTGTATGTGCGTGTGTATGAGAGAGCGCATAAAATAAGTGTGTGTATGTGAATAGTGTGTCAGGGAACATACAAAGAGGGTGGCTGATAACAGCACCCCCCCGGAAACCCCGCGCAAGCAGGACAACACCACCAACCCCCAATGGGCACAGGTATCTCGAGGCCAACAAGCCCCAGGGCAGCCAGGCATCCGCCCTAGGAGGGATGACCAAGGGGGGCCGGGCCGCCAAGTGGCCAGCCCCTGCCCCAGCGGGGCCAGCACCAGCCCCCGGGCCCCAGGCACCAAGTTGCCAGTGCCCCCATCCCCCGGGCAGGACGCCAGCCCACGCCTCCAGCACAAGCCCCCTAGTCACCCCCCCCAGTGGGCCCGCCACCACCGCGCACCCCAGGGACCCCCACGCCCAAGGAAGGCGGAAGCAAGGCACAAGACCCTACGGGGGGCCAGTCCCCCCCCCTTGCTCAGGGCGGCCCATGCAGCCAAGAGGCACTACCCCTTCAATCCAGCACCTCCCGACAAGCACACACACTCATTCCCACACACTCATACTCTCATACGCATCCACTTGCACCCTCATACACTCACTCACTCTTGCTCGCCCGCTCCCCCACACAATCCCACACTTGCACTCCTGGACCCACCCCCTCTCTCCCACTCCTGTACCCACTCAATCTCATTCCTACTCGCCCTCAGAGTGACCCACACTCACTTACGTTCACCTATATACACACACTCACTAATGTTCTGACCTACTCATAATCACTTGTGCTCGCCCCCACACACTCACCCACACTCATTCACCCTTATTCCTTAGGGCAGCCGCAGTGCAGATGCAGCAAGCATGAATGTGCACCAGCGCCTGGCAGCAGCTGGGGAGACTGCCGGCGCAGGCCAGCAGCCACACCCCCGTCGACCCACCCCGCGGCAGCCGCAGCCACAGAAACAGACCTCCACCCCCAACGCCCACCCAAGCGACCGAACAGCGGGTCACCGCAAGCGCTCTGAGATGCCTTCCAACACGCAAAGCGCCACACAAAACCGACCCACCATCACCATCACCATCTCCACTCATCACTCCCTCACTCTCGCTTACTCTCTTGTTCAATCAGTCTCTCACTCCCTTGCTCGCACCTATTCATTCAGCAGCACCCAGGGATTTTGACAACATGACGGGCCCCAGGCCTCCCACCAAGCCCCAGACCCCTAGCAGAAGGAGGGCAACAGGGGTGGGGGAAGACCCCAGCCCCCCTCCCCCATGCACGGATCATGATGAGTGTGTATTAGTTGTGTGATGTGACTATGTGCAGGTGTGTGAGCTACCAGAGTGCAGTTAAAATTGGGGGATGGTGGTGGAGCACCGCTAGCCACTGCTATAGGCAGCAGGGCTCTCATCCCCACAAGCCCTCAGTGTCTATAGTGCAATTAAAATTGAGGTGAGGGCGGCCCCACTGTGCAGCAGAGGGATCTCCTTCACCGACACAGTACAGCACACCCCCACCCCCAAACCCTAAGTGTATCCAATAAGATGTTCCACTGAGAATCAGGTGGAGGGGGTGGGGGACAGGTAAGACTGGAAGGGAGGTGGTCAAAAAGGGAGCCCCCCCAGAAGCCAGTTCACAAACTTGTGCAGGAGGCCACCAACTGCCCTCATATCTCAATTCAGGGCGAGGACCGTCAATCCGAGCAGACCAGGACCTGCCAGCGTTGCACCCCGGCACTCCCAGCACCACAGGCATGATGGAGCAGCCACACCCACACATCCTGCACACACAAACATACAGAACAACAATAATAACAATAATTAACAATGGGCTGGACCCATACGGCGCCCCACATGCCATGCGAAACTCCAGACCCCCCACGGCAAGCCCACCAACCACCCACCCCAGATGCTCACTGACAGTGGTAGGCCGCCCCGCAGCAACAGCTGCCCCGGGGCAAACCAATGGCAACACGACTGCCAACCCGTGCCAACGGGCCCCCCCGAGCACACACCCGGTGCCAGGGACACCAGAAGCAGTGTGGCAACGCGCACCACCCCGTGACACAATGGCAGGACAGCCGCGAAGAGCAGGCCTACTTAAGTAAGAGCACCTACTTAAGTATGCGTGGATCTATGAATATTCTAATTAACGGCCTGCGTGGCTTGCACATGATTGGTCGCCACGCTCCCGACTTGCAGGGCTTGCACGTGATTGGTGCATGTGCAAGTCCTGCACATGCACCAGGTGAGCTAGCAGGTGGGCTGCTAGTCTGTTCAAGACGCTTCCGGACGTTAAAGTTTTGCCTATATCTTCAAAAGTAAAAAGCAAAACATTTTCCTGAAAACGGTCAAGACGAAAGATAAATGTGTAGTTGCCAAATATGTGTTTACTTTTTACTAACAACCAGTCCCCCATCAGCCGGCGACTGAGCAAGGAGGGGGTGGGGGGCTGATTTGAATGTGGCTGCTCTCAACTCACAGTGCAGTGCCTCGCCTGCTGGCACAATGAGCTGAGACCAGCTCGATTTGAAGGTGGCTGTCGCCCCCCTGCCTCTCTCCACTCTCTCTCTCTCCTGCTACCCCAACCCGCTCTGCCTGAATCCTTCTGCTCCTCCCTCTTCCCCCGGGGTAGCTAAGACTATCCGCCTGATTGGTTAATGTCATAACCAACCAGGCTAAGCAGAAATAGTACGTAGCTACTAATGGTCTGTCCAAATCTGTCTTTTTTTTTGTGGGGGGAAGCTTAAGCAGACATTCACAGCAGAAAAACACATACTTGGGAGTTTGGAATGATTTTGCTCTTGATATGTCTTGTAAATCACAAATAACATGTTTGACATGTTAATAACAGAAAAAAAACTTGATTTTTGCCGGAGTGTGACTTTAAGAACATTAGGACAGCCTTTTTCGACTTCGTACCTGGCCGAAAGCTGTAATAGTGAAACGTCCATAAACGCACCCCGCACCTCTGACAACTGATTATGGACAGCATCTTTGTAATACAGCTATTAGTATACTAGTTAAGCACTTTGAGTGGTCTCTGAGATTAGAAAAAGTGTTATATAAATACAGCACCTCATCCCTTATTGTGAATAACCTGGAAAACAAGCCCCCAATCTTCAAAAAATATTTTTTTCTTGTACTCAGTCTCCAAGATGGAAAAGACAAAAACAGGATTCAGCCAGTTGGAGTGAGGCAGTTCATTTTGTCCTGCAGAAAGGTTTTCCCTCATTTCCGAAATTTTATAGAATGCTTGTGTCAACTTAAATGAGGCTGAATGTGCAAATGCCCTGTTTTATGAAGAAAATGAAACCTGATTCAAAAAGGGATCATTCAGGCCACAAACCCAGACAACTTACAATAAACTTATCAGACCAAATAAATCAAACTGCTTCTACGTTATTTTTTTTTTTTGTACACATATGTCTCAAATGATATTAACTGGGTAGGCCATGTTTGCAAAATGTTCTTAAATACTCATGGTGAAAAACTATGCCAAGTGTTTTCAATGTAAATATTTGAACTTATGACCAACTTTTCACCATTTTGTCAAGGTAAAATCATTCTAAACAGAAAATGGCTGTTTGAGGGAAAAAAAAATTAACTTAGAGTGACTCATGCTGCTACGGAAATTTTTTTATGATGAGGCAGATTAAGGGAAAATCAAGTTTTGTGAGTTATTTGCAGAATTTCAGTTGCTTCCAAATATTAACGAAACAGTTATTTAACAAACAGTGAGAAGATAGTGGTAAGTCATTTATCAATAACAGCTTAACGAATGCAAATTAAAACAGTGAATCTAAAAGAAGGATTCCATCTCTATGTCTGAAAAACAGAAGCAAATGTCAGTTTGTTGCAAAAAAGTGTGAATGCATACGACGTGATTGCTAAAAAACACCAATATACTTTTTTTTGAAAAATTTGTGATTTTCACTTTTTTTGCAAAATATGCTAGTTGAAATCATGAAGAAGCTACTCCATGCTTCAAATAACAGTGAGGGAGATTTTAAAATCGTAAACTTTGTATTTGAAATAGAGTAGTTTCAGAGGGAAATATCAGCCAGACCGCTTCCAAGTTTCGGGGGTGTGGATACCACAGCTGATTTACATATCCAGTTTGTTTGGCTATTCACTTGTCTTTGTTATTCATTTTGGCCAATCAGCAGCATGTTCAGGTGCACGTTAAGTAGCATATAGCTACTTAACCAGAGCTCCTTTAGATAAGCACTGTAAGGGGGTTGGGTTCATGCTAAGTCATGCAAATGACCATCTTTTGTTACCGCCCCCCACCTGGCTCCCCTAGAAGGTGACAATCCTTGGAAACTTTGAACCTGATTTTCTCAGAGTAGTAGTTTGAGAGGTGCTAACATTCAAATGACCACATCTTCAAATCTTTTCGGATTTCCATGTGTTAGACATCATTGGAAAGCTTAGATTCCACACTTTTAGAATCTATAAATAACTCAAAATACCCTTTGGGAGATTTGTTCCTGGTTTTTCCATGGCTGGTCACAAATGTGTTTTTTGTTTTTGGTAATGGGGACAAATTGAGCTTTAATATTAAACACTACCAAATGTCATAATGATAAATTAAGATGACATCATGGTCAAATACATTCACGGGCCACTTTAACAGGTACACCTTTGCTATTACTGGGTTGAATCCTTGTTGTCTTCAGACCTGCCTTAATTCCTCATGGCACAGATTCAACGAGGTGCTGGAAACATTCCACACAGATACTGGTTCATGCTGATATGCTAGCATCACAGTGTCTGCAGATGTGTTGGCTGCACGTTCATGATGTTTCATGCATGCATCCATTCTTTCACACTGTTTAAATCAACTTCTGACCCTACCAGACAAATATTGCAGAGAAACAATAAAAAAAAAAGAGAGACTTCTTGCTGCTGTAGCTCATCTGCTATACCTCAGTTGTAATGAATGGTTATTTAAGTTAATGTTGCCTGTCTGTCAGCTTGAGTCAGTCTCTTCCTCTGGCCTCAACGAGACATTTGGATCCAGAGAACTGCTGCTTACTGGATATTTTCTCCTTTTCAGACTGTTCCCTTAACATCATAGATATGCTCTGGTGCAAAAATCTAAATAAATCTGCAGTTTCCAAAATACTCAGACGAGCCCATCTGGCAATGACAACCATGTCACATTCAAAGTCGCTTATATCACCTGTCTTTGCAGTTTGAACTTCACCAGCTCCTCTTGACCATGTCTGCTCGCCAAAATGTACTGAGTTGTCACCATTTGGTTGGCAGTTGAACAGGTGTACCTATTAAAGTGGCCGGTGAGTGTAGAGCCTAATCAAAGCTTAACTATAATATTCTTGTTTTACTACCAGCATAACACTTGGTGAGGTTGATAGCCGTTTAAATAGGTTTGATGCTAACAGACCAGAATAAAATCACACAAAGAGGCTAAATTGCAACATGATAAAATAAGTTGTTTTTCCTTGCTGCAAAAACAGTATAAGATAAGATAAGATAAGATAAGATAAGCCTTTATTAGTCCCACAACGGGGAAATTCCAGGATTGCAACAGCACAGGGATAGCAACACTCAGAGCAACAATCAGAAGGCAAGAAAAAAAACAAGCAAGCAAGAGCAGCTAATAAACATATGTACGTATTACTATAAAATATATATATATACACACACACACAGACACACAGTGCAGAGCATTGTAGCTGGATGGAATAAATATATGAATATATGAACACACAGTGCAGAGCATTGTAGCTAGATGGAATAAATATGTAAGTATATATATAAGTATAATGGGAGAAACAATTTTGTTCTAGTGTGCTTTGCTGTGTAGACTGAATGACAATAAAGTTGGCATTCTTTCTTTTTCTTCTAACTCTTTTACAGCAGCAGGGGTGCTGGGTTAGTGCGTGGAGAAAGTGTGCCAGGACAACTGTTAAAATGCATGATTTTACTACACCGTAACTTACTTTTTCATGTAATTCTTCAGAAGGTTGAACAACAATACACCTTAACACTAGCAAACTTTGTAAAAGGATTATCCCCCACATTAAATGACATGCTACGATATCCTGGAAGTTGAGCTGCACTCGTCCTGGCTCTTTCTTCTCAGCACTGCTATCTGGGGCAGGCTCGGCGAACCGACATTCAGCACAACAGACAGCTGTACAGCACACAGTACACACGTGCAAATGTGAAGCGGAACAAACCAGACAACTGTCTCATGGTGCCAACACAAACACACACTCATGCACTCTGGGTAACACCATCAAAGTGCCTACAGATGTACACTGATGTAGAAACCATGTCACCAGAGACGACAACGACACGGTTTACGTGCACGCACGCACACACACTGAAGCTGCCGGGTCACGTTATCCTGGGTGGGCTGTTTCTCACGACACAGGTTCTAACTTTTTACCCCACCGACTCTCCCTATTACCCACCTTTGGGCATCCCCCACCCACCCCCCACCCCACGCTCCCCTCTGTCAAGAGCGTCATGCCACAGACCAAACAGCACCTCTCACAGCTTGCTGTTGCCATGGCAACTCCATTTTCCAGAAGCCTCCAGCCTCTGTGTCTATATATGATAAATGGTCTCTCATGGATACAATGACGAGTGCGAGATGCTCAGAGAAAGGACGTCCACCTGTGTGCACGTCCCCTCCCTCACGTCCTGTCGGTGACCACTGACACGATCAGAATCAAACCCCATCATACCATCAGAATGCTACAAAAAGACGAGGCAGGCTTGTCATCATGACACAACATCAGCGGCACCCCTCACCAAACACTCAAACACAACCTAACAGAGACAAATGAATGGGCTCCATTTGAAGGCTGATTAACTCCACGCACAGAGCAGGAAGTAGCAGGGACCCGCTCCCCTCGCTGCCACCGATGAACACAGCTCTGTGTATCCCAATCCTTAATTATTCATGTCCCACTTACTCCCGACAAATTATTCAGGGCTTACTCCAATCCCACACTGTCTGTCAAAGATGACTTTCTTTAGAATATGTTAATAAGCATTAAAAATTGATAAGGTTGCATCATTTCTTTTGCTTCCAACAGAGGAAGTATGAAAATAGAATGAAAGATCTGCTTTGGAGTTGAGCTGATTTTTGTTTGTTTGAATGTCACAGTTCTGCAAATTCTTCTAAAAAGCTCTTTGGGCAAAATAACGATCAGCAAACTGTATTTCGACAAAGCAGAACCATTAACAGAGAGGCATTAGTTTACCATCAGCAGTTTGTACACATTAAGAAACATCTCCAACATGGGTATCTTCAAACCCTTTGTAGCCGCCTCTTTTTGGTGTGTGTGCTATATTTTTTCTTGTGCTCTGACCCAGTATTCTGATCATTAGACACACTGCAGCATAGCTTGATCCAGCGCCCGCTTTCAAACAGAATAACATCTTGACTTTTACATTTCTGCAGCAAATGGAGGCATCATTATCAGGCTCTAACAGCAGTTTTTGACGATTACTGAATTAAGTAACTGACTCTTTGACCTGTAAGCAACAGAAAAGACGGAAACAAATACTTTCATTAAAGATGACATCCTTTTGTTGTGCTAAACCTCAGCAACACAAGAGAAATAAAAGCAACAAGTTTACACATTTGAGAATCCTGGGACAAACAGAAAAGTAAAGCAAGAAACAAGTGAACATAAAAACAGTTCATCTTCTGTTTGCATGTTTTTATGGCCAAATCTGTTACTGTTAACCAAATATGTGCCTACGAAACAGTAACACCTGAATGTAAAAAGGACAAATGCCACTTAGGCCTTAAAGACAAATACTGCAATTCAAACAGGATTAATTCCTTGTGTCAATTTTGCTTTTGCCATTCTGTAACTGCACATGAAAGAACAACACTGCAGGCTTATGCGAGTGGTTTCTATTTCTCTAAATCCGAATGCAAGCACATTAGGTTTGTAAAGTCAACGTAAAGCTCTAAAACAAATTAGCTCAGTCACACTGTTTGAACAGTCTCATCAAATCCCTCAAAGATACAAATGTTAGCTGTTTTTTTTTTAAGCCAAGCAAATATAAAGACAACTCATCTCAAACTAGAGCTTCAGCCTAATTGAGTTAAATATTAAATAATGATGATAAATGAACATCAATAGGATTACCTCATATAATCGTGTGCTCAATTTGTAGCAACTGACCAAAATAAATGAAACCCTTAAATAAATTAATGAGGCGTAAGGCCACCGGAGGATCACTGGGACTAAGTGGGATCCGATTGTTTAGGTCCCCAGAGAGGATGAAGAAGGAGAATAAATATCTGACTGCAAAAAATGAAATGGTCTTAACAGTGTGGACAACAACACATTTCCGGTGGACGAGGCAGCCTTACCTTCCTCTTCACTTGATCCCCTCTCCACAGCTGGGTACAGAGGAGCGACCGTGCTGACACTGGGAGGACCGGCTGTACTTTTAGAAAAAATCCCGCTGATGAACTTCAGCATCTTGCGATCACGAGGGGGCGCGCGCTGGATGGTCCCTCCCGGGCCCTTCTTCAGATCATCGGGGAGGGAATGCAAGTCGCTGTTGTCCAGGGTACGACTTGCACCTTTCCTCTGTGGCTTGGCCACGTCTGCGCTCGGAGGTCCAGGTAAAGACATAGAAACTGTCTTAAATCTGTCCCGCTGAGGACTCTCCCGGGCCATTATGCCTGAAAACCCGCCGCTGGCGGGAGCCCCAGGTCGAATCAGAGTCCCCCTGCCGTCGCTATCGGCCCACGACGCCCTGTAAGGCCCCAGAGTTGTAGCTGCCATTAAGGGGGACTGGTCCCCGGTACGGTTGTCCCTTGGGTCCAGCACCTTAACAGACTGGAACGAGCTCGTGTTGGCTTCTCTGAGTTCCCTCCAGCATGCAGAGTTGCCCCCTGTGTGCGACCTCATCAGGACCTCGGGACGGGGGCCGATATGCTGCTGCACGGAAAACGGGAGGCTGCAACGTGAGCGGCTGTTCAGATCCGCTCCATTTTGCCCCTTTAAGAAAAGCATGGGGGGCTCCCTGTAGATCTCCGTCTTGGGGCGCAGGGCATCCGAGCGAGGTCCCTCTCTGAGGACAGTGCCCTCCACCGTGGTTCCCCTGTACACTTTAACCATTTGCCGGGCGGGCGGGTGTACAAACGAAGTGTCTCTGCTTTTACTGACAGACACCATGTCTTTCTGGTGCCCGTTCCTCCGCTCAGGTTTCCCTCTGCTCTCACTGGGGCTGCCATACTTGACCGGCACCTGTTCCGCTTCCTCCGTTTCCTTCTCCACGTGCGCCTCCTCGCATGGAGGTTCTTCATACTTCTGAGGGGCAACACTCTGCTCCTCCTTCTCGGGGCTCCCTCCCCCCTCTGGAAGAGCCTCGATCTGGTCCTCTGCTACATCCTCCGGCACGGCCTCAACCTTCACCAGCGTGAGGGAGATGAGGTAGGTGGTGCGTCTCTGCGGGTTGCCTGCTTTGCTCATTGGGGCAGCAGACCTCAGCACAGCGACAGCTGCTCTTCACCAGACCTGCACACCTCAGTCATGGAACGAAGAAAAGGAGAGGGGGAAGAGAAAAACAAAACAACCCCAGATCAAACAGGGCCACAGGCTCAAACCCCGTGTACACGATTATGTCTCACATCAGGCCAGTGCACCTGACAGGAATCTTAGTTTGCTTTTAAAATCTTACAATATGGAGGAATGTTGTGGAATTCTAATTTCTACAGTATATTCAAAAAGGCTGACCCAGTGGTGAAACAAGTCTAGACTGTTTTTTTTTCTTCTTCTTAAATGCCTCCATTAATCCTCTTCGCTGCACACCACTACTACAGGTCTCTACCACTGATTCATTCATAATCCTCCCCTCTCCCCGCTTTGCTTTCCTCCCAAAACTCAGTTATTCTGGACAAATCTTGACACATAGAAGCACAGATAAATATAAACGAGACATTTTTTTTTTTTTCTCCACAGACCACCTGCCTCAGATTTCAGCCTGGTATTATGCAACAGTCTATGCATTCAGTTGATCCATTTCTCGACAGGGGCTGGCATGAATTCTGGCTGAAAAATGACACACATGCTACAGTATGTGTCCCGGCTTTCAATCATCACATACCTTCATTTTCTTCCTCTTCTTCTTTTGCAGAAGAGGATCCATTCACGGCTCCGTGCACATTTGCTTTTATGATCGTGCCATCAGATTATCATTCCCATCGCATGGCACGTCACGCACAAAGCTGAGGAAAAGCTGGAAATGAGAACAGGTGAAAGGGAATGGGAAAATGGAAATCATTCAGCTGTCACGAAGCGTCTGGCAGCTGGATCCTCCGTTCGACAATGTCATGCACGCAATTATGCATGCACAGTGTGAGGGTCACGGACACTAACATCTGTTGTTATGCCCCCTGAAAATAAAAAAAAAAAAAAAAAAAAGAGGGCGCAAGATTAAGTAGCTGGTTATCCGCAACCGGAGCGACGCTTCCTTGTGCATGTATCCCTCCTCTGGAGAGCAGCTCCTCTCGGTCACTGCATCCTCTCCTCCGAGTGCCTCATCCAATTAGCAAGTCAATAAAATGTGTCTGTGAGGCAGAGGAAGCCCATCAGCTCACCCCTCCTCCCTTTTTCTCCCCCCACCCCACCACCTCTCCTCACCGCCACAGAGCCTTGCAGTCCCCCCCGCTTACCCGCCGTTATCCTGTCGCACAGCCACGTCCGCGCCGGATGCGGCTCCAGCAAGTCAGGCTGGGAATGAGCAGCTCGCTGCGAGGTGGTGGTCCTTGCCCACCTTCATCACATTTTTATCTGTGCCGACACAAAAAGAAGAGACAGGAGGGGAGGGGAAGGGAAAGAAACACAACAACCCACTGCTGCTCCTGCCAGCGCATCTGCTGTGTCTCCGGCTCCTGCCCGCCTCACTACACGTCCCCTCTGAGGGACAAAGTCCGGGTACGCGCGATGAATAAATCCTGGTAATTGCCGAACGAAAGAAAAGAGGAACAATTAGGTGGTTTTCAAACAGAAGGGAAAACTCTGTGTTTAGGCGGGGAGCTGAATGAAGTGACGTTTTAACGCAGGGTTGGACAAATCTGGAGAAAACTGCAGACGCTGATGAGCCTCGGTGGTTTAGGTCATTGGATGCGAGGCATCAGGGGAATTTAGGAGGAGATTAAAGGGAAAATGTCTACTTTCAAAGGAAATGATCAAAAAAATATATTCATCCGGACACCGTGCAGTCTCTTCGGACAGAGGAAAGCACTTGTCTTTCACCCCAGCTCGTCTCTTTATCGTTAACCTGCAACATGTAGAAAATCATTCAGAAAACAAGTTAAACGGAAAATCTGTCACTCTCACCGTCTGACCCGGCGCCCTTAGTCCTTCACCGATCAATCACAACACAGAATTACAGTTAACAGCAATTAACCTGTCAACTGAAGGGGGGGACACCGAGCTGCTTAAGCCCCATTTACTTACCTCTGCCGAGGAGACAATGTTTTTGGCTGCTTTCGTTTGTTCACTTGCTTGTGTGTTAAACAGCATAACTCAGAAAGTTATTTATGAATTTGGAGTAAATTTTCGAAAGGTTGCAAATGAATCAAAGGCAAATGAATTAGCTTTTGAGAGGGAAGTGGCTCACTAGCAGCCTCCAGGATTTTTTTCTGAATCCACCTTATTCCTGGGGGTGCCGCTGTAGGAGCGATTATGGGCGGGACTTCCGGTTTCGGCTGAGGCAGTGTTAAATCAGTCAGCAAGAGTGGCGTAGCAGGGGCATTTAAAATAGTGTTTTTAAAAGTTTTTCCAATTCATTTTAATGTATAGTCCACATACGTGTTTTGCACTCAAGTGGCAGCTAATTTCAGCTCTTGTTTTTATATTTTTTGAATGTTTTGGCGTAGTTCTGGTACTTGTTGCTGGTGTTCGTGGTTGTGCCATAGACTGTATAAATGGAGGTTTGTTGTGGCTCTGACTAGATTCTGCGTCTGCTCTGAGGGAAATCTGATTATGTCCATATTATAACAAAATGCAGCCCACTTTATTGCGGTGGAGACATTGATTATCTCAGAGCTTTTATTTGTTTACAGCGCTAGCGTCTTAGCAGCGGCGCTAACAAATGGAGCTACTGTCTGCCAGGCCACTTTTTAAGGCCATCTTCCCATCCCTCCATAGTCGTGGGACCTGGTATGATTATATTACTGTTTTTGAGGCGCAAAAGGCCGTGTTCCCGCATTTCTGATGCCGAAGTCACTGTTTTTTTAAAAAGGAAAAGTGTCCCGTTTCAGTGACAACCATACGTTCTAAACTAGTACCGGAAGTTGCGCCCATAATTCAGGCAAGGCATCATGGGGCCTCGGAATAAGGTGGATAGGGGAGGAACTGATGAGCTGGTGTTGTTTTAATGGCCACCAGCAGAAGTGTTGTCTGCTCCAAATCAGAGTGCTTGGACTCCAGGGATACCCATAATGCACTGTGTTTGATGTATTTGATAAACGAACTAGAAATTAACAGAAAATTAATTCACTAACCCTCTTACAATTGATTAACAGCCACGAGATGGTTAAAGTCAGTCAAACTAAAATCAATAATTGTTTCATCCAGATGTGATATTCAAAAACGTGCTTCTGCTAGCAGTGTGACCACTTCCTGCTTCCTGTTTGGTGGGCAGTTAACCGTCCTGCTGCCCCCTACTGTTCTGAAGAGTAATTAAAAAAAAATCTGTATGTAAAGCAGCAGTTTTAAACCTTTTTTGAGCCAAGGAACCCTTTTTACATTGAAAAAAATCTCAGGGAACCCCACCAACCAAAAATATTACAAAATGACACATTGTAACCTGTTACAGCATATGTAATGACTAGTCTTGTAATTAGTTTATACTCACTCAGTGTGTAACTTGGGCCTGTTTAGAAGAACACAAAGCTGATATCCTGGCAGGAACATGTTGACACTTTCTAGATTTTTTTGCCACCTTTGAATGGAATCTATTTATTTTGTCTGTGCTTGTGAGCAGGTTTTCCTCTTTGCCTTGCATTCATGTGTTCCATTTCATTCAGAAGCAGAAATATATCTGACAGGTATGCCAGCCTTGCACACCACTCATCACTTGCAAGCAGCTTTACGCTATCGCACATCTCATCAGTCAAAAACACTTTTAGTTCTTCTTGGAGTTCATGCCAGCACTTTGCCGCATGACAACCCTCGGACCCCAGTATAGAGCAATAAGATTTTATGCTCCCCTCCCATTTGATCACATAAAGATGGAAATATTCTGCTTTATAGAGGTCTTGTCTTTACAAAGTTTACCATCTGCACAATATCATCCAACACAGGAACAAGGTCTGCTGGTAAAGTTTTAGCAACGAGCATCTCGTGATGCGAAAAACAGTGCGTAAGAACAACATCTGGGTGCCCCTCTTTAACTTGGCTAATAAAGCCTTTGTTGTGCCCAACCATTCCGACTGTTCTATCAGTCCAGGGCTCAGTTCAGAGTCTGAATCTTTCCTCTTCAAATATTTATCCATCACTGTTTTTCCATTTAGTTACTGTGACCTCTAGCACATCTTAACAAGGTCATAAACCTCCGTAAACACATGAAGAAGAAGCAGACGGTAGCCATTATTATTCCATTCATAGTGCCACCTACTGACATGGAAGAACCGCTATAGGCACCCTTGCACCACAACAGTAAATTATTTGCAATTTTTTGGACCAAATAAGAAGTAAAATTAGACAATTTCCTGAGGACCCCTGAATGTTCTCTCAAGTTGAAAAACAAGGATGTAGAGGACACAATTTCACATGCAAGTAGCATGAAAAAAATTATTTCATTTTTTTTAGAAATGATTTTTTTCAGTACCAAAACAGATTTCAGGTCGGTTTTGTTTAGTTTCTTGTTTTTTTTGTTTTTGATTATGCACTGGTGTAATCACATTATGAAGGGAACTATCATTCCTTGGTGGAGGTCTGCACTCTCCAGGTGTTTTCCAGTTAGTTAATAAGATCCTTACATTGGACTATTAATGCGTTAACAGTAGCCTAATAAACATAAACTCTTAAGTTATCAACCATTCAGAAGTCTTTATAACAAATTAAATGTTAAAGTTTTGGCACACCCTTTATGTATTTGGGTCATTTTTCATAATGTCCTCAATAATATGTGGCCACATGTGCTTCCCATCAGATTTTCCTAATAAAGAGAAAAAAACTAGACAAAACGTAACTGAAAATTATTTATTTTCACAACTTATTATTATTTAACACAACTTTTAAGTGGTGAATCTAGGGTACTTCCGAATGCAGAGCAGAAAGAAAGTATGAATCATTAATATGATCATATTAAACCAATCATAAAGTCCTGTAAAGATTTAACTATGACATGATAACTAATAAAACTCCTGTCTGAGCTATTATGATGGAATGAAATATATTTAGAGCTTTAATGAACATTCTCATTAATAGCAATTCTGCATCATCAGCATTCTCTGCCTTCACCTGATATATGTTAGGATTTAGCCTTCTCATTTTTCATTGTCCATAAAAAGATATATTTGAGTATTATATATATTGCATATATTTGTATTTTTCATCCCCACCCCTGATGATTTACAGCTCAGTGAAACTGTGATACTTTCCCCCTTTGTTCTACGTTTAATCTTCATATAGATTTTTTTTTTCTTGCTTTGGAAGCAAGATGAAAACTGATGACTCTATGCACATAGTAAATGTAGACAATAATGCAGATGATCCAGCAGGTGGCTCAGCAAAGAATGTGCAAAAGTGTGAAAAACATGACTGCACCATGGTAAAATCATGTCTAATTTAAAATTATGGTTACCTAATAAACAAACCATGGACATATCGTGTCAGCATCATATCTACAGACATTAAGGTGGTCTTACTTCCTTGAATGTCTACAGGAACGTGAACAAGAGCACTCTGAGGCGAGTGCAATATCCCCGCCTCTGTTTTCTTTGAAGATCCCAATATGCAACTCAAGAAGAGCAGTTTTCTTTTCTTTTTTCCCCCCTTGTCCTGTCAAGCAGCCAGGTAAGCAGAACAAAAATCTGCTTCCCTTATTGTGCCAAACAGATTTATTTTGCCAAAAGAAGCTTTATACAGTACATATACTGTATATACTGTATGCTATTTAGAAACTCCTCCTGTAATAGCTTTTAATACTTTAAATTGTTTTACCCATGAAGGACCCAATGGGGGGAATGGGGAAAGGAGGGGTGGGGAGGGGGAAAGAAAAGAGAGACGAACAGACAAAGAAGACAAACAGACTAACACAACTGAAAGAAACAGAAGACAAACTGTTTCTTCTACTGAAAAAGTCTCATCACGAGTCTGGCATCTGCAGCTGTTAGAGGAGAACTGTATGTGTGTGTGCATACGTCTGTGTGTGTATGAGAGCGCGCGCAAAATAAGTGTGTGCGTGTGAGTGGTTTGTCAGGAAACATACGAAGAAGGTGGCAGGTCACAGCAACTCACCCCCCCCCCCCCTTCCCACGGAAACCCTGAGCAAGCAGGACAATGCCACCAAACCCCACAGAGTACAAATGTCCCGAGGCCTACAAGCCCCAGGACAGCCAGGCATCTGCCCAAGGAGGGATGACCGGGGGAGACCCCTGGACCGGCTATACCCAGCCCCCCCCCCCTCCCCCAGCAGGGTCTATGCCAGCTTCCGGGCCCCAGGCGCCGGAAGGCCAGTGCCCCCATCCCCGGCGTGAGCCCCCCCAGACACCCCCAAAGTGGGCTTGGCCCCACCCCAGTGCCACTTCCACACATCCCAAGGACCCCCATCCAGGGGAGCCCACTCAGCCAGGAGGTGCCACCCTCTCAATTCAGCACCCCCTGACCAGCACACACACCAATTCCCATGCACTCACACCCTCATGCTCTTAGATACGACTACTGTATCAGTTTGAAAAACCTACATCATTTCTTTCAGTAGTTATTGCATCTACAAGATTTACGGAAAAACTGACCTATGACCTTGACCTCAAGGTCATCCAATCAGAGTCAAATTGCAATATGTGCATCATCAATGTATATCAATTCCTGGTACCAAGTTTAAAAAAAAATCAGAACAAAACTGTAGGAAGAGCTGATTTCACAAAAGTGGGACAGACGGACTGACCCATAACATAATCCCCCTTTGGTCTTTGACCGGCGGGGATAAAATTTAATTTTACAAAATGATTGACTATTAATTTGATTGTTAGAGGACTCTGGTTGTTGGGAGTAAATGTTTGCTACTGGTTAATGTTTATGTCTGGTTTAAATGATTTAGGCTGCATGTCCACCAAATGCGTTTTTTCCACCCTGGGCGGCTATTTTCCATTCATTCTCTATGTAGTCCAGCGTTTACAGCGCTGAGCGCCCACGGTGCTGAAACACTCTCGGCAGTGGCCGTTTTTTGTTGCGGCGCTCAGAGTTGAAAAAAGTTCAACTTTCCAGAGACTGCAGCTGAGCTCGTCAATGTCAGACCTTAAGCAGCCAATCAGAACTGCTGCGTGGGCGGGACATAGGACGCCGGTACTAGTCTGTACTCAGACTCCTGCTTTCCGTGTCATCATATTTTACATCCAGAGCTGCTAGAAAACATTTCTTGTCCATTGTTATTTAGACACTGCTATTAAAAAATCTGTAGAAAGTCTGACAATAGGAAAAGTGGGAGTGATGAGCTGAGAGTGACAAGCTGTCGCCGGGATACAGGAAACAGGCTTTTTTCCCCCCCCAGAGCACAGCGCACAAACGCTGAAAAAAAAAATGCTCAGGGCCATCGGGTGACAAAAAACGCGTTTGGTGGACACGCAGCCTAAATGGAAAACTCAAAGAACGCAGCCACAAATGCTGAGTAAAACTGATAAATACTTTATGTGTAAACCATAATTTATCAATATTTTATAGCAGCGCTTCATCAGGCTGAACTTGTGGAGTTTGAAGGATGCTTTCTCATCTTCAGAAGCCAAAAATAAGTTTCCCACCTCACCATCAACCATCTATTAATTATTAAAAACAAAAATATTACAGACCAAATTTGGGGGAAATAAATCATTTTTAAAAAGCAAATTCTTCATTTCCCCTCCACATAAATCAAATTCATTCGCTAGTGTTTCCCTGCATTTTGTTTATTACCTTATCCATGTCCCCTCACAGTTGCTCTACGCCTAGAGTCTGAGAACCACCACTGCCGGAGTCCAAAAACCTGCGGCTCTTGACCTATATGTGGCTCTTTTTTCACACAGCCTGTGGCTCTGTGGGACTTTGACAAGAAACGGAAACAAACTAAATTTTTTTTTACTAAGAAAGAAGCCTCAAATTTTTAAAACAAGGTTGCAAATTTACAAGAAAATGCTGCAAATTGAGAAAAAGTCAAAAATGTACAACAAAGGCTTCCATGAATTTGGAAGAAAAAAGTTGGAAATATAGGACAAATAAAGTCATGAATAAAAAGTTGGGAACATTTGCAAGAAGGGGGAGTCTCATGCCCTAGCAGCCTATGGCGTGGTGCGTACCACAAAGAGAGCATGCTGTTCTCACAGGTTCAAGTCCTGGCCTGGGCAAGCTTTCCTGCATGTCCTTCTCCTAAGTTCTCCACTCTTGTTTCCTGTCTGACAAATAAAGGCAACAAAAATGCTCAAAAAATAATCTTTAAAAAAGAAGAGAAAAATTTACAAGAATGCACATTTACTAGACCTAAAGTTGCCAAATTAGAAGAAAAAAGTATAAATTGCCAGGAAAAAAAAATGTAATGATACGGGGGGGATAAATCTCAATTTCATGAGAACAAAAGTGTTAAATGTTGCAAATTTGCTCAGAAACCCCCCTCCCCCGCAAATGTATGAGAGAAAAGTTTCACATTTAAGTGGAAAATTTTTCTCTGTTACTAATGTTGCCAGGCCGTATTCTTCGCTGAGCTAAGGCCAAAACAAATGTTGAAAATGGCTCTTCCTATCGGAAGGGTTTCTGATTAAAGACATCATCAAGATTTGGAGATAAAATTTATGTTACATATGTTGGCCTCTGGCATTTGTGTCTTGCTTGTCCCATAACTTGAAAATGCAATATTTAATACCATTTCACCACTTTAACAAGTGAAATACAATATTAGTCCTGAGAACAGAGTGTGTATTACACAAATAATGTCAGTCCATTTCCAGTTTTATTCATTATCACATTTATTCATTTGATATGGGTCATCATATGTCTAATAACACAAATTCAACGTGCATGTGATTGAAACAGCTGTGTTTTTTGTTTTCAGTTACACTGATGGTTGATTTCAGGCGTTTTTAATACAACAAAAAATATGAAACATGAAATGACATCCAACTCTTCAGTCCTCCAATAAAAGAAAAATAAAAATAAAACTTGACATCTGAATCAAGGGCAATACCAGCATTTTTGGATTGTGCGTCAGGCTTTGTTGTGCGTTTATCTTTTCGTATGTCAAGCAACTCCCGCATTTCCTCATGATTTAAATACAGTTAAAGTTTAATCATTTGCTTGCAGCTTCATGCCCGTCACAGTCTTTTGTATTATTGTTCCTAGTGCATTATAAATATGAATACAGTAACATCACTTGCAGTTTATCATCTTTCTGACACTCTAGAAAGGCAACAGAAGCAACAAATCAGAGGAGATGACAGACATTTGTGATTATCAGTTCCGGCTGACGACACTAATACAAAAATCAAACCTTAAAAACACTGGTACTGCCCTTCAAGACGCTTAACATCATTACTTGTTACGTGCCAGTGATTGCTAATTTTACTCTTCACCTTCTCTGTGCTTTAACCTTTTTGTGACACAGGAATAAGAGAAATAATACTCCACAGAAACATCTCCACAAACAACGTGGTGAACAACAGTGAAATCCTAAACTTGACGCGGTTACTTTTCACTTCCTGATTTCAGCTTTTTGTCTGACTCACTGTGTCCTCGTCCTGAAAGTACGGATGTTCCAGTGCATTCAAGGCGGATATTCGTTTCATGGGGTCAAAGGTCAGCATTTTCTGTGGAGGCAAGAGAAGAACGATGTTAGACCTTGGTCAAAAAGTCTGCTTTCACCAAACTTGGTGCACAAGTTAACCTTGGCTATGGTTGTATGGTCAAAAAGTCAAAAGTCAAGGTCATAGTTTGATTAAAACCTTTTTGGGGGATGTCCACACTCTTAACTTGACAACTGATAAAAGTAAGGCCATCAAACCTGGCCCACAGGTTGGCCTTGGGAACAGCACTTGTAGCAATACTTTTGGGGTTGGGCTAGGTGACTGACCAAATTAAAACCGAAATCAACCGTTGAGACATAAAACCGACACAATCTTGTTCATGTCGTTGTTTTTTGGTTCTTCTCTTCTTCCTGTACTGCGTGTGTGTATATATGACGGCTTTCATGTACTGCCCTTTGAAAAAGTGTTGCACGCACATAGTCGTGAGACTTCACACCCCGGTAGCAGCAGCAGCAGCGCAGTCAGCGCTGTCTGGAAGCAGCAGAACACTGTAGAAATATTAAAATGGATTTTATCAAAAATGTGATGTCTGTCCACACAATATGAGATGATTGACCTTTTGTTTCATCTGCGAAAGCCGGGAGGATGCGAGCAGGGTCCGCGGAGGCTGGCTTCAGTGCGCCAATGCTGGATCCTGTTGGCTTCTGACTGTTGCTCTGTTATCAATCATGCGAAAGGTGGACGAGCAAAGTCTGTATTTAAGAACCTAATTGGAGATTCGTAGTTCCTGTGAGGTGATGGGATGGCCGTGGCTGGTGTGAAGGGCTCTTCTGGAGCAGCTGGCAGCTGACTGGCTGCCGGCATGAGTCATGTGGTCCGCGGGCCCTCAAGATGCATGTGTGGACACTAACTTCTGCACTAGACAGTGTTTAATCTGGTTGCATGTGTAAGGGGTGACAATTAGCATATTCTCTATTATGTTCATTTAAGGCCGAATCACAGCAGTGATATATTCATTGATGTTGCACTCTCGTGGCCTAATTAAAAGCCTTGTCAGTGAACTATAAGGAAGAAGAAAGGAGTGAGCAAGGGCCAGCTGCATACACACATACAAACAACACATCAACACCATATATAACTTTACACTATTACAATACGTGTTATAAAAATCATACCAGCATGTTTTAGCCATTAACTAATTTCATTAATCAGTTTGATTGACGGAGGAACGAATGGATGTTTACATCTGTTATACAGTGGTTTGAAAAAGTGTTTGCCCCCTTCCTGATTTCTCATTTTTTGTATGTTTGTCACACTTAAATGTTTCAGATCATCAAACAAATTTAAATATTAGACAAAGATAACACAAGTAAACACAAAATGCAGTTGTTAAATGAAGATGTTTATTATTAAGGGGAAAAAAATCCAAACCTACATGGCCCTGTGTGAAAAACTGATTGCCCCCTAAATGTAATAACTGGTTGGGCCACCCTTAGCAGCAACAACTGCAATCAAGCGTTTGCAATAACTGGCAATGAGTCTTTTATAGTGCTGTGGAGGAATTCTGGCCCACTCATCTTTGCAGAATTGTTGTAATTCAGCCACATTGGAGGGTTTTCGAGCATGAACCACCTTTTCAAGGTCATGTCACAGGATCTCAATCGGATTCAGGTCAGGACTTTAACTAGGCCACTCTAAAGTCTTCATTTTGTTTGTCTTAAGCCATTCAGAGGTGGACTTGCTAGTGTGTTTTGGATCATTGTCCTGCTGCAGAACCCAAGTGTGTTTCAGCTTGAGGTCATGAACAGATGGCCGGACATTCTCCTTCAGGATTTTTTGGTAGACAGCAGAATTCATGGTTCCATTTACCACAGCAAGTCTCCCAGGTTCTGAAGCAGCAAAACAACCACAGACCATCACACTACCACCACCATATTTTACTGTTGGTATGATGTTCCTTCTCTGAAATGCTGTGTTACTTCTACGCCGGATGTACTGGGGCACACACCTTCCAAAAAGTTCAACTTTTTCTCATCAGTCCACAGAGTACTTCCCCAAAAGTCTTGGGGATTATCAAAATGTTTTCTGGCAAAACTGAGATAAGCCTTTATGTTGTCTTTGCTCAGCAGTAGTTTTCGTCTTGGAACTCTGCTATGCAGGCCATTTTTGCCCAGTCTCTTTTCTTATGGTGGAGTCATGAACACCGACCTTAACTGAGGCAAGTGAAGCCTGCAGTTCTTTGGATGTTGTTGTGGGGTCTTTTGTGACTTCATGGATGAGTCATCACTGCGCACTTGGGGTAATTTTGGTCGGCTGACCGCTCCTGGGAAGGTTTACCACTGTTCCATGTTTTCACCATTTGTGGATAATGGCTCTCACTGTGGTTTGTTGGAGTCCCAAAGCTTCAGAAATGGCTTTATAACCTTTTCCAGACTGACAGATCTCAATTACTTCGTTTCTCATTTGTTCATGAATTTTTTTGGATCACAGCATGATGTCTACCTTTTGAGGATCTTTTGGTCTACTTCAGTTTGTCAGGCAGGTCCTATTTAAGTGATTTCTTGATTGAGAACAAGTGTGGCAGTAATCAGACCTGGAAGTGGCTAGCGAAATTGAACTCAGCTTTCCGAAGCTTTCTAAAAGTTAATTTATGTTTTAATGGGGGGGAATCACTTTTTCACACAGGACAATGTAGGTTTGGATTTTGTTTACCCTTAATAATAAATGCCTTCATTTAAAAACTGCATTTTGTAGTTACTTGTGTTATCTTTGTCTAATATTTAAATTTGTTTGATGATCTGAAACATTTAAGTGTGACAAACAGAAAAAAATGAGAAATCAGGAAGGGGGCAAACACTTTTTCACACCACTGTATCTACATAAAGGTATCTTATATCTCCTACCAGAATGCAGTAGCTCATACTTTGAGTTCAATACATGAGAGATGTCAGATAAAATTTTCAAGCTTTGATTGATCCAAATGCCTTGGGGTGTGATCGGAGGTGTGGACATACCCATGATCTTCCCTGCTATTTTGTTCAACCTAAGAATTTGAAATTTATACTTAACAGTTAGGTTTCCAAACCAGCTGGTGATACCGTACGTTAAGATGGACTCTATCCTAGCTCAACAAAAAAATCAACATAATATTTCCACTAACCCCAAATACCTTGCCTGAGTCTTCATAGAAAATGTAGGCGGTGATGTATTTTCTCACAAACACTCGTCACATGCATCTCCCAGCTCATTTCCTCATCAACTTGTGCTCCTAAATATTTATAGGAGGTAATCTGCTCAATGTTATGATCATGTATAGTAATGGTGTTGGAAGTATTACGTTATGGGACGCTTCTGTGCATTTGGAACTAGGAATCTCATCAAAATGGAAGGAATCCTGAAGAAAGAAGGATATGTGTCATGATCTGAGTGTGGGGGGATTCCACCGACCTCAGTCTTTCTGCCTTTTTTTCATATTTGCCAGTGCGGGTGCTGCTCTGCTCCAGCCCGGAGCCACCAGGGGTGCCGCAATGTCCCAGTCCAGGACCAACGAGGGTGCTACAGGTCTGCCAGACGCCGTCGTGGTCCCCTCTCCTGTGCCAGACGCTGTCGTGGTTCCCCCTCCTGTTCCAGACACCGTCATGGTTTCCCCTCCTGTGCCAGATGCCGTCGTGGTTCCCCCTCCTCTGTCAGACGCCGTTGTGGGTTCCCCTACTTCTCCATCTAGCCCACCACTGGTTCTTCCCGTTGGGCAGCCGCCTCCTGGACCACTGTTTCTTTTCAGGTGGCTAAAAAACTCTGGCAGATCGCCCGACAGACTGTACTGCAGGGTTGGGTGGCCCACGTTCTCTGGTAGGCTACCCGACTCTTTCCAACATGCCACCTGCCAGGCCTGGGACTTTAGCCGCCCACCTGAACTGCCCAGCTCTTTGGTCCAGGGGGCCGAGGTGGTTGGGGCTTTGCCTGGTGTGGGTCCTGCGCGAGGCCTTTATTTTTTGTTGTTTCCTCTTTGTCTGGACTGTGCTGGGATGTTAATTCTGAAAGTTTTTCTTATTTTCTGTGCTATGGTTCGGTCCCTACGTGCCTGGGTCCCCCTCCTCCCACCCGGGGAGGTTTTTTTGTGCGGGGGGGGGGGGGGGTCTTTTCTTTAGATGTTCCCCTGGGGTGTCTAGTATCCACCCCTTGAGAGGGGGGCTCTGTCACGATCTGAGCGCAGGGGGATTCCACCGGGCTCAGTCTTTCTGCCTTTTTTTCATATTTGTACTGTGTTGTTATTTTTAGTTGCCTTCCTGTCATTTTATCCTTGGTTACCTTGTCACTTATTCTGCATTGTATCTCAGTATGATTTATTTTCCCGTCTATGTTTATTATAGTTTGTTATTTACATTTTTGAGGTTACTTGTCTTTATTTTTTGCCATCCTATTATATTTGTATTCTGTTGTGTTCTCTCTCTTGGGGTTGACAGCTCTCAGTGGCTTTCTGGGGTTTTGTGCTGCGTGGGCGTGGCCCTGTCAGCTGTCAACTCCAATCACTCCCTCCTCTCTCATCACTCCCAGCTGGTCTAAACTGTTTCGTTGCTTTCCCCAGCACGCTCAGGTAACCCACACCTGTGATCACTTGTTTCATTTTGTTTCTAGCCTTATTTAAGGGGCTTCGCACTATTTTCCGGAGCAACACCCTACTCTCAACTCTTTATGATTGGATGTAAATGCCTCTTTATTTTTTCTCTGTGTATTCCGAGCGTGTGTTCTATGTCTAATTCCCCAGGTTTAGCCGATGACTTTTCTCGCCTTAGCTGTTGCTATTTTGGGCTTCTCCTGTATCCTCCTGCTCATACTAGTTTTGTTGGGTTTTGTTTGTGTATTTGTGTTCTTCCACTATTAAATTTTTAATTAATTTAATTTAATTTAATTAATTTTAATTAACTGAGCTTGAGAGATTTGCCGAAGAAGAATGGGATGGGATTGCTCAGGAGATGTGCGTGAGACTTGTTGAAATCTATAGCAAATGACTGCAGGCTGTTATCCAGCAAAAAGGATACAAATGATTATTAGCATCCGGTGGCTCATCATTTTGACTGTGGTAGTTTTTTGTTTTTTGGGGGTGTTTTTGCTCATAATTCTGTCCTTTAGTGTATGTTCATTTTGAGGTCAACAGGTCAAAGTCCCAGTGTTAGTGTGGGTCTGTGTCATATACAGTGTATAATGATGGGTAATATGAGAGCTTGTTAAAAGTGAAGCTCGCAGATTGCAATTGCTCTCTGGTGGCTGGCTGCAGTAAAACATTAAGCTTTTGCCAAGAAACAAACAACAGTAGACCATATATCTTTTTAATTAGTTGCTTTGAGACTTGACTCAGATTATTTTAAAACACAAGGGCTTAAATTATGTCTCCTTAAAAAAGTTGATTCTTCTTCATGCTGTGTTAGAACATCCAAATGAATGAAGTCTATTAATGAGCTGAGAAACAATTTCAATATAACGATATCAATTCAAGTTGCATTAAATATACAATACTCATGCAATCCTAATGTGTGTATATGTTCTTAATTTGAAAGCATGTTCTTAGAGCTCAAATGTTGAAAATGCTATTATAGGTCTTTAAGTTCCAAAAGATTCTACTGTATCTTTTATTTTCAACATATATAACCCACATACAAATCCATACAAAACAGACATGTTCAGATCCTGTCAAATTAACAGAGTAGAGTGCATTAAGAAACATTATACAACAGTTAGCACCGACTGAGCAATTTGATGGGACAACAGGGATTCCAGGAGTTATTATAATCCGTGATAATTGCCCTCCAATTTCACTGGATATGTATCACTCTGCTTCAAAGGTGTTCTAGAAACATTAATTACCAACAGGTTTTTTTCAATCAACTCTGACAACTGCAGTACTGTTTTGGATACCTTAATTTCCACAGTGAGGAACTGTTTGACAAGAAATTAAAAACACAGTGTTTCCTCTGTTAACATTTCTGGGTGGCGGCCCGCCTCGCCAGAAAAATTACCGCCACGCTTATGAGGAGATATGAATTTAAGAAAAATATATGAAGCAATGACTTTCCGCAAGCGCGCACACAAACAATGCGCGTGGCCGTCATTCATGCAGAGTTTAGAAGCACCCCGCCCACGCGAGTGTTCCAGTCAGTCACCAGGCAGAGTGTCTCGCTAATGTGACTGTCCGACAGAAACATGAGTTTATTAAAGTGCTTTAAACGCGGAAAAAATCAGAAGAGGTATATAAGCACTGGCGTTTATCATGGTTTTAACCTGCTGGAAACGGGAGCAAAAATGAGAGTCGCGTAGCTAAGAGATGTGGTTAGAATTCATATGCAGCTGGCTTCATATGAAGGGAAAGGCAAGGGGGACTGATGAATTGCTGAGGATATATTTCACCAGCCACTACAATATTACATTATGTTCCCTATTACGTACCTGGCAAGTTAACATGACTGAAATTCAGAAAGTCAATGACTTTAATCTGTCAGCAGCCTTTAGACAAACTAAACGTGCCAACATTTGGATTTCAAAATAAGGGAGGTTTTTCCTGCTGTCGGTTGGTGAGATTTCTTAAAAATATAGAAATATATAGAAATATTATAACAGAAATAATGGCATCCTTAGTCATTTAAGTTAATTTAAATCATTAAATACAATTTTATCAATATTTTTTTCTTTGTAATCAGAGTTAAATTACTGTTCTGTTCTGACTGCAAAATTATGGTCAAAAATGTAAACTGTTATAAGGAAAAAGTAAAAAAAAAAAAAGACCAAAATCTGTTTCAAATTTATTTAAAAAACAGTAATTTTATTTAGAAAAAATAGACAAAAATAAGCCATAAAATAATCCATAAATTTATAATAAAGTTTCAAATGTACAAGAAAAGTCAGAGGAAATTATAAATTTGAGGAAAATGGTTTCAAATTTAGATAAATTTAGAGAGAAAAGTAGAAAACTATAAGAAAATGGTTATAAATGTTGGCGAAAAACCTCAAACCTTCAAGACTGAAGTCATTACTCAATTTTTTAAGTGGGTGGTCTTTGTACCCTTAACTCAACTAGAAATTTTTGGTTGTCTACTTTTAATTATTAATTTAATAGCACTGCTTTTACATGAGTAGAATTTCTGGTTACTATACCCAACTCTGAACATATAATTAAAGTATGCATGAGTAAATTACTATTATGAATGTTTTTTTCCTTCTCTTTCCTACTTGTTCTCAATGGAAAAAACCACCAGAATAAAAATACAAAAAAAAAAAACCCCAAACATATTTTTGTCATTTATGTAAACCCTGGCAAAAAAAAAAAAAAAAATCCTGCAAGACAAAACATGACACTTGATATTTTCTAACCTGTTTGTATACCACCACAGACAGAGAGAGAACCTGAATTAGACAGGGCTCAGAGAGGGCAAGATGAGACAGAAGAGAGGAGCCAAGGAGAGGGAAGTGTTCAGGCAGAGGATCCAGGAGAGGTGAGAGTAGAGGAAGGAGAGAAGGATAATGGCAATAAAAAGTCTAAACACAGGACGTCTGGGTGGGACCCCCAATGGCCCAATATTCCAACATTCAAGCCTCGGTTGGACAATACTTCAAACGGTAAGTTCCATATGCAAAGTTACTGTGCAAAATTTTAAAAAATAAATAAATAGTGTAAAATTAACCCTCATCCCACCAACATATTTTACATACAAATAGTACCAACTGGGGTCCGTTTGGACCCCACACAAAATTTAACTGTTAATTGGATTATAGCAATACCAAAGTATTTTTTTTCACTTAAAAATGTTTTATTTGGTTAAAACAAAGAGTTGTGCTTGAAACATGATCCAAAAATCCCGGAATGGGGCTAGTTTGTCGGTTGCCTGCCTTTCAGCACGAGTAGCCCGGTTAAATGTGTTTTTCAACCAGTGTGCCCTGGTGCGTTCAGGTTTTTGTGGGAAATTATCTAATTTCACTTCTTAATTGGTACAAGAAATGCAAATACTTTGCCATTGTTGTGCATGTGTTCTGTAAGAAGTGAAATTAGATAATTTCCCACAAAAACCTGAACGCACCAGGGCACACTGGTTGAAAAAATGGTGACTGAACCTAGTTCGCGACATGGTGGCACTAAAGATAGGTCTTCCTTCTTGCTCTGACCAAAGTCTACCTCGTTGAGCCATCATTCACTGAAATATAACACAAAATTCATACATTTAATATCATTAACATCATATTTTTCCCTGGGGTCCGATTGGACCCCAATGAAAAATCTGAACTGACAGTACAGAAGAAAACTGTATTCTAAATCAGATTTATTTTTTGTGATTCACAGATGATGACAAACAAAGTCATAAAGCATGATAGCTGTGATCGATAATATGTCCGTGTTGTGCATAAGAACATATGTGTGGGGTCCGATCGGATCCCATTCGGTAGGATCAGGGTTTTAACATATTCTGGTTACAATAGTGTCATGTGTTTTCTGCCCCCCCCCCCCATCTCCCGGAAAAATATGTTGCCACCGCGCCAAGGTCTGTAAACATCCGTGACCCCGAAGGCCCACCTTATTGCAAAGGTCTACTTCTGTCTACCCAGTCATTTTACATTAAGCAATTTCATGTCTGTTTAAAAAAACAGGCAGTGCTAGAGTTTGATACTGTCTCAATTAACAAACCACAATACCTTTGTTGTGATGGACTCTTTGTTTCATCTGAAAATGCAAAGAAAAGTGAGCAAAATGTGCTAAATCGCTAGCATGCCAACTACTAGCTTTTGGCGACCAGTATTGGATATGTTTTGAGCTGGGATTTTCTGAAGTATCGACTTAACAGGTATGTTTTATAAACGCTTGCACTTGACAATATTTAATTTGTTTACGTGTGTGAAATGACAATAGACGTCTTCACGCTGATTGAGATGTTTAGCAAGTTACTGGCTAGATTTGGGGACTATTTTTTTCTCAGCTGTGCAAAATAACTGGTTACAAACAAATCATAGTATTTTCTCCAGTATTGCTGTCATTTAATAAATTTTGCTTACCGGAACTGTTGTATAAAAGCAATATTACAATCCATGCCGTTACGGTATCATAATCATACTAACTACGGCTGTGATACTCTTTATGTCCTGCGCATAAGGCATTAAGTCGCATCACAGCTGCAGTTACTATAATCACGATACCGTAACTCTGTTTTGTGCAACATTGCTTAATTATTTAATTTAAATGAGAGGATGCAAGCGTGGTGGACTCATAGCATAGAAATACGAGTAAAAATGTATAAAATATATACAGTACAATGCCTCAAAACAGCAACAGTTAAAACTGACTTATGTTTATGACCTCAAGTTTTATTTCACACATCCTCGCACTTTGTAAAGTACACAGACAGAACTTTTACTTTAAAGTACTGCTGGATTCTTCTCTAGTTTAACCCACTAAATAAGCAGTATTAGTTTTGAATGTTTTAGTATCACAGCAGGCAATTTCTTGGGGCAAATACAGTTCTTCTGGGATATGAATTTTCTTATTTGTTAATGTCCTGATTTTATAACTTTTTATGCAGCTGAGAGAGTCAAGCAGCACGCAAGATTGAGAATAAATTTTTAATCTAGCAGCCTTACCAGCAAAAGTTGTGCCCCCTGCTCATTTATCTCTGGGACAAAGTCCATGATTGGGCGAGCCTTGAGAGGGGGGAAGTTTTTCCGTGATAGTGTAATGTCATTCGGCCACTCTTCCTCTGGGGGCAGGCCGATAACTCTAAAAATAACACGTCAGTTTGCATTAAATAGAGGCAATATTGGGATGATCAACAGAACAATCTTCCAGTAAGGTCAATTAAATGAAAGTATATGATACTCACTCAAAAATTTTCCCAAGTTGGTCCATTTCTGATTCTCCACAGAACAAAGGTCTGACAAACAGAACAATTTAAATGTTAACAGACTTAAGCTGATAGTTGAGGGATATTTTTCTCTAGTTTCTGCACAAGGATAAATGACAACAAGGCCCTGCATGAACATAACTGCAGCATATCACCTCTACCAACCAATACATGTTCAATAATATTAATAAATAATATAATAATCATTCTTTACCTTAAATGTATAATTTTATCGTGACCATCATCATAACCTAACACTGTGCATTAACCATCAACACTACTATGGTCAGGTGATGCTTTTTTATGAAATGTATCATTCACCCCACTAGATGGAGCTGTTGTGAACTGAACTGCTGATCTGGAAAAGGTGGAAACTCCTGTGTTTACCTTGCTTTCTATGATGAAACACACCCCTTTTAAAAAGTCTAATAATTACTAACAATTTAAAACTCTTGAATTAAATTAATCTCCAAATAATAATATTTGTATTGGTGCAGCTTTAAACAAAAACGTAAATCAAAAACCTCAAATTCATCTTTAGAAAAAGTACTGCCGGGTGCCAGTAGTACCCCTCAGCCTGCAACTGACCTCTGACCTTGAGTTCAAGGTCATCAAAATTCAAACTCGTCAAAGATTTCTCATAGATACAACTATGGTATCAATATCAAAAGCTGTAATAGACCTGTGAAACTCAGTGAAACATATGTCCGAGTCCCAGTTGTTACCTGATTTCTTTTAATATTACTTTGTGTATGCAGAATCCCTTGACTATTGATGTTACCATTACTGTTATTGATATTAGCTTAGTTAGCTTCCAGTTGCTAATGTGTTAGTTATTCTCGTAATAAACTTCGACTCACTCCTAGTAACATTGCATGGACTCAGATGAACGTGAATGAGCTTGTGCAAAGACTTTGCACAGTACATGTCCGTTACACAGGTCTATTACAGCCTATGCAGTGGTGTTTGGAATGGCACAGATGTAAACAACATGATAGCTACTAGGCACTAAGCTAAGTGGGGAACTATTAAACGGCTCAGTATGGTTACAAAAACGATCAAAATGTGAAACATGAACATTGTAAAGAAAAAACGATCTGCCTGCACACTATTTCCAGTATGTACAATGATAAGTGAAAGTGATAAAATTGATTTACTGACGAGAACGCACCAGGGAATGGAAAACTTTAATGGAAGTGGAACTGGAAATGCGGGTAGACTGGAATGCCGAAGTACATTACTCTACATTGTACAGGAGGTCCGTTGCCAACTTTTCAGAAAAGCTTGCAGTGAGATTTAGAAGGAACACAAAGGGTAATTTTTTTCAACGCATACACTTTACCTCAGAATAAGTTTTAGAACATGTTCAGCTTGCTTTCGAGAGCTCTTACTGTTTGAAAATCTGAAGAAAGTCAACATGATATTGGCAGCATTTTCCTAACTTTGGAGTGAAAAATAAGGTTTGTGGTGTGAGAGAAAGTAAAAGAGTGTGACTCACTCTAAAAGAGTGAGAGTTGGCAACACTGATATAGGTATATATAAAACTGTGTATTAATGAACAAGCTGGTCTAGTACGGTGACTACAATTTACAACAAAGACTAACTCCTGGTCACACTGATTCCTGTTGTAAATCTGGTCATGTTAACAGTCCCAGTGCCCATGTCATGCTAGCCAAAAATAACAAAATAGGCTAGAATGATACACAATTTTTTGTCAACTGTAGATCAATGACCGAGCTGGGAACACTGATGTCTAATGGGGTGACTAAAATTAACAGAGCTAGCTGCATTGAGGATGTGTGAGTTCTGAGGTTTAGTGGGAAACATCCCTCCCCCTTTTCCAAGGTGAGGGCATTGCCAGACTAGTCACAGGGAAAGTCTATAACACATCTGACGTGTTAAGTCTATGGACAAGAACAGCAAATCAGACACGGTGTTTCAGGCAGAGTTGTAGTCCTAGTTACTGTTGGAGAGATGAACTCCTGTGCAGGCGGACTTTGGGCTGTTTGACTTTGCAGCCATATGTCACAGAATTCCTACACAAAACACTGCTTTAAAGGGGAAACCACAAAATGCAAATTGGGGCAAATTAATCATGCTGAGAGAAATACTGGCATTTTATCAGTTCATGCATTTGCTTGTTTCATTGTGTCACTGTTTTGAACCTTTACAATTTGTGTACTGGCTAGCAAAGCTTGCTAGTATGCACCATAGAGTTAACATAGTGGCTTACCCATGTTAGTGTTACCCATCTGTTTTTAACTGACCCATTTTGAAGCCTGCATTTTAGTGCCTTGACAACTGCTATGTTGGGTTCAGGAGTGAAAAGTGACCATATTTAAAGAAATTACAACATTCTAAACTAAAAGCATACATACAGTGGGGAAAAAAAAGTATTTAGTCAGCCACCAATTGTGCAAATTCTTCCACTTAAAAGATGAGAGCGGTCTCCAATTTTCATCATAGGTATACCTCAACTATGAGAGACAAAATGAGGGAAAAAAAATCCAGAAAATCACATTGAAGGATTTTTAATGAATTAATTGGTAAATTCCTCGGTAAAATAAGTATTTGGTCACCTACAAACCAGCAAGATTTCTGGCTCTCACAGACCTGTAACTTCTTCTTTAACAGGCTCCTCTGTCCTCCACTCGTTACCTGTATTAATGGCACCTGTTTGAACTCGTTATCAGTATAAAAGACACCTGTCCACAACCTCAAATAGTCAGACTCCAAACTCCACTATGGCCAAGACCAAAGAGCTGTCAAAGGACACCAGAAACAAAATTGTAGACCTGCACCAGGCTGGGAAGACTGAATCTGCAATAGGTAAACAGCTTGGCATGAAGAAATCAACTGTGGGAGCAATTACTAGAAAATGGAAGACATACAAGACCACTGATAATCTCCCTCCATCTGGGGCTCCACACAAGATCTCACCCCGTGGGGACAAAATGATCACAAGAACGGTGAGCAAAAATCCCAGAACCACACGGGGGGACCTAGTGAATGACCTGCAGAGAGCTGGGACCAAAGTAACAAAGGCTACCATCAGTAACACACTACGCCGCCAGGGACTCAAATCCTGCAGTGCCAGACGTGTCCCCCTGCTTAAGCCAGTACATGTCCAGGCCCGTCTGAAGTTTGCTAGAGAGCATTTGGATGATCCAGAAGAGGATTGGGAGAATGTCATACGGTCAGATGAAACCAAAATAGAACTTTATTGTAAAAACTCAACTTGTCGTGTTTGGAGGAGAAAGAACACCATACCTACTGTGAAGCATGGGTGTGGAAACATCATGCTTTGGGGCTGTTTTTCTGCAAAGGGACCAGGACGACTGATCCGTGTAAAGGAAAGAATGAATGGGGCCATGTATCGTGAGATTTTGAGTGAAAACCTCCTTCCATCAGCAAGGGCATTGAAGATGAAACGTGGCTGGGTCTTTCAGCATGACAATAATCCCAAACACACCGCCCGGGCAACGAAGGAGTGGCTTCGTAAGAAGCATTTCAAGGTCCTGGAGTGGCCTAGCCAGTCTCCAGATCTCAACCCCATAGAAAATCTTTGGAGGGAGTTGAAAGTCCGTGTTGCCCAGCGACAGCCCCAAAACATCACTGCTCTAGAGGAGATCTGCATGGAGGAATGGGCCAAAATACCAGCAACATTGTGTGAAAACCTTGTGAAGACTTACAGAAAACGTTTGACCTCTGTCATTGCCAACAAAGGGTATATAACAAAGTATTGAGATGAACTTTTGTTATTGACCAAATACTTATTTTACCGAGGAATTTACCAATTAATTCATTAAAAATCCTTCAATGTGATTTTCTGGATTTTTTTTTTCTCATTTTGTCTCTCATACTTGAGGTATACCTATGATGAAAATTGGTTCAGGTTCAGGTTCAGGTTACTTTATTTATACCCGTAGGTAGATTTGTTTTGCAGTCTGGTGACATCCATATTTACAAGCCACAATTACATTCAACATAGACACAAACACAGGCACACATGAAGCCGACTATAAACATGATAAAAATACTCAAGGCTCCATCAATCAGGGTATAAAGACAAAGAGATGAGAGAAAAACCAGAGGTAAGACAGAAGGGTCATATTAAAAAGTTAAAGACTAGTCAAAGAGGTTAAAAACTCAAAGGTCTAAAACCCAATAAAATATTTAGAACCCAAATAACATCCTACAAAAATAAGTAAATATACAATGGAGTTAATAAATAGGTCCCTAAATTATGTGCAATATATTGTTACAACTTGTTCAACTCTTTGACAGCAGCAGGAACAAAGCTGTTGGAGACCTCTCTCATCTTTTCTCACCTCTCTCAACTTTTAAGTGGGAAAACTTGCACAATTGGTGGCTGTCTAAATACTTTTTTGCCCCACTGTACTTTGCTGACCTGATTTGACAGAAAAATGCTGAAGATCTTTTGTCAACATTTCCATTTTATCTTATTTTCTTTGTTTACATGTTTGAAAAGTTAATGCTAGCAAACTTAACTTTAAAACTGTGCACATAAATTATGTACATGGGTACAATATACATAAATAGATACCTGGTAATTAGTGAAAAGTAACATAATTAAATGCTAAAATTTGACTTGCTAAAACGTCAAACATTAATAGTTAAAACTGGACATTTTAACGGGAATCTATGGCTGTGCTAAAACTACAAGCAACATTAGTCACTTTTGGTCAGATTAGATTTTAAGCTGGGTTCACACTATAACGTTTGGACCGACTTTTACTGACGTTTTGAAAAATCAGAGAAATCAGCTGAAATTACGTTCGTGAGCACACACGAACTTTTACGAACTTTTATGAACTTTTGCCAGCATTTCCCAGCATTGCATTCAGCGTTGTCAAACTTTTGCCAACTTAGGCTAGTTTATGTGTAGCAGTTGCCAACTTAGGTTAACTTAAGCAAAGGAATACTCAGCGCAGTTCAGCGTCAGGTGACGCTCATATAAAGATCAGCGTTTGTGGAAGCTTCCTGCCATTCTGGACCTGCTTTTTTGTGTGGATTCATGCCACAACATTTGGACCAACTTTTACTGACGTTTTGGCAAACATCTGGCTCTGCTGGCAAAAGTGGATAAAACAGGGATGTGATTTTGGGTTGGTGAAATTATCTGAAAATTTTGCAGGGGGTCTGGGGGACAGAGTCCCCCAGTGTGGTCCGGGGCGGAGCCCTGATGAGGGGGATTCGGGGGGGCTCTGCCCCCCGAAGCTCCTGAGTTTTTATGATTTTTAAGTACCAGAACTGTGCTTAAATGACGTAAAACAAACAGCTGAATGCCACTTATTACTGTATAATATTGACTTATGTTCCAAGAAGACAGCATTCCTAAAATATTCCAACAAGCATTATCCATCACATGCTTTAACACTTGATCAAATCAAAATCAGTTAATTTTATCTATTCCATAATAGAAATAAAATTCCAACATACCATTACTTTTTATAATTTCAGCACTCATTTCAGATCACCAGTTTCAATCTCCATTGAGTCTTGAGCAGTTCATTATGCACAATCACTGATGTAGCCAAGTCTTACAAATATTTAAAAGTTATGAGTCAATGTCCACTGTGCACTGCGTTAAAAATATTTTTTAAATTAAGTCCAAAACATCTTCAGCAGGCAAGATGAAGAAAATATTAACTAGATGACATGTATACAAAAATATATCTTCACATACCTCAAAATTCACTACTCTATCCACAACTGGCACTGGTTGTTGGGGTGGATCATTCCTTTCAATTTCCGTGTCCGATCGTGTCGTTAACAAAGGGTGGAGGCCGTATGGTTTCGATGGTTTTTTCTGAACACCGAAAGTTCCAGCAATTGAATAATTAGTGGACCTCAATTTGACCCCTTGTACATGTTTTTTGCTCCTTCTTGTACATGTTTTCCGCGCCTTCCCGGCACGGTCAATTTTCCGTATAAAATCGCTAAACAAATTTGTCACAGTTTTCTTACCGACATCCGTTGCAATCTCCTTTTCTAGCCAATCCCAACGAAATTTGTTTTTCACGATCTTGTCAATTTCTTTAATTCTCGGAGCATCTTTACGTTCAATCACCGACATCACTGCAACAGCCGCGTTCATTGGTCACTGCAAGGACGATCAGCCAATCAGGCGCGTCGTTTAATTACGGTTAGGGAATTACTAAAAGTCGGAATCCGGTATATACTCATATAATTTTTTTTTTTTATTTTGGAAGATAAAAAAGCAGAATTCCGCGAATTAGCAGAAAAATCACATCCCTGATAAAAGTTGATGTTTGTTGGCAAACAGTGGCGAAAGCTGTATTCGTTGAGAATTTTCAGCATGCTGAAAATTGGCCTACGTTTGGAAATAAACGTTGGTGAAAGTTGTGCTCAATTTGTAAAAGTTCCTCTAAGTTATGGAGAGTTTGCCTAAGTTAAGCATCTTTGGCAAACGTTGACTGAAATGCTGGTGAAAACAGATGTTTTTAGATCAAAATGCAGTTCAGACATGCAGGCACGAAAGAGAAATAGAGAGAAGGGGGTAATTAAAAAAAGAAAACATATGCAAGAGGACAATGTACAGTATTTGTTTGGTGATAACATGGTGTGTATGACATGCTTTTTAAAAAAAAAATAATCTATGGGCTATATACTGTATACAGTGGGGTAAAAAAGTGTTTAGTCAGCCACCAATTGTGCAAGTTCTCCCACTTAAAAGATTAGAGAGGTCTCCAATTTTCATCATAGGTATACCTCAACTATGAGAGACAAAATGAGAAAAAAAAATTCAGAAAATCACATTGTCTGATTTTTAAAGAATTTATTTGCAAATTATGGTGGAAAATAAGTATCTGGTCAATAACAAAAGTTCATCTCAATACTTTATTATACACCCTTTGTTGGCAATGACAGAGGTCAAACGTTTTCTGTAAGTCTTCACAAGGTTTTCACACAATGTTGCTGGTATTTTGGCCCATTCCTCCATGCAGATCTCCTCTAGAGCAGTGATGTTTTGGGGCTGTCGCTGGGCAACACGGACTTTCAACTCCCTCCAAAGATTTTCTATGGGGTTGAGATCTGGAGACTGGCTAGGCCACTCCAGGACCTTGAAATGCTTCTTACGAAGCCATTCCTTCGTTGCCCGGGCGGTGTGTTTGGGATCATTGTCATGCTGAAAGACCCAGCCATGTTTCATCTTCAATGCCCTTGCTGATGGAAGGAGGTTTTCACTCAAAATCTCACAATACTCCAACTTTACTCCAACTGTGCTCCAACTTTAGAGGGATCACACTCCTCAGCCTCCCTGGGAAGGTCTATGCCAAGGTACTGGAGAGGAGAGTCCGGCCGTTGGTCGAACCTCGGATTCAGGAGGAGCAATGTGGTTTTCGTCCTGGCCGTGGGACATCGGACCAGCTCTTTACCCTCTCGAGAATTCTTGAGGGTTCGTGGGAGTTTGCCCAACCAGTTTACATGTGTTTTGTGGACTTGGAGAAGGCATTTGACCGCGTCCCTCGTGGATTTTTGTGGGGGGTGCTTCGGGAGTATGGGGTATCGGGCTTGTTATTACGAGCTATTCGGTCTCTGTACGACCGTTGTGAGAGTTTGGTTCGTATTGCCAACACTCGGTCGGAGTCATTCCCAGTGAGAGTTGGACTCCGCCAGGGCTGCCCTTTGTCACCGATCCTGTTCATAATTTTTATGGACAGGATTTCTAGGCGCAGCCAGGGAATGGAGGGTGTCATGCTTGGTGACCACAGGATCTCATCTCTCTTGTTTGCAGATGATGTTGTCCTGTTGGCTTCATCCAGCAATGACCTACAGCTCTTGCTGGGACGGTTTGCCGCTGAGTGTGAAGCGGCTGGGATGAGAATCAGCACCTCCAAGTCCGAGTCCATGGTCCTCAGCCGGAAAAAGGTGGATTGTCCTCTCCGGGTTGGGGACAAGCTCCTGCCCCAAGTGGAGGAGTTTAAGTATCTTGGGGTCTTGTTCACGAGTGAGGGGAAAATGGAGCGAGAGATCGACAGACGGATTGGAGCAGCATCTGCAGTGATGCGGACGTTGTACCGGTCTGTTGTGGTGAAGAGGGAGCTTAGTTCTAAGGCAAAGCTGTCGATTTACCAGTCAATCTACGTTCCTACTCTCACCTATGGTCACGAGCTTTGGGTAATGACCGAAAGAACGAGATCGCGGATACAAGCGGCTGAAATGAGCTTTCTCCGTAGGATTGCTGGACTCACCCTCAGAGATAGGGTGAGGAGCTCAGTCATCCGGGAGAGGCTCAGAGTAGAACCGCTGCTCCTCCACATTGAAAGGAGTCAGTTGAGGTGGTATGGGCATCTGATTAGGATGCCTCCTGGACGCCTCCCACTTGAGGTGTTTCAGGCACGTCCCACTGGGAGGAGACCCCGGGGCAGACCCAGGACTCGGTGGAGAGACTATGTCTCCCAGCTGGTCTGGGAACGCCTTGGTATCCCCTCTGAAGAGCTGGAGCAGGTGGCTGGGGAGAGGGAAGTCTGGGCTTCTCTGCTTGAACTGCTGCCTCCGCGACCCGGACCTCCGGAAAAGCGGTAGAAGATGGATGGATGGATGGATCTCACAATACATGGCCCCATTCATTCTTTCCTTTACACAGATCAGTTGTCCTGGTCCCTTTGCAGAAAAACAGCCCCAAAGCATGATGTTTCCACCCCCATGCTTCACAGTAGGTATGGTGTTCTTTGGATGCAACTCAGCATTCTTTCTCCTCCAAACACGTCAAGTTGAGTTTTTACCAAAAAGTTCTATTTTGGTTTCATCTGACCATATGACATTCTCCCAATCCTCTTCTGGATCATCCAAATGCTCTCTAGCAAACTTCAGACGGGCCTGGACATGTACTGGCTTAAGCAGGGGGACACGTCTGGCACTGCAGGATTTGAGTCCCTGGCGGCGTAGTGTGTTACTGATGGTAGCATTTGTTACTTTGGTCCCAGCTCTCTGCAGGTCATTCACTAGGTCCCCGCGTGTGGTTCTGGGATTTTTGCTCGCCGTTCTCGTGATCATTTTGATCCCACAGGGTGAGATCTTGCGTTGAGCCCCAGATCGAGGGAGATTATCAGTGGTCTTGTATGTCTTCCATTCTCTAATAATTGCTCCCACAGTTGATTTCTTCACACCAAGCTGCTTACCTATTGCAGATTCAGTCTTCCCAGCCTGGTGCAGGTCTACAATTTTGTTTCTGGTGTCCTTTGACAGCTCTTTGGTCTTGGCCATAGTGGAGTTTGGAGTCTGACTGTTTGAGGTTGTGGACAGGTGTCTTTTATACTGATAATGAGTTCAAACAGGTGCCATTAATACAGGTAACGAGTGGAGGACAGAGGAGCCTCTTAAAGAAGAAGTTACAGGTCTGTGAGAGCCAGAAATCTTGCTTGTTTGTAGGTGACCAAATACATATTTTCCACCATAATTTGCAAATAAATTCTTTAAAAATCAGACAATGTGATTTTCTGGGGTTTTTTTTCTAATTTTGTCTCTCATAGTTGAGGTATACCTGTGATGAAAATTGGAGACCTCTCTCATCTTTTAAGTGGGAGAACTTGCACAATTGGTGGCTGACTAAATACTTTTTTGCCCCACTGTATATACTGTATTACTGACATTTGATTAGTTTTTAATTGTTGAATTGTTTGTGGGCTTTTTTGCAGGTGATGGGTGTGGTTTCATGGGTGGCTTCATGTCTTTGCAGTGTTATTTTTCTACCACTAGGCTGTGCTGTTGCACAAACCTGTCTTTTGCCAGTATGGCTTACTGGTTGCCTTGGAAACAACAGCCGTTTTTCTTAACATGTTCTTGGTCTGTTGAATAAAAGTTTTTCATGAAATTTTCAGCCTGCTACATATATATATATATATATATATATATATATATATATATATATATATATATATATATATATATATATATATATATATATATACAGTATATATACTGTATATATATACACTACCGTTCAAAAGTTTGGGGTCACCCAGACAATTATTTTGTGTTTTCCATGAAAAGTCACACTTATTTACCACCATGAGTTGAAAAATGAATAGAAAATATAGTCAAGACATTGACAAGGTTAGAAATAATGATTTGTATTTGAAATAATAATTTTTTCCTTCAAACTTTGCTTTCGGCAAAGAATCCTCCATTTGCAGCAATTACAGCATTGCAGACCTAACATGATTGCACAAGGGTTTTCTAATCATCCATTAGCCTTCTGACACAATGAGCAAACACATTGTACCATTAGAACACTGGAGTGATAGTTGCTAGAAATGGGCCTCTATACACCTATGTAGATATTGCACCAAAAACCAGACATTTGCAGCTAGAATAGTCATTTACCACATTAGCAATGTATAGAGTGTATTTCTGATTAGTTTAAAGTTATCTTCATTGAAAAAAAGTGCTTTTCTTTCAAAAATAAGGAAATTTCTAAGTGACCCCAAACTTTTGAACGGTAGTGTATATATATATAAAGATTTAGAAAGAAAGAATGACTTCAGACTGCAGCTGAGCTCGTCAATGTCAGACCTTTCTATGCAGACTCCTGCTTTCCGTGTCATCGTATTTTGCAACCAGAGCTGCTACCAATGCTAGAATATGTTTCCTGTCCATTGTTATTTAAAGACTGCTATTTAAAAAAAGTAGAAAGTCTGACCATAGGAAAAGCAGAAGTGCTGAGCTGTGACTGACAAGCTGTTGCTTGGATATCAGGCACAGACTTTTTTCCCAGAACGCAGTGCACAAGCGCTGAAAGAAAGACGTTCAGGGCGGTCAGACGACAAAAAACGCATTTGGTGGACACTTAGGCTGTGTGTAATCTCCCAAAAATGCGACAGCCCAAAAGAAAAAAAAAAATCTCATTGAGAAATTTACTGTTCTTAATTTTCTGCTCAGTGCGTACTCATTCTCCAGGATTGGTTCACTTCCAGTGTGGAAATCAAACAGCGCTGATGTGGTGTCAAAAAGTAAATGACACTTAACAGGATTTTATGTTATTTTAATGGAGAGAGTTGTAACAGTCAAAATATAATCACCCATCATTTTATTTATATGATGATTCACTAAACATTTTTTTTTTAATTACATCCACATTCACATTTTAATTGCGGATTGGAGTCTATAGCATTATTTTATTATTTTTTAGATGAATGACTGAATGAAAGAATAAACGGGGAAAAGGGTATGCAGAAGTAACTACATAGGAATATAAAACGAAAATAAATACTGAAAAGTATGCCCAAGGGAGATGTTTTCATTCCAAAAGCAGAACGGCAGGAAGCCTCCACAAACACTGATCTTTATATGAGCGTCACCTGACGCTGATGTCAGCTGACCTGCGCTGAGTAGTTCTGATTTTTCAAAATGTCTGTACAAGTCATCCAAACACTACAGAGTGAGCCCAGCTTAAGTGTTACGATCACTTGTTGCTCATAATTCCAAGTAACATTTAACTGACTGTTGTGACTGTGTCTGTCCTCTGAAGTGGCATACATTTATACACTGATATGTTTTTGCTATGTCATCTGGGTTAAAAACAACAAAACGTCATATTTGTACAACTGCTCATTCACATTAAACAATGAAAATAGACATTTTATTGTTTTTAGTGAAGGTCTACTTTTCTCTGGAGGCAGATCACCTCTTAGCCAGCTGGCTCAACATGAACTGCCTAATTTAAATCTTCAAAATGGTAAACCAGCTTCATCTTTTGACATGAACCTCATCATCAACCTGTGATTTCTGATCTACAAAACATGATTGAAGGAGAGGCTTATTCCATAAATTATTTGACAGAACGAATCAAATTTATTCAGCAAAACAAAGATTTGATGGGTGTGTGATGAAATTATTTAAATCACACATTCTGGGAGTTTTATGAGAAACAGGAGTTCACTTTCATAGCACAAACGTCACCTGCAATAACTGTATAGCAAACAGAAGGCCACAACATCTACTTATACTTCCATCTGCTTCTTTTTGAGTTAATGAATGAAATCACCAAAATCTAATAGACCGCTGCTTTGCTTGTTGCTGCAGCAGTCTTGGCTGTCTGAACACTTTTGTGCTGACTCACTTGCGTCTAAACATCTCAGCAAAGATGCAGCCCGTGCTCCAGATATCTATGGGTGTGGCGTAACTGGACTGCAGCAGAACCTCTGGGGGTCGGTACCACAAAGTCACCACCTGATAGACACAAATACATAGTAAAAGTTCAATGTGAAATACAAACGTCATCAGAGATCAGATGCATTGCTGTCTCTTTTATAAATATGTTCTGTGCTGTAGGTCTTTTTTTTTTAAATAACAATATATGTTCACGTAAACTGTTTTTGGGTTATTGTCTTGCAAATTCATGTTTAATAAATGCCTGACCCTCGAGGTGACCAACTTCTTTCACAAAATGCAAATAAAGCCACGAGTTGTACTTTGTGCTTCTTGAGAGAAAATAAAATCAACACATTAACACCGTCATTAGAGTATAAAGTATACTAAATTAGCATGTCCAAACAGTGAAGTCAGCATTTACCCAAACAACTGCCTCAGAATCACTAGTTCATTATGGCTACAGGCTGTTTTTGTAAAGAGTGTAGAAGTTCTAGCTGATCCTATTCTTTTTCTCTGTTTAATAGAAAATTAAACCATCCATTCATTTTCAACTGCTTTGGAGGCAGCAGTCCAAGTAGAGAAGCCCAGACTTTCCTCTCTCCAGCCCACTCCTCCAGCTCTTCAGAGAGGACATCAAGGCATTCCCATGTCTGCTGGAGATACATAGTCTCTCCAGCGATGTGTCCATGGTCTGCCCCGAGATCTCCTCCTAGTGGGATCTGTCAAAAACACCTCAAGTGGGAGGCATCCAGGAGGCATCCTAATTGGATGCCCAAACCACCTCAACTGGTTCCTTTCAATGTAGAGGAGCAGCGACTCTACACTGATTCTCTCACGGATAACTGAACTCCTCACCCTAGGGTGACACGTCCAGCAATCCTACGGAGAAGGCTCATTTCAGCCGCTTGTATCTGCAATCTCATTCTTCTGGTCATTACCCAAATTTCATGACCATAAGTGAGGGTAGGAACATAGATGGAGAAACAAACACAACACCCTCCACTCCCTGGCTGTGCTTAGAAGTCCTGTCCATAAATATTTTGAACAGGATCGTGACAAAGGGCAGCCCTGACGGAGCCCAACTCTCTGGGAACGAGCTTGACTGATTGATGGCAATATGAACCAAACTCTCGCAGCGGTCATATAGAGACCAGATATCTTGTAGCAACGAGACCAATACCCCATACTTCTAAAGCACCTCCCAGAGAGAAACCACAAAGGACTCAGTCGAAAGCTTCCTCCAAGTACACAAAACACATGTAGACTGGTTGGTAAAACTCCCATGAACCTCTGAGGATCCTTGTGAGGGTGAAGGGTTTGTCCGTGTGCCACGACCAGGACGAAAACCACATTGCTCCTCCTGAATCTGAGGTTTGACCAACAGCCAGACTCTTCTCTCAAGCACTTTGGCATAGACCTTCCCGGGGAGGCTGAGAAATGTAATCCCTCTAAAATTGGAACGCACCCTCTGGTCCTTCTTCTTGAAGCGGGGAACCACCACCCCAGTTTGCTATGCCAAAGGTACTGTCCCCAACTTCCACGCGATGTTGCAGAGATATGTCAACCAAGACAGCTCCACAACATCCAGAGTCTTCAGGTATTCTGGGTGAATCTCATCCACCCCTGGGTCCCTGCCACTGAAGAGGTTTTTATTAACCTCTTTGGTGACCTCAGCCCCCGTGATGGACAAGTCATCCCCCTCAACCTCAGGCTCTGCTTCCACTATGGAAGACGTGTCAGCGGGATTGAGGAGATCTTGGAAGTATTTGGTCGTGCAAATACATTGAGTTAATATGTACTCGCGTTACGTGACTAAATTTACTCGCGTTTGGTCTGAGCACACCTTTAGCCTCAACAACTGTTCAAGCTGCACTCCGCTTGGCCTGCTGGTACAACTCAGCTGCTTCAGGAGTCCCACAAGTCAACCAAACTCAGTAGGACTCCTTCTTCAGCGTGATGGCCCCCCTCACCTCTGACATCCACTATCTGGTTCAGGGGTTGCCACCACGAGAGACACCGACAACCTTGTGGCCACAGCTCTGAACAGCCGCTTCAGCATCGGAGGTGGAGAACATGGTCCATTCAGATTTCATGTATTTTTTTGTGTTTTGTATACTTTATTAATCCCATTGGGAAATTCAAGGGCACCCACCTGGATGAGGCAGCCATGGTGCAGCGCCAATCCCTTCACCATTCACACACATTCACACCTAGGGCCACTTTAGAGTCTCCAATTAACCTAACTTGCATGTTTTTGGAATGTGGGAGGAAACTGGAGCACCCAGGGTAAACCCACGTAAACATGGGGAGAACACACAAACTCCACACAGAAAGGCTCTGCTGGCTGGTGGATTTGAACCCATGACCTTCTTACTGTGAGGCAACATTGCTAACCACTGCACCACCATGTCTCCAGTCTCTCTTGGGATGTGGTTGAATTTCTTCCAGAGGTGGGATTTTAAGACCTCTCGGACAGGGGCCTCAGCCAAACATTCCCAGCACACCTTCATGACACATTTGGGTCTGCTGGGTCTGAATGGGATCCACCTCATTCAGATGCCATTCAAATGCCATACCAAACACAAACCAATATCTATCTATAAATGCAAAGAATCTCTGTGTGTGTGTGTGTGTGTGTATCTGTGTTCCTCACATATCTCTCAAACCGTTAATCAGACTGGCCTCAGACTTTATAAGTGCTTTGCTGAGGTGACGAGGGTGTTCATCCCCGAGTACTGAGATCCATCCATCCATCCATTTTCTACCACTTTTCAGGAGGTCTGGGTTGCAGAGGCAGCAAGTCAAGCAGAAAAGCCCAAACTTTCCTCTCCTCTGCCAACTGCTTCAGCTCTTCAGAGAGGATATCAAGACCTTCCCAAGCCATCTGGGAGACGTAGTCTTTCCAGTATGTCCTGGGTCTGCCCCGGGGTCTCGCCCCCATTGGACGTGCTCAAAACAACTCAAGTGGGAGGCGTCCAGGGGGTATCCTGATAAGATGCCCAAACCACCTCAAATGGCTCCTTTCGATGTGGAGGGGCAGCGGTTCTACTCTGAGCCTCTCCCAGATGACTGAGCTCCTCACCCTATCTTTAAGGTGAGTCCAGCAATCCTACGGAGAAAGTTCATTTCAGCCACTTGCATTCGCGATACTTTTGGTCATTACCTAAAGTTCATGATCATAGGTGAGGGTAGGAACGTAGACTGACCGGTAAATCAACAGCTTTGCTTTAGAGCTCAGCTCCCTCTTCACCACAACAGACCGGAACAATGTCCGCATCACTGCAGAGGTTGCTCTGATCCGTCTGTCAATCTCGTGCTCCATTCTTCCGTCACTCGTGAATGAGGCCCAGAGATACTTAAACTCCTTCACTTGGGGCAGGAGCTTGTCTCCAACCTGGAGAGGACAATTCACCTTTTTCCGGCTGAAGACCACGGACTCAGACTTGGAGGTGCTGATTCTCATCCCAGCCTCTTCACACTCAGTAGCAAACGGTCCCAGTAAGACCTGTAGGTCATTGCTGGATGAAGCCAACAGGACAACATCATCTGCAAACAGCAGAGATGAAATCCTGTGGTCACCGAGCACGACACCCTCCAATCCTTGGCTATACCTAGATATCCTGTCCATAAAAATTATGAACAGGATCGGTGACAAAGAGCAGCCCTGGCAGAGTCCAACTCTCACTGGAAACGTGTTTGACTGGGTGTTGGCAATACGAACCAAACTCTTGCAATGGTCGTATAGGGACCGGAGTAGCTCATAACAACAAGCCCAATACCCCATACTCCCACAGCACCCCCCACAAGAAACCACGAGGGACGTGGTTTCTTGTGGGGTCCACAAAACACATGTAGACTGGTTGGGCAAACTCCCACGAACCCTCGAGGATTCTCGAGCGGGTAAAGAGGTGGTCTGATGTGCCACGGCCAGGATGAAAACCACATTGCTCCTCATGAATCCAAGGTTCGACCAGCGGCCGGATTGTCCTCTCCAGTACCCTGGCATAGACCTTCCCAGGGAGGCTGAGAAGTGTGATTCCCCTAAAGCTGGAACACAGCCTCCAGTTCCCCTTTTTAAAAAGAGGAACCACCACCCTGGTTTGCCATGCCAAAGGCACTATCCCCGACTTCCACGCAACATTGCAGAGGCGTGTCAACCATGACAGCCCTACAACATCCAGGGCCTTGAGGTACTCAGGACAAATTTCATCCACCCCCGGAGCACGGCCACCAAAGAGTTTTTTAACCACTTTGGTGACCTCAATCCTTGTGATAGGCGAGTTATCTCCCTCGTCCTCAAGCTCTGCTTCCTCTATGGAAGGCGTGTCAGTGGGATTGAGGAGATCCTTGAAGTATTCCTTCCACCCCTTGATAAAATCCCCAGTCAAAGTCAGCAGCGCCCCATCCGCACCATGCACAGTGTGGACAGGGAGCTGCTTCCCCCTCCTGAGTTGCCAGACAGTTTGCCAGAATCTCTTCGTCTTGTTCCACGGCCTCACCAAGCTCCTCCTACACCCAAGTTTTTGCTTCCGCAACCACCCGAGCTGCACTCCGCTTAGCCTGCCGATACACTTCAGCTACTTCAGGAGTCCCACAAGCCAGCCAAGCTCGATAGGGCTCCTTCTTCAGCTTGATGGCCCCCCTCACCACTGGTGTCCAACACTTGGTTCTGGGGTTGTCAGCACAAGATGCACCAACAACCTTGCAGCCACATCTCTGGGCAGCTGCTTCAACAATGGAGGTGGAGAACATGGCCCATGCAGACTCCATGTCTCCAGACTCCCTCGGAATGTGGTTGAAGTTCTTCTGGAGGTGGGAGTTGAAGACCTCCTGGACAGTATGGAGTTGTTCAGTCAAAATATGTAATTTTTATCAGTAAAAGTTTAGTCACTGCTCTGTCTCATGCCCAGGCTTCTAGAAGTGTGGGCAGGGTTTCAGATTGACTCCATACTGATTAGATAATACGTGGCATCATGACCAGTCACCACAGCGCTCTGTAAACAAAACAAGGAAGCGAAAAGTGACAAATTTGACCAGAAAAACATAATAATGAAGATTCAGTGCTTAAAAAATAATACTATAGTGTCGCTGTGCTTGTGTAGGTCTAAAGGGTAATTCAGCATATGTGGAGAAAACAAGGTGCGCAGGTGTGCTGGGGGGTGGGGGGGGACCTGGGGTCTGGCAGGAAACATCGGTGTTGGAGAAGCAACAGCCACACTGGCGGATCGCAGTCCTTTGTAGGGAGCCAAGCTCAGCCTGCCCGGTTAACGGGAGTCCCGGCTGCTGCTTCACTCGTGTGCCACTGCTGTCCTTTGCAGGACTGCGTTCCAAATGCTGCTCCTCCCGATGTGCTCACATGGCTATCTAAAAATTAAAAGTTAATAATACCACCATGATTGTGGAGTGGAATGGCCAGATCAATTGCATATCATATGCGGACACATGCACACACTAACTAAACGACGACTGTTACCAAACATGACACAAAAATGCCCAAATAATGAAAAAAATCCTTTTTCATTTACTGACAAATGGGCAACACTGATACAACAGTTATAGCCAAACGGGTCATTCTGCTGTGTATCTGTGTTTCTTTTTTTTTTTTTCTTTTTTTTCCTTGCCTTCTGATTGTTGCTCTGAGTGTTGCTATCCCTGTGCTGTTGCAATCCTGGAATTTCCCCGTTGTGGGACTAATAAAGGCTTATCTTATCTTATCTTATCTTATAATAATATTGGGTGTTTTGTGCTTATACTATTGCTAAAATATAAAAGGATGCACTACAAAGGGTCTCAAATATTTGTAAATGTATTCTGTTGTAGTACTACATGAGTTTATTGATGATATGGTTTTATTTCCTCCAACATAATGAGACACACATCGTAGCTCGGTGCGCTACTGTGCTCCTGAGACATGTCACACAAGCTCTTTTATACCGTGATACAGACAGAGAGAATGCATGGCACATTAGCATATCAGTCAATACACATGATTAGCATGACATTGGTTGACTCGAGGACGCATGCATACAGTCCCGTCTGACTGCCTCCTGTGGCTCTTTGTCCATCTGTGAATTGTCCTCTGTATGCAAATTGTCTTCCATTTCCTCCAGCCCTGCTGAGTGTGAAATAGAGTCAATCTGCAGTGTATTGGGTCACCACACGGCTCCCCCCAGAACACTCAGAAGGGGCTGTGACCACTACCCCCCCCCCCCCCGGTCGTCTGTAGAACTGTCCTGCTGTAGAGGAGTGTCAGAGGGCATGTCAGTCCGTGGGGGGACGGGGGAGGGGTGGAAAAGACAGTGTGCTCCGCTCCGGGTTCCAGCACGTTGAATGGCTGTGCATCGTGGGCGCACGGGGCTGGTGCGTGTCGTGCGTAATGGAACAAGCCGGCGATTGGCTGGCTTTAGGGAGTGAGGTGCGGGAAGAGCGCTGTGGAGGAGGAGGGGGAAGGGGGTGGGAGTAAGTGAGTGCCGGCCCAGGACGTCAAAGGTGTGTGGGCCGCGCAAAAATTGCTTGTGGATCTGCGATGGTGAGGGACTTTCCCGGTCAACCTGGCGGTGATCTGCAGCGGCTGTGAAAAAATTAAGTCTCTGACTCCTCTCGTGGCTCGGTCCAGCGAGGATGTGGGGAAGGCGAACGGCCAAATTCCCTGAGGATGCGTAGCGGCTGTGAAACAACTGCAGCTGTGTGAGGGACTTGGCAGTGTGGCTTTAGGTGCAGACGCAGCCCTAAAGCCATCGGGGACAGCAATCGGCTAAACTCCCATTGTGCACCGTGGCTGAGAAACCCATACAAAGTCCTGTGTGCGGGCTGCACGTCTGCTTCAGGTGCATGAGCAGCCCTGAAGGTTCTGAGGATGGCGATCGGCCGTGTTTCTCGGGCATGTGCAGCGGCGGAGGACGCTGTATCAGTCTGTGGAGCCGGTTTGTTCCTGTGCGTGGCACGCGCTTGGCGCAGTGACCACATAACTGACAGTTGCGCTGTCCTCGTAATCCTGCGGTGTGCGTGCGAGGCTTCTGTGCGCGGGAGGTCCGCTGTCGGGAGTGAGTCAGGGTCAGGGAGCTTGGTGGAAATCAACGCAGACGGCGCCGATGATTTTCCCCGTTCAGGCTGATTCCTTCGGTTCACTTGTGTCGCTGTTCATGGTGCGTGTCGGTCCCAGCGCTGCCGCTGATCCTCGTGGGTGTGGATGAAGAGGTTGCAGGCATTCTCTGGTCCTCTGGAGTCCACAGCGCGGTGAGAGGGAGCAGACGGTCATTCTCTCTCGTCAGGTCACCAGTGTGGAGGGAAAAGATCAGGCGAAGGACGCACTATGACACGTGCTGGGGCCGTCCGGGTCATCTCCAGGGTGTTCGCCTCGTGTTCCATTATTCGTCGAGGGTCATCAGTGTGGAGGAATTAGATCAGGCGAGATGTGACGAGCTGGAAGGTTGCAAGGTTTTATTTCCTCCAACATAATGAGAATCAGAATCAGAATCAGAATCAGGTTTATTGCCATTGTTCATGTAGTACACAAACTAGGAATTTGTCTCGGTACAATGCTGCAACATTAAACATGATAAGATCAGAGAAATAAACTATACATGTAATAAAGTGTAGGATAAGATTAAGTGATACTGGTCAACAGTTAAAATATATATTAGCCAGCAGCAGATACTGTGGAGAACTATATAGTGCAGTCGGTAATGCAGGAAGAAAACAGTGATGATTGACATGAGTCTGGTTGAGCTGCTGTACATGGTGCACGAGAGTCACTTAGTGTTCAGCAGTCTAATGGCAGAGGGGAAGAAGCTGTTCATGTGACGGGAGGTTTTAGTCTGGATGGACCGAAGTCTTCTACCAGAGGGGAGGGGGGCAAACAGTACATGACCAGGGTGTGAGGGATCGGCTATGATCCGGCCAGCACGCCTCCGGGTCCTGGAGATGTACAGATCCTGGAGAGATGGGAGCTTGCAGCCGATCACCTTCTCAGCAGTGCGCACGACGCGCTGCAGCCTTAGTCTGTCCCTGGCAGTGGCTCCTGCGTACCACACGGTTATGGAGGTGGTGAGGATGGACTCGATGATGGCTGTGTAGAACTGCACTAACATCTTGGTGGGTAGCTTGAGCTTCCTCAGCTGCCGCAGGAAGAACATCCTCTGCTGGGCTTTTTTGATGAGTGAGCTGATGGTCAGCTCCCATTTGAGGTCCCTGGTGATGGTAGTGCCTAGGAAGCGGAAGGAATCAGCAGTGGTGATGGGAGAGCCTGAGAGGGTGAGGGGGGGCAGAGGAGTAGTGACTTTCCTGAAGTCTACAATCATCTCCACTGTCTTCAGAGCGTTCAGCTGCAGGTTGTTATTGCTGCACCAGGACGCCAGCTGGGCCACCTCTCTCCTGTAGGCGGACTCGTCGCCGTTGGAGATGAGCCCGATGAGGGTGGTGTCGTCCGCAAACTTGATCAACTTGACAGACTGGTGGCTGGAGGTGCAGGAGTTGGTGTAAAGGGAGAAGAGTAGGGGGGAAAGTACACAGCCCTGGGGTGATCCGGTGCTGATGCTAGTATAGTCTGAGACAGTCTTTCCCAGCCGCACATGCTGCCTCCGGTCCGTCAGGAAGTCGATGATCCACCTGCAGAGGGAGTCAGGCACGTTGAGCAGGGACAGCTTGTCCCGGAGCAGAGCGGGGCGGATGGTGTTGAATGCGGAGCTGAAGTCCACAAACAGGATCCTGGCGTAGGTTCCCGGGGAGTCCAGGTGCTGCAGGATGGAGTGGAGGGCCAGGTTGACTGCATCGTCTACAGACCTGTTGGCTCGGTAGGCAAACTGCAGCGGGTCCAGGAGAGGGGTGGTGATGGACTTGAGGTGGGACAGGACCAGGCGCTCAAAGGACTTCATGACTACAGAGGTGAGCGCTACAGGTCTGTAGTCATTAAGTCCAGTGATCCGTGGCTTCTTGGGGACAGGGATGATGGTGGAGGATTTGAGGCAGGACGGCACGTGGCATAACTTAAGGGAGGTGTTAAAAATGTCTGTGAATACAGGAGCCAGCTGTTTCGCACAGAGTCTCAGGGTGGAGGGAGACACGCCGTCTGGGCCGGGGGCCTTGCGCGGGTTCAGTCTGGAGAACTGTTTGAGCACATCCTGCTCACTGATGATAAGGGGAGGGGGGGAGGTGGGGGGGGTGCCTTAAATGAAGTAGGGAATGTGGAGGCTGTGGAGCTGGAGGGAGGGGGGGAGTTGGACACAGATGACGAGGTGTCAAAACGGGCATAGTGTTGGGACAGTCTCTGACAAAGGGCTTTGTCATCCTGACCTTTAGGAGCCTGAGGCCGATAGTTGGTGATCTGCCTCAGTCCTCTCCACACGGAAGCCGAATCATTAGCAGTGAACTGCTGCTGGAGTCTCTCTGAGTACACAGATTTAGCCCTCTTCAGCTCTCTGTTAAACCGGTATTTAACCTCCCTGTAGCAGTCCCTGTCTCCACTTTTCAGCGCTGCTTCCTTCTCCTTCCTGATCTGTCTGAGCTTAGCTGTGAACCAGGGTTTGTCATTAGAGTAACTCACCCTGGTGCGTGATGGAAGAATGTTCTCTTCACAAAAGTGGATATATGAGTTCACAGTGTCCGTGTACTCATCCAGATCATGCGTGGCTCCTTTAAGCATGCCCCAGTCAGATATTTCCATGCACGTTTCCAGCTTCTCCTCAGCATCACTGGTCCGTATCTTCGTAGTGCTCACAACAGGTTTAGTGAGCTTCAATCTCTGTCTGTATGTGGGAATGAGGTGAACCATCACGTGATCAGATAATCCCAGCGCAGCTCGAGGGACAGCGCGATATGCGTCTTTCACTGTGGTGTAACAGTGATCCAGTGTGTTTAATCCTCTGGTGGGGCATTTAATAAACTGTTTGTAGCGGGGGAGATCGTGGCTCAGATTGCACTGATTAAAGTCGCCAGCCACAATAATCAGCGAGTCTGGAAAACTCCGCTCTGTGTGTTGAATGTGATCCGCGAGCACGCGCTGAGCTTCGCGCGTGTCCGCGTCGGGAGGGGCGTACACAGCGATCAGTATAAAAGAAGCAAACTCCCGTGGGGAATAAAAAGGCTTGCAGTTGATAACAAGAAATTCCAAGGCAGGAGAACAGTGTTTGGAAATTTCCGTTACATCAGAGCACCAGCTACAGTTGATGTAGAAGCAGACACCGCCTCCTGTGGTCTTGCCGGAAAGCTCTGTGTCACGATCAGCACGGAAGAGCTGGAAGCCGTCGAGGCGCAGCGCGCTGTCCGGTATATTTTCCCGGAGCCAGGTCTCAGTAAAGCAGAGGACAGCTGAGGAGGCGAGGTCCTTAAAACGCATCAGCAGTCTCAGTTTATCCACCTTGTTAGAGAGAGAGTTGGTATTGGACAGAAATATGCCAGGCAGCGCCGTTCGCGAGCCTCTCCTGCGAAGTCGTACGAGAGCGCCCGCTCGTCTTCCTCTCTTCCGCCGTCTCACTTTCCGAGCCAAACAATAAACCAGATCGGCGGCAGGGGCTAGAAAAACTGGGAGGAGGTCCGTGGGGGTCAAAGTCCTGATATTTAAAAGTTCTTCACGGGTATAAGTGCAAGCAGACACACAATTGACAAACAAAAACAAACAAAGAGCGCAGCGAAGCACCATGTCGACCGCTGTGGGCGCCATCTTGACACACATCGTAGCTTGGAGAGCTACCGTGCTCCTGACGACATGTCACACAAGCTCTTTTATACCGTGATACAGACAGAGAGAATGCATGGCACATTAACATATCAGTCAATACACATGATTAGTATGACATTGGTTGGCTCGAGGACGCATGCATACAGTCCTGTCTGACTGCCTCCTGTGGCTCTTTGTCCGTCTGTGAATTGTCCTCTGTATGCAAATTGTCTTCTGTTTCCTCCAGCCCTGCTGAGTGTGAAATAGAGTCAATCTGCAGTGTGCTGGGTCACCATAATACACTATAAACTATATAAACTAAAATAATTATAATGGTGACTGAACAACTCCCATTCCCCAAAGTACAAGATGCACTATTATGAATATAAGTCATAAAAGCTCACACAAATAAGTGACCTGACACACAAATAAACAAGGGTTCTTAAACAGTCACTAATATTGGCTGTTCCATTCATTTTCAATAATTCTATAATTAATATTCACACAATCAAATAAATCTTAGTGGCATTCAGTCCCTTTTATATTTGTCAAAGTCTCACATGTGGGATTGCCTATATATAAGCTACACCTCTTTGTATTCCACTTTCAAACACAGCCTACATTTAGGCCTGTAAAGCCTAATTGGCCTACCTGTTTTCAGACAAGAATACTTGCTTTCTAGGCACATGCACTAGTAATAATAATAACAATAATATACTTTTATTGCATTCTGCTTTTATCTAACACCTTAAAACTTAAACAAGATTCATGTAACATTTTAGACTAACTGTGATAAAAATGTTATAATGCCTCAGTTTTAGAAGTGTTTGTAGACTAATTTTGTCACAACTGGTTTGACTCTGGTCGGTGTCCCATCTTGTTTTAGCTTACTTTGTTATTATCCTGGGGTGAGAACGCTGCTGCACTCACAGACACTCTCTGCTGTAATCAGCTCTCATTACCTCCCCTATTCCTGATTGCCTGGCTGCCTCTTATTCATTCCCCGTGGGATTGTGATGATACTTCACCCAGTGATGCTTGTTGCCTTCTGTGCCTCGATCGACCTATGCCTCCCTTGTGTTTGTTGGACTTCAAGTAAGTTATGTGCAACATTCAAAATATCCAACTCTCTCTATTTAAACCCCAGGAAGCTTTCCTCGGTGGATCTCTCACATCTCACATCTGGGCTGCACGGTGGCGCAGTGGTTTAGCACTGTGGCAGCACAGTTTACCCTCGGCCGGGGGATCGCGGGGATCATGAGATCGTGGGTTCGATCCCAGCCCCCGACCAACAGTGAGCTGTGTGGAGTTTGCATGTTCTCCCCGTGTTGCGTGGGTTTACTCCGGGATTTCTCCGGTTTCCTCCCGCATACCAAAAACATGTAGGTTTAGGGCGCTCGCGCACGCAGCGACTGGCAGCCGGTGGCTTGTCACCAGACTGCAAACCAAATCTACCTACGGGTACAAATAAGTAACAAAAAAAAAAAAAAAAAAAAATCTACCTGGATGTCTTCACCTCCCTCCAAGCAAGCAAACAATCTGGAACATTCACTCACTAAACCCCTCCTCCTCAGCGGAAACCCCGAGCTCGGGTAACCCTCTGTTTCCTACCTTTAATGACTCCATGCCCATCTCCTCCTTCATCTCACTCAACTTGGAGAAGCAAGCATTACCTACCTTCAGATACTTACCGTCACTCTACTTCTGCAATCACGTAAACCCAGCTCTCTGATTATTATCTGTGTTCTCATTCAACAAACACCATCTGTTTAATCTGCCTCTGTACAGGAGTGTTGGTGATTATCCCCACTGCTGAACTAAACAATTCAATAAATACATTATATTGCATGAAAATGGGAACTGGTTTCCTGGTTTGCGTTTGGGTCCTAGTATTCTCAAATACTAGGCCACACGCTGTAGGCTTATCAGAAATGATCTATACATACTGTGCAAGAACAAAGAAATTTGTTTTCTCTCCCACGGTTGCAAGAACAAAATGACATCATTTTGTTCTTGCAACCCTGGTTTGGGAGTTCTTGCAGCTTGTTCTTGACACATCATCGTGGCAGAACTTTTTTCTTGCAGTGTCCAAGAACTATTGTGTGACTGGTCAGAAATGTGAATTTCACAGTAGTTCTGCATTTGAGTTTCTTGTGAAGTATGAAATGTCCTGCCCAGAAAGAACTCTGTTCTTGTTCTTGCCATTTTAAGAAAAAGAAAAAAAATTCTCTGTTCTTCCGGAGTATGTAATGGCCTTTAGTCTTTTCATCTTTATCATATTTTCACTAAAGTTACTTTTCAAAATATGAATCCTTTCAGCTATGCCTGAATATATATACATCCATCCATTTTCTACCGCTTTTCTGGAGGTCTGGGTCGTGGAGGCAGCAGTCCAAACAGAGAAGCCCAGACTTCCCTCTCCCCAGCCACCTGCTCCAGCTCTTCAGAGAGGATACCAAGGCATTCCCAGACCAGCTGGGAGACATAGTCTTTCCAGCGAGGCCTGGGTCTGCCCCGGGGTCTCCTCCCAGTGGGACGTACCCGAAACACCTCAAGTGGGAGGCTTCCAGGAGGCATCCTGATCTTTGGTGGGCAGTGGTGGCCTAATGGTTAGGGATGTGGACTGGTGAGTGAGGGGTTGCGGGTTCGATCCCTGGACCGGCAGGATTAGATCTGGGTGGGACAGATAACATAGCAGTGTTTGTCCCACCCTCTTTAACCCCACTGTGGTGCCCTTGAGCAAGGCCTTGACCCCAACTCCTCCACTGGAGCTACTCAGTGGCCACAGGTCAGTCTGTGGTTGTACTGGGCAGCTTCCTGGTATGAATGTGTACCTGTGTAAACACGGTATCCTTGAAAAAGAGAGGTTGCCTCTCAATGGAACTACCCTGTATAAAAAAAAAGGTTAAATAAAAAAAAAATAAAATAAAAAAGATGCCCAAACCACCTCAACTGGCTCCTTTCAATGTGGAGGAGAACCACTGCTTTGCCTGAATAAGCTGAGTTAAACTTTAAGAGTGCACATTTTCTATTTTATGTATTTAGTCATTCTAACAATATCAGACCAGCTTCAAGAAGAAAATAAAACATGCATCTATGAGTATCAAATACATATGACGTCCCACTTGATGAAGACCCTGGAGAGACTGCTCCTTGCTCACCTCCGCCCCCTGGTGGAACCAGCGATGGATCCACTCCAGTTCGCCTACCAGCATGGCATTGGGGTGGAGGATGCGGTGATCTTCCTCCTTCACCGTTCTCTGTCCCACCTGGAGAAGCCCGGGAATATGGTGAGGATCATGTTCTTTGACTTCTCCAGTGCTTTCAACACCATCCAACCGATGATCCTGAAGGACAAGCTGCTGCGCGCAGGGGTGGACCAGCACCTGTCATCATGGATCCTGGACTACCTCACGAACCGGCCTCAGTTTGTGAGAACCCGGGACTGTGTGTCCGACACGATCATCAGTAGCACGGGGGCCCCCCAGGGAACGGTGCTGGCTCCCTTCCTGTTCACTCTTTATACTGCGGACTTCTCACACAACACAACACACTGCCATCTACAGAAGTTCTCTGATGACTCTGCGATCGTTGGCCTCATCTCCAATGGAGATGAAGCTGAGTACAGAGGGCTTATCCAGGACTTCGTGGACTGGTGCCATCGGAACTGCCTCCAGATCAACGCGAGGAAAACTAAGGAGCTGGTGGTGGACTGCCGCAGGCATGGGCAGCCCCTCACAGTACCAGTAAATATACAGGGAACAGACATCGAGATGGTGACATCCTATAAGTACCTGGGTATTCATCTGAACAATAAACTAGACTGGTCACACAATACTGATGCACTCTACAAGAAGGGACAGCGCAGGCTGTTCCTGCTGAGGAGACTCAGGTCTTTTGGTGTACAAGGGGCGCTGCTGAAGTCATTCTATGACACGGTGGTGGCATCAGCCATCACTTTTGGAGTGGTCTGCTGGGGCAGTGGCATTACTGCAGCCGATAGGAAGAGACTGAACAAACTGATTAAGAAAGCTAGCTCTGTCCTGGGGCAGCGCCTTGATCCGATGGAGGAGATAGGAGAGAGAAGGACGGTGGCTAAACTGTCATCTCTGCTGGAGTCCGAGTTCCACCCTATGCAGGACATACTGAATGCACTGAGGAGCTCATTTAGCAGCAGACTACATCATCCCAGGTGCACAACCGAGAGGTTTCGTAGGTCCTTCCTACCAACGGCTGTCAGACTGTACAACCTAAGCAGGGCTGCTCGCAGAGATAGCAAAAAGACGTAACAAACTAATAGTTTTTTGAATGCAAAAGATGCAATAGACTTACACAATGGTCCCCTCCGGCATACAACTAGGAACATACCGGTCGCTATGGAGGGTGAGAATATGTATGGGCACATAATCATACCATGTAGGATAACTAAGTAGACGGTTATGCTGTTTCATTCCATCTAGCAACAATGCTCTGCACTGTGTGTGTTTATATATTTGCATATTTATTCCATCTAGCTACAATGCTCAGCACTGGGTGTGTTTATATATTTATATATCTACATATTATTCCATCTAGCTACATTGCTCCGCACTGTGTGTGTTTATATACTTGCATATTTATTCCACCTAGCTGCAATGCTCCGTACTGTGGGTGTTTATATATTTACATATTTATTCCATCTAGCTACAATGCTCTGCACTGTGTGTTCATATATTCATATATTTATTCCATCCAGCTACAATGCTCTGCACTGTGTGTCTGTGTGTGTGTGTATATATATATATTTTATAGTAATACGTACATATGTTTATTAGCTGCTCTTGCTTGCTTGTTTTTTTCTTGCCTTCTGATTGTTGCTCTGAGTGTTGCTATCCCTGTGCTGTTGCAATCCTGGAATTTCCCCGTTGTGGGACTAATAAAGGCTTATCTTATCTTATCTTATCTTATATTAATTCAGTGTGCTTTGAACATAGTGCCAACTCCTTACCACAGGTGTGAGAGCCATGTGGCAACTGTACATCCTGGCAAGGCCGAAATCAGCAAGCTTCACCTGGCCTTGACTGGTCACCAGAATGTTCTCCGGTTTCAGGTCTCTGTGCATCACACGGTTAGAGTGAAGGAACGCAAGGCCACACAGCAGCTGCCTCATCAAATCCTGTAAAAGACAACTTTACTGTCATTATGTACAGCAATCTGGTACCAGTTCTGGCAGTGTGGTAAAAATGATTGTGTTCTCCAAATATGCCAAAACAGATCTAGTGACTACCCCCACCCTCCTCTACTTTACAACGGAGAACAGACAAGACACTGGGGTTTGACAACTCTTGCTTACATAACAAAATGTTCTCATGGCTGTTCACATACACAGCTGAGCATGTACAGTAAAACAAAATTATATTTCACCTACAGTGGGGTAAAAAAGTATTTAGTCAGCCACCAATTGTGCACGTTCTCCCACTTAAAAGATGAGAGAGGTCTCCAATTTTCATCATAGGTATACCTCAACTGTGAGAGACAAAATGAGAAAAAAAAAATCCAGAAAATCACATTGTCTGATTTTTAAAGAATTTATTTGCAAATTATGGTGAAAAATAAGTATTTGGTCAATAACAAAAGTTCATCTCAATACTTTGTTATATACCCTTTGTTGGCAATGACAGAGGTCAAACGTTTTCTGTAAGTCTTCACAAGGTTTTCACACACTGTTGCTGGTATTTTGGCCCATTCCTCCATGCAGATCTCCTCTAGAGCAGTGATGTTTTGGGGCTGTCGCTGGGCAACATGGACTTTCAACTCCCTCCAAAGATTTTCTATGGGTTTGAGATCTGGAGACTGGCTAGGCCACAACAGGACCTTGAAATGCTTCTTATGAAGCCACTCCTTCGTTGCCCGGGCGGTATGTTTGGGATCATTGTCATGCTGAAAGACCCAGCCACGTTTCATCTTCAATGCCCTTGCTGATGGAAGGAGGTTTTCACTCAAAATCTCACGATACATGGCCCCATTCATTCTTTCCTTTACACGGATCAGTCGTCCTGGTCCCTTTGCAGAAAAACAGCCCCAAAGCACGAAGTTTCCATCCCCATTCTTCACAGTAGGTATGGTGTTCTTTCTCCTCCAAACACGACAAGTTGACTTTTTACCAGAAAGTTCTATTTTGGTTTCATCTGACCATATGACATTCTCCCAATCCTCTTCTGGATCATCCAAATGCTCTCTAGCAAACTTCAGACGGGCCTGGACATGTACTGGCTTAAGCAGGGGGACACGTCTGGCACTGCAGGATTTGAGTCCCTGGTGACGTAGTGTGTTACTGATGGTAGCCTTTGTTACTTTGGTCCCAGCTCTCTGCAGGTCATTCACTAGGTCCCCCTGTGTGGTTCTGGGATTTTTGCTCACCGTTCTCGTGATCATTTTGACCCCACGGGGTGAGATCTTGCGTGGAGCCCCAGATCGAGGGAGATTATCAGTGGTCTTGTATGTCTTCCATTTTCTAATAATTGCTCCCACAGTTGATTTTTTCACACCAAGCTGCTTACCTATTGCAGATTCAGTCTTCCCAGCCTGGTGCAGGTCTACAATTTTGTTTCTGGTGTCCTTTGACAGCTCTTTGGTCTTGGCCATAGAGGAGTTTGGAGTCTGACTGTTTGAGGTTGTGGACAGGTGTCTTTTATACTGATAATGAGTTCAAACAGGTGCCATTAATACAGGTAACGAGTGGAGGACAGAGGAGCCTCTTAAAGAAGAAGTTACAGGTCTGTGAGAGCCAGAAATCTTGCTTGTTTGTAGGTGACCAAATACTTATTTTTCACCATAATTTGCAAATAAATTCTTTAAAAATTAGACAATGTGATTTTCTGGATATTTTTTTTCTCATTTTGTCTCTCATAGTTGAGGTATACCTATGATGAAAATTGGAGACCTCTCTCATCTTTTAAGTGGGAGAACTTGTACAATTGGTGGCTGACTAAATACTTTTTTGCCCCACTGTACCTACAATGTTAGTCACATGCAGAATAGGAGAAACTGCTGCTTTGAGCACTTTTTTGAGTGTAATAGAAAATTAGATCTCAGAATGTGTTATTAATTTCTTATTGTGGAAAAGTAGAGAAATCAGTCATTATGACCTTCACATTTTGCTTTAATTTAGAAACTGACATATCCTCTGTAATAATAGCATATTTCATTTACATAAGGTTTGGATAAAACAACACATTGATCAGAATTGGCATATATTTAATTAATGTAAGCAAAGTATGAAGATAATTTTTTTTCTCCATTTCTTTTAGGCATAGGCAACTGGAAGCCACTAAGGCTAGGGTGCTTTCGCACCCAGGGGCCACATGCGGCCCCCAACGTCATCCACTACAGCCCACCAGTCCGTTTCCAAAAATCAACTGTTTATTTATTTGAAAGTATTTGGAACAGCATTCTTAAATGCAGTTATAGAGTCTGCCAGAAGAGGGAGTGCTAACCAAAACCTAGGTGCTGCTCTGTGCCAGTGGTCAAGCCAGAGTTAGGGAGCCACAGATAGAGGGAGCAGTATGCCCCAGAGTATGTCTTTTAAGGTATGCATGTTGCCTGCTGAGACTGCATTTATAGGCTGTCAACAGCAGTAAATGTACAGAGTAGGCTGCTTTTGAACAACAATAAATGCTACAGCTCCTCACTGAGGAGTGTTTACAGTAACAAGTTTCAAACTGAAAGACAAATTTATATAAAAAACAGCAAATTTATGACAGAAAAACTCACTACTTTAGAAAAAACCCTAGTACAACTAAAAAGTTAGAAATTTTTTAATAAAATGATGCAAATTTATCAGCAGACGCTTAAATATCTAATACCAAAATAAAAAGATTTGCAAAAGAAAAAAAAAAGGCCAATTTAAACCAGAAATGTAGCATACTTAAGATAAGCCTTTATTAGTTCCACAATGGGGAAATTCCAGTAAATTTAAATTATTATATCACCCTTATTGTCATTCAACCGTACAACCAATCATGTACAGCAGAACGACATTGTGTTTTACCTATCTACAGTGCAAATCACACACACCCCAAGTGTAGAATCAGAGGGCCGCTGCCATGCAAGGCGCCGCCACAGAGATCCCTCCTCCATTCCAATACTGCTGAGCACCAAGCTGGATGGCAGGAAGTTCCACTTTTATATGGTCTTCGGCATGACCCGGCCGGGATTTGAACCCCTGCCTCCCAGGTGTGGGGCGGATGCTCTACCAACTGAGCCACCACTCCGGTATCCGGTTTTATCAGTAAAACAATTTTTTACTTCATCATTTTCTTCTAATATTTTAAAAACATTTTTCTTCATCGTCATATTTCCTTTTTTTCTTGCCTTTTTTGTTAATTGCCGTCCGAAATTTCTCACTGCTCATCATTTTGATGGAGAGTTTTAAAAATTAGGTCATGATATAATTTTATCAGTAATTTTAATTGTAATTTTAATTGTAATACGATAAAACACTGGGTAGCTTTTATTTTCATTTTCATTTTCAGTTTTAATTGGGAAACTTTTGACTTTGAAGACCCCACCCCCACCCCACACACAAAAGGTTTACATGAGTTTACATAAGTTTGTTGTGTTGTATCATTCTCTCCTTGGTTTGGTTCCCTTTCACACAGGGAAAAGTGGACATAAATGCGTCACATCAAATCACACAAAAAGGTTCTGTCCTCTGATTAGCCAGCTGCTTTGGGGAACAAGAAAAGTAAATATAGGAAGTCAGTTTCCTTAATATAGTAGTACGGAAATCTGTGATCCATCAGTGTGGGTGACTGCACAGTGATGTTGTACATTGTCTGCGGTCGGAAAATTAGAACAGAAGTTTCTGCATAAATTAAGAAGTAAACAGAGTTCCCCAAAAATGTTATTTTAATGTCTGTATTATTTATTAAGCAGAAGTAATAAGGCAGCAGATTGTGAGGAGTCACAGATTTCTGTGCAACACCAAAGCTCCAGGTTTTATTCAGCACATTTTATACTTTACTGTCCTCCTCCCAGAGCTTTTTAGAGTTCTGGCAGCATTGAGCAGCTGATATACTGTGGGGAAAATAATTAAACCTATTTCTGATGGAGCCACTGACCTGAGATTTTCACCAGAAAATCACCAGATTTTCTCCATCAGAAATATGTTTAATGAGAAAAATGTTGCCTTCATTCTCTTCCTCTTCTTGCTTTACAAACTCATCCTATAGACTACCAGCCGATGCTGCCTAACTACATTCTCCACTGCCACCACCTTGCGATCTCCCATCTTTTTTAGATTTCTCATTCTGCATAAGATGTAGTCCACCTGCATGCACCTTCCTCCACTCCTGTAAGTCACCCCATGTTCCTCTCTCTTCTTCCAATCCTTTCAGCAAAATCCACAACCATCTGTCCTTCCACATTTCTCTCCTTAAGACCATACCTACCCAAGAGCTCCTCATCACCTCTGTTCTCTACACCTACATATCCATTAAAGTCTGCTCCAATCACCACTCTCTCCTCCTGGGAATACTCTACCACTTCATCCAACTTCAGAATTCCTCTTTCTCTTCTACCTGACATCCAACTTGTGGGGCATACACATTGACAACATTCAACATCACACCTTCAATTTCTAGCTTCAAACTCATGATCCTGTCTGACTCCCTCTTTACCTCCTAGACACTCTTCACATACTCTTCCTTCAAGATTACCCATACTCCATTTCTTTTCCTAGCTACACCATGGTAGAACAGTTTAAATCCACCTCCAATGGTCTTAGCCTTGCGTCCCTTCCAACTGGTTTCTTGAACACACAGTGGCCCTCATTTATCAAACAGACAGAAAAGTGGTCGTACGATCATTTCAACATGCAGATCGGTATTTATCAATCTGAACGTGATCGTATGATGCACTTAAATCTTACGTCAGCTCTGAGTTGGGGTACGCAAATTTTCAAGTCGTTGTAGACTCCCGTGCAGCAGAGAAGCCTCACTGTGTGGGAAAATTATTTCATCACATCAAATTATAATGAGCAGTACAACCTTTGAGGTGATACATTTGCTTTGTTTTATATTTAGCTGAGAGTTTTGACGATTTACTTTAAAGACTAAAGAGGCTGCTGTTAATAATTATAAATGTTTTATCCATATTTACGTATGTCACTGCAGCCAATATTATTTCTACTTTGGACAAGTTTCTTTTTGCCATCTCATATTGCTCTGTGAGGGGGAGACGTGGGTGTGGAATTCAAATGATGCTCAGATCCATCTGTCAGATTTATCAAAGGGTAAACAATCGTAAAATGAGATTGACCAAACACGCAGGGTTTCATAAATACCACGTAGACCTTTTCGTACAATCAATTTGCACCCAAATGTGTGCCGATTTCCTATGCACTTTTGGTAAATGAGGGCCATTATATCTACCTTTCTTCTCTCCATCATATCAGCCAACCCTCTGCGTTTGCCAGTCATAGTCTCTGCATTTAAAGTCCCTACTCTCACCTCCACACTTCTACCTTTCTTTTTCTCCCTGTCCCTCCTAACACGCCTTACCCCTCAATTCCTTCTTGATCTTCGACCATCAGTAGCCCAACATCCACCGGCACCCTGTCAGTTAACAGCACCAGTGGTAGTTGTTGTTAACTTGGGCCTCGATCGATCTAGTATCAAGTCTCATGTGTCATGATCTGCATGTTTGATTTGACAAAGGTTTTATGCCGGAAGCCCTTCCTGACACAACCCTCCCCATTTATCTTGGCTTGGGACGGGCACTAGGAGTACACTTGTTATTTTAACAGCATTTAAACCACCAAAGTACAACCTTATTTTGCAGTTTTTAGTAACTGATGTACTGTATTTAAAGTAATCAAAGTCTAATTTTGTAAATCTTCTGCCTCGAGTCAGTTCTCACTTTTATGCAATGAGGCAATAATCCTGGTGCTGGAGCTCTCTCCAGATAAGTCTTCAGGTCTTGGTCCACATGCTCAAACACTAGAGTTACTTTGGTTTCCTGGTCCGACCTCTGCGTGGCACAAACATCCATCAGCCTGCGTGTGCAAAAAAAAAAATAAAAAAAAAATAGACTCCTGTGTTCACAGTGGATTGCTAACAGCACAAGATAAAAACAAGGAACTTCAACAGCTGTCTTACCTGACCACATTGGGGTGGTCGAACTGCTCGAGTCGTTTTAACAGAGCCACCTCTCTGACTGTAGAAGATGGGAGACCATTTTGGTCAGTTTGGACACGTACACTCTTCAGAGCCACAAACTGCCCGCTCTCCATATCCCGGGCTTTATAAACCGTCCCATAGGCACCTCCACCAATTTCTGCCACTGGCTCATACTGGATACTGGTCCCTTGGGCCATGGCCAACATCAGACTGCAAGACAAGGTTTCAAAACATATATCAAATTTGAACACCATAAACACTTTTACAATCAGGGTTACTGTAGTGACAAGATTATTTTTTCCACCTGCAGATATTATTCGGCAAATTGGCAGTATTGCTTTGTCATATAATGTACACAAAAAGCTGCTGTCAAGTAAAGCCGAGAAAAACCTCAGTCTAGAGACTACAGATGGCACCAATGATAAAAGGAATGACAACTATTAACTCATACACAAAATAAACAAGAGCACTCTGAGCCGAGTGCAATATCCCCTGTCTCTGTTTTCTTTGCAGATCCCAACATCTTACTGAAGCAGTTTTCAGCTTTTCCATGCACATCATCAGTGTATATCAAATACTGGTACCAAGTTTCAAAACATTTGGAACAAAACTGTAGGAGCTGATTTCACAAAACGGGTACCTTTCGTGGGTGTCATGGTCTGGGCTGAGTCCTAGGATCATGCCCACAGTTTGTTTCATTATTAAGATTATTTACCTGTGTTTTGCCTTCTGTGTGTCCCCTGGGTCCTCTGTGATTGTTATTGTCTTCCCTGGTCCTCAGGCTGTGTCATGATTTACTAATCAAAATCAGCCCACGTGCAAGATGCCACACCAGAGAACACATACAACACCGAGGGACAAAGTTTAACACAATTTTATTGAAAATAAAACAGCAAATGTAGCGGAAAAACACCTCACTCGCCAGCGGAGCATCCAGCCTGTAAATGAAGAGATGAGAGCAGGTTAGAGCAAGGAGGGAGATAGGTAATAATAATTCTTAGGAATTCTTACGAGTGAGAGCAGAGAGCCCGATGAGGAACCCAGGATGAGTGGGAACGGATGTTGCAGATGAAATAGGCTGGTGAAAGTCTGACCGGGTGGAGTAGGCCATCAGGAATGGGGCCGATGACGATGAAAGAGCAGGTGTGCACACAACAAATTCCCAGGGACACACCACAGAGATCGCAGCAACCTGGAAATAAGAGAGAGAAAAGACGGTAACTTCTCTGGGTTCCAATACACTGAATATTTCACTTACTTAAATTTTCGTTTGGCAGTATACCCAACGAGCCAGCGCTGGAGCGTTCAGACTGGGCCTTTTAAGCGCTGGCAGTGAGGAGACAGCAGGTGCGTCCACTCACGCAGGTGTCTTGATTACCTGTGGAGCCGGGGACCCTCCCACAGGACGGGAGGGGGAGTGCGGTCACCCGAGCATAACAGTGCCCCCCTCAAGGGACGCCTCCTGACGGTCCACCGGGCTTGTTGGGATGGGCCCGGTGAAAGGCCTGGACCATCCCCTTGTCATGGAAATACGATCTGAGAATCCATGACTTTTCTTCAGGTCTGTAGCCCTTCCAGTGGACCAAATATTGCAGCCCCCGGCCCTGATGGCGAACGCCCAGGATTCTCTGAACAGTGTAGGTGGTCTGACCGTTGAGATCCGAGGGGGAGGAGGAGGTCTGGGGAGGGACATAGAGGACTGGTGGAGAGAGGCTTGATCTTGGAAATGTGGAAGGTCGGATGGATACGGAGAGCCGGCGGAATCTGCAGGCGGACTGTCACAGCATTGATGACTCGGGAGATGGAAAACAGCCACAGGAACCGAGGTGACAGCTTCCGAGAGTCAATTTTAAGAGGCAGCTGGTCTGCCGACAGCCAGACCTTCTGCCCAACCATGTATTTGGGTGCTGGAATCCGCCTGCAGTCCGCGTACTGTCGGTTCCGTTCAGTGGAACGGAGGAGGGCAGCGCAGGTGGCCCTCCATAGACGACGACAACAGTGGGTGTGGGCCTCCACAGATGGCACGGCGACCTCCCTCTCCGCCATGGGCAGCGGGGTGTGTACCCCATTGATGCCTCAAAAAGTGTTAATCCCGTAGCTGAAGAAACTGTGGAGTTGTGGGCGTACTCCACCCAGGTCAGATGAGTGCTCCATGCTGATGGGTTACACATCTGAGGGCAGCCTCCAGGGATTGGTTGGTGCGCTTAGCCTGCCCATTGCTCTGCGGGTGGTATCCTGAAGACAGGCTGACCGAGGTGCCCAGGGTCTGGCAGAAAACTTCCAAACTTGGAATGTAAATTGTGGCCCCTAATCAGACACAATGTCCATTGGAATACCGTGGAGCCGGATGACGTGGTTTGTGAATAGGTTGGCAGTTTCTGAGGCGGAGGACAGTTTGGGTAAGGGTACCAGATGAATGGCCTTAAAGAATCAGCCGACAATGGTGAGGATGACTGTATTACCATTAGAGGGAGGAAGTCCAGTAACGAAGTCCTGGGCAACGTGAGACCAGGGGTGGTTGGGGATCAGGAGGGGGTGAAGCAGCCCGGCGGGAGGAGAAGAGTCTGATTTATTTCTGGTGCACACTTGACAGGCCTTAACATAATCCTGAACGCCTGTCCACAGCGTGGGCCACCAGAACACTTGCTGAATGAGAATCGGTGGTACGGGAAATCCCTGGGTGACAGGCAAAATGACTGTTGTAGCCCCACGTGATAACTTCACTGCGGAGGCTGGCAGGGACATACAGTCGATCTTCAGGTCCTCCCTCGGGTTTGGGCTCAGTGGCCTGGGCCTGTCGGACCCTCTACTCGATTTTCCAGATGAGAAGGTGAGAGCCCCTAAGATGCAAGAAGGGGACACAATGCGCTGGGGAAGGGAGGACGGGGCTGAGTGGTCAGAGGAAAACTGGCAGGAGAGAGCATCAGGTTTTATATTGCACGAGTCTGGCCTATAGGTGATGGTGAGATTAAATCTAATAAAGAATAAGGCCCATTGGACCTGCCGGACATTTAATTGGCGGGCCGACAGAAGATATTCTAAATTTTTATGGTCAGTCCACATCACAACAGGATGAACTGCTTCCTCCAGCCAGTGTCTCCACTCCTCCAGAGCCAATTTAATGGCTAACAGCTCTCAATCACCTACTGTACGTCGTAATTCCTCTTGGCCAACGTGAGCCGCCGAGAGAAATACGCGCATGGATGGAGCTTCTGATCGGAGGTTGAGCGCTGTGAGAGGACAGTGCCCACCCCCAAATCAGAAGCGTCCACCTCTACAATGAACTGGAGCTGAGGGTCAACCTAGGCCAAGATGGGAGCGTTGGAAAATAGGCTCTTCAGCTTAAGGAAGGCCCGTTCAGCCACCTGGGACCAAGTAAAAGGCACCTTAACAGAAGTCAGCTGCGTGAGGGGTTGTGCTTCCCCACTGTAATTTCTAATGAAGCGACGGTAAAAGTTAGCAAATCCTAAGAAGCGTTGAAGCTCCTTACGAGACTGGTGTGTTGGCCAATCCAGCACAGCCTTCACCTTGGCCGGATCAGCCCTCAGCTCTCCCTCAGCAATAATGAAGCCCAGGAAGGAAGTGGAGCTGGTGGAAAACTCACACTTTTCAGCCTTCATGAAGAGCTGATTCTCCAGGAGCCATTGTAACACGGCCCTGACATGAACCGAGTGCTCCTCTGGCGTGCGCAAAAAAACCCAAAATATAGTCAAGGTAGACAAAAACGATTTTATTAACCATATCACGTAAGACGTCATTAATCAATCGCTGGAAGACGGTGGGGGTATTGGTGAGCCCAAAGGGCATCACCAGATATTCAAACTGCCCCAAATGGGTTTTAAATGCTGTCTTCCATTTGTCCCCCTTGCGAATGCGAACCAAACGATACGCATTACGCAGATCTAATTTAGTAAATACCTGTGTGTGCTGAAGGAGCTTGAACACAGAATTGATCAGTGGCAAAGGGTATTTATCTTTGATGGTGACAGCATTCAACTCGCAGAAGTCAATGCACGGACGCAGAGATCCGTCCTTCTTTCCGACAAAGAAGAACCCTGCCCCAAGAGGAGCTGAAGAAGGCCGAATACGGCCGGCGTTCATAAAGTCCTTAATATAGCTTTCCATCGCCTCCCTCTCCGGTCCAGAAAGGCCATAGATCCGGCTAGATGGCAACCGCGCACCTGGGAGGAGGTCGATAGCACAGTCATAAGAGCGGTGGGGAGCCAAAGAAAGGGCTCTAGACTTGCTAAAGACCTCCCCAAGGTCATGATAGACCTCAGGTATGAGGCTGAGATCCGGCGGCTCCACCAGAAGAGACAGAAAGGGACGGAGAACACTCGGCCAAGCAGAGGCAGGAGGCTAAACAAAAAGGGCTCCAGGAAGAGATGGAATTTTGTGCCCAGTTAATAATAGGATTATACTTCCGGAGCAACGGACACCCCAGAAACACCGGGGAGGACGAACTAGGGAGAATAAGGAACGAAATGGTCTCCGGTGGTTCCCGGACAGAAGGACGGAAATCAGCGCCATACGCTCAATAATAGACGCCACACAATTCCCAGACAGTACCGAAACGTTTAGTGAAGCTGGCAGTTGAGTTGTGGGAATACCAATTTCCTGCACGAGCTACTGAGAGATTAAATTTTGCTCTGCCCCTGAATCAATTAAAGCCGAAGCCCTCCTCTTGACCCCCAGAAACTGAATGAGGGCCGGAATGGAAAAACTACCGGAGGGATGAAAAGAGTTCCCGCCCGTCAGAACCCCCATGGCTACTGATGAGCCACGTCTTTTTGGCTTAAGATGACAATTGAATATTTTGTGCTCTAGTGAGCCGCAACACAGTATATGCAAGCACCGGCCCTCATCCGTCGCAGGCACTCCTCCGGAGTCAGTCAGACTCGGCCGAGCACCATAGCCTCGGAGTAGAAGTCAGTCTCACCTACGCCAGTAGCCGGGCAGAACGTGCGCAAGACGGGCGGGTCAGAGGAGGCCTTCTGCTCCTTTGCGGTAGTGATTATCCAGACTAACAGCTTGATTGATAAGCTCATCCAGAGAGGAGGGAGCAGCATGAATCGCCAGGTCGTTGCGTAGGTTGGTATTGAGACCCTGGAGGAAGGCGCTTCTTAGAGAAACGTCATTCCAACCAGAATCTGCCGCGATACGGGAAACTCCACAGAGTAATCGGCAGCTGACCGATTACCCTGGCGGAGAGACAACACATGGCTCATCAGTGTTTCCTCTGGCTTAAAGACCTTGGCGCGGTGGCAACATATAGCATAAACATTCCGGAATATGTTAATTTTATACTATTTATTTCTTTTAAAAATTTTACACAGTAACGTTGCATATGGAACTTACCATTTGAAGTATTGTACATCCGAGGCTTGAATATTGGGCCAGTTGGAGTCCCACCCAGACATCCTGTGTTTAGACTTTTTAGTGGTGTTATCTTCTCCTTCCTCTGCCTGGACACTTCTCTCTCCTTGGCTCCTCTCTTCTGTCTCATCTTGCCCTCTCAGAGCTGTCTAATTCAGGTTCTCTCTCTGTCTATGGTGGTATACAAACAGGTTAGAAAACCTGCAGGATTTTTTTGTCATGGTTTACATAAATGACAAAAATATGTGTATTTTTTGTATTTTTATTCTAGTGTTTCTTTTTTTCCATTGAGAGAGTAGGGAAGGGAAACAAACATTCATAATAGTAATGTACTTTGCATACCTAAATTATATGATTAGGTGGGTATAGTAACCAGAAATCCTACTCATGTAAAAGCAGTGCTTTGAAATTAATAATTAAAAGTAGACAACCAAAAATTTCTAATTGGTTAAGGGAACAAAAAACACCCACTTAAAAACTTGAGTAATGACTTCAGTCTTGAAGGTTTGAGGTTTTTCTCAAAAATTTATAACAATTTTCTTATAGTTTTCTACTTTTCTCTGTAAATCTAACGTTGAAACCATGTTCCTCAAATCTGTAATTTCCTCTTGTAAAATTGACTTTTCGGGTACATTTGAAACTTTATTATAAATTTGTGGATTATTTTATGACTAATTTTTGTCTGTTTTTTAAAAATAAAATTACTGTTTTTTGGGGGTTTTTTTTGATAAATTTGAAACAGACTGTGGTATTTTTTTTTTTACTTTTTCCTTATAACAATTTACATTTTTGACCATAATTTTGCAGTCAGAACAGAACAATAATTTAACTCTGATTACAAAGAAAAAATATTTAAAAAAAACTGTATTTAATGATTTAACTTAAATGACCAAGGATGCCGTTATTTCTGTAATAATATTTTTATATATTTTTTTAGAATTCTCTTCACCACCCAGACAGCAGGAAAAACCTCCCTTATTCTGAAATCAAATGTTGACACGTTTAGTTTGTCTGAAGGCTGCTGACGGATTAAAGTCATTGACTTTGTGAATTTCGGTCATCTTAACCTGCCAGGTACATAATAGGAAACTGTAGTGGACTTTAAAGACATAATTCACCACAATACATATGTGTTCATGTACAGAATGATCTGTTTAGGCAGTTATAGTTGTGCTCTCAGGCTTTCTCATCAGGCACCTCTCTAGGCAGCCGCTGAAGGACCTCAGTTTAGAGCAAAAAGAGAGCTGGCGTTTTTAGCTGTTTCTTTTTGTCACTGCCGCTGGAGAAAAAAAATGGCACACCTGCTCGTGCGAGAAAAGAGAGAAATTGCCAGTCTCTTCATTCCTGCAATTCCTACAGAACAAAGCTTAATATTGTAGTGGCTGGTGAAATATATCCTCAGCAATTCATCAGTCCTCCTTGCCTTTCCCTTCATATGAAGCCGGCTGCATATGAATTCTAACCACATCTCTTAGCTAAGCGACTCTTCCATTATTGCCCCCGCTTCCAGCGGGTTAAAACCACAATAAACTCCTCCAGTGCTTACATACCTCTTATGATTTTTTCCGTGTTTAAAGTACTTTAATAAACTCATGTTTCTGTCAGACAGTCACGCTTAGCGAGACACTTGTTTGCTGACTGACTGGAAAACGCGTGTGAGCAGGGCACTTCTAAACTCCGCGCGGATGACGGCCACGCGTGTTGTTCATGTGCGCGCTTGCGGAAAGTCATTGCTTCATATATTTTTCTTAATAAATTCATATCACCTTGGAGTGGCGGTAAAACTTCTGGCGCGTCAGGCCGCCACCGAGAAATGTTACTAGAGGAAACCCTGCTTATGATATTTCCCTCACTCTCACAGCGATCGAAAGCCCGAGAAAATTCACCAATAAATCTATCACAAGTAATGCGGACCCTCCTCACTATCTAAAATAGACTGAGCCCAGCTGAGGGCTCAATCACGTAGCAGGAGGGTCATAAAGTGAATTTTAGATGTGTCGTCCGGGTACTCCCCGCCCACCTGTCGCAGATACAGCTGACCTTGACACAAAAACCCCTTACATTTCCCCACCTCCCCCGCATACGGGGCAGGTGAGGGAACAGAGGTGGTTCGGCGGATGGTAGAAGAAATTGGAGCGGCAGGTGGAGGAAGAGGCCCTGAACGAGACATGTGACTCAGGTGCTCGGTGACCGTGCTCAACTGCTGCGTGATGGTCTGCAGCTGTTCAGTCTGCACGGCCACCTGCCTCTCGGTAGCATCGAGGCAGAAAAGGGTGGGGTGTTCCGCTGCTGTAGCACCTGCTGGGCCTAATTCATGGCTGGCTTGTTCTGTCATGATTTACTAATCAAAATCAGCCCACATGCAAGATGCCACACCAGAGAACACACACAACACCGACGGACAAAGTTTGACACAATTTTATTGAAAAGAAAACAGCAAACATAGCAGAAAAACACCTCACTTGCCAGCGAAGCACCCAGCCTAGAGCGAGGAGGGAGATAGGTAATAATAATTCTTAGGAATTCTTACGAGTGAGAGCAGCGAGCCCGACGAGGAACCCAGGAAGGCCAGGATGAGTGGGAACAGATGCTGCTGACAAAACAGGCTGGTGAAAGTCTGACTGGGTGGAGTAGATGATCAGGAATGGAGCTGATGATGATGAAGGAGCAGGTGAGCACACAATGAATCCCCGGGGACACACCTCAGAGATCACAGCAACCTGGAAATAAGAGAGAGAAAGACGGTAACTTCTCTGGGTTCCAATACACTGAATATTTCACTTACTTAAATTTTCGTTTGGCAGTATACCCAACGAGCCAGCGCTAGAGCGTTCACAGACTGGGCCTTTTAAGTGCTGGCAGCGAGGAGACAGCAGGTGCGTCCACTCACGCAGGTGTCTTGATTACCTGCGGAGCCGGGGACCCACCCACAGGACGGGAGGGGGAGTGCGCTCACCCAAACATAACAGTCTGTTATTGTCATGAGCCGAGTGCTGGAGATTCCACCAGACTCGGTTTAATGGCTTTTTCTGCTCATTTACTCATTTGTTGTGTTTTATGCTCTTTGGGGTTTATGTATTCTTGTTCTGCTTGCCGTTTTTCCTGTTTGTGTTAGTGTTATATTTCTATTTTGCATTTATTTCTATTTATTTGGTATGTTATTTTATTCTTTATATCTTTAGTATTATCCTCTGACTGTTGACAGATGTCAGGGGTGTGAAGCTTCGTGGGGCGTGAAGCTTCGTGTGTCAGCTGTCAGTTTTTGGTTCGCCTCCCTCTCACTGCCACAGCTGATCCCAATTATGTATCCTCATTTTCTCCTGCCCGTTCAGGTACCCACACCTGTTGTTAATTATGTTTATGGGTTCTGATCCCTACTTAAGGGGCTGCGCATGTTTGCCTAGCGCAGTACCCTACTTGCAGCTTTTCTCCACGAGCCGTAAGTGTTTGCATTTTATTTTTCCCTAGTGTCTGTGTTCCAAGCTTATTCTTAAGGTTTAGCTGGCAATCCCCCTCGCCTTAGCAGTTTGCTATTTTGCTGGCCTGCATTTTCCCAGTGCTGTCTCCAGGTTAGCCAGCGATTCCCCTCACCTTAGCAGTTTGCTATTTTGGTTGCCTGCATTTTCCCAGTGCTGTCTCCAGGTTTAGCCGGCAAGTCCCCTCACCTTAGCAGTTGCTATTTTTGCTTGCCTGCATTTTCTTCTTTCACTTGTGTTGTAACTCTGTGTTCTCCCCAATAAATCTGCAAACTCACAGCCTACGCGTGGAGCCTTTTTCTTGCCCTGAAAGGCAATTCATGACAGTCATGTGGTGCCCATTACCAACTGTTGTGGTTCTGTATCCTGCCTTGGTCATCTGTATAAGTCTCGTATGTGTGTGTGTTCCCTATACTCCCTTTTCTATCTTTCTCAGTCCCTCGTGTCTTCCATAGTCATAGCCATTTCTCCTCACGTGTTGCTGATTTATCCTTGATTATTATCCCCAGCTGTCTCGTGTTTCCCCTGATCATCTGTTCTCTATATATGTCCTCGTCTGAGTTCATTTAGTGTGGCGTCATTTCATGGATTTCCCTCCAACTTCTGTTCCAGTGTTTCAGCCCCCGTGCTGGTTTAATTTTGTGTTATTTGGGAAGTAAACCCACTCAAACTGTAGTCCTGCCTGTGTTAGTCCATAGCTTTCCGTGGAGCATAGGCCATCGATGACCCCCTCGCCATCGCACTTGGTTCTGGGCTGCTCTCTCTACTCCCCTCTAGTTGGTTCCCTGCTGTTTCAACTCCGCCTCAGTGTCTCGTCTCCAGCTGTTTCAAGGCCGGCCTGTCTTTCTCTTCCCCTGCGGGTTCCAGGTCAGGAGTTGGCATGTGATGCTGAATGCTGATTTCCTGAGGATGTGTCCAATCCAGTCCCACTTCCTCCGCAGAATCTATTCTGCCACTAGTTTCTGTCCCGCTCGCTCCCACAGGTCTTCATTCCTGATCTTCTCCAGCCACCTGATGTTAAAGATGCACCTCAGGCATGTGTTAAAGAAAGTCTGGCTCTTTTGCTGCATCATCTTTGTCATCCTCCAGGTCTCACGTCCGTAAAGTAGAACAGACTTGACGTTAGAGTTGAAGCTGCAAAGTTTTGTTCTTGTGCAGATCTCTTTTGATGCAGATATTCTTCAGTACGACAAAAACTGCTCTTGCCTTGCCAGTCCTGGCTGTGATGTCTCGGTCTGTGCCCCCCTGTTGATCCACCACACTTCCTAGGTAGACAAAGGACTCCACCTCTCTGATGGGCTCTCCTCCAACTGTGACTGGTGTGTTGGCAGTGGTGTTAATCTTCACCTGCCTGTGTTACAATCTGTCATTTCTGCCGGTCAGAGGTTGCCCATGATAGTGGAACAGATAGACATCACCATAACGTAATCCCTCTTTGGTCTTTGAGAAGCAGAGGATTAAAAAAATGAGAGCCAATAGGGAGATGGGTTGCAAAGTGGTTTACAGATGAGAAGCCATGAAGAGACTAAAGTAGATTAAACACTGTCATCAATAGGAGATTTGATAATTGGTTGTTAGAATTTCTGTTCTTATATTACTTGATCTCAGAGCAACCTTTAATACTATCAATCACAACATTTTAATGGTCATTAATTGCACTTTTTCCACATTTTAATAGCTCACACATCTTAATGAAATGCTTGACATATTTTGTTCACATTTTCTGTAATCTTTTTAATTACTGAAGCAAATTTGTTTTTTTGTCGTTTTATAAACGTTTTGATTTAAGGCCTGTCACTTTAAGAGCCACCTTTCACCATTTCAACTCTGCCATCCCTCTTACGTCAGTTAGCCATTATAGCTGACTAGCTTCTAGCCTTCCAGCTCCGTTGAGCAGCACTCTGGTTCCCTGATCCACAGTCAATGGTGTATCTCACGTCAGTAATGGCTATTAGGGTGACTAAGATATGAAGAAAATAACAATATAAGCAGCACTTACAGCGAGTGTCCTGATATCAGTGTTAGCTCGTGGGCAAATAGGCTACCTGTAGCCACCACTTCGATCTACATGACGGACAGCTAGGCAGGCCAATAATAGAGCAGTGGGTGGGTCTCAAGGACAGCAGTGGGTTGGCTTTTTCAAAACCTGATGTATACAATTTACCCGGAAGAGTCAAAAGACGTTTTAGGGAGTTTCTCTGAGAGAAAAATAAGATAAAGGCAGTGTGCGTTTTTCAGATAGTTGACCTTTTGGAGAATTTTTGGCTAATTACATGACCAACTGACACATTTGAGACAGTTAAAACCTACAAAAACATGATTTTTCAATCAATGACTCCTTTAATTAACAGGCTAAAGCTTCTGGCAGGCATCTCTGGCTCTGTATTAGACAGCATAGTCTTCATAGCATTCTTTCTCTGTAAGGGTGGGTGAGTTTTATTGTTAAAACACCCTCTCTGATGTGTAGGGTTCCGCAAGGTTCAGTCCCTTTTATGGTATTCATTTAGCTCATATTATTCAATCTTACCGCTGCCAATGGTGCACATACAGTGGGGTAAAAAATTATTTAGTCAGCCACCAATTGTGCAAGTTCTCCCACTTAAAAGATGAGAGGTCTCCAATTTTCATCATAGGTATACCTCAACTATGAGAGACAAAATAAAAAAAATCCAGAAAATCACATTGAAGGATTTTTAATGAATTAATTGGTAAATTCCTCGGTAAAATAAGTATTTGGTCAATAACAAAAGTTCATCTCAATACTTTGTTATATACCCTTTGTTGGCAATGACAGAGGTCAAACGTTTTCTGTAGGTTTTCACAATGTTTTCACACACTGTTGCTGGTATTTTGGCCCATTCCTCCATGCAGATCTCCTCTAGAGCAGTGATGTTTTGGGGCTGTCGCTGGGCAACACGGACTTTCAACTCCCTCCAAAGATTTTCTGTTGGGTTGAGATCTGGAGACTTGCTAGGCCACTCCAGGACCTTGAAATACTTCTTACGAAGCCACTCCTTCATTGCCCGGGCGGTGTTCGTTGCCCGGCTGAAAGACCCAGCCACGTTTCATCTTCAATGCCCTTGCTGATGGAAGGAGGTTTTCACTCAAAATCTCACGATACATGGCCCCATTCATTCTTTCCTTTACACGGATCAGTCGTCCTGGTCCCTTTGCAGAAAAACAGCCCCAAAGTATGATGTTTCCACCCCCATGCTTCACAGTAGGTATGGTGTTCTTTCTCCTCCAAACACGACAAGTTGAGTTATTACCAAAATGTTCTATTTTGGTTTCATCTGACCAAATGACATTCTCCCAGTCCTCTTCTGGATCATCCAAATGCTCTCTAGCAAACGTCAGACGGGCCTGGACATGTACTGGCTTAAGCAGGGGGACACGTCTGGCACTGCAAGATTTGAGTCCCTGGCGGCGTAGTGTGTTTCTGATGTAGCCTTTGTTACTTTGGTCCCAGCTCTCTGCAGGTCATTCGCTAGGTCCCCCCATGTGGTTCTGGGATTTTTGCTCACCGTTCTCGTGATCATTTTGACCCCACGGGGTGAGATCTTGCATGGATCCCCAGATCGAGGGAGATTATCAGTGGTCTTGTATGTCTTCCATTTTCTAATAATTGCTCCCACAGTTGATTTCTTCACACCAAGCTGCTTACCTATTGCAGATTCAGTCTTCCCAGCCTGGTGCAGGCCTACAATTTTGTTTCTGGTGTCCTTTGACAGCTCTTTGGTCTTGGCCATAGTGGAGTTTGGAGTCTGACTGTTTGAGGTTGTGGACAGGTGTCTTTTATACTGATAACAAGTTCAAACAGGTGCCATTAATACAGGTAACGAGTGGAGGACAGAGGAGCCTCTTAAAGAAGAAGTTACAGGTCTGTGAGAGCCAGAAATCTTGCTTGTTTGTAGGTGACCAAATACTTATTTTACTGAGGAATTTGCCAATTAATTCATTAAAAATCCTTCAATGTGATTTTCTGGATTTTTTTTTCTCATTTTGTCTCTCATAGTTGAGGTATACCTATGATGAAAATTGGAGACCTCATCTTTTACGTGAGAGAACTTGCACAATTGGTGGCTGACTAAATACTTTTTTGCCCCACTGTACCTTGTCGGGGTGCAGCGGCTTGTGTGCCTCAGCAACCCCCGGAGCTATGTTGACGGGAGCTAGTGCTCCCAGAAGGTTCAACCATGTCGCACAGGTCCGCGTGGGGTAGAGGCCAGACTAAAGAGTGCACCCTGGTCCTCCAGGTTGGGGGTTGTGCAGCATGTAACAAATCACTCACGGAAAACCCAAGTTTGTTACAGCAACAAATGTCCCAACGGCGAAACAGGCGGAAGAGGAGAGTGAACTCCCAACGGCTGTGAAGGCGGAGGAGGACAGACAGTTGCACAGGAAGAAGGGTCTCGGAAAGCCTTGGCAGGCAGCCTTTCTACAGGGTGGACCAAGCTCTCGACAGCTCAGCCATGGAAGGCAGTTGGTCTAGGGGAGGGACCCCCGACAAACATCCACGGCTGAAGACGGAGATGCACGACCCCTGCGGTGCTACAAACCTCTGCATCACGCATATTTGCTTTAGCGATCGACAAAGAAGATTCAATCTTTGAATGACATTTTTTAAAATAATTTTTATGGGGATGACCTCCATATACAATATATACACTATTCACAAAATGTTAGGGATATTCGGCTTTCGGGTGAAATTTCAGGATACACCTAAAATACACTATAACATCACAGATGAACTTAATTTGACCTTCTCTAACCTTTTGAATGCACATTTCCAACTGTTCAATGTTTCAGTACATTTTGCGTAACTTGCTGTTCTCTAAGGCTGCATTCAGACCAGGATAGTCCGGGGGTCTCGGATCGACTGGGCGGGAAAAGCTGAGAATTTTCACACCTTCGTTTGGTTTGGTTTGCATTCACACACTGCAGCGGCCCAAACTGCCTGGACAACGTCACACAGTTACAACAACTGCTTGTTTGGGGCACTGTAGCCAAAACCACCACTGACTAGGAAGAAAAAATCTTGGCGAAGAAACAAAATCAGGCCCATCGATTGGCCAGGACTGAAAACGGAAATCCGTTCCCTTTAGCCAGGTTGTTTGTCCGCCACAAACAAGACATTTTTTAACTTTTCTCCTCAGCTTTCTCCCGTAAAAGGATTTCTTGGATTTGCACAGTTGTCCTTCTTGTTATTTTCTACCCAAAATGTACTATGGTAAATGCCACTTCCTCTTCTCAGACTACATGTTGCTATGGTTACATAAACGCCGAGGGGCAATTCTGCCCTTTGGTCCAATGGATACTCTGTTTGGATTCAAACTGCAAGGGGAGTGCACCAGAATTCGTTTGAAAGAGAACCAAGACCCCCGTTTTCAGGGGGTCCAGACTTGGCTTGTTTGATGCGCACCAACAGGATGTTCTTAGAGGGAAGTGGCCACTGAGCTTAGAGTGTCACAGAATGTCACCAGCAGGTTGCAAAAGAGCGACTGGAAGAGTCACAGAAAGGCATAGAAGCGGACATCCTTTGACCACATCCCACGCTGATGATTGCTTCGTTGTGAACAGTGCCCTGTGGCACCAGATGATAAATGCCACTCAACTCCGGGCACATTTAAGGGAGGTGAGAGGCACGCAATGACACGTCAGATCATTTGAAACCATTTACATTAGCGTGTTCTGCGTGCTAGATGACCTGCAAGGGTACTTGACCCCACCACCAGACACAGGCATCATCATCTTGCATGGGCCAGGGAGCATTTACGCTGGACAAGGGACCAGTGGGCCTCAGTGCTGTTCTCTGATGAAAGTCGATTCATGCTGAGCAGAAATGATGCCCGCCAACGATGTTAGAGACGTCAAGTAGAGAGCTATGCATCAGCCACTGTTGTCACCAGATGAGCTTTTGGTGGTGGTGGTGTTTCAGTCTGGGCAGGTGTGTCTAGTCCATACAGAACTGCCCTACACCTTGTGAATGGTACAGTGACAAGCCGATACTACTTGAATAATGTCATTAATCCAGTCATTGTGCCCCTGCATGAACAACACAGGGCTAATTTCATCTTCATGGATGACAATGCTCCAGTTCATTGAGGTTGCATCATTAGGGAATGGCTGCTGGACGCTGGGGTACCTCAAATGGAGTGGCCTGCACTTTCTCCAGACCTGAATCCCATAGAACCTATGGGATCAGCTGAGTCACCGTGTAGAGGCTCGTAACCCTGCACCCCACAACCTCAATGACCTGAGGGCCACCCTTCAAGAAGAGTGGAATGCCATGCCTCAGCAGACAGTAAGTCGACTTGTGAATAGCATGAGACGTCGTTGTCAAGCTGTAATAGATGGTCAAGGGCACGTTGTTTGAGATGAGGAAATCACCATTGCATGCTTCTACTTAAATGCCCTACTTTCATGATATTACGTATATCACTGTAGTGTGAACTTTTTACATTTTCCATAAATTTCTTGCAAAAGCCAAATACCCCTAACTTTTTGTGTCTTTTAAACCTCACCAGCTTAACATGCTCTCCACCCTGGTTAGCTGTCTAACCCAAATCAGCAACAACCTGATCTTAAATTCCAACAAAACTGAGACCATGATTGTAGCTCCTTTTGATCTACATCCAATAATCAGTCAAACACTTTCTTCTTTTTGCTCATCTCTTAAGACCAGTGTTAGAAATTTGGGTGCTTTTTTTGAATCCTCCCTTGATTTTAGTTCCGATGTAAATTCAATGTCTCGTTCATGCTTCTTTCATTTAACTTGTTTGGTTTTTTAAATTATTTTTATTGTGTCTCTAGCCAGTTCTTTTTATTCTATTTCATTCAGTCCCTCCAGGATTTCACAATGTTGCGATCCGGTCAATTCATGCAAAATCAGCCAATCAGCGAGACTATTGCGCGCGACCTTGCAACTTTGTCCTATCACCGCAACTTTCCCGCAATTTTGGCCAATCCTCGTCAACTTCCACCAATTTCAAATTTGTCCCTGAGTGGCACTCAAATGCTTAGTCTAACCAATCAAATGTGTCAGTGCACCGCATTCATTTCTGTGTTACACTGATGGAACACATCAGCAAAACAGAGTGTGTGTTTTAAAAAAACACTCCCCCGCTAGGTTTCCAACACCGTCCCTTCCTCCGTCTCCCCCAGCCTGCTGGTGGACGTCTCACCATGTCTCTGTCCTGTCCGCGTGAACAAAGTGCTGGGTTTGTGTTGAAAAACGTTCACCTGTCTCAAAAGCAACCCGTCGTGGTACTGCGTGTGAGGCGAGATGCCATAAAACTATTAACACTACAGCCAGTGTTTGAACATTTTATACATCTTTAGAGGTAAAATTATTACTACATCTTGTCAATGAACTTTAAAACTGTGAATCTCCAGTCTGGAAATGGACCCCCCCCCCCCCCCATGAAAGATGAGTGTCTGATGAGACAACTGTGTGTGTCAAGACATGCAGCAGATAGACAGGTAGGAGTTAGACATGGAAAGACAGAGAATATTGTCTGTAATTTTTTCAGAATTTAAGTATCCCGGCATGATTTTAGACTCCTCATTAACCTTTAAAAAAAACATTAAAAAAATCTCAAACATAATCAAATTCAATCTAAGAAATTTTAAACAAATTAGACCATCACTGACAGTTAATGCGGCCAAAATGTTTCTGCATGCAATGATCTTCTCACACATTGATTCCTGTTTTACCAACTGGTCACTCACTGGTGTAACCACAATCAAACCCATTGAATCTTTATACAAAAAAGCCATAAAAATCCTTGACAAGAAAGATCCCACATATCATTGCTGTAACATTTACAAAAAATACAGTCTTCTGTCTTTTGAAAATTATAAAACTCTTAGATTTGCCTGTTCAATTTATAAAATATTAAATGGCTATGCATGCTCCCCCCACTATCAGTGAGGGGCACCAAGATCTGGAATAACATATCACATGCAATCAGAGAACGTATCATATTAAACACTTCTAAGACGCATTGTAAAAACTGGCTTTTAAACAACCAAAACTGTGCCCATATCTAGTGTTCGCTCTGCAGCATATGCATATATACATATGCGCCTGTGCATCACACACATATGCCCCGCCTCTTGTTTTTTGCTGTCTCTTGTTGCTGTGAGGTGCTTGGGTGCATGTGTGTGTACACATATGCAGCACTTCACTGGTGTGACATTTGAATGTTTTGTTTTGTAACACCTTAAGTCTTGCACTTTAGCATATCCACTTTGTACAGTTTCATTGCAGTTGTTCTGCTCGTGTATGATTGTTTGTGTGTTTTTGTGATCCGCCAGGGGGCTACAGATGTAAATTTGCAGTACAGCTAAATTTGGCATACTTACATTTGTATTAATGCTCATTAGTATGTAATGTCCCTTTCAAATAAACATTTAAACTAAACAGAAATACACAGGACTTCCGGTTATGGCGGCCACGTAGGAAGACGCGTTTCACACTGCTCTGCTCGTAAAAATAAAAATTTTACTAAAACTCTCTTAATTGGAACAAAAACCTATCCCAGCGTTTTGGCGCGGATATGGTAAAGACCAAGGTTGGAAAATTAGGTGGAGGAAAAGGTAATTCGACAAAACAACCCAAGCTAACAGATTTTCACGCTCGAGGCGAAACAGAGAAAACTCCAGAGGCAATGGCGGAGGAGGGAGCCAGTGGCGGAGCGGGAACTGCTGAAGACGTGTTTCACACTGCTCTGCTCGTAAAAATAAAAATTTTACTAAAACTCTCTTAATTGGAACAAAAACCTATCCCAGCGTTTTGGCGTGAATATGGTAAAGACCAAGGTTGGAAAATTAGGTGGAGGAAAAGGTAATTCGACAAAACAACCCAAGCTAACAGACTTTCACGCTCGAGGCGAAACAGAGAAAACTCCAGAGGCAATGGCGGAGGAGGGAGCCAGCGGTGGAGTGGGAACTGCTGAAGAGGGGACAAACGTAGTGCTCACTGCCATCAACTCCATGAGAACAGAGTTTTCGTCTAAATTTGATGGGATTATAGCAGCGATAGAAGGTATGAGAAAGGAAGTAAACGACTGCATGGAGCGAGTGTTGCAGGCGGAGCTCCGAATTTCAAGTGCTGAAGATGATGTCACCAGCCTACAATCTAAACTGCAAACACTGGAATTAAAATGCAAAAGTCTGGAAGATAACGTCCTTGACTTGGAATCCCGCTCGCGACGGAATAATTTGAGGCTGGTGGGCCTCCCGGAGGGAGCGGAGGGACGGGACCCATGTTCCTTTTTGGAAAAGTGGATTCCAGAAGTGCTGAATAACGCGGATCTGCAGTCATCGGTCGTTTTAGAGAGAGCTCACCGAATCGGCCCACCGAGAGATAATAAGACACCACCGAGGACGCTGATTATGAAGTTCCTCAACTACAGAGACAAGATGACAGCCACCAATGCGGCGCGAGCTAAAGGGGAAATTAAATACCAGGTCCAACAGGTGCGGTTCTACCCAGATTTGGCCACAGGAATACAACAATTAAGGAAACAGTTTGACCCGGCCCGCAAAGAGCTGCGCAACCTAGGGATTTGTCACGGAGTAATTCATCCGGCAAGACTGCTGGTCACATATAAGGGGAGAACCCACACCTTCAAGACCCCTCAAGAGGCGCAGGAGCTCATCAAGCAGATCCAAAAAGAAACTGGTGGGAGCTAAGCATGAACATGACAAAGGTAGAACATTTAAGCATATGTACAGACATCTGATTGATCTGAAACATATAACATGTCTACAAAATACAGACTGTATTTAAAAAAAAAAAAAAGCTATGATGTACAAAGTTGCTATAAAACTTTGAAGTTATGTTGAAAAAACTACAGAAGACAGTTAATGTCATAAGAATAGTAGTAGAGTCAGGGTGATTGAAAGGAGAAAGAGAGAGTGGTTTGACTGATCCTCGCAGGTGTGGAACAGTCACTAGCTACAACGGGAGACAGAATATTTTGGGGGGATTACCACAAATGTGGGGAAAGGGAATTTGGTTTTGTTTAGTTTGTAGGATGAATGTTATATCATCCATGTTTTTGCTTCTCTGTAAGAGTATGTTCATATTGCAAGGTAATCTCAAACTCCTTATTGGTCATAGATCAAAGCGTTAATCTTAATTTAACTTTATGGAATTGCAGAGGTCTACAAAATCTTAAAAAACTTAAACAAGTTATGAATAAAATAAAAGACATAGATTCAAAAATTGTATTTTTACAGGAAACTCATCTATTAGAGAAGGATGTAAAAAGAATTAGGAGAAGATGGCAAGGTAATGTGTGCACCTCATCATTTTCATTTCAAGCTAGGGGAGTTATGATTCTCATACATAAAACAGTCCTATTTCAAATGAAAAATGTAATTAGAGACAAATTTGGAAGATATCTAATCATGCAAGGATCTTTGTTATTAGAAAATATAAATCTGGTGAACTTATACGGCCCCATTATTGATGATCAAAACTTCTTTGTTAATTTATTCCTCACTTTATCATCACTTACAGGGCAACATATAATAGCAGGGGATTTTAATTGTACATTGAATCCCAGTATAGATAGATCAACAGGACTGGACTGTACGCACAATGGATGTAGGATGACCATTAATCATTTTATGAAAGAATTGAGATTGCTAGATATATGGAGAGAAATGAAACCACAAGTCAAAGCCTATTCTTGTTATTCTAATACCTATAAGACATTCTCACGTATTGACTACTTTTTGATTTCTACAGAATTAAGGTCCAAGATTCAAAACTGTTTCTATTAGGGATGGGCATAATTTACCAATTAACCGATAATTGATCATTAAGAATTTCACCGAGGAAGTTCATTTTCGTCGACAAACCGTTTTTTTTTTTTAAACAATCCGACGTTATTAGGCCTAGTGCACGGCCGTCCTCAAACAATGCAATGGCAAAATTTGGGCACCAGGGGGCAACATTACACCATCGCCGTACCCTGGCGTGCCTCAGTTGATACATGCGGGCTTCCGTAGGGCAATCGCCAAATCATGAAGCGGTTACGGCGAAGTGTTGCGTGGGACCATTTCAATTTAAAAAATGACCAGGTGTACTGCAATCACTGCAATGCAGCATACAAATATACCTCATCGACAGGGTCCATGGAACACCCTTATTACGCGAAGAAACCGCCAACAGTGGTTGCGCGCTGAGTAATGGCGGTCGTGAAGATTCTTTTTTTTTTCCAGAAACTTTATTGAGAAGGTCATGAAGATTCGGTGTACACACGTCGAGGGAAGCTGCAGGAGGCGGCGTAGTGGCTCGACAGGAAGACTATTTCGCACAAAATGGCACAAGAGAACAGCAAAAAGTTCTGCGCGGCTAGACTAAGTAACACGAGCGATAGAGCAATGAATGCGGTCTTCGTTTGTTGGGTGGCCGCTCGGCAGGGACAGAAGCTGGGTAAAACGTCTCGGCCAATCAGCTTGCGGGGTGAAACGTCTCGGCCAATCAGCTTGCGAGATTCCCGAGCCGAGCCAACACGAGAACAGAGAGAGGGCTCTCCGTGCTGATTCCTGATGTTCTAATGTAGTCTACCTGCCTTGTTACGTACCTAAAAATGTTAATGATTAACCGATTATTAATCATTAATTCTCCCGACGATCGGTGAAGAAAATTTCACCGAATGCCCATCCCTAGTTTCTATGATAACATTGTGATCTCTGATCATGCACCCTGCTGTCTAGTATATGTAGATAAGAAATTAACAAAGGACCCAGTCAGGTGGCATTTTCAACATAAATGGCTTCAGGATGAGGAATTTGTTAAGTACATGTTAAGTAAATTCCAGGAAATCCTGGAATTTCCCTGTTGTGGGACTAATAAAGGCTTATCTTACATAGAAAAACAGATAGATGAGTTCTTTGATATCAATACTACACAAACAACAGCATGTATAAAGTGGGAGGCTTTCAAAGCTTTTATTAGGGGGCATATTATTAGTTATACAGGTTCAAAATCTAAGAAGACCCAAGAGAAGAGAGTCCAATTGGAACGTAAAATAAAAATTCTTCAAGAAAAGGTGTATGCAGGAAGTAACCCACAGTTAGAGAACGTATTACTGATTCTGAGAGCTGAATATGACAAAAAATCAGCGAATAGAGCTGCCTTGAGTCTTCTAAGATTGAAGCAAACTTTTTATGAACAAGGTGAAAAATTAGGAAAATTATTGGCATGGCAGATTAAACAATTTGAATCTAAAACACCAATTACCATTACTATTATAAGTAACGGACAGGTAGTTATAGATCCTTTAGAAATTAATAGTGCCTTTAGAGATTATTATGAAAAACTATATGACACAAAAAATGAAACTGACTTAACAAAACTAAATGGGTTTTTGGGTGGATTATCTATACCATGTATTCCAAATGAAAACAGGGAGATACTGGAGTCTAAAATTAGTCAAGAATAAGTTGGGCAAGCTATTGATAATATGAAATCAGGAAAAAGAGCAGGACCAGATGGTCTTCCAGTTGACCGCTATAAAAAATTTAAGAATAAATTAATAAAACCACTGTTGGAAATGGTTTTAGAAGCATTTCAGAATGATAATTTACCACCATACATGAATAATGCCTTAATTATACTGTTGCCAAAGCCAGGTAAACCCCCTAATAAATGTGAAAACATGAGACTAATAAGCCTATTAAATGCTGATCTTAAAATAATCTGTAAAATTTTAGCAAAACGACTACAAGAAATATTACCAAATATTATTAACCGAGATCAGAATGGCTTTATAATGGGAAGACAAGGCTTCCATAATGTAAGAAGACTATTTAATATTATTTATTCCAATAAAGAAGCACCGGATACAGCTCTCCTATCATTGGACGCCGAAAAGGCATTTGATAGGGTCGAATGGCCCTATCTTTTTGAAGTCCTACAAAGGTTTGGACTTGGAAATAATTTCATAAAATGGGTCCAGATAATATACAATAATGCTACAGCAGAAATCCTAACAAATAGCAATATCTCAAAATCAATAAAAATCAATAGAGGATGTCGACAAGGCTGTCCACTTTCACCTTTATTGTTTACTATGGCAATTGAACCTTTAGCGGTGGCAGTACGTTTACATCCACAAATATATGGAATTAAAGTAGGACCAACAGAACATAAAATCTCCCTGTATGCCGATCACATAATTTTGTTTATGTCGAATTTTAAAAAATCAATTCTGACCTTGTTAAATTTAATAAAGAACTTTGGGGATATATCAGGATATAAAATAAACAAAACAAAACCTTCAATATTAATGCTAAATGAGACCCAGAGAAATCATCCAGCTCCTGAGGTAAACCAATTCAATGTTGTAAATCAGTTTAAATATTTAGGAATTCAAATTTTGCCTAAGCTAGAATCAGTCGCCAATGCCAACTATGAAGCCTTAATAACAGATATTAATGAGTTACTTCAGAGATGGATGTCACTACCAATGTCGATGATCGGGAGAATTAATATACTTAAAAGTAATATCTTACCAAAAATACTTTATTTATTTCAAAACATTACTTTACCACCACCTTCAGATCTATTCTCAAGAATTAAAAAAAAGTTAGTGGAATTTATATGGAACAATAGGAAGGTTAGATTACGTTTGTCCTTACTATATTTACCATTTGATCGTGGAGGTCTGAAATATCCAAACTTTATGTTGTATTACTGGTCAGCACAACTGAGGTCTATGACATATTATTTTTCATCAAAGGATCTTCCTCACTGGACTGAAATGGAATCATACAATTTACCTTTACCTCTTCCCTTATTCATATACTCAGACTCGGCTAAAAAATTACAGAAGCAAGTTAAAAATCCAATTGTAAAGCACATGATCAAAATATGGTGTGAAACCAAAAAAATATTTAAAAGAACCACACTCACTGTCACAATTTAGCCCAATATGGGGTAATCAATATTTTACACCAGGGAGAGCGGATACTGTATTTAAAATATGGAATTTAAAAGGGATTCAAAAGATTCAAGACTTATATTTGTCACACTCAGATAACATAATGTCTTTTGAAGAACTGAGGATTAAATTCAATCTTAGTAGAACAAACTTTTTTAAATAACTTCACCTTAGAAATTTTATTCGATCAAATCAAAATAATGCTCTCATCCGACCTACTTATTCATCTTTGGAAAAAATTGTGAGGAAAGATAGTAAGAGAAAGGGTATCATTTCAGAGTTTTATAACTCATTGACACTATTCTCAAGTGAAAACTCACAGAAAAGACTGAATTACTGGAAAGAAGACCTGTAAATTGAAATTTCAGAGGAACAATGGGAAATGGCTTGTGCAGGAGCTCAAGCCAAATCAATAAATGTACGTCTTAAACTGATACATTTTAAATGGTTAATGTAGATGTATGTTACACCAGTGGAATTAAGTAGATATAACAAAAACATACCAGATACATTCACAAAATGTATGGAAAGTAAAGGAACTCTATTTCACTGTTTATGGGAATGTAGAAAAATCAGAATGTTTTGGGAAGAGGTGAGGGTAACAATTGAAAAAATAATTTCAAAACAATTCACATTGAACCCTAAACTGTTTTTGTTGGGTCTGTATCCAGAGAAACATAACTTTAATAAGAGTGAAAGAGTATTCATAGACCTTGGTTTTGCTTAATGCCAAAAAATGTATTGCACTACTGTGGAAAAAGACTCATAGACCAGATGCGACTCAGTGGTTAAGACAGATGTTAACAAACCTTCCACTAGAAAGAATAACATATATACTGAAATCAAAGGAAAATGTGTTTGAGAAAACAGTGGGGAAAAAAAGTATTTAGTCAGCCACCAATTGTGCAAGTTCTCCCATTTAAAAGATGAGAGAGGTCTCCAATTTTCATCATAGGTATACCTCAACTATGAGAGACAAAATGAGAAGAAAAAAAAATCCAGAAAATCACATTGTCTGATTTTTAATGAATTAATTGGTAAATTCCTCGGTAAAATAAGTATTTGGTCACCTACAAACAAGCAAGATTTCTGGCTCTCACAGACCTGTAACTTCTTCTTTAAGAGGCTCCTCTGTCCTCCACTCGTTACCTGTATTAATGGCACTTATTTGAACTCTTTATCAGTATAAAAGACACCTGTCCACAACCTCAAACAGTCAGACTCCAAACTCCACTATAGCCAAGGCCAAAGAGTTGTCAAAGGACACCAGAAACAAAATTGTAGACCTGCACCAGGCTGGGAAGACTGAATCTGCAATAGGTAAGCAGCTTGGTGTGAAGAAATCAACTGTGGGAGCAATTATTAGAAAATGGAAGACATACAAGACCACTGATAATTTCCCTCCATCTGGGGCGCCACGCAAGATCTCACCCCGTGGGGTCAAAATGATCACGAGAACGGTGAGCAAAAATCCCAGAACCACATGGGGGGACCTAGTGAATGACCTGCAGAGAGCTGGGACCAAAGTAACAAAGGCTACCATCAGTAACACACTACGCCGCCAGGGACTCAAATCCTGCAGTGCCTGACGTGTCCCCCTGCTTAAGCCAGTACATGTCCAGGCCCGTCTGAAGTTTGCTAGAGAGCATTTGGATGATCCAGAAGAGGATTGGGAGAATGTCATATGGTCAGATGAAACCAAAATAGAACTTTATTGTATAAACTCAACTTGTCGTGTTTTGAGGAGAAAGAACACCATACCTACTGTGAAGCATGGGGGTGGAAACATCATGTTTCAGGGCTGTTTTTCTGCAAAGGGACCAGGACGACTGATCCGTTTAAAGGAAAGAATGAATGGGGCCATGTATCGTGAGATTTTGAGTGAAAACCTCCTTCCATCAGCAAGGGCATTGAAGATGAAACGTGGCTGGGTCTTTCAGCATGACAATGATCCCAAACACACCGCCCGGGCAACGAAGGAGTGGCTTTGTAAGAAGCATTTCAAGGTCCTGGAGTGGCCTAAGCCAGTCTCCAGATCTCAACCCCACAGAAAATCTTTGGAGGGAGTTGAAAGTCCATGTTGCCCAGTGACAGCCCCAAAACATCACTGCTCTAGAGGAGATCTGCATGGAGGAATGGGCCAAAATACCAGCAACAGTGTGTGAAAACCTTGTGAAGACTTACAGAAAACGTTTGACCTCTGTCATTGCCAACAAAGGGTATATAACAAAGTATTGAGATGAACTTTTGTTATTGACCAAATACTTATTTTACCGAGGAATTTACCAATTAATTCATTAAAAATCCTTCAATGTGATTTTCTGGATTTTTTTTTTTCTCATTTTGTCTCTCATACTTGAGGTATACCTATGATGAAAATTGGAGACCTCTCTCATCTTTTAAGTGGGAGAACTTGCACAATTGGTGGCTGACTAAATAGTTTTTTGCCCCACTGTATATGGAGACCTTTCATTGATTATGTAAAGAATTTAAACATAACGTCTGAAGAAGAAGGTGAATGATATGTGTGGACATTGCAAATTCCAAGCTGGTGAATGTATATTATGTATTCTTATGTAATAGATTACCTAGACCACATGTGTCAAAGTCAAGACCTGGCCCGCGAATAAATTATCTATAGCCCCCAGAATGATATTTGATTAGTATTAGTACCGGCCTGCAGGCCGCAGCCGCCTGCTGGCGTTTTGAATGCATCAATACTTCATTTCCCACAATGCAACAATAGCCCACAAACTCACTGCAGCGCTGCAAGCGGGCCTCGGCTTCATTATTCATCAGAATTCAGAGCAGATGTCAACTTTTAGCAACCCCCTCACAAAAAATGGCTAAACGGAAGGTGGATGGTGAGAACAGGGGGTTTCAAGCCAGGTGGGAGGCAGAGTACATGTTCACGGAGGTAAAAGGCAAACCTGTGTGTCTTCTGTGTGGAGAAAGTGTGGCTGTAATGAAAGAATATAATCTAAGAAGGCACTATGAAACGTCTAAGAAACACAAAGACAAAGACAAGAATATGGACACGGAACAAAGGCTACAGAAGGTGGAGGAATTAAAACAAGGTCTTAAGTCCCAGCAGGCTCTGTTCACAAAAGCCAAATCACAAAGCGAGGCTGCGGTGAAGGCTAGTTTTATTGTGGCAGAAGAAGTCGCAAAATCAGCCCGACCATTTACAGAGGGCGAGTTTATCAAAAACTGCATGCTTCAAGTTTGTGACGCAGTGTGCCCAGACAAAAGGCAGCTATTTTCAAACGTGAGCCTGAGCAGAAATACCGTTGCTGAACGTGTAGACCAGCTTTCAACCAATCTAAAAGAACAGCTGGTGAAAAAGGGGAAAGAGTTCATCGCATATTCCCTTGCTGTGGATGAGAGCACCGACGCAACTGACATTGCCCAGCTGTCAATTTTCATTCGTGGAGTGGACTCCAGCCTGAGCATGACAGAAGAGTTTTTGGCATTGCGTCCTATGCATGGCACATCTACAAGACAAGATCTGTATCAGGAGGTATCCAGATGTGTAAATGAGATGGGGCTGCCTTGGGAAAAACTCGTGGGATTGACAACAGACGGAGCACCCGCGATGTGTGGACACAGGAGTGGATTGGTGGCAAGAATGCGTGAGAGGATGCGGGACGAAAAGGTCTCAGGTGAGCTGACAGCTTATCACTGAATAATACACCAGGAGTCATTGTGTGGTAAAGCCTTGAAAATAGAGCATGTAATGAGCGTCATAACGCGTGCAGTTAACTTCATCAGAGCCAAAGGTTTAAATCACCGCCAGTTCAAGGCATTTCTGGGTGAGTTAGACACAGAGTATGGTGACGTGCCCTATCACACAGATGTGCGATGGCTAAGCCAGGGAAAGGTGCTGCAAAGATGTTTCGAGCTGCGTGAGGAGATCTGTCTGTTCATGGAAAGAAAAGGAAAAGATACAACAGAGCTCCGAAATGAAACATTTATGTGTGAAATGGCGTTTCTGTGCGACATCACAAGCCATTTGAATGTGTTGAACCTGCAGCTGCAGGGACGGGGGCGTGTCATCTCTGATATATACAGTACGGTGAAGGCGTTTAAAACCAAGCTGAGTCTGTGGGAGACGCAGATGCGGAAAGAAAACTTGAGCCACTTTTCCAGCTGTAAGATCATGAAAGAGAAGCTGTCTACCACTGTGTTTCCAAGTGCACAGTTTGCTGATAAACTCAACATACTCGCCGCCGACTTTCGGCGCCGATTTGCTGACTTTGAAGCCCAAAAAAGCAGGTTTGAACTGCTCTCCAATCCTTTTGGAGTTGACGTGGAAAGCGCACCACCAAACCTACAAATGGAGTTGATTGAGCTCCAGTGCAATGACACACTGAGGGAAAAGTATGAGAGTGTGGGTGCTACTGAGTTTGCACGTTTCATCCCCGACACAATGCCTCAGCTGCGCATTCAAGTTGCTCAGACGCTGTCTATGTTTGGCAGCACATACCTGTGTGAAAAACTGTTCTCTTTGATGAAGCTAAACAAAACATCACACAGGAGCCGTCTTACTGATGAACACCTTCATTCAATCCTGAGGATTTCCTCAGCTCAGAGCCTGACCCCGAACATTAATGAACTTGTACAAAAGAGGAGACACTACCAAGTATCAGGCTTAGCCTCAGACAAGTGAGCATCACAGAACATTAACGTCTTTCTAGTTTTTAATTCAGTTAAATTTTTACATTTGTTTCTACAAGACGTGATTTTTCTTTGAAGGAAGTATTATTTTGTCTGTGTGCCATAGATTTTGTATTTTATCTTATTGTATTTTATTTATTTATATTCATTTTTCAGTTAATGGACTCAGAGAAAATTGCAGATAGGAGCCATGAGAAAGAATGGAACTGATTTATTTTTTTTATTTTCTCATTTTACTATTTGAAAGCAGTAATTGCTAGGATCAGAGCAGCACAATATTGCATTTTCAGTTTTTAATCCTGCAATTTCATTTCTGCATTAATCTTGATATTAAGAAACATTTTATTTTTGAAGGACATTTACTTTTTTGCTGTTTGCCTGTTGAAAATGTTTTCCCTTGAAATAACTGACAGAACCATAAGAAAATATTTCTTTATTCATTTAATGTACAGGACATGCAATTTTTCTTTGAAGAAAGTTTGTTTTTGTCTGTGAGCCTGTTAAAAAAATGTTTTCACTTGAAATTACTGACAGAGCCATAAAATATTGGATTATTCATTCAGTCATTAAATAATATACAGTACACTGTGTTAGGTCTTGGTTCAAAAGGCTATTTGTAATCATTTCAATATGTTTTAATAAACATTCAACCATTTCGGCCCTCGGCTTGTAACAGATTTGGTTTTTTGGCCCTCTGTGTATTTGACTTTGACATCCCTGACCTAGACTAAACAGAGGAGCACTGTTGTTGACTTGTGTTTGTTAATGGCTGTTGTTTTTATTACACATTTTTTTTTTTTTGTTATTGTTCTTTTTCATTTTTAAATTACTTTTGTGTTAGTGTCTGATTGTTTGTGCCATGTTTGTAAAAAAAGGTTCAATAAAAAATATTGTGGAAAAAAAAACAAAACAGAAAAACACAGACTCAGAGAGACAATACAGAGCAATAGAATAAATTATTTATTTTTTCCTCTCTCGGTACTGAGTGGTTGAGGACCATAGGGAGTTTTCAAATGAAGGTGCTGCCATAATTTCCAAATCTATCCTCTTTAATATGCATTCAATGCAATTTAGCAGTTGTAATGGATATTGCGTTAAACTCAGTATTTGCTGTTGCACAAGAGTTTTTTTCTGTATAGCATAAGTTTCTGCTTAATTTACAAATCACTGTTTAATAGGAACTTTTTGACAATCCTGTACTTTTCTTGTGGCGTTACAGAACATCATTGCAGTAAACTATGGAAAAAAGCATCTGCTTTAAAATTTGTAATTCTTCCACAACTTTTAGTGCAAAAAACCCTCAAAAGATCACAACTTTTATCACAATTTTTTAAAAAGCTCCCACAAATTCAGGCTTTTTGGCCTGCAACAATCATAAAAATATCCCGCGAAATCCTGGAGGGACTGTTTATTGTACAGCACTATACTTTACTTACTTACTTAAGCCTTGTTTATGCTACACCTCCGCTCTGGTACGCTGAGATGCATGTCTGCTTTGGACAAGGCCAGTGTGCATGCGGTTGTATACAATATATACTTAATGTTTTTCATCTACTAGGCCAAGCATTTGACACATGTGCATAACCATCATTTGTAGTTTCACCCCAACCCTACAGGTAATGCCAATGCGCTGAAGCGTTCTTGTATTGTTTTCAGGATGAACTGTATAAGTGCAGACAATAGCAGACTTCTTCAAACAGTTTCTCCTCAAATACTGATTCCATTTTCTGTTAAGCTACTCAAATTACCATTTTTCAATGCTCTTCTCCACTCAATTTGCTGCTGCAAAATGCTTCATGTATGTCTATTCTCGTCTTCCTCTTCGTCTTCTTCATCTAGTTTGACTTTGTATGCTGTGGCTATAGCACCACCTCTTGAATGAAAGGTTCAATCTTGCGCATGTGTAGTCAACACGCCCAGGCAATGTGGTTAGACTCAAATGTCGACAGGAAAATACATGGGGAGCCTAATTTAAAACATAAATTAAATCTTATGTGTGGGGAAAGTAGCTGCTGCAGAGCCACTTTTACAGATGAAATCAAGCCACTGACCGTCATTCTCTTCAGTACCCATGTTTTTGTGTCAGGGCGGTAACCATGGCAACTTGCCACACATCTTTTCAATCTTATTTATGCTTAATTCTGACGTTAATCCATTCCTTCTCAGCACAGAAATTTTGATTCTTATTTAGGAGTTAGATGGATTATTATGCATTTCCATCCAGGATTTTAATAGGTACATCCTCTATTCACATTATTATTGCTGAATAAAAACATAGTAGGAGTACTGCCTGATCAGTTCACCTTCAGCTGCGCCCTTTGTTTAAGCTTAAGGTCAGTGCTGTCATGAACCAAACTGATAAATCCCCTAGGAATTAAATGTACAGTATAACAACTCAATGACAAAATGCAGTAAATATGTTTCATTCATGTCTAAAACATCAACTGTATACTGAAATGAGAAGATAAAGACTGGGACTTAGAAAGGCTACGAAATGTTTTTTTGAATGGACTTCTTGTATAATGCAGAGTAACGTACTTCTGCATTTCAGTCCACCTGCATTTCCGGTTCCGCTTCCATTATATTTTCCCATTCCCAGGTGCTTTCTTGTCAATAAATCAATTTTATCACTTTTACTTATCATTGTACATACTGGAAATAATGCATGGGCAGATTGTTTCTTCTTTATAAAGTTCATGTTTCACATTTTTGTCATTTTTGTAACCATATTGAGCTGTCCCCAGTTAGCTTAGTGGCTAGCAGATATTGTGTTTGTCTATGTCTGCCATTCGAATACCACTGCATGGGCTGTAACAGACCTGTGTAATAGTGACAAGAAAGCACCAGGGAATGGGAAAATAGAACTGAAGCGGAACCGGAAATGCAGGTGGACTGGAATGTTAGTATGTTACTCTACATTGTGCAAGAGGTCCATATGCAGTAAATTGGAATACACCACCAGCATTTATTATATAAATATATACAGCGAGGAAAACAAGTATTGAACACGTCAACATTTTTCTCATTAAACATATTTCTGATGGAGCCACTGACCTGAGATTTTCACCAGATATCAGTAACAACCCAAGTAATCCATACATACAAAGAAATTATGGCAACTGTGTTCACAAGACAAGCTATACTGTATTTAATAAAGTGGAATGACACAGGGAATGAATATTGAACACATGAAGAAAAAGTGGTGCAAAAACGCATAGAAAGCCAAGAAACCAGCTGAAATCCATCAGAGTTTAGAAAGCCATCCCATTCCCCATCAGTGCAAATTAATTTCAGCTGTTTAAGTCCTGACTGATAGCCTTTAAAATGGTTTGTGAATATCAGATTGTCACACCACAAAGAACTCACGATGAGTAGAAGCAAAGAGCTCTCTCTAGGCCTTCGCAACCTTATTGTTGCAAAATATAATGATGGCATTGGTCACAGGTGCATTTCTAAACTGCTGAATGTTCCAGTGAGTACTGTTGGAGCCATCATTCGGAAGTGGAAAGAACATCATTTTAAACTCGCCATGACCAGGAGCTCCTTGCAAGATTTCTGACAGAGGAGTCAAAAGAATTATCAGAAGAGTTATCCAAGAGCCAAAGACCACTCGTGGAGAGCTCCAGAAAGATTTGGAGTTAGCAGGTACTACTGTTTCAAAGTAAACAATAAGTAATGCACTCAGTCGGCATGGCATGGGCTCTATGCCTGCTCACTTCTCAAGACTCCATGCTGAAGAAAAAGCACGTTGAAGCTCATTTAAAGTTTGCTGCACAACATTTGGGCAAGCCAGTAAAATACTGGGAGAATATACTCTAGTCAGATGAGACCAAAATTGAACTTTATGGATGCCACAACACACAGCATGTTTGGAGGACAAATGGCACTGCACATCAGCCCTAACACACCATACTGTACCAACAGTGAAGTTTGAAGGTGGGAGCACCATGGAGTGGGGTGTTTTTTAGCACATGGTACAGGCAGACTTCATATAATTGAAGGAACGATGAATGGACAAATGTACAGAGACATCCTTGATGAGAACCTGTTGCCATCTGCCAAAATGCTGAAGATGAAACGAGGGTGGTCATTTCAGCAAGACAATGATCCCAAACACACAGCCAAGGAAACTCTCACATGGCTCCAGAGAAGGAAAATAAAGCTGCTAGAATGGCCCAGTCAGTCACCTGACCTGAATCCAACCGAAAATCTCTGGAACGAACTGAAGATCAGAGTTCATAGAAGACACTCACGGAACCTTCAAGATTTGAAGACAGTTTGTGTGGAAGAATGAGCTAAAATCACTCCTGAGCAATGCCTGCACCTAGTTTCTCCACACAGGAGGTGTCTGGAAGCTGTTATTATCAACAAAGGTTTTTCTACTAAATATTAAATTAATTTCCCCAAGCATGTCCAATGCCTATTCTCTGTGTCATTCCACTTTGTTAAATATAACGTGTTTTGTGAACACAGTCGCTTTGATTTCTTTGTATGTATGGATTACTTGGGTTGTATCTGGTGAACATGTTCAATACTTATTTTCCCCGAGCGCGCACCCACACCCAACCACCCACCCACACACACAGGAGGAGGGGGTGGGGGGCTAGAAAGTTTATAGGCTGAAAAGTTCATAGTGAATGTGGTTTACTTTTCAACCGCAGGGATCCATGTGCTGCAACACCAATGGAAGAAGTTTGTAGACCAAAGGGGAGACTATGTTGAAAAATAAACCACATTTGGCCAAATTTGACCACTATGAACTTTTCAGCCACCCCCCCCCCCCGTGTGTGTATATACACTGATGTGAAAAAGTGTTTGCCCCCTTCCTGAGTTCTCATTTTTTTGTGTCACACTTAAATGTTTCAGATCATCAAACAAAATTAAATATTAGACAAAGATAACACAAGTAAACACAAAATGAAGTTTTTAAATGAAGGTGTTTATTATTAAGGGAAAAAAAATCCAAACCAACATAGCCCTGTGTGAAAAAGTGATTGCCCCCTAATCCTAATAACTGGTTGGGCCACCCTTAGCAGCAACAACCACAATCAAGCATTTGTGATAACTGGCAATGAGTCTTTTACAGTGCTGTGGAGGAATTCTGGCTCACTCATCTTTGCAGAATTGTTGTAATTCAGCCACACTGTAGGGTTTTCGAGCATGAACTGCCTTTTTAAGGTCATGCCACAGCATCTCAATTGTATTCAGGTCAAGACTTTGACTAGGCCACTCCAAAGTCTTCATTTTGTTTTTCTTAAGCCATTCAGAGGTGGACTTGCTGGTGTGTTTTGGATCATTGTCCTGCTGCAGAATCCAAGTGCGCTTCAGCTTGAGGTCACAAACAGATGGCTGGACAAATTTCCTTCAGAATTTTTTGGTAGACAACAGAATTCGTGGTTCCATATACCACAACAAGTCTTCCAGGTCCTGAAGCAGCAAAACAGCCACAGACCATCACACTACCACCACCATATTTTACTGTTGGTATGATGTTCCTTTTCTGAAATGCGGTGTTACTTTTACGCCAGATGTAACGGGACACACACCTTCCAAAAAGTTCAACTTTTGTCTCGTCAGTCCACAGAGTATTTTCCTAAAATTCTTGGGGATCATCACGATGTTTTCTGGCAAAACTGAGACGAGCCTTTATGTTCTTTTTGCTCAGCAGTGGTTTTCACCTTGGAACTTTGCCATGCAGGCTATTTTTGCCCAGTCTCTTTCTTATGGTGGAGTCATGAACAGTGACCTTAACTGAGGCAAGTGAGGCCTGCAGTTCTTTGGATTCAAGATTCAAGATTCAAAGGCTTTATTATCATGTGCACAGTTAAGAAATGCAACATTTCCTGAGCAATGAAATTCTTACCCTGCTCTCTGAACGAATACCAAGGTGATAGATACACATCAATACTAATAAGGTAATAACACACCTAATACTAATGAATACTAATAACACACACTAATAACACACATTAGGCAATTAGGACACCTTAAACACACCTTGATACTAAGTACTAATACTAATGAATACTAACAACACACATTAGGCAATTAGGACAGTTAAAGCAGTTAACTAGAGGAAACAAGAAGAATGAAAATTGAAAATTCACTGGATGACTATAATGGACAATGGAATATTAATATCAGAGATGATACAAACCTGAGATGTTATGAAGAGAGTTATGGAATTTAAAGAGGTGCTGTGACATTATGCAAATTAGATGCATAAATTTATTCCTATCTGAAACTTTGGATCATATTTTACATCTTTCTAATTGACAGTAAGCAATTATCTCTTACCACTTCCAAGTTATAGCCTTGGAAATCTGAACTATTTTATTGACAAAAAATATTTACCACTCTTGACTACTAGGGGTTTGTCGCAATTCAGCGACAGTCACACTCAAAGAGTTAATTACAGAATAACTGAAAATGAATGGGACATCCAATATTTGCCACTGTTTAAGAACCACTTGTAACCCTTGCCTTATGTTAATTAGGTAAGGGAAATAATTAAGTGTAGACCAGTTGCTAGGTTCGTAAGGGTTACAATAGGGAATTAAAATGAGTGTGGAATGAAATAGCTGGAGGCAAGAAATAAGCAATAATGGTTGTTATTTGTAGGGATAAAGCGAACAATATATACAAACAATTTACAACTATACAAATATAACAGCGGCCGGTATGAAATAAAACCCCAAAAATGTCCTACTGAGCTCAGTGTTTGTTTGTCCCTTTGGTTTAGTCGTTTGACCAGTCAACATATCTTTTATCTCCAGACTCATGTTTCTTTTCCTCTTTTAAAGTGGCAGCTTGAGTTGTTACCACTTCAATGTTGGGCACTGGAGAGAGGAAGGATGTTCTTCAATTGAGATCTTGGTCAGATCTCGGTTCAATCTCGGTTCAGTCTTGGGTCAGGCTCGCCATCTCCATTCGGAGAGAATCCAGGATCCAGAAGGTTCTTGATCGGCAACCAAAAAAACCTAGCCTGCACAACAATAATGGTATTATTGTTTACAGCTAGAGTAATTCGTTTTCCAATCCCTTCACCATAGCTTAGTGTTTAAATTCTTCTCTCATATTACTATTATTACAATCCAGCAATATAGTAATACCTTACATTTCCCATCTTACATCTCACTTGCATGTGTTCTTTTCTCACAATCTCTCTGGTAGCACATGAAATACCCTTTTTTTCCTGTAACCAATTAAATGAATTCCTCTGTTTATCTCTACATCATTTAACCATGAAATTATGATTAATCCTCTCTAACATTGTCTTTGTAAATCACGAAATGAAACACAATTAATTTATCACATAACCAGGGAATATACTGTCCCATTACTTCCAATATTCCCTTTTAAAATCAGTAAAACCCAGTCTGAGCTACTGGGTTTAGCATAACCTATGGCTTTTAACAAAGGAGACCAACACCATGTGCTTTTAGCATCAAACTACACATTAAATTCGACAGAAATAGTGCATAAGAACTAAAAGTACTTCAGCATGACTTCCGGTTATGGCTGCCACGTAGGACGGACGTGTCTCGCTCTGCTCTGCTCCTGGAGAAAAAAAATCGGCAAATAACTCTCTCATTTGGGACAGAACGTATCCCAGCATTTGGGCGAGGATATGTCGGCGAAGCCTAAGGCTGGAAAACCAGGAAAAGGAAAAAGCGAGCCGCCGAAACAGTCCAAATTAACGGACTTTCAGGTCTGTGACGCAGCAAACAAAACTCCATATATGGCGGAGGAGGCTGGCGGCGGTGCGATGTCTGCGGGGAATGGCGCAGATGCGCTGTTGGCTGCCATGAGTTCAATGAGAGCGGACTTTTCCTCTAGATTTGATGGGATTATGACAGCGTTGGAAGGAATAAGAAAGGAATTGGATGACTGTGTAGAACGAACGGCGCAGATGGAGCTCCGTCTCGCTAGTGCTGAAGATGACGTCACCCCGCTTCAATTAAAGGTGCGCACTTTGGAAAAAAAAAATAAATCTCTGGAAGATAATATTTTGGATTTGGAATCTCGGTCGAGACAGAATAATTTGAGGCTGGTGGGTCTTCCAGAGGAATCAGAAGGTCGGGACGTATGTTCCTTTCTGAAAAGTGGATTCCGAGGTGCTGGGCAGCGAGGAGTTGCAATCAGCAGTGGTTCTGGAAAAAGCACATCGTATTGGCCCACGGAGAGATAAGGGACCGCCGAGGACCTTATTATGAAGTTTCTTAGCAACAGAGACAGGATGAAAGATCTTCTACGCTGCACGTGCTAAAGGGAGAGATTAAACACCAGGACCACAGGTGCGGTTCTAACCAGATTTGGCCACAGGAATCCAGCAATTGAGGAAGCAGTTTGATCCCATACGTAAGGAGCTGCGCAACCTTGGGATTCGTCATGGTGTAATCTATCCTGCGAGACTGCTGACCACGTATGAGGGCAGAACCCACATCTTCAAGACCCCAGAGGAGGCGCAGGAGTTCATCAAGAAGATCAAAGAAGAAGAAGAGACTGGTGGGAGCTAAGCATGAACAAAATATAAGGTAGAATAATTAAGCATTTGCACAGGCATCTGACTGACTTGAAGTAAATAGTAAGTTTACAAAATATAGATTGTATTATATATTTAAAAAAACAAAACAAAAACAAAACAAACAAAAAAAAAAACTATGATGTACAAAGTTGTTAAAAATTTTGGAGTTAAGTTGGAAAACTACAGAGGAGAGTTAATGTTACGTCATTAAAAGCAGTAGAGTTAGGGTGATTGGGAGGATGAAGAAGGAGTGGCTTAGGCTGTTCCCCTTGGGTGTGGAACGGTCGATGGCTATATCGGGAGACAGAATTTTTCTTTTGATTTTGGGGGGTTTGCCACAAGTGTGGGAAGGGGAAATTTGTTTGTGTGTAGTTTGTAGGATGAATGTTCAACCACTCATGTTTTTGCTTCTCTGTATGAGCATGTTTACACTGCAAGGTAATCCTAAACTCTCTATTGATCATGGACCAAAGTGTTAATCTTAATTTAACTTCATGGAATTGCAGAGGTCTACAAAATTTAAAAAAACTTAAACAAGTTATGAATAAAATAAAGGACATGGGTTCAAGAATTGTGTTTTTACAAGAAACTCATCTGATAGAGGAGGATGTTAAAAGAATTAGGAGTAGATGGCAGGGAAGTGTATTCACCTCTTCATTTTCATCCCGAGCCAGGGGAGTTATGACTCTCATACATAAATCAGTTCCTTTTCAGGTGAAAAATATAATTGGAGACAAATTTGGAAGATATATAATCATTCAAGGTTCTTTGCTATTAGAAAATATAAATCTTGTGAACTTATATGGTCCCAATATAGATGATCAGAAGTTCTTTGCTAATTTATTTCTCATCTTATCATCACTTACAGGGCAACATATAATAGCAGGGGATTTTAATTGTACATTGAATCCAGGTGTGGATAGATCAACAGGACTGGATTGTACGCACATTGGATGTAGGATGACTATTAATCATTTTATGAAAGAATTGAGATTGTTAGATATATGGAGAGAAATGAAACCACAAGTTAAAGCCTATTCTTGTTATTCCAGTACCTACAAGACATTCTCACGTATTGATTATTTTTTGATTTCCACAGAATTAAGGTCCAAGATTCAAAACTGCTTTTATGATAACATCGTGATTTCTGATCATGCACCCTGTTGTCTAATATATGTAGATAAAAAATTGACAAAGGAATCAGGTAGATGGCAATTTCAGCATAAATGGCTTCAGGATGAGGAATTTGTCAAGTATATAGAAAAACAGATAGACGAGTTCTTTGACATCAATACTACACAAACATCAGCATGTGTAAAGTGGGAGGCTTTCAAAGCTTTTATTAGGGGACATATTATTAGTTATACAGGATCAAAATCTAAGAAGACTCGAGAGGAGAGAGCTAAATTGGAACATAAAATAAAAAGTCTTCAGGAAAAAGTGTATGCAGGAAGTGACCCAAGGTTGGAGAATGAATTACTGATTTTGAGAGCTGAATACGACAAAAAATCAGCGAATAGAGCTGCCTCGAGTCTTCTAAGATTGAAACAATCTTTTTATGAACAAGGTGAAAAATCAGGAAAATTATTAGCATGGCAGATTAAACAATTGGAAATTAAAACACCAATTACCAGTATTATAAGTAACGGACAGGTAGTTATAGATCCTTTAGAAATTAATAGAGCCTTTAGAGATTACTATGAAAAATTATATGATACCAAAAATGAACCTGATTTAACAAAACTAAATGGGTTTTTGAACGAACTATCTATACCGTGTATTCCAAATGAAAACAGGGAGATATTGGAGTCTAAAATTAGTCAAGAAGAAGTTGGGCTAGCCATTGATAATATGAAATCAGGAAAAAGTGCAGGACCAGATGGTCCTCCAGTTGACCTTTATAAAAAATTTAAGAATAAATTAATAAAACCTTTTTTGGAAATGGTTTTAGAAGCATTTCAAAATAATAATTTACCATCATACATAAATAATGCCTTAATTATACTGCTGCCAAAACCAGGTAAGCCCTCTAATAAATGTGAAAATATGAGACCAATAAGCCTATTAAACGCCGACCTTAAGATAATCTGTAAAATTTTAGCAAGACGAATACAAGAAATTTTACCAAATATTATTAATCGAGATCAGAATGGCTTTATAAAGGGTAGACAAGGCTTCCATAATGTAAGAAGACTATTTAATATTATTTATTTTAATAAAGAAGCACCGGATACAGCTCTCCTATCATTGGACGCCGAAAAGGCCTTTGATAGAGTTGAATGGCCCTTTCTTTTTGAAGTCCTACAAAGGTTTGGACTTGGAAATAATTTCATAAAATGGGTTCAAATAATATACAATAATGCTACAGCAGAAATCCTAACAAATAACAATATTTCAAAACCAATAAAAATCAATAGAGGATGTCGACAAGGCTGTCCACTTTCACCTTTACTGTTTACTATGGCAATTGAACCTTTAGCGATAGCGATACGTTTACATTCACAAATATATGGAATTAAAGTTGGACCAACAGAACATAAAATCTCCCTGTATGCCGATGATATAATTTTGTTTATGTCGAATCTAAAAAAATCAATTCCAACCTTGTTGAATTTAATAAAGAATTTTGGGGAAATATCAGGATATAAAATAAATAAAACTAAATCTTCAATATTAATGCTAAATGAGACCCAGAGAAATTACCCAGCCCCTGAGGTAAATCAATTCAATGTTGTAAATCAGTTTAAATATTTAGGAATCCAAATTATGCCTAAGCTAGAATCAGTCGCCAGTGTCAACTATGAAGCCTTAATGTCAGATATCAATGAGTTAACTCAGAGATGGATGTCACTACCAATGTCGATGATCGGGAGAATCAATATACTTAAAAGTAATATTTTACCTAAAATACTTTATTTATTTCAATACATTCCCTTATCACCACCTTTAGATCTATTCTCAAGAATAAAAAAAAAGTTAGTGGAATTTATATGGAACAACAGGAGGGCTAGATTACGTTTGTCTTTATTATATTTACCATTTGATCGTGGAGGTCTGAAATGTCCAAATTTTATGTTGTATTATTGGTCGGCACAACTGAGGTCTATGACATATTATTTTTCATCAAATGATCTCCCTCACTGGACTGAAATGGAATCATACAATTTACCTTTACCTCTTCCCATATTCATATACTCAGATTCGGCAAAAAAATTACAAAAACAAGTTAAAAATCCATTTGTAAAGCATATGATCAAAATATGGTGTGAAGCTAAAAACTATTTAAAAGAACCACAGTTATTGTCACAATTTAGTCCAATATGGGGTAATCAATATTTTAAACTAGGGAGAGCGGACGCTGTATTTAAAGTATGGAATTTAAAAGGGATACAAAAGATTCAGGATTTATATTTGCCATGTGCAGACAACATAATGTCTTTTGAAGAGCTGAGGATCAAATTTAATCTCAATAGAACACATTTTTTTAAATATCTTCAACTTAGAAACTTTATTCGATCAAATCAAAATAAAGCTCTCACTCGACCTATTTATTCATCCTTGGAAAAAATGATGATGAAAGATAGTAAAAGAAAGGGTATTATTTCAGAGTTTTATAACTCATTGACACTATCTTCAAGTGAAAATTCACTGAAAAGATTAAACTACTGGAAAGAAGATCTGCAAATTGAAATTTCAGAGGAACAATGGGAATTGGCTTGTACAGAAGCTCAAACCACATCAATAAATGCACGCCTTAAATTGATACATTTCAAATGGTTAATGCGGATGTATGTTACACCGGAGGAGTTAAATAGATATAACAAAAATATACCAGATACATGCACAAAATGCATGGAAAGTAAAGGAACCCTATTTCATTGTTTATGGGAATGTAGATTAATAAGAATGTTTTGGGAGGAGGTGAGGGTAACAATTGAAAAAATAATCTCAAAACAAATCATATTGAATCCTAAACTGTTTTTGTTGGGTCTGTACCCAGAAAAGCATAATTTCAATAAAAGTGAAAGAACATTCATAGACCTCAGTTTGCTTAATGCCAAAAAATGTATTGCACTATTATGGAAAAAGACTCATAGACCAGATGTGACTCAGTGGTTAAGACAGATGTTAACAAACCTTCCATTAGAAAGAATAACATATATACTGAAATCAAAGGAAATTGTGTTTGAGAATATATGGAGACCTTTTATTGATTATGTAAAAAATTTAAACATAACTCTTGAAGAAGAAGGTGAATGATGTGTGTGGACCTTGTAAATTCCAAACTGGTGAACATAATATGTATACTAATGTATTGGATTGTCTAGACTAAACAGAGGAGCATTGTTGAAGACTTGATTTTGTTGGTGGTTGTTGGTGTTTTTAGGGCATTTTTTTTTTTTGTAGTACTTTAGTGTTAGTGTTTGTTTGTATCATGTTTGTTAAAAAAAAAAAAGGTTCAATAAAGATATTGTGGAAAAAAAAAAGTACTTCAGCATACTGTTGGGAACTGAAATCACATTTAGAAAAACCATACAGACACAAAACAGCCTTTTCCATTGCTTTTAAACAGAAAAAAATCCACTCGCGATTAGCATTAGCATAACACTAGTATTAGCATGTATTGTTTGGTTTTCACTCACCAAGATGAGGTATCAATGTGAACACAGCAAAAGGACACAGCCACAATGCCTCTCAAGCTCGTGCTCCCGTCAACTTAGGATAATAAAGGTTGCAAATTAGCGTTTGGAGAGTGTTTAGATCCATTTATAGCATTTTTCTGAATTAAACTCACCGAGAAGAGGTATCAGTGTGAACCAGACCGCCTACAGCCTCTCTCGTCCGCTCTCAGATCGTGAAAGACCGACAACCAGCAGAGCGCCTCGGCACTCTGCTCGGAAGGCGGGGCTAATATCGCTCTTAACGAATGAAAAGACCCAGATCACCCAACATGACCATGAAACGGGAATTTAAAAGTTGGATAACGAGGATCACACTTCCTCTTCCCAAAATAACCGTTTTTCAAAATAAAATCACACACTTTCATTAATACAAATGAAATCTGAGAAAAAGGGTCATTTTCTCAGCTGGGTTACACACTTGTTTATTTATTTTTTGGCAGATCACTTATTTGTGTGATCCTTTATGAGTTATTGAGCGTTTTTGTGTCCAGTTTGGTGATGGTCATTGTTTAGTCAAACCGTGCAAGTGGCCACATAGTTGATCTGGACATTATACTCCACAATTAACTTTTCATAATTAACTTTTAATAATTGTGTGAGCACACCGAGAGGAGCACCATTGGCGACGGCCAGTCGTGATCCTGCAAAGGGACTCCCATGTACTGCTGACTGGGGCAGGCTGGGTGTGCCTCCCCGCGAATGATTGTGGAGCGCCCGGTCGGACACCGGTGGGAGAAGCAGCAGCTGAACCGGTGGATCACAGTCCTTTGCAGGGAGCTAAGCTCAGCCTACCCGGTTAACGGGAGTCTCAGCTGTTGCTTTAGTGTGGTGCCAGCTGCTGCTCCCTCCCCCCTTCCCCCAGCGCACCTCGTGTTCTCCATGCCGAATTATCCATTAGACCTATGTAATCACAGCAACTATATGGTATAATTTTTTAAGCATTAAATCTTAAGTATTATCTTTTTCTAGTCAAATTTGTTGCATTTCGCTGCCTTGTTTTGCACACAGTGCGCTGTGGTTACTGATGCTGTAATGCGTGTATTATCCAATCAGTAAGAGTCAATCCAAAACCAAACCCCGCCCACACTTCTAGAAGCCTGGGCATGAGACAGAGTGGTGGCTAAACTTTTACTGATAAAAATTACATACTTTGACTGAGCAACTCCATATTTGGGGATGCATACCCTCGTAACCTCAGGAAACCACGTTTAAAATCTGAGGCCAGTCTGACAAACGGTTCAAGAGATATGCATGGAACAGACAGACACACAAACACACAGAGATTTTGTGAATTTATTGATAGACCATTCCACAGCTTAGGTGCAACTACTTCAAAGGAGCGATCACCTTGTGTCTTGAAATAGGTTTTGGGGATCACAAGTAACATCTGGCCTGCTGACCTCAGACTACGGGTCGGGATATAAGTATATACTGTGTATGTTTGTGTATATTTAACAATATTACATAAAAGTGAGTTTGGTATTGTGAATATACTAACTCCAGGGTGTCACGGAGGGCACAAGAGTATCACACCCAGAGTTAATATATTCATGATACCGTAACGAACTTCAGTGTAATATTGCCTTTATACAACAGTTCCGCAAGCACAATTAATTAAAGTGAGACTCCGGCAAAAATCAAGTTTTTTCTGTTGTTCACATGTCTGTAACATGTTTCTTGTGATTTACAAGACATATCAAGAGCAAAATCATTCCAAACTCCCAAGTATGTGAAGAGTTCGTTTGCAAAAACCGATAAACGTCACTTCCAAGGAAATTTCCCTCTGTACAACAAACAACTGTTTACATTACCTACTTATAGAAGTTCAAATTGTTTTTTTTTTTTCTAAAAATCTGCTATATCTGCTGTTACATACACTACGAAGTTCATGTTTTGGTTTTTTTTTTCAAAGCCGTTAAATGCCGGGACCCTGTCAAATATGAATAATTTTGATGAAGCAGATGAACCAATGATGCGTTCACCAGACAAACTAGCATGGTTTTCGGGACACGTCAGTTTTTGCAAAAGTATGTGTTGTGGACTTACCTGTTTCTGTACTCATAAATTGCCAAAAAATAACAATGAGTTGATGTTCATTTTTTTTTCTTTATTATGTCTGAGATATTTATATTTCAAGTGACCATGTCTTAGAAGCTGAATTGGAAATACTAACACATATAAACCAACAGATGAAAAGTTGTTTTTCTCATTAAACCAATTGGACTTATCTGTTTTTGCAAACGAACTCTTCATGTCCTGTTATAGTACTGCATGAGTTTATTGACGATACACAGAAGAAATTCAATATTACACTGAACTCCATCACTGAACAGTGATATAAACTAAAATAATTATAATGATGACTGAACAACTCCCATTCCCTTAAGTGCAAGACACACTATTATCTTGAATATCAGTGATAAAAGATCACACAAATAAGTGATCTGACAAACAAATAAACAAGGGATCTGAAATGGTCGCTAATATTGGATGTCCCATTCATTTTCAATATTTAGGTATTCTGTAATTAATAGTCACACAATCAAATAAATCTTAGTGCCATTTACTCCCTTTTATATTTGTCAAAGTCTGACATGTGATTGCCTACATATAGACTACACCTTTTTGTATTCCACTTTCAAACAGCCTACATTTGGGTCTGGAAAGCCTGATTAGGATACCTGTTTCAAACAGGAATACTTGTGTTCTACGGGCATGCACTAGTACGTATAACAACAGTAAACAATTTTACTGAACTCTGCATGAACTGTTTGTACTTGACATGGGGTGAACTACTCTCATATTCAAGCTGAGAGAAGCTGGTGGATTTTCACCAATAAAGGCAAAAATGTGCTCAGGCTAACAATAACAACAGACAGAGGCTGAAATTCATTACTGTTTCCCTTCAAACCCTCCACATCTAAAATGAACTGATTCTCCTCAAATACCTCGTGGACTTGAACATCCATTTCTGAATAAGGACAAAGTCTATTTTCAGGGCTACTACAAGCTATCAGTCTGAGAAATAACTCAAGTGTTGCCGGGAGACTTTCAGAATTGCATGAACCCTGTAAATCAAAGTCTATTCTTTTCAAGGATGTCTGGGCTCTGGAGCAACTCTCCCTAGTTTTATTTCATTAAGTTCAGAATAAAAATTACCTGGGTATGCAAGCAAAGATATTGCCAATATAAAAGGAAATTCCAAACCCAAAACTCAATATTTGTACATTTCAGTTAAAGATTTCTTGTAGTCCAAAATTCAACAAAAGGTTCAGAGACTTTTTGTTGCATTTCAGGCCAATCACTGTGTGGGAGAAAAGCTGTTTTCCCCACCACAGGAACTTTCTGGAATATCAATACTCCAGCATGATTTCCTTTTTAACACAAACTATTGGCAGAAGAACTCTTTCAGGAACTACATTTTTAGGGTGTTTCTTTCTTGTTGCAGTCCCACTGAGATGAAGAGCTGTTTGATGATGCATTTCAATAAAGGTGGCAGTGTGTCAAAGTGACATAACCAGCAAATGGCCTTAGCAAAATGGAGGAGTATTATCCCATGTTATACCAGTGTTTTCCTTTTTTGAGCCAAGGAACCCTTTTCACATTGAAAAAATCTTGCGGGTCCCCACCAATGTTACAAAATGGCACATTATAGCCTATTACAGCAAATGTAATGGCAGTTTAGTCTTGTAATATTTATACTCAGTGTGAAACTTGGGCCTGTTTAGATATAGTAAATGGCCTTCACTTATATAGGGCTATTTACTCATCTCTGGATGATCAAAGTGCTTGACAGATCCTGCTCGCGACCCATTCACACACACATTCACACACTGATGGCAGCAGATGAACATAAGTTGATACTCTGGCAGGAACTTTAAAAAGGCAGATGGGTATTTCGTTTCGAGATTACACTTAAACTTGCATGGGACCATGACACTGCTGAATAGGTTTTCCTGCACACCAAGCATAATGGACTCAGTGCAGCTGGATCCCCGGTGAAAGTAAATCCAAACAAAAGAGTTTTCGCTGTACTGCCTTGTCTTCACCGTCCTAGCTTTCTTTTGACAACCACTCGCCCCTGTTCAATTCAAAATATTTATCCATCACTGATTTTCATCTAGTCACTGTGACCTGTAGCACATCTTAGCAAGGTCCCATGGTCATGATTACCGTGTTCATACTGCCACATACTGACATGGAAGAGCATCTACAGGCACCCAAGCACAACAACAGTAAATTGTTTGTAATTTTTTGGAGCAATTAAGACATGAAATTAAACAACTTCCTGAGGACCCCTGAATGTTCCCTCAATGACCTCCTGGGATCGTAAGACTCCTGGTTAAAAAACACTATGTTATACAACAGTAAGTTTCAATCAAGTGATTTGAAAGGGCAATGGGGATTAGAGGTAGTTATGGGTGACTTGTCCAAAAAATGATATTATGATATTTCTGTGAATTTTCACTATAATATTCTCGACAATACAAGCTACAAATGGAGGCACCACTCTGCAGGAGAGGAAGCAGAAAACAGTCTTCTGGTCCTCACTTAACATCCCTTCAATCTCCTGCCAGGTAGGAAGCACCAGAGACAACGTTATCCTGCTGCTTCCTTCCCTTTGTTTAAGTCTCAGCCTTTAATCTGCCAAACCAGCTTGTGTCTACTTCCTTTGCGCAGCCCTTCCTCTAACTGACTTTCATCCACCCGTGCCCCTTACGCAAACTCAACATAATACCTTATGTTTTTCTCTCGTCAGGTTCTGATCTTGTAGTTTTCACTCCCTAATTCAGTGGTGGCATTTCTGTGTTCAAAGGCCTTTAGAGTGTCTCTAATAAGCACAACTCAAACAACCTCCATCTCTTCTTTCGATTAACAAAACCTCAAATGGCAAGTCTTTCAATACAAGAAAATTTGCTTTTTTTAAAAAATTCTGAAGAATAACGCAGCATGGGGGGGGGGGATTTTTTTTTGCAGATTTCCAGCACGAGTAAATATCTGTCACCTTGAAAGTAGGACAATCTTTTATCCAATTTTCCCAAACCTTCCTTCAGAGTAAAGCAGCTCTGACAAAACTAGAGCAGTGTTTAACCTTCAACATCACTTTATTTCAACAAAATGTATTGAATATGTTCCAGTAGCAGCACACTGTAAGGCTGCGTGCCCACAAAACACGTTTTTTGTCACCCGACCACCCTGAGCATTTTTTTTCAGCGTTTGTGCATGACGCTGTGGGGGAAAAAAAAAGTCTGCGCCCTGTATCCCGGCAACAGCTTGTCACTCTCAACTCAACACTTCCACTTTCCTATGGTCAGACTTTCTGATTTTTTAATAGCAGTCTCTAAATAACAATGGACAGAAGACATGTTTTAGCAGCTCTGGATGTGAAATATGATGACACGGAAAACAGGAGTCTGAGTACAGACGAGTACAGGCGTCTTATGTCCCACCCACGCAGCAGTTCTGATTGGCTGCTTAGGTCTGACATTGACAAGCTCAGCTGCAGTCTCTGAAAAGCTGAACTTTTTTCAGCTCTGAGCGCCGCAACAAAAAATGGCCACTGCCGAGAGTGTTTCAGCGTCGAGGGCGCTCAGCACTGTAAACGCTGGACTATATAGAGAATGAATGGAATATAGCCACCCAGAGTGGAAAAAAAAACATGTTTTCTGGACACGCAGCCTAAATTTCAGCATTTGAAGAGGTTTTTTTTTAATTAAGGCTGAGAATCAGCAATATTTTCCAGAATTGATTAATTTCCAATTTAGAAGGGACTCATTCAATTGAATATCGATTCAGTCAAGGATTTTGCCATTATAATGACTATTTTCCTTGCATTCAAGAGACCCAATGCTGTACACTGTACCAAGAATATTCTAACTTAGTGAAATATATATTAACTAGCAGCAATACCCGGTCAATACGGCACACAGTGTTTAACCCTGATGACTGATACTACCGATAAAGATAAAGATCTGATACTACCGTATTATCATAACAGAGCACTACGCTCCCAAAATGCAGGATTACTTGTAATACTTAGAATCTCCAAAAGTACAATGGGAGGCAGAGCCTTCAGTTATCAAGCTCCTCTCTTGTGGAATCAGCTGCCAATCTGGATTCGGGAGTCAGACTCGATCTCTGTTTTTAAGAATAGGGCTAAAACCTACCTTTTTGATATAGCCTACAATTAGGGAGGGATCATGTGTTTCTGAACCCTCCCTTAGTTATGCTGCTAATAGGTTTAGTCAGCCGAGGGACCTCCAGTAATGCACTGGGCCTCACTCCTTTTCTCCCTCTCAATGAAATATTTTTTTTGCTGGTCATTAACATTTGTTTGTTCTCTCCCATAGATTGAGTCCCCATCGTGCTGTTTGCTCTCTACATGTCTGTTCTTTTCTTCTTCTCTATCCCCTCACCCCCCAGCCAGTCGCAGCAGATGACTGCCCCTCCCTGAGCCTGGTTCTGCTGGAGGTTTCTTCCTGTTAAAAGGGAGTTTTTCCTCTCCACCGTCGCCAAGTGCTTGCTCACAGGGGATCGCTTGATTGCTGGGGTCTTTCTGCAACTGTGGGGGTTCCCCCTACAGTTGATAGTGCTATGAGATGACTGTTGTTGTGAAATGGCGCTATATAAATAAAGTTGAATTGAATTGAACAACAGCAATATGAAGGACCTGCTGATGAACCTCCGCTCCTCTCAGAGCTCAGCTGGGCTGCAATGAATATATAGTTTAAATTGACCTGATATGTACCTCTCCAGAAATGTAACTATACATCGTGGCAACGTTTTGAATAGGATGGCCTTCCATATACAGTAATTGGACCCTTTCCCAGACAGCACCCTACGTGCAACAATGTCAGCATTACATAATGACATGTGCAATATTTATAAAGGTTAGAGTTTGGTGGTGCAACTTATGAAAAGTTATATTGCCAAACTCTGTAGTACATTGTTTTTGTGTTGCATTCAAGGAGGGTTATTGCTCCAGTATTCCTACATTCTGAAGGGGATATAAAGGATTAAACATGTATTAATGCTTTCATGTCATGTGTGTGCCTTTACGTGGCGCACGGAGGGAAAAAAAACAACCCAGTCGCTGGACTGTGAGTTTGTGAGTTTATTTGACAAAAACAGAAACAAGTGCCAAGTGAACAAACTATGAAATAACGAGGAGTCACTTACAAAGATGGCACGCCAGAGCGAGGTAGGGCTCTGGCGGCGACAAGGGAGATACAGTCCTTTAAAGAGACGATGAGACAGCAACAATGAAAATGAAAAACAACCTTCCTTAAATAGGGATCAAACTAATTACAAGGGGAAACAGATGTGGGCTGACCTGAGTAAGGGAAGACAGAAATGACTAACAATTGGACACAGCTGACGGTAATAATGAGAGAGAGCCGCTGACGGTATGACAGGTGAGGGAGTGGCAGCTGGCAGTTTGACAAGTGGCAGGGCACGCCCACATGAAGCTGCACAACCCTGACCGCTGTCGAAAGTGAAAAAGGAACACAGAAAAACCAAAATGAAATGACATCTGAAAGAAAACAGAAACTACAGAAATCAAACACAACAGGAAAATGGCAAACAGAACCTAAATATAGGAAACAGATACTGATCAATACAAAGATAACTGCCATGATGGCCGCTAGGCCGTCATCAGCATTATCATCATCAGCTGCGCTCAACCCAGCAGGTGGCAATCAGCGGGCTTTAAAAGCTCGACGCGCTGACTCCTCAGCACGGAGTCGTCTGTCTTCCTTGCCAAGCAATGCGCTAAGATCTCGACCACAGATCAAGAAGCAAACGCCAATCCAAGCCAGGCCAGGCCACGTAAGCAAACCCAGCACTCTCTTCCTGCAAGTACTTTCCCCTGTGCACAGGTGGACCTCCCAGGCGGCGGACCTTCCTCCTCAGCTGACGAGGCACAGCCTCCTCCTCCTCGGAGTTCCTCCTCACCCCCGCAACGCCGGGCACCTCGAGCACCACATCACTCGGACACCGGAAGCCAGCCGGACTTACACTGCGGAACCTGCCAGTAAGCACCTGCAGCATGTTTACACCGTTATTGTCAGTGCACAGCAGTAACCTTTGTGCTTGTGTGTTTCCAGGGTTGCCGGGTCACCACAAGTCAGGCTCAGCTCCAGTGACCAGACAAGCACACATACATCCACTCACGCACTACATCCTCACTTGAACAAATAAAAGATTATTGTCTGTAATCACTCGTGTCAGCGTCTGTCTCTTGGGTCGTAAATCAGGTCAATAACAGAGGGCAGTAAGGAACACACAGGACATAACAACATGGTAGACCAATATGAATACACAGGGAAGTCCTGAAACTGAGTTTGGGGAAAATCCCAAACTCAGTACATGACACTTTCATATTAGTTTTTTATTGCGAGAAATAAAGTGCACCATGAGCTGACAATAGCATGTAGGATTTAAGCACATAATTTAAATTTATTTAGCTGATTACTTTTTTCCCTTGTCCTGTCAAGCAGCTAGGTGAGCAGAACAGAAATGTCCTTCCCTTATTGTGCCAAACAGATTTACTTTGCCAAAAGGAGCTTTATACAGTACATATATATGTACTGTACGTATATTATTTATAAACTCCTCTTGTAATAACTTATAATACTTTATTTAAATCGTTTTAACCATGAAGGACCCGACGGGGGGAATGGGGAAAGGAGGGGCGGGAAGGGTGAAAGAAAAGAGGGAGGAACAGACAAAGAAGACAAATAAACACAAACTGAAACAAACAGAAGACAGACTGTTTCTTCAACTGAAAAGGTCTCCTCTTTAGTCTGGTATTTGCACCTGTTAAAGGAGAGACATATTTGTGCGCATGCGTGTGTATGAGAGCGCATGCAAATACTGCAAGTGTGTGCGTGTGAGTGGTTTGGTGTTTGGTGGTGGTTTCCGGCACCTGGGGCCCGGGGGCTGGCGTTGGCCCCACTGGGGAGGCGGGGGCTGGCCAGTCCGGGGGCGAAGGTGTGCTTTGCTGGCCGCCTGGCAGTCTGGCCTCCTTCAGCTGTCCCTCCTGGGACGGATGCCTGGCTGTCCTAGGGCTTGCTGGCCTCGGGACATTTGTGCTCTGTGGGGGTTGGTGGCATTGTCGTTTGCTCGGGGTTTCCGGGGGGGCAGGGTTGCTGTGACCTGTCACCATCTTCGTATGTTTCCTGGCAAATCACTCACACGCACACATTTAGCTGATTAATTAATGCATTACTTTATTCTTCAGTCATGATGTAGTGTTTTACTCTTCTATGTCCTTTCATTTTGACTACTGTTTAACTTTAGTGAAATGAATTTATTTGCTGAAATTTGCTACTTATTTCTTGTAAATTTGCTGCTTTTGTGTCAAAAATTTGCCTTTTTTCTCCACTTAAATATGTGTCATAAACAGTGTTGGGTAAGTTACTAAAAAATAGTAACTAATTACAGTTACTAGTTACTTCTTTTCAAAAGTAACCGAGTTACTTTACCAATTACTGCATGATTAAAGTAACTAGTTATTTGGACAAGTAACTTCCCCCCGCGACCCGAAAAGGATTAAGCGGTAGAAGATGAATGAATGAATGAATGAACTTTCATGTTACTTTTAAATGCATACTTAAATCATCTTGCACACATAGCAAGATAAATTAATTAATGGATTACATTACAAGCTTATTAATGTCAGGCTAAATACAGACATTTTAGACTTTTAGAACATGCTCAGTCTGTTTTATCCTGCCTTGAGAGCTCTTATTGTGGGAAAAATCTGAAAAAAAATCAACATGATATTGCCAGTAATTTCCTCATTTTGGAGTAAGAGTGTCACGAGCTGAGCACTGGAGGGGTCCGTCTTGCTCAGCTCTTCTGTTATTTTCTTGTATCTTTGTATTTTTGGTTATTTTGCGGTTCTGATTGTCTGATGTTGTATTCTGTATTCCCGTTATTTTATCTCTGATGGGTTTTCATAGGTATTATCTTTTAGTTCAACTTACTTTCTCATTTTTCATCTTCGTCTTTCCAATTGCATATTTTGTATTATCTGGTACTTATCCTTTAGTCTAGTTTCGTTCTCACATTACAGTTGTAGTTTGACAGTTCTTTTTGTTCCTGTGCTCTCTGTCTCTCTCTCTGTCAGGGCTACAGCTGTCAGTGCGCATTTCCAGGGTTGCTCTGTTCGGGGCGGTCCACCTGACAGCTGTCAGCCCTGATTACTCTCCACTCATTCAACTCACAGCTGATTCTGATTGTCATTATCCTCACTGCCTTATTTAAGCCTGTGTTTTCTATCCATGAATTGTTGGGTCATTAGCTCTTCTCAGTTCCCGAGACGACGCTCCTATCATTCCTTTCTCTCCTCAACGTAAATCCAGTTCCCGTGCTGGGAGTTTATAGTATTTTCTGCCTTTGTAATTGTATGTCCAGCTTGGCTGGGATTCCGTAGCTGTTTCCTTTGCTCTGCATTTTTGTACTTCAGTTCTCTGTTTAAATAAATTCGCAAAACCTCACTGCCTGCGTTTGGCGTTCCTTTTGCGGTTTATGACAGAGAGTTGGCAACACTGCATAAACATAAAGCTGTCCATGTTTATCTTACCTTTATGACATGGATTTAATCAGATGTGCAGTGATCCAAAGAAAATGTCGGCTATCCACAGTCCAAATGTCTCCTGTGACAGAGACATGATCCAGTACCTCAAATTCCTTTTCAAGATTCAAGATTCAAAGATTTTATTTGTCAACACTACTATACGTACAGGACATACAGGAGAATTGAAATGGCATTTCTCTCTTCAGTGGTACACACAATACAAAAAAGGAAAAGGAATAACACTGGAAAAACAACAGCAGTCTATGTACAGTAAAGATACCCATAATGCAAATGGCAACAAAGATAGACCCAGCCCTCTCATAGTGCAAATAAAGATAAACGATGAGCGATGAGACCCAGCAATCTTATATACAGAAAAGTAGAGCAGTAATACTTGTAGTACCAAGTTCAGTGTGGTAGTGTAGGTGCAGACGGTGACAGATGACATACAGCAGCAAATGTATTACTGTTGGTGTGCCAGTCTTTCTGTGTCAACAGCTGAGGTGGTTATTGTGTGGAGTGTGTTAAGGTCCGGGGGGGAAGAGTGGGCAGAGTTCAGGGTCCTGATGGCCTGATGAACAAAGCTGTTTAGCAGTCTTGTGGAGCGGGCCCCAGAACCTTTTCCCCAAGGGCAGGGGGCTGAAGAGGGAGTGTGAGGGGTGGGAGGTGTCGCCTGCAATGTTGATGGCTCTGCGGGTGAGGTAGATGTTCGAGAGGGGGGGCAGGGGGCACCAATGATCTTGCTGGCTGCTTTCACTGTGTGTTGTAGTGTCTTCTGGCAGGAGGCGGTGCAGCTTCCATACCACACAGTGATGCACCTGGTGAGGATGCTCTCAATGGTGCCCCGGTAGAATGAGCACATGATGAGGGGTGGGACTCGTGCTCTCCTCAGTTTGTGGAGGAAATTGAGGCGAGTTTGAGCCTTCTTGGCCAGTGATGTGCTGTTGTTGGACCAGGGGCCTCATGTACAAAGACTTGCGTGGATTTTCTACTGAAAGATGGCGTACGTTTAAATCAAGAAAACGCCGTAAGCAAAAAAAAGATCCAGATGTATGAAACCGTCTGTACGCAGGAATCCAAGCACATTTCCTTTGTACATTCCAATCTGCTTGAAACTGAACACACGTGAGGAAATACCGGACTCCTCCCTCGACACGCGTCCATTTGAATATGCAATTACATACAAATACTCGCTCACTCGTCGGCCTCCGTCGGTCTATGATGACCATGGAAGAGAATCCTAAACGTCTACTCTGCTGGAACAGCACCGCCTGTGGCTGAACAGGCCGATGCGCGAATGGCAGTCCCTGTCACACAGGTCGCACTTGTGGGTGGTCTCCGTGCTGCTGGGTCTGTGGCGGTTCTTCCTGCGGGTTCTTTTTTCATCTGCAGCAGCAGTCAGTCTCTCTTCACCCGCCTTGAGCTGTCTGGTCAGGATGCCTCTCCATTTGGAGCGGTCCGTTGCAAGGTCCTCCCAGCGCTCTGTGTTGATCTCCAGGGCCTTCATGTCTCTCTTGCAGATGTCTCTAAAACGCAGCTGTGGGCGGCCAACGTCTCTCTTGCCAGTTGCCAGTTCTCCATAGAGGACGTCTTTGGGGATTCTGCCATCCTCCATACGGTGAACGTGGCCTAGCCAGCGGAGCCTGCGCTGTCTGAGTAGAGTGAACATGGAGGGAAGTATACAAATAAATATATATAAGCCCAGCACGTTTGATTCTCCTGTATCCACGATCAAAAATAATGGATTTAATGGAATTTCACAGAATGTGAGTTGGAGGTGCACCTGAATGAGGCAGAGGCTTGTAAAAACATTTTGTTTGGCACGCTGTCCTCCAGCATTAGTGCCAGATACAGGTAATTCAATAACCTGCTCACAGCCTTATAAGATTAGTTTATTGTTTCATTTATTCAGACAGGGATAAGAAGAAGTTTATTTAAAAACTTTGCCTTGCCAACTTTATTGTCATTCAGTCCATACAGCCAATTATGTACAGTACGATGAAATTATGTTTCTCCTATCTACAATGTTAATCACACGTAGAATTAGAGGGGTCGCTGCCATGCAAGGCGCCGCCACAAACAACTTTTCCTTCCCCCTTTCTATTATGCTGAGCACCAAGCTAGAATGAGGGAAGTACCATTTTTATATGGTCTCTGGTATGACCCGGCCGAGGCTTGAACCCATGACCTCCAGGCTGTGGGGCAGATGCTCTATCAACTAGGCCACCACTCTGGTAACTTTGACATATTTAGACTGACGTCTGCAGTCATCCTCAGAGGCATCAGCTGTTCATTGTAACTTAGAGCGTATATAGCTCAGTGGTTATAGTGCTAAATTTCAAAGCAAAAGGTTGCAGGTACAAGACCAGCTGCAATCTGTTTTAGGGATCACAATGGAAATAACTGTGCACACTTTATTGCGTCATCCCACTGTTTTTAGATGTATGTTGTATCTTTTACACAATGTTATTTTAAATGATGAATCAATCACGAGCTGCACGGTGGCGCAGTGGTTTAGCACTGTGGCAGCACAGTTTTACCCTCGGCCGGGGGACCGCGGGGATCATGAGATCGTGGGTTCGATCCCAGCCCCCGACCAACAGTGAGCTGTGTGGAGTTTGCATGTTCTCCCCGTGTTGCGCGGGTTTACTCCGGGATTTCTCCGGTTTCCTCCCGCACACCAAAAACATGTAGGTTTAGGGCGCTCGCGCACGCAGCGACCAGCAGCCAGTGGCTTGTCACCAGACTGCAAACCAAGTCTACCTATGGGTACAAATAAGTAACAAAAAAAAAAATAAAATAAAAAAAAAAATCAGTCAATCAATTTGTGACCAGCCGGGTTGATCAGCTGGTTGAATAAAGGAAAACAGTCATGAAAAAGAAGACAATATGAACCTATTTAGTGGGTAGCCACAGTCACCTGTCAGTTGAAAGCAGATCATATAGCAAGTACATATTTTATATCCAAAATGCAAATCTCATCCTTTATAGTTATATACAACTTACATAGATTACACACACACTATTGTAAATGAATGAAGTGTGCCGGGGAATGGGTGACACTGTTGCATTTCAAACTTTACGCATGTGTTTGCTGACATAACTACTGTACACAGAGGCAGTTGGGGGCTTGGTAGAATGCTGTCAAACTGTAGTTTAATCAGCAAAAAAAAAAAAGTCACTAAACTCAGATCACTGAGTTGTAATGAAGCCTTGAAGACAGGGGGATATTTGGGGCACACAAGTGCATTCCACAAGGACTGCCCATGGAAACCTAAACAGGCTGACAAGCCAGTCATCATCCCGAGCAAGAAAATCTGTCTCTAAAATACCCTTTCTCTTCTCACTGGTTGATTTGCAATATCCTCTAATCCTCTGTTGTTGGAGACATTTTCTGCACTTCTTTGTGATTGCTTTTATATCCACTCATCTAATTGCGCACACTTGGATGTTTGTTCATCATGTGTCTCTGGTGTGTACAATCATTTTCATGTCATTATCAGTCTCCCAACATCACCTAAGTGTTGCCAATAGACCAATAAGAGTAGAAACGTACGTACGCCAGCCATGAAGTTGACGTGGGGCTGCACATATTTCCATGGTCATTTCATTCTTGATACATTTGAAATTTTCCATGGAAAAGGGCGTAGGCCATGTTTTTGTGCACAAGTACCCTTTGTACATGAGGCCCCAGAAGAGGTCCTCAGAGATGTGCACCCCCAGAAACTTGGTGCTGCTCACCCTCTCCACAACTGCTCCATCGATGATCAGACGGGGATGCTGTGCGTGTCCACTCCTGAAGTCGACCACAATCTCCTTGGTTTTTCCCACGTTCACGAAGAGGTTACTGTCTTTACACCACTGGACCAGTTGGCTCACCTCATTTCTGTAATTGGCCTCCTCATTGTTGGTGATGAGGCCCATCACCGTCGTGTCATCGCAAACTTGTTGATGTGGTTGGAGTTGTAGGCTGGTACACAGTGATGGGTCAGCAGGGTGAAGAGCAGTGGGCTGAGCACGCACCCTTGTGGGGCCCTGTGCTCAATGTGATGGTCTTGGATGTGTTGCTGCCAACCCGCATATTCTGTGGCCTCCCTGTGAGAAAGTCCAGCACCCAGTTACAGAGAGAGGTTTTGCGTCCCAAGTGTCTCAGTTTTTGTATTAGGTGCTGGGGGATTATTGTGCTAAATGCTGAACTGAAGTCCAAGAGCAACATTTGCACGTAGGAGTTCTTTGAGTCCAGGTGGGTGAGGGCTGGGTGGAGAGCAGCAGTGATGGCATCCTCTGTGATCTGTTTGACCTGTATGCAAACTGAGATGGGTCGTGGGAGGGAGGGAGGATGGACTTGATGTTCTGCATGACCAGCCCCTTGAAGCACTTCATTATGATGGGGGTCAGTGCTATGGGCTGATAATCATTGTAGCTGGATGGGACGGGTTTCTTTGGGACTGGTATTATAGTAGCAGTTTTGAAACGTGTGGGGTCAGCAGCTTGAGTCAGGGAGATGTTGAAGATGTCGGCCAGGACATTCTTGAGCTCCTCTGCACAGTCCTTCAGAATGCGACCCGGTATGTTGTCTGGTCCAGCTGCCTTGCATGGGTCGATCCTGCAGAGGGTCCTCTTCACGCTAGCCAGATCCAGACTTATGGCTTTCTCATCTGGAGGAGTAGTGGTCTTATGTGCTGATGTACTGTTTTGTGCTTCAAAGCAGCCAAAGAAATCATTTAGGCTGTTAAGCAGTGTGGTGTCACTCGCACAGGTCTGAGGTGGAGGTTTGTAGTTGGTGAGGGTCTGTATGCCACGCCAGAGGGAAAGTGCATCTCTGGTGTTGCAGAAGTGGCCAGATATTTTCTTGCTGTACTGTCGTTTTGCCTCCTTGATGCCATGGGACAGGTTGGCCCTAGCTGTTGTTAGTCCTGGTGTGTCGCCAGCCCTGAAGGCTGTGTCCCGAGACCCCCGGAGCCTGTGGACCTCTGCTGTCATCCATGGCTTTTGGTTGGCATGAACTGTGATGGTTTTGCAGTGAGTGACATCATCAATGCATTTTACTATGTATGCTATAACAACCTCAATGTACTCCTCTAGGTTTGTGTGTCCATTGTGAATGGCTGCATGCTTGAAAGTGTCCCAGTCTGTAGTGCTGAAGCAGTCTTTCAGAGCATCAAAGACCCCTCTGGCCACACACATACCTGCTTTTTTGTTGGTCTGATTGTTTTCACTCTGGGTTTGTATGCCGGCCTTAACAAGATGGTGATGTGATCAGAGAGACCCAGCTGGGGAAGGGGGGAGGCTCTGTATGCTTTCTTGTGAGTTGTGTACACCATGTCTAGCAAATTGTCTCCTCTTGTTGAGAAGTCTACATGTTGGTGTAGATTTGGTAGGAGGGCCTTTAAATCTGCAGGTTGAAGTCTCCTGCTGTGATGAGGAATCCATCTGGATGTGCTGTTTGTGTCTCACTGATGGCCTGATAAGAGTTCTTTTAGTGCTTTACTTCTCTTGCCGTGGGCAGGGCATACACGGCGGCTAGTAGGACAGATGAAAATTCTCTTGGGATGTAAAAGGGTCGGCACTTGATGATCATAAACTCCACCAATGGAGAACAGTGTTTATGCACAACAGTTAAATCATGGCACCAAGCATCACTGATGTAAACACAGACGCCGCCCCATGTCTACCCTCCTTCCATGAACACTCTGTTGCTACGGTAGCATGTTAGCCCAGCTAACTGAATGGCAGAGTCCAGTATATTGTCATTTAACCATGTTCCCGTAAAGATAAAAACACAGCATTTCCACGCATCACATTGCGTAGTCTCAGGAGCTGCATGTGGTCTATTTTGTTGTCTAGTGAGTGTACGTTGGCCAGAATGAGGGAAGGAATTGTGAGTCTGTGTGGGCTAGCGGTGAACTTTGTTCGGATACCTCCACATTTACCTCTCTTTTGTCACTGCTCACACTGTCTACGGCGTCTCCATTTCGAATGAGACACAGCAGTTGAGTCCGGGGGTGTGGAGGACTGGTGGAGAAGACCCAGGCCATGGAGTTCCTCTTTAACGCTCTGACCCAGGATGCAATGTTTGGTCATATTCCTTATCTCCAGAAGGCTGTGGCAACTGTAGCTTGTGTGCAGCATCATATCCATCTATCCATCCATCCATCTTCTTCTGCTTAATTCTTTTTGGGTCACGGGGGGGCTGGAGCCTATCCCAGCATCTTTGGGCGAGAGGCAGGCTACACCCTGGACAGATCGCCAGTCCATCGCAGGGCCAACACAGAGAGACAGACAACCATTCACTCTCACAATCATACTTAAGGACAATTTAGAATCCCCAGTTTGATGCCAATTAACCTAACCTGCATGTTTTTTGGCATGTGGGAGGAAACCGGAGAAATCCCGGAGTAAACCCACGCAGACACGGGGAGAACATGCAAACTTCACACAGATCACTTTTGGTTGGGGGCTGGGATCGAACCCAGGATCCCCGGCTAAGGGTGAGTTGCTGTGCTGCCACAGTGCTAACCACTCCACCACCGCGCTGCCCCGCAGCATCATATATGTACATTAAATACATGAATATACACTTAGGTGTAATATAAAGAGCACTAAATGGCACAAAACACGAAGAGAGAAGAAGAGAGGCCGCTGCGTGTTCATGCACCACCTAGTGGCTTTTTTTCATTTGGAGATCAAAATCCATTTCTGAATAATCTTTATCCAGGTAGCAAGTAAATGTGTTTTAATTTCAGTGGATGACAGTCTCAGCTGTCTGATGGAAAGTGACTATTATCACGTCTTCAGTCTGTAATGACATATCTGGCAGTCAAGTTTAATTCTTGCTAGGTCACAAACTGTCCAGATGCACACCTGTGCTTGAAATCCAGCCATGGCTGTTGAGACAAGAATATTTCCACTTTACATCCAGCCCTGGCTGTTCAAATAGCATAAATCCAGTAATACGGTGTTGTTAGCATAGCTAGCCATTGCTTAACACTAGCTTTGTCAGAGCTTTATTGCTGTTTCCAAGCGTTTCTTTAGATTGCAGTAGGTCTCAATCAGCATTTAGCTTCCAACTCACCAATATGCTTTTGCCCTTCACCACGACAAAGGAAAAATAATCTATTTCCACAAAAACAAAGTAGCTTCATCTTTTCCTCCACGCAGTAGTGAAGACTCGGCTCTCTGCAACAGGTCACGATAACTGACAGCTCGTCTCAGCTATGGTTGGGTCAGTTTGTATATTCATTTATTTGGCTAAAAATATCATATTAATAAAACTAGTAATGAGTAACAATCTGATCCAATTTCAGTAACTGTAACACATTACTGAATTTTTAAACAATAATTTTGTTACACAGCATGTTACTGCAAAAGTAGTGGCATTACAGTAACACATTCTTACATTGTAACGCGTTACTCCCAAAACAGGTCATAAATAAACAACATTTTTTCACAAATTTGAGATTTTCTTGTAAATTTGCAGCTTTTCTTATAGAGTTGAAACTTTAGTCATAAACTTGCATTTTTTTTTTAAAATCAAATTAGCTTTTTTTCTTGTGAAGTAAAAACTTTCTCAAACTTACCAGTTTTTGCCCTCAGAAATTTGCTACTTTTTTCTTGTAAATCTGCAATGTCCATATGGATGCTGGTTCAGTTTTTGTTTTCTGTGATGGTTTATTTTTTTTCTGCTGATCTGGACAATGATACAATTTTATTTTTTAATGTTTGTATGGGAAGATAAGTTTTTTGGGGTCCATTTTAAAGGTTTTGGTGGATAGATGGATGGATCTTCATAAAAAGACATCTTCCTGGGTATTTTTACAAACATTTTAAATCCATAATAATTCATACATTATTTTTAATAGAAGACAATTGTGTCCTTCACAGTTCCCACACCTAAAGCAAGTGGGATAAACAACGAATTCAAAAGAATATTGAGGAAGTTAGCTGACACTGAACATTTGTAACCCCAATAATTACATCATTGTTAGATTACAGCGGCGGTAGGAGTATATACTGTTTTGTCGTCTTGTCTTTTTTTCCCGTTACAGCGACTGTATGAAAATTTATTCTGCACTCTTGTTTATTTAATAAACAGACATGATTGAAGACAGCAGAAAATCATTTTGGCAATGAAAGAACACATTCAAAGTAGTGCACAAACAAGAGGATTAAATGGAGGTTCGGTCTCCCTGCTTCCAGCTTCCATCTCTCCGACACGAACAGTCAGAATGCGCTTGATTCTATTATCGGCATACACCTCTAGGGGGTTATATGAGTGAATTAAAGTATATAAAAGTGAATATAGATAAATGTAAATATAGTTTTGTGCTCCAGCGGTAACCTGTACCTCCGTCCCCCCATCAGTCCATAATGCCTGTATTGTGGAGAGCGACCCGCTGATTATAAACTCTGCCAACCGTGTTGTGTGTAGTTCATTCCTCCTCCAGTGTACACCTCCACCGGTAAAGGTTAGGGCTGTGTGATATGACAAAAAATTCATATCACGATATAAGTCATCTTATATCATGATAATGATATATATCATGATATACATTTTCTGTAAATTCTACAGTTTAGATAATCAAGTAAAAAGGACCATCTCTTTTTTTAAAACTTTTTTTACATATATCGTCTTCTCTCATAATTTTGCAGTGTTATAATATAGTTTTGTAATGTGCATTTGAGACTTGATTCTCATAAATTTCAGGTTTTTCTTCTAAATCATACTGTATATGAATAAAAAGTAAACATCAATAAATTAAATATTTCCTGAGCCAGAGGAGAATAGCAAAAAAACAAAAAACAGACGACATTAAAAAATGTCTGAAAATGAGAAAATTACCCTTGGCTGTCACCTACAGATATAAATTAGATATTAGTTTAAATCAGTGAAAATTTAAGTGTAGACCTGCATCCTGCCATTCTGGCCTCACTATTTGTTTCTTAGCAAAAAGAAATTGAAATTGAATTTTTTTTTTTTTTCTTGCCTTCTGATTGTTGCTCTGAGTGTTGCTATCCCTGTGCTGTTGCAATCCTGGAATTTCCCCGTTGTGGGACTAATAAAGGCTTATCTTATCTTATCTTAAAATGTTTCAGATTGGTCATGATCTGAAAGTCAAAGACACAAAAGGTAATATAATAAAATACATGTGATGACTTTATCTTTATTCATTATCACTACCTGACTAATTAAAATGATTAGAAATCAAATAAATTACATTAAGAGCCAACTTGGTCCTCTGACCCATTTTAATGCATTTATTATTTATTTTGTGTGTATGTGCCACCATCATAAACTTTTGCAGCTTTAATAAAATTTTTTCAGACAAAACTAAGAAACTCAGCAGTAATTTAAGCCAAAGAAACAATGGTCTGCTACATTCCATTTCCAGTTAGCACAACTTAGCATCATCATTTAGCATTTTATAGTTCAGCATGGTGTTAATGTTACTTACCTCCTATTAAAACCAGGTTAGCAAACTATCTTCTCTGACACAGCACGATGGAAAACAGTCCCACATCCCTGGCAAACAGGAGTAGCAGCTATCTGAACCGGTAGTTTGGAGTTAGCATGAGCATCCACCAGACTGAAGCCTAGCCACCCATGACACACCTGTTCTGCTGTGCGCACTGCAGAGGAGAGACGGGGTGCTGACAAGTAGTGGTGAGGAGCTTTACTGAATAAACGGGAGTATGTGCATTTTAAATAACGATGCAAACAAAAGAGTATTCTATGAAACGACAGACGTTTTTATATCATCATCCAATACATATCGTCATATCGCACAGCCCTACTAAAGGTTGGTTAAAAAGGTCACCTTTGACCTCTTTTATGGTCACGCAGTCAGTGAAACCATGTCAGGTGTACTCTTCAGGTATTGTGGCATGCAAGAGATGAGAGCCCGCGGTCAAGTGGCCTCTGAGTTAGCAGGGGGACAAAGTTGCCACATACATAGTTAGTTAATTATTTTATTGACACAAAAGATAAAACATTTGGGTCCAAACAAATATATAAAGAATTAATTAACAATCAAGACCCAATTAATAAACAAAAATAAATAAAAGGGGATTTTCTTTTTACATACATACCCACACCAAAGAATTTCTTTTATATATAGCAAAGATGTGAGAGTTCAGCCATACAGGAGACCTCCTGTAACCCTCTTATGCATAAGTTTCACACATGAAAAGGCATTATATTTAACAGCTCAATCTTAGGATTGAATTGATATCAGATCATTCAAATAAATTTGATTCAATGTTGATTCTTTGATATATTGAATCTACCTCAATTTTTTATTGTAAAATTTTTTTTAAGTTTTACACCCTATAATAGGGGTGTGCCATATCACAATACCAGTATAAATTTTGATACCGGTGTAAAAATGAATATCGCAATACTTGGGGTCTGACGCTTGACGACGTCACACTGTTACGTTGCCAACGGAAGTTGTTACCATAGAAATGGCAAAACAAACATGGTGCAGGAAGCTGCCGCTCCTAAGTTGGAGTGTCTGCATCTAGATGAGTTGAAATATTTAAGTTTAAAGGCTGATTCAGACTGCTGCCATATATAAAAAAAAAACCACACAAAAAAAAACAAAACGGTGTAGCAATGTGAATTATCTGCCTGCATTTTTTCCAAACACCGTTAACATCATCCGACAATGTGCCGCTCGAAGTGTCTGTAGTTGTATTTTCATTCTGTTTTGGCCGCTTCATCTTGATTTTATCCAGCCACCCAAAGAGGGGGGGAAAAAATCCATTCAGTGCGACAAGAGCCAAAAAGCCCCAGGAGAGGTCCGTGCAACGAGAGTTACAAAGCAGGTAAAGTGATTCAGCATACAACCCGACATCTGTGCACTTACAATGTAGCAGTTTATATTATTTTCTTGCAATATCTGATAGAGAACAAAAAATTTTTGAACTAAATCTAAGCTGCTGTTTATAAACTGGAAAAATAAGAGTTTTTGCTTTGTTTTTCCTGAATATGTTGAAGGTAAATAACGCTGTCCAGTGAAACTCATTCATTCATTCATTCATCTTCTTCCGCTTAATCCTTTTCGGGTCATGGGGGGGCTGGAGCCTATCTCAGCATCTTTGGGCGAGAGCCAGGGTACACCCTGGACAGATCGCCAGTCCATCGCAGGGCCAACACAGAGAGACAGACAACCATTCACGCTCGCAGTCATACCTAAGGACAATTTAGAATCCCCAGTTTGATGCCAATTAACCTAACTTGCATGTTTTTTGGCATGTGGGAGGAAACCGGAGAAATCCCGGAGTAAACCCATGCAGACACGGGGAGAACATGCAAACTTTTTGTATAAATTTAAAAAGGAAAAAAAATGAATTCTGTAACACCATGAAAAATATCATTATAGTGAAAATTCACAGAAATATCGTTATATCATTTTTAGGCCATATTGCCCACCCCTACCCTACAATATGGATCACAAGACTCTACTACAGAAAGAGCCATTTTGGGCATTTTTCCCCAAAAGTCAACATGGCTATTAGGGATGGGCATTCAGTGAAATTTTCTTCACCGATCGTCGGGAGAATTAATGATTAATAATCGGTTAATCATTAACATTTTTAGGTAGGTAACAAGGCAGGTAGACTACATTAGAACATCAGGTATCAGCACGGAGAGCCGCACAACTCAAATCCACCTCTCTCTCTCAAATCCCTCTCTCTCTGTTCGCTGTTCTCGTGTTGGCTCGGCTCGGGAATCTCGCAAGCTGATTGGCCGAGATGTTTCACCCCGTAAGCTGATTGGCCGAGACGTTTTACCAGCTTCTCTCCCTGCTGAGCGGCCACCCAACAAACAAAGACCGCAATCATTGCTCTATCGCTCGTGTTGCTTAGTCTAGCCGCGTGGAACTTTTTGTTATTCTCTTGTGCCATTTTGTGCGAAATAGTCTTCCCGTCGAGCCACTACGCCGCCTCCTGCAGCTTCCCTCGATGATCCTGCGCCTCTAGCACCTGAGGAGCAGTAAAGCTCTCATTAACCTGTGCAGTAAATCATTTTCATCTTGAGTTACGTATCTTGTTATAAGAATAAAAGAGTTCTAAAAACATATTTATGTACACTTTATTTACATCTACGTATGTATGTACACTTACACACACACACGAGTGTGTGTGTGTGTGTCTTCTACCGAATCTTCATGACCTTCTCAATAAAGTTTCTGAAAAAAAAAAAAAGAAAAAAAGAATCTTCACGACCGCCATTACTCAGCGCGCAACCACTGTTGGCGGTTTCTTTTCAGTGTATTGCTGTGCTATTTTCATTTATTCTCTATCAAAAATGGCTTTGCGTAATAAGGGTGTTCCATGGACCAATAAGGAGGTGCAGTGTCTTTTATCAGGCTTGGATGAGTGGTGTTCAAATGATACATCATTTGTGTTGTCGATGAGGTATATTTGTATGCTGCATTGCAGTGATTGCAGTACACCTGGTCATTTTTTAAATTGAAATGGTCCCACGCAACACTTCGCCATAACCGCTTCATGATTTGGCGATTGCCCTACGGAAGTTCGCATGTATCAACTGAGGCACGCCAGGGTACGGCGATGGTGTAATGTTGCCCCCTGGTGCCCAAATTTTGCCAGTGGCACAGTTAAATGCATTGCATTGTTTGAGAACGGCCGTGCACTAGGCCTAATAACCTACATTCGGATTGTTTGAAAAAAAAAACGGTTTGTCGACGAAAATGAACTTCCTCGGTGAAATTCTTAATGATCAATTATCGGTTAATCGGTAAATTATGCCCATCCCTAATGGCTATATAAAATACAGTATATTTGAGCTTTAATAAACTAAGGGCAATCTGGAATCTCCAGCCAATGCCAATTAACCTAACATGCATGTTGTTGGACAGTAAGATGAAGCTGAAGTACCTGGAGGGAACTCACACAAATTCCACATTTTTATAAAATGTATTTTATTTAAAGACAAGTTGATGTACATTAATAAACAATCAATGTAAACATGCCAGATTGTAGCCAGTAGCTAATTTCTATCTGTTGCCCATTATATATAGTAGATATACCCCAGCTGGCCAGCTCAAGGATTTGAACACAGGACCTTTTTCCTGTGAGGCAACAGTGCTAACCACTGCACAACCATGCTGCCCAATTTTGCATTTTTAATTTGAAATAATTTTCTTATAGATTTATGACTCCTAAAATAGCATTTTTCCACACAGTTGTATGGTTTTTTATCACAAATTTGAGGCTTTTGGGACTTCCGGTCTGGACACCATGGTGATAGCAGCTTAACGCTGAAGCTCCAAGACCCCATCCGTGAAAATTACCTTGAAAATCAGATTTAACGGATTTTTGGAAGAGTGAAAATCAAAAGACAAAGTCATTATGCCTAAAGGAAAACAGAAGAGATCGACATTTCCCAGGCCAAGACGCGCATCGGCCGAAGAATCTGACCTGGAGGACATCCACTCGGAAGCAGAGGAGCTGAATGAGGCTAGCAACATGGTTAGTTTAAAAACGATAATTCTAGAATTAAGAGAATTTCGCCAAGAGTGTTGGGCCGAATTTCGTGAAATTAAAGACAAAATAAAAAGGACAAACAGCAGAGTGGACCAGGCTGAGGACCGAATCATGGAAGCAGAGGAAAGAATAAAAGGGCTGGAAGAAACCGTGCTGGAATTACTCAAACGACAGACAAGACTGGAGGCTAAGCTAACCGACCAAGAAGGAAGACTAAGAAGGGCCAACATAAGAATTCATGGTCTGAAAGAAGGAGTCGAGGACGGTTTCACCACAATGGCTGCATGCGTGGAATCCATACTGAGAGAGAAGTTGGAAATTTCCCAATCCACCGACTTGAAGACAGAAAGGGTGCACCGTTCATTAGCCCCAAGGCCGTCGGCAGAAGCGCCACCATGATCGGTAGTGGTGAAGTTCTCCAACTTCAGAACAAAAGAAGAGGTTTTGAGACTGGCTTGGCAGGAAAAAGGATTTATGTACCAAGAAAGAAAAGTTTTTGTGGAGCACGACTACGCCCCAGAGGTCCTTAAAAAGCGTCGGGAATACAACGACGCTAAAAAGGTACTAAGAGAGAAGAAACTGCGCTTTCAAACTCCATTTCCGGCGAAGCTGCGGGTTTTTTACGGGGATGAGACATGTCTCTACAACTCGGTGGAAGAAGCAACCACGGATATGGCGAGAAGAGGGCTCCCGGTAACGGTGTATAAACCCGCAGCAGACCCGATCGAAAGAATCAAGGCTCAAACGTGGTGCACACAGAGACCCTCAAAATCCACGGGCCAGCAGCGGGAAACCCAGCGCCAGGGCTATAAGGAAAAACTGAGCGTTTTCAGGAGGGAAAAACGATATTTTTAGTCAATCTGCGCATCCAAACCTCCTCCTACAAGGTAACAAACATTAAAGGAGATGCGGAACTAGCAAGTGGTAAAACATTTCATGGAACAGTCATAATATTAGAAACAAGTAAGTCTTAAAAAAACAAAACAAAAAAAAACAAAACAAAACTTGTTAAAATAGAAATGTGACAATGAACCACATGAACTCTCCACACTAACAAATACTGTATTAACGTGATTGTTTGCTGTGATGGTGGTGGGAGGTTGCGCACAATTTCATAGGGTATAGGCATAAAAAAAAAAAAAAAAAAAAAAAAAAAATTCATTACAAGTTCAGATTGGGATCTGAAATTCAAGTTAAAAACATGGGACAACTTACAGGGTTAAGAGAGGGCCCTCAACACTTAACAGAGTTTGAGGAATTTCCCTCAGAGCCAACACACCATCAAGGCTCTTCTAAGGTCGCTAAAAAGACCTCAGCTCAGGAAGTTCTTTTGACAGTTTTTTCTTTTAAAGTTTTATATACTATGTTCTTAATGTTTTTTATGTTCTTAATGTTCTTTCAGTTTCTGAGTAGCATAAAAGAGGGCCACTACACTGTTATACTAAATAAGACAACACAATGGAGAAACAGGGTGTAACCAAAATAATCTCATATAATGTAAAAGGGATTCTGAATCCAGTTAAAAGATCCAAAATTCTTGGCAAAATGAAAAAGACAAAGCAGGAATAATATTTTTACAGGAAACCCACCTAACAGACTTGGAGCACACCAAACTTAATAGACAAGGGTTTAAACTGATCTCTTCATCTTCATATAAGTCAGGGAGGAGGAGGGGGGTAGCGACATTGATCTCAACCAAAATTATGTTTGAAAAAAATTCAGAACACAAAGATAAAGAAGGGAGATTTAGCATGGTACTTGGTCGGCTAGAGGGAGAAGATACCACCCTGCTGAATGTATATGCACCTCCAGGGGCTAACTGGAAATTTTATAAAAATGTATTTGACCTAATGATAACTAAAGCTAAAGGTTTAGTGATATGTGGGGGAGACTTCAATCTAAGACTGAATCCATACTGAGATGCATCAGGTAATTCTCCACATCAAAATAACACTCAAAGTAGAAAAACTTGGATGCTACTAAAAGAAATGGGAATCTGTGACGTGTGGAGGGAACTCAACCCCAGTGTAAAAGATTATACATTTTACTCAGCACCACATTCATCATACTCAAGGATTGACTATTTTTTTATGTTTAATAGAGACATTGGAAGAGTAAAAACATGTAAAATAGGACTGATGGATCTCTCTGACCACAGTCCGATCTATATGGACTTAAATATCCAAAAATACACAAATAATACATTTTCTTGGAGGTTAAATTCAAATGTGCTGAAAGGACCACTGAAAGATGAATTGGAATCAGATATTCTCAGATATTTGGAAGAAAATGATAATGGAGAAGCATCCCCTTTAATACTGTGGGACGCATGCAAAGCTGTAATAAGGGGAAAGATTATCGCAAAACTGGCAACCCAAAAGAAACTGAGACAAGAAAAACTAACCACATTAGAGTCAGAACTTAAGAACCTAGAAAAAGAGCACAAAGACAACACTCATTCTAATGACTCGCTCAAAATTAAGGAAATTAAAAAACAAAAAAACGAGATCTACACAATAGAAATCCAGAAGAAACTTACATTTCTGAAACAAAAATACTATGAAACAGGTAGCAAATCGGCAAAACTACTAGCCTACAAATTGAGGAAACAACAAACGGAGAGAGCAATCTACAAAATCAGAGAGCCAGTATCAAAGGAAATAAAATTTAGAATTCAGGAAATTCTTAAAAGCTTTGAGAATCACTACAAGAACTTATACTCCCTCAAAAAACACAAAATCACATCCGAAGCCTTCCTAAATACATTAAATCTTCCCCAACTTACTGAATCACAAAATAAAACACTACTGGCAGAAATACAACCTAAAGAATTAGAAAAAGCAATTATGAAACTTAAAGCTAACAAATCCCCAGGAGCAGATGGCTATACAGCAGAATGGTACAAAACCTTTAAACAGCAACTATCTCCTCTCCTCCTGAAAACATTTAACTATGTCCTCCACACAGGGGAAATCCCCCCCCCCCCCCGGAGAGAAGGGGTCATTGCAGTCATACCTAAACCTGAAAAGGATAAACTAGAATGCTCCAACTACAGACCAATCAGTGTGTTAAATCAGGACGATAAACTTTTTACTGCTATCCTTGCCAAAAGGTTAGAAAATATACTGACAGACTTAATTCATTTAGACCAAACAGGTTTTATAAGGCAAAGACAGACACAAGATAACATTAGACGCACTTTACACATAATTCATCATATAAAAAAATATAATTTTAATGCAGCCATATTGGGATTAGATGTTGAAAAAGCATTTGATTCGGTTGACTGGTCTTTCCTATATAGAATCTTATCCAGTTTCAATTTCCATAATAACTTCATTAGAACTATCCAGGCATTATATAAAAAACCAACAGCTAAAATAAGGATTAACAGTAAATTATCATCTTTTGAATTGGAAAGAGGATGTCGTCAGGGCTGCCCCTTGTCTCCACTGCTCTTTGCAATCTTCATAGAACCTCTGAGCCAATGGATAAGACAGAATCCAAAAATTCAAGGTATTACACTTGGTCAGAAGGAACATAAAATAGCACTCTTTGCTGATGACATTTTAATATAACTGGGGCAGCCGGACACCTCTTTTCCAGAACTAATCTCAGTTTTTTCAGAGTATGGAGAGTTATCGGGGTACGAATTAAACATGCATAAAACCCAAATTTTAACATTCAACTATGACCCAAATCAATATTTACTAAGCAAACTCAAAACCAACTGGGAGATGGAATCTATGAAATATCTGGGGGTCAATATCCCGAAACAACTCAACAAAATTATAACACTAAACTATGATCCACTGATGGCAAAAATAAAATCTGATCTAGCAAGATGGAATATGATACCATTCTGGGGTACTGCACAAAGAATTGAAGCAGTCAAAATGAATATACCTCCACGTCTTCTATACCTTTTCCAAACAATACCGGTAGAACCTCCCAAAAAAACATGGCAAGAACTGGACAGAAGGATCTCAAGATTCATATGGCAGGGCAAGAGACCTAGAATCAGATATAGAACCCTACAGCTAAACAAAGACAAAGGTGGGCTCGCGCTGCCAAATATCAGGGACTATTTTAAAGCCGCACAAATTAAAACTTTAGTAGAGATATGTAACCCAGTCTACACTGCACAATGGAAGGAGATGGAATGCCAAATAACAAGTGACATTCCCCTACAGGCGATAATAGGGAACAATGCCTTACCTAAACCTTTGAATAACACTAACCCGTGGATAGAGACCCCGCTAAAAATTTGGTTTAAGATAGTCAGAGAGAATCAAACTAAAGAACCCTATCGATTATTGCAATGGATTTCCTATGATCAGGACTTTACTCCTAATAAAACAGACGCTAGATTTAAAAAGTGGAAAGAGAACGGACTGATAAAATATTACGATTTTTTTAAAGGGCAAACTTTAAGAAGTTTTGAAGATTTGAAAAAACAAGGTCTAGTAAATCAAGACCTTTACAGGTTCTTCCAGCTTAGACACCACATAAACAAAATACTTAAAAAGGAGGATTGGGAAAGGGCCCAGTCAGGTGTTCTGAAGGTTTTCTTAATGGCATATAAAGGGATCCCAGGGATCAGATACATTTCTAAAATATACCATGGTCTTCAAGACTTAAAAGGAGACAACACATCATATATAAAAGAGAGATGGGGAAAAAGAGGGGAATTTCACTTTACAACTGGAAATATGGGAAAAGCTAAATAAACAACAATGTAAAAGTACCTCATTCCTGCTGTGGAGAGAATTTGGATGGAAAAATTTGGTAAGATTTTTCAGAACACTTGCACAAAACAAAATTACTCGTAAGGGGCTGAATTGTTGGCGCTTGTGTGGTGAAAAGACTGCAAATCATTTCCATGTGTTTTGGTCATGCCCAGTTATCCACCAATATTGGACCAATGTACAGACAATATTGGGGAAAATATTCAAAGTAACAGTCCCCTTTTCTTTTGTAACTTTGCATTTGGGTTTACCACCGGAATCACTGGAAAGACGAGGAGAAAAATACTTATTCATTGTTTTAATATTGGCAAGTAAAAAAGCTCTAACAAAAAAATGGATGATGAAAGACTGTCCAACTCCTGAAGATTGGATTAACGTGATTCAGGACATTTATTCGATGGAAAAGTTGACATTTGCACTGAGACAGGACATGGATGGGTTCTTGAACTTTTGGCAACCCTGGAACGCATATGTGTCCTCCATCAGATCTAATCTTTGACAAATACCATTTCAATAATGGCACCTCTCTTTGTTCAGACAATATTGGGGAAAATATTCAAAGTAACAGTCCCCTTTTCTTTTGTAACTTTGCATTTGGGTTTACCACCGGAATCACTGGAAAGACGAGGAGAAAAATACTTATTCATTGTTTTAATATTGGCAAGTAAAAAAGCTCTAACAAAAAAATGGATGATGAAAGACTGTCCAACTCCTGAAGATTGGATTAACGTGATTCAGGACATTTATTCGATGGAAAAGTTGACATTTGCACTGAGACAGGACATGGATGGGTTCTTGAACTTTTGGCAACCCTGGAACGCATATGTGTCCTCCATCAGATCTAATCTTTGACAAATACCATTTCAATAATGGCACCTCTCTTTGTTCCAACACTACACAGATGCTCTTTTATTTTTCTGCTCTTTTGTTTTTGTTTGTTTTGTTTTTGTTCTTCTTTTAATTTCTCTTTTTCTTTCACTTAAAAAAAGGGTGTTGTAATAATTTTTTTCCAATGTCAAAAAACAAAAAAAAAGAGGGAATATGTGATGAAAATGTAAACAATACAATGCTGTAATGACATGTATACCCTTTACAAAAACTTAAATAAAAAAAAATAAATTTGAGGCTTTTTTCTTTCTTTTTAAAAGTTTCTGTCAAAGCCTAGACAAAAGAGCCACACATAGCTCCAGAGCCACAGGTTGCTGAAACCTGAAAAGGCTCATTCTGAGCCTGTGGTTTAAAAAAAGACTTCAGGTGGGTTTCTACCTGTGGTTTAAAATCAAATTATCACTAACTGATGTTCTTTTGAAACAAACTCTACAACAGGCCTATTCAATTAGCGGCCCATGGGCCACATGTGGCCCGGAACTAACCTCCGAGTGGCCCGCGGGCCCAGACCACGCCAAGGAAATGTAAATTTAAGAAAAAAATATGAAGGAAGGACGGTACGCAAGCGCGCACACGAACAATGCATGTGATCGTCATCCGCGTGGAGTTCAGAAGCGCCCCGCCCACGTGAGCGTTCAGCTGGATTCTAGTCGGCAGGCCAGGCAGAGCATCTCGCTAGCATTGCTGTCTGAGAGAAGTACAGTGGGGCAAAAAAGTATTTAGTCAGCCACCAATTGTGCAAGTTCTCCCACTTAAAAGATGAGAGAGGTCTCCAATTTCATCATAGGTATACCTTAACTATGAGAGACAAAATGAGAAAAAAAAAAATCCAGAAAATCACATTGTCTGATTTTTAAATAATTTATTTGAGATGAGATGATGAGATGAGATTCAACTTTATTGTCATTACACATGTATGAATACAAGGTAACGAAACGTGACTTGGCATTTGGGCACGCTCTGCAGAGCGCATCCAAGGCCGGGGCAGCCGCTAGGCGCCAGTCATAATTTGCAAATTATGGTGGAAAATAAGTATTTGGTCACCTACAAACAAGCAAGATTTCTAGCTCTCACAGACCTTTAACTTCTTCTTTAAGAGGCTCCTCTGTCCTCCACTCGTTACCTGTATTAATGGCACCTGTTTGAACTCGTTATCAGTATAAAAGACACCTGTCCACAACCTCAAACGAGTCAGACTCCAAACTCCACTATGGCCAAGACCAAAGAGCTGTCAAAGGACACCAGAAACAAAATTGTAAACCTGCACCAGGATGGGAAGACTGAATCTGCAATAGGTAAGCAGCTTGGTGTGAAGAAATCAACTGTGGGCGCAATTATTAGAAAATGGAAGACATACAAGACCACTGATAATCTCCCTCGATCTGGGGCTCCACGCAAGATCTCACCCCGTGGGGTCAAAATGATCACGAGAACGGTGAGCAAAAATCCTAGAACCACACGGGGGGACCTAGTGAATGACCTGCAGAGAACTGGGACCAAATTAAATTAAAATTAAATTAAATTAAATCACCCTTATTGTCATTCAACCGTACAACCAATCATGTACAGCAGAACGAGATTGTGCTTTACCTATCTACAGTGTAAATCACACACACCCCAAGTGCAGAATCAGAGGGCCGCTGCCATGCAAGGCGCCGCCACAGAGTTCCCTCCTCCATTCCATTTATTGCTGAGCACCAAGCTGGACGGCAGGAAGTTCCACTTTTATATGGTCTTTGGCATGACCCGGCCGGGATAGTAACAAAGGCTACCATCAGTAACACACTATGCCGCCAGGGACTCAAATCCTGCTGTGCCAGACGTGTCCCCCTGCTTAAGCCAGTACATGTCCAGGCCCGTCTGAAGTTTGCTAGAGAGCATTTGGATGACCCAGAAGAGGATTGGGAGAATGTCATATGGTCAGATGAAACCAAACTAGAACTTTTTGGTAAAAACTCAACTTGTCATGTTTGGAGGAGAAAGAATGCTGAGTTGCATCCAAAGAACACCATACCTACTGTGAAGCATGGGGGTGGAAACATCATGCTTTGGGGCTGTTTTTCTGCAAAGGGACCAGGACGACTGATCCGTGTAAAGGAAAGAATGAATGGGGCCATGTATCATGAGATTTTGAGTGAAAACCTCCTTCCATCAGCAAGGGCATTGAAGATGAAACGTGGCTGGGTCTTTCAGCATGACAATGATCCCAAACACACCGCCCGGGCAACGAAGGAGTGGCTTCGTAAGAAGCATTTCAAGGTCCTGGAGTGGCCTAGCCAGTCTCCAGATCTCAACCCCATAGAAAATCTTTGGAGGGAGTTGAAAGTGCGTGTTGCCCAGTGACAGCCCCAAAACATCACTGCTCTAGAGGAGATCTGCATGGAGGAATGGGCCAAAATACCAGCAACAGTGTGTGAAAACCTTGTGAAGACTTACAGAAAACGTTTGACCTCTGTCATTGCCAACAAAGGGTATATAACAAAGTATTGAAATGAACTTTTGTTATTGACCAAATATTTATTTTCCACCATAATTTGCAAATAAATTCTTTAAAAATCAGACAATGTGATTTTCTGGATTTTTTTTTCTCATTTTGTCTCTCATAGTTGAGGTATACCTATGATGAAAATTGGAGACCTTTCTCATCTTTTAAGTGGGAGAACTTGCACAATTGGTGGCTGACTAAATACTTTTTTGCCCCACTGTATGAGCTTATTAACGTACTTTAATCACGGAAAAAAAGCATAAGGGGTATGTAAGCAGTGGAGGCATTTATTGTGGTTTTAACCTGCCTCCTCATGGATCGTCACCTTATCGTGGTGGGGGGGTTTGCGTGCCCCAGTGATCCCAGGAGCTATGTTGTCCGGGGGCAATTTGCCTCTGATAGGGTCTCCCAAGACAAACTGGTCCTGGGTGAAGGGCCAGACTAAGAACGATCCAACAGACTCTCATGATAAATTGTATATCAAGGATTCAGTGTACCCCGCCCGGTATGGGGTTACCGGGGCCCCACCCTGGAGCCAGGCCTGGGGGAGGGGCTCGAAGGCTAGCGTCTGGTGGCCGGGTTTCCACCCATGGGACCCGGCCGGGCTCAGCCCAAAGGAGTTACATGGGTCCGCCCTCCAGTAGGTCCACCACCTGCAGGAGGGATCATGGGGGTCCGGTGCTATGTGGATTAGGTGGCGGTCAAAGGCGGAGACCTTGGCGGACTGATCCCAAGCTTTCTAAACTGGCTTTTGGTACGTGGAATGTCACCTCTCTGGTGGGGAAGGAGCCTGAGCTGGTGTACGAGGTTGAGCGATACCGGCTAGATATAGTCGGCCTCACCTCAACACACAGCTCCGGTTCCGGAACCAGTCTCCTGGAGAGGGGCTGGAGCTTGGCCTTTTCTGGAGTTGCCCCGGGCGAGAGGCGACGAGCAGGGGTGGGTATTCTTGTATCGCCCCACCTTGCTGCCTCTATATTGAAGTTTTTCCCGGTGGACGAAAGGGTTGCTTCCCTGCGCCTTCGGGTTGGGAAACGGGTCCTGACCATCATTTGTGCCTATGCACCAAATGATGTTTCAGAGTACCCACCCTTTTTGGAGTCTGTGACTGGGGTGCTGGAGGGTACTCCTCCTGGAGACTCCATTGTCCTACTGGGGGACTTCAATGCGCACGTGGGCAACGACAGTGAAACCTGGAGGGGGGTGATTGGGAGGAATGGCCTGCCCGATCTGAACCCGAGTGGTGTTCAGTTATTGGACTTCTGTGCTAACCACAGTCTGTCTATAACGAACACCATGTTCAAGCATAAGGGTGTCCATATGTGCACCTGGCACCAGGACACCCTAGGTCGCAGGTCGATGATCGATTTTGTTATCGTATCATCAGACCTGCGACCGTATGTCTTGGACACCCGAGTAAAGAGAGGTGCAGAGCTGTCAACTGATCACCACCTGGTGGTGAGTTGGATCCGATGGCAGGGGAGGAAGCCATTCAGACCTGGTAGACCCAAACGTATAGTGAGGGTGTGCTGGGAGCGTCTGGCTGAGGCCCCTGTCTGGGAGGTCTTCAACTCCCACCTCCGGAAGAACTTCATCCACATTCCGAGGGAGTCTGGAGACATGGAGTCTGAATGGGCCATGTTCTCCACCTCTATTGTTGAAGCGGCGGCCCAGAGCTGCGGCCGCAAGGTGGTCGGTGCATCTCGTGGTGGCAACCCCCGAACCAAGTGGTGGACACCAGTGGTGAGGGGGGCCATTAAGCTGAAGAAGGAGTCCTATCAAGCTTGGTTGGCTTGTGGGACTCCCGAAGCAGCTGAGGTGTACCGGCAGGCCAAGCGGAGTGCAGCTCGGGTGGTTGCTGAAGCAAAAACCCGGGTATGGGAGGAGTTCGGTGAGGCCATGGAACAAGACTTTCGGTCGGCTTCAAAGAGATTCTGGCAAACTGTTCGGCGGCTCAGGAGGGGAAAGCAGCTCCCCGTCCACACTGTGTATGGTGCGGATGGGACACTGTTGACTTCAACTGGGGATATCGTCGGGCGGTGGAAGGAATACTTCGAGGATCTCCTCAATCCCACTGATACGCCTTCCACAGAGGAAGCAGGGTTTGGGGACGAGGGGGATGACTCGCCTATCACAAGGGCTGAGGTCGCCAAGGTGGTTAAAAATCTCCTTGGTGGCCGGGCCCCGGGGGTGGACGAGATTCGCCCTGAGTACCTCAAGGCCCTGGATGTTGTTGGGTTGTCATGGTTGACACGCCTCTGCAACATTGCGTGGAGGTCGGGGGCAGTGCCTTTGGCATGGCAAACCGGGGTGGTGGTTCCTCTCTTCAAAAAAGGGGACCGGAGGGTGTGCTCCAACTTTAGAGGGATCACACTCCTCAGCCTCCCTGGGAAGGTCTATGCCAAGGTACTGGAGAGGAGAGTCCGGCCGTTGGTCGAACCTCGGATTCAGGAGGAGCAATGTGGTTTTCGTCCTGGCCGTGGGACATCGGACCAGCTCTTTACCCTCTCGAGAATTCTTGAGGGTTCGTGGGAGTTTGCCCAACCAGTTTACATGTGTTTTGTGGACTTGGAGAAGGCATTTGACCACGTCCCTCGTGGATTTTTGTGGGGGGTGCTTCAGGAGTATGGGGTATCGGGCTTGTTGTTACGAGCTATTCGGTCTCTGTACGACCGTTGTGAGAGTTTGGTTCGTATTGCCAACACTTGGTCGGAGTCATTCCCAGTGAGAGTTGGACTCCGCCAGGGCTGCCCTTTGTCACCGATCCTGTTCATAATTTTTATGGACAGGATTTCTAGGCGCAGCCAGGGAATGGAGGGTGTCATGCTTGGTGACCACAGGATCTCATCTCTGTTGTTTGCAGATGATGTTGTCCTGTTGGCTTCATCCAGCAATGACCTACAGCTCTTGCTGGGACGGTTTGCCGCTGAGTGTGAAGCGGCTGGGATGAGAATCAGCACCTCCAAGTCCGAGTCCATGGTCCTCAGTCGGAAAAAGGTGGATTGTCCTCTCCGGGTTGGGGACAGGCTCCTGCCCCAAGTGGAGGAGTTTAAGTATCTTGGGGTCTTGTTCACGAGTGAGGGGAAAATGGAGCGAGAGATCGACAGACGGATTGGAGCAGCAGCTGCAGTGATGCGGACATTGTACCGGTCTGTTGTGGTGAAGAGGGAGCTTAGTTCTAAGACAAAGCTGTCGATTTACCAGTCAATCTACGTTCCTACTCTCACCTATGGTCACGAGCTTTGGGTAATGACCGAAAGAACGAGATCGCGGATACAAGCGGCTGAAATGAGCTTTCTCCGTAGGATTGCTGGGCTCACCCTCAGAGATAGGGTGAGGAGCTCAGTCATCCGGGAGAGGCTCAGAGTAGAACCGCTGATCCTCCACATTGAAAGGAGTCAGTTGAGGTGGTATGGGCATCTGATTAGGATGCCTCCTGGACGCCTCCCACTTGAGGTGTTTCAGGTACGTCCCACTGGGAGGAGACCCCGGGGCAGACCCAGGACTCGGTGGAGAGACTATGTCTCCCAGCTGGTCTGGGAACGCCTTGGTATCCCCTCTGAAGAGCTGGAGCAGGTGGCTGGGGAGAGGGAAGTCTGGGCTTCTCTGCTTGAACTGCTGCCTCCGCGACCCGGACCTCCGGAAAAGCGGTAGAAGATGGATGGATGGATGGATTAACCTGCAGGTAACGGGAACAATAAGAGTCGCTGAGCAAACAGGTGTGGGTTAGACTTCATATGCAGGGAAAGAGGCAAGACTGACTGAATCGCTGAGGATTGACTTCACCAGCATTACAATAATTTATGTTCATTATTATGTACCTGGAAAGTGAAGATGATCAATATTGTCAAGAATCGCCCTTTTCAAAGGCGAACACAACACCAAACGCTCTCTCTGGGTTTGCATATTTATTAACATAAAGACAGACAAAATGCATACAAATACTAAATAATAAAGTGCGTGGCACTAAACAAACAGATACACAATGACAAACGCTGGAGGAGAGTGGGGCTCGACATCCAGGGGGTCATGAAGCCGGGAACACCGAGCCAGGGGCGGAATCCAGCCAGAGCTCTCCCGAAGGCTGCGGGGGCTCACGGCTGGAAATAAGGGAAACACATACCTGGTCGGAACACTCCTACCCTCCTCAACAGTGAGACCCAAACACACTCAGGATGATAGCTCTGCTCCTGAGGACGGGTCCACGTGGAAGAAAGACACGACAAACCCCAGAGGTTTGTCGTGCCCTTATAAGCAGTACATAATTAGTGACAGGTGTGGATCCATGAGTGGAGAAAATAACAGAATGAATAACAGGTGTGCAGCAACGACCAGTCTGACAGCCGGAAGCTGCACAGCGCTGTCAAAATAAAACATTACCGAAAACCATAATGATACAAACACAACAGAACCCCAAAATGTGCATAATAATACTACAGATACAAAAAGACAATAATTAAACAGGAACCAAACACAGCAGACAGAAAAACACTAAACTTGACAGGAAACTGGGCATGATGCCCACCAGTGCCCCAGGATCATGACAAAAATTAACAAAGTCAATGACTTTAATCCGTCTGCAGCCTTCAGACAAACTAAACATGCAAACATTTGGATTTCAAAATAAGGGAAGTTTTTCCTGCTATCTGGTTGGTGAGGAGATTTCTAAACAACTATAAATATATAGAAATATTTTAACAGAAATAATGGAATCTTTGGTAATTTAAGTTAATTTATTTCATTAATTGTAATTTTATAAATATTTTTTCTTTGAAATAGTTAAATTATTGTTAAATTATTAGAGTTAAATTATTGTTCTCTTTTGGCTCTGCAAAATTATGGTCAAAAGTGTAAATTGTATAAGGAAAAAAAAGTCAATTTTACCACAATCTGTTTCAAATTTATAAAAAACCCACTAATTTTATTAAAAAAATAGATAAATATTAGCCATAAAATAATCCACAAATTTATACTAAAGTCTCAAATGTACAAGAAAAGTCAATTTTACAAAAGGAAATTACAAATTTGAGGAAAATGGTTTCAAATTTAGATAAATTTACAGAGAAAAGTAGAAAACTATAAGAAAATTGTTATAAATTTTGGAGAAAAACCCCAAACCTTCAAGACTGAAGTCATTACTCAAGTTTTGAAGTGGGTGCTCTTTGCATCCTTAACTCTACTAGAAATTTTTGGTTGACTGATATGTGTGCGTAATGGAATGTGTAGTTTTAAAAACAGGTTCCTACTCACACATGTGGTGATTTAAAACAAAACAAACCACAACAGTGGATGTGCAATGTTTATTAATGTTATCAGTCTTTTCTTGGGGGGTTTGTGCACTTAAGTGTTTGACATTTCATTTTTTTTATTCAGCTAAATGCACTTTGTGATATGCCAAGGTCAGTTATGACCAGGATATGGTATATTTTATTTCAAAAGGGAAACAAATGTTAATGCTACTAACAGTACATATTGAGTTTTTATGCACTTCGAGATATGCCTGAGTAAGATGTGACCAAAATGGTTATTTACAATTTTAATAATAAAAAGTAATTTTATTTTTTTTCATTATATTTATTTAATTGTTGTTCAAGAGGAAAAATATTTCTACTTCAAGTTCTGCTCAACCCCAGCACTGTTATTGTGTTTTTATACACTTTTGATGTGCCTTTGTCATGTGCCAAGTGCACATTTAAAACCAAGACAGTGAATAAAAAGTGCGTATTATTTGTCATATTGATCTGTTTTGGTTTGAAATTTGTCATATTCAACAGATCGCTGAACACGTGCGGCCCAGTTACATGTCTTCATTTCAAATTGTGGCCCAAATGATTTTGTCATTGAATAGCCCTGCCCTACAAGATGACAAAAAAAAAAAAAAAAAACCCTCTTTGGGGAACTGCTGTGATGAGTTTGTGTGTAAACTATCACCGCAGTTAGGAGAGAACAGTGTGTCAGAGAAGATGAAATAGGTGTACAGCTCAGACTGTTTCTGAAAAGGAGTGTGAGAAAAGTAGGGCAACAATGGAACCGAAACAAACCCACTGAAAGAAAAAAAAAACAACAACAAAAAAAAAAAAAAACCAAGAAAACTTCAACGAGGAATTCACTCTCCTTTGCATTGTATTCCAAGTTTCATTTTCAGAGAGGGATACTCAGGTCTGATGCCCTGAATGGGTGTCAAATGTTTGGTTGACAACAGAATGTTTGTAAATTGTTATACGACCATGGGGAAAATAAATAGTTCAAAGCAGAGACACTTTCAAAAGTAAAAATATCAATGCAATTTTAATAATCTATTTTCATAGTCTGCTCAAACATGGGCTCTTATTTCAAAGAAATAATATGCAGTTTTTCATACTATATACTGCAAATAATATGTTACTATACATACACTACCATTCAAAAGTTTGGGGTCACTTAGAAATGTCCTTATTTTTGAAAGAAAAGCACTGTTTTTTTCAATGAAGATAACTTTAAACTAATCAGAAATACACTCTAATATACATTGCTAATGTGGTAAATGACTATTCTAGCTGCAAATGTCTGGTTTTTGGTGCAATATCTACATAGGTGTATAGAGGCCCATTTCCAGCGACTATAACTCCAGTGTTCTAATGGTACAATGTGTTTGCTCATTGCGTCAGAAGGCTAATGGATGATTAGAAAACCCTTGTGCAATCATGTTAGCACAGCTGAAAACAGTTTAGCTGGTTAGAGAAGCTATAAAACTGACCTTCCTTGAAGCAGGTTGAGTATCTGGAAAAAATTATTATTTCAAATACAAATCATTATTTGTAACCTTGTCAATGTCTTGACTATATTTTCTATTCATTTTACAACTCATGGTGGTAAATAAGTGTGACTTTTCATGGAAAACACAAAATAATTGTCTGGGTGACCCCAAACTTTTGAACGGTAGTGTATATATTATATATACATGTAATCAAGTAATCAATATTTTTTTAAATAAAGTCCTGGATGCCATGCTAGTGAATGTAACCATGACATGGTATATGGACTAATCACCCTAAGGGTTTCGGATGGTAACATACAGTCTGCAGAATCCTGATATGCTGCCAAACCACGACTGGTCAACTCAAACCACAAGTACATGATATAAAACCACCTTTCATAAGAGGAAGAGATGACACACCACATTTCTTATCCACAGACACAATCTGTCTTTCTTCTTTGAATTACTGAGTCACAGCACAAAGCGGAAACTGACATTTAATAATAACCCCCCATAAAGCGCACAAGTACGTGAAATGACGGGGTAGTTCAAAGAAAATGCCCAACCTCAGAGCCAAACAGGAGATGACTTGAGAGAGAAATATTCTCATACAGAAAACTTTGGTTGTCATTCTTTATATTATACATACATAACAGATAACTTGTGATTTCCAGCAACAAAAAGCTGCTAGCCTGTGATGTGTAATCAGCTAAACATGACACAGACGCTCCTGGAGATACTAACCAGACCATCAATGATGGCGTAGCTCATTCACACACACCCCAAGATCACGAACAGCCTTTGTCTCTCTCTCTCTCTCTCTCTCAAACGACAAATAGGTTTGTGATGTAAGACAGATGGTAAAAAAGTGAGAGCTGGCAACACTGATGTAGTGACCGAACCTAATATTTAATGTTGCCTAAATTTACTAATCCAGTGGGAAATATTCAAAAAATATACCAAACTACTCATGCCCACTTGATTCAGATGAGATGATAATACAAAATTGTAAACTTTAAACGTCTTACCCCTTAAAAGTAGCCTACGGACTATATAGTAGTTTCATTTCATTTTTCATTGATTTAATTTATTTCCATCTGCCAAAAAAGATAAATAAAATCCATTAATAAAAGAAAAAAAAACTGTCAAATTAACAGACAGAAAGGGTTTAGACTGAAGCTAAAGTTTAAATATGCCTAACCCATCCATCCATTTTCTACCGGTTTTCCGGAGGTCCGGGTCACGGAGGCAGCAGCCCAAGTAGAGAAGCCCAGACTTCCCTCTCCCCGGCCACTTGCTCCAGCTCTTCAGAGAGGATAAGATGTTCCCAGGCCAGCTGGGAGACGTACAGTCATGTGAAAAAATTAGAACATCCTATGAAAGCCTGTGTGTTTTTTTTTTTTTTTAAATATATTTGGACATATGGATATCTATCTATAAATTCACAAAGTCTATCTATCTCGGTGTGTCTATCTATCTGTCTGTCTGTCTGTCTACTTGGCAGCGGAGCGTGCCCACCAAAACGTGCTGAGGTGATAAAGACCGGCAGTTTACCATTGAAACAATATGTCATATTAATATTATGATGGGCTTTCACTGCAAGGTCGGATCACATATGACACTTCGTTTCAGCTCTACAGAGCTCTGGACTGGTCCATTTGTCTGCAGGTGAATGTCAGTCTCCTTTTTTAATTAACTAGTTTAATTGCAGTGTTGATACTTTTACTCTGAGGCTGATTAGCGGCTCAAAGTGGAATGAACATTCCTACCGAGCTGACATTTTTCTATTCTAGCTATCACCTCCCTTGGATGCAAATTTGGGTGTTTTTAGCATGTTCGCATTAACTTTACGTGTAGGAAAATGACTTTCAATACTAAACAAGAGTTGATAGTTTTGGTAAATAGACATACTGTACCTGTTATAAAGTGGTCAGAATAGACGTAGACATGGGTCACATCATGCCTCCCCTTCCGCATCCTATTATGAAAAGGCATTCTTCTTCAGCAAGCATTAGCCCACAATATCCTCCTTCAGTAATCTTTGCTGGCAAATGAGAATCTAAAAAACTTATTTCTGCTTGCCATTATCATCTATCATAAGATGGTAATGACTACATGAGCCAACTGTGCACTGTTGTGAAGCCACAGCTTACAACAGACTATGTAGACGTGATGCCCAGCCACAGGTGACGTCACCATGCCATGGGTATACATGTCTTACACTGTGACATGTGTATCTATTTTGTATCTGTAATAAAGATCGGGTTCAGTACAACGCCTGCCTCCGCTGCCCTGCTTTCCAGATATAACAATGGTGACGAGGAGAAAAATTGGCCTTCCGAGGGAAAACTCGACACTTTCCCTGAAGAAGAGAGGCGCATGTCAGACACCCCGGCCGGAGAGTTTGGCAGTTAAACAAGGCAAGTTCTTCCAGCACCAACAGCGAGTGGGCGAGTCGGTCCAGCAGTTTGTCGCCGACCTCCTCTTTTTGGCTAGTGTTTGTGAGTTTGGGAACTTGGAGGAGGAGTTTGTGCGAGACAAGTTGGCAGGGAGCACTACAAATGGGAAGCTGCGGTGGAAATTGTTCATGACCTGCGTGACACTAGCTGAAGCACTGGAGATAGCGTCCCAGCTAGAGCGAGAAGATGCTGATCAGTTGGTACTGCAGTTAGAAGGTCTCGGCCCACACTCCCCACAGTCAGCTCCGCTGGTGCAGACGGTGGCCCCAGTTGCTGAGCCCAGCAACCCCACACCTTCTTGGGAGGCACTGACATAGACACCGCGGGACAACAGGGCACCACAGAACAACAACCCAGCGGCAAACCCAGCCTGGACGATGACTCGAGTGCACACAGACACACAGATGTGGACGCAGCCACTCCTTACTTCACACCACACGCCTAACAGAGTCCAGCGGAACCGCAGCAGCAGCAGGAGCCTCAGACCGCAGCCATACAGGTACCGGAACCACCACTAGAATTACAGTCCACAGCCAAGCGGGACCCGGAGCCGATCCCCGTACAGTATGAGTGTTTGCAAACCGCACTGCATGCCGAACAGAACCCAGCAGGACCGGAGCCGCCACTAGAGCCCCAGTCCGCAGCCATGTGGGACCCGGAGCTGGTCCCCGTGCAGCACGAGCATCCTTGAGCTGCAGCCTCATCACAGGAGGGCGAGTATGATTTTGCGGACGTGGTTACAGCCAAAGAACACAATACAGAGAGCGAATGCAGTATGGATAGAGAGCGCAGCGCAGAGAGAGAGCAAAAACCAGACTCGCCTCCGACCCTCGTTCAGCATGGGTTTCAGGCAACCGCTGTGGAGCAACAGGAGAGGGAGTTCATGGAGAAAGGGGACCCTGGTAAATGACGACAACCCGGTGAGTGTCTCGTCGCCGACGACAGCAATACATCACCGCGACCTCAACCAGCACCAGGTGAGGGAGAGAAAAAGCCAAACTCATCCAGCATCCTCGCTGAGTATCAGCCTCAGGGAGCCGTCGCAGCACAGCAGGATGGAGCAGGACCCAGCAGAACGACGACGACCGAGAACATGTCCTGCCGCTGGCGCGGATGGCACGCCACCACAGCAGCAACCAGTATCAAGAGACGAGAGAGCAGCAGCGCCGAAAGCAGCCGGACCAATCGCTGTCCACACAGCTTGATTGGGTTCCGGTCTAACGATATGACCGCCTGGACCCACAAACGGTCCTGTCATCGTAGATGAGAATCACCGCACGAAAGAGGCCAGCCACCGTCCAGATGGCCGATGGTTCAGGATGGCGCGTCTGCCGTCTGCAGAAGGTAAGAGCAGCTGCCTCGGATCAAGACGCAGCACTGGAGCCAATCCAGCTGGTATGAGACCCAGGCTGGGACGTTGCTGACGAGCGAGCCGTGGTTTTGGCAAGATGGTGCCCAGGGCCGCTGCAGCTGGTACCTCTAGCTGAGCGCCCGCTGCGGGCTCGACTGAGACCCCTGAAGTTGAACTGTAAACAGTGACTGTGTTTTGACATGTTTAGGCAGAAGTACGTCTGGTTCACGGTGGCAGAATAACCCACCAAGTCATGCAGGGTTAATCGGCAGTCTACCTGGTGGCCCAAGTTTTATTTCAATTTCTTTGCAATGTTACAAAAAAAAAGGCTGCTGTTGTGAGTGAAAAAAAGGGCTGTTATAAATGTAAAGGTTGCAGGGAGTCTATTAAGTGTTTAGTGTTTCTTGGCTTTCCCACGGGCGGGGTGAATGTTGGAAGCCACAGCTTACAACAGACTATGTAGATGTGATGCCCAGTGCACAGGTGACGTCACAATGCCGTGGGTATAAAGGGGGACTCTTGGTGGGAGTCATCCTCTTTTCGGCGCGCCGCCTCGGTAACACCAACAGCCTGTACTCGTCTAGTATTAGCTTGCATGTCTTACACTGTGAGATGTGTATCTATTTTGCATCTGTAATAAAGTTTGGGTTCAGAACAACTCCCGCCTCCGCTGCCCTGCTTTCCAGACATAACACACACCATTTCGGCATATTCCTTGTTTAAATGTAGCTAACATTTCCACTGAAATACACTGAGAACAGGGCACTGTTTGCACCTTGCCCTGCCACTAAGGCTAAGTTCACGCGATCGGTGATGCAAGTGTAGACGGCTCCATTAAGGTATCCAACACAGTATTACAATTCTCATCTATGTATAGGAAGCCACTGAATTGATAGACTTGAAAGCAAACAATGGTTAGTAATTAACGGTTACTTGAACACATCTGAAGCGGGGTGACACATCCAGAGAAATGTCAGAGTGTAATTATTGTGGAATATAGTAACTCCTTGAATCCCCACTGTCCAGTCAAACTGCTCGTTGGAACCAACTGTTGTATAAACCGGTATTATCACATTATGAGGGGAACTGTGATCTCTTGGTGGAGGTCTGTGCTCTCCGAGTGCTTTCTAGTTTCTACATTTGCATTTCTGTTATCATATGAAAAAAATAATCCCAAAGTGATTCACTGCTGATATTTTTTTGTAAGCCTAGTCAAATAATTAATTTGGTGACTACTCCTACTTATTTCTGAGTCATGCTGAAGCACCAAAACTTTTCCTTGCGCGTAATTTCTTGCCCCGGTTGAAACCTACCAGTGACAAGTGGAGGCCAGTGGGCGGAGGCAGTGAGGAGCAGGCCGATGCCGACACGTGGTGCTCCTCCATAACGCTCCATTGTTAATTAAAGTAGCAACAAAAAAGTGCAGCGACCATAGGCCGCGTGGACTTTTTTCTTTCCATTCCCCACGTGCATGTCCACGCAGAGGAGTCAGGGGGAGAGAGAAAAAATCACCCACAAACAGGGGGGGCTGTGGGGAGAGCCATCCCCGTAAGTTCTATGTGCATATGTGACCCACGTTACATAAAAAAAACCCAAAAAACATTTACAGCCCTAGTGCCACACACACGTTAACCACGCTCATGTAATAATCATGGGAACTACACTGTTCTTACCTCCTGTTTCTCCTCTGAAGCAGGAAAGCTCAGTTCAGTCCAAAGAGGAAGACATGCTCTCAGTAATGTGCCACGTATAGAAGTCGGTACAGAAAGTGGTCAGCAGCAGCAGCAGCACCGCCAACCACACCTCCCCAGTAACGCTGCGGCTCTGGGGTGCAGAAGCCAATCAACCAATATGATTTAGGCCTCCTATGGGGCTTCTTTCTTCCAGCCCGAATCCTTTTGGGTTGCCTTCCTGTTGCTTCTGGCAACTCTGGCAGGAGGCGGAGCCAAAACCTCCAGCTGCAGTTGAATAAAAGCCTCAAAGCTCAGATGAGACTCAAACTTTCCTCTAATCCACATAGTTAGCGTTTATCGACACTTTATTACATTCAATACCGCTTCACACTAATGTTAAATAGTTGGAAGAAGATTATTAATATCTGTTTGTAAAAAATTTCAGATGTGGGTAAAGTAGCCAAAAATTGCACTCAAGAAAAAAAAAAACTGCCATATATTAATTACTCAAACCTAAGTAACAATACTCAAAATAATTAAAAGCATTACTTGAACAGTGGCTAACTCATTAATTTTATTGTCGGGGAGGGGGGGATTTGTGTTTAATCTGCAAATTTTAACATGATTGATTATAATATATTTTTGATCCGGAGACAAGCATGCCACAGTTCAAAACTAGAAAAGCACTCATAGAGCGCATACCTCCGCCAAGGCTCCTTCAGTCTCTCATGGATCACCTCCAAAATGTAATGGGCTTGTGTGTAGGCCTAGAGCCACTTGTGGTGAAAATTGCATCAAAGTCCGTCCATTAGTTTTGGAGTATTGTGGGTGACACACTGTGAGAAGAGCCTTGGCTGAGGTATGCATTCCCAGATCATCACCAAAATGTAATGGGTTCCTCTCTAGGCCAAGAACCACCTGTGGTGAAAATTGCATCCAAATCCATCCAGTAGTTTTTGTGTGATCCTGCTGCACAAATACAAAAAAGCCCTTGGTGGAGGTACAGTGGGGCAAAAAAGTATTTTTTTTTCCACAATATCTTTATTGAACCTTTTTTTTTTTTTTAAACAAACATGATACAAACAATCAAACACTAACACTAAAGTACTACAAAAAAAATGCACTAAAAAACACCAACAACCACCAACAAAATCAAATCTTCAACAATGCTCCTCTGTTTAGTCTAGACAATCCAACACATAAGTATACATATTATGTTCACCAGTTTGGAACTTACAAGGTCCACACATATCATTCACCTTCTTCTTCAAGGCAAAAAAGTATTTAGTCAGCCACCAATTGTGCAAGTTCTCCCACTTGAAAGATGAGAGAGGTCTCCAATTTTCATCATAGGTATACCTCAACTATGAGAGACAAAATGAGAAAAAAAAAATCCAGAAAATCACGTTGAAGGATTTTTAATGAATTAATTGGTAAATTCCTCGGTAAAATAAGTATTTAGTCAACAACAAAAGTTCATCTCAATACTTTGTTATATACCCTTTGTTGGCAATGACAGAGGTCAAACATTTTCTGTAAGTCTTCACAAGGTTTTCACACACTGTTGCTGGTATTTTGGCCCATTCCTCCATGCAGATCTCCTCTAGAGCAGTGATGTTTTGGGGCTGTCACTGGGCAACACGCACTTTCAACTCCCTCCAAAGAGTTTCTATGGGGTTGAGATCTGGAGACTGGCTAGGCCACTCCAGGACCTTGAAATGCTTCTTACGAAGCCACTCCTTCGTTGCCCGGGTGGTGTGTTTGGGATCATTGTCATGCTGAAAGACCCAGCCACGTTTCATCTTCAATGCCCTTGCTGGTGGAAGGGGGTTTTCACTCAAAATCTCACGATACATGGCCCCATTCATTCTTTCCTTTACACGGATCAGTCGTCCTGGTCCCTTTGCAGAAAAACAGCCCCAAAGCACGATGTTTCCACCCCCATGCTTCACAGTAGGTATGGTGTTCTTTCTCCTCCAAACACGACAAGTTGAGTTTTTACAATAAAGTTCTATTTTGGTTTCATCTGACCATATGACATTCTCCCAATCCTCTTCTAGATCATTCAAATGCTCTCTAGCAAACTTCAGACGGGCCTGGACATGTACTGGCTTAAGCAGGGGGACATGTCTGGCACTGCAGGATTTGAGTCCCTGGCGGCATAGTGTGTTACTGATGGTAGCCTTTGTTACTTTGGTCCCAGCTCTCTGCAGGTCATTCACTAGGTCCCCCCATGTGGTTCTGGGATTTTTGCTTACTGTTCTCGTGATCATTTTGACCCCACGGGGTGAGATCTTGCATGGAGCCCCAGATCGAGGGAGATTATCAGTGGTCTTGTATGTCTTCCATTTTCTAATAATTGCTCCCACAGTTGATTTCTTCACACCAAGCTGCTTACCTATTGCAGATTCAGTCTTCCCAGCCTGGTGCAGGTCTACAATTTTGTTTCTGGTGTCCTTTGACAGCTCTTTGGTCTTGGCCATAGTGGAGGTTGGAGTCTGACTGTTTGAGGTTGTGGACAGGTGTCTTTTATACTGATAATGAGTTCAAACAGGTGCCATTAATACAGGTAACGAGTGGAGGACAGAGGAGCCTCTTAAAGAAGTTACAGGTCTGTGAGAGCCAGAAATCTTGCTTGTTTGTAGGTGACCAAATACTTATTTTACCAAGGAATTTACCAATTAATTCATTAAAAATCTTTCAATGTGATTTTCTGGATTTTTTTTCTCATTTTGTCTCTCATAGTTGAGGTATACCTATGATGATAATTGGAGACCTCTCTCATCTTTTAAGTGGGAGAACTTGCACAATTGGTGGCTGACTAAATACTTTTTTTCCCCACTGTATGCACTCTCAGATCATCACCAAAATCTAATCATCTGTTCCCTGTGCTATTACACACCTTTCCTGAAAATTTCGTCAAAATCCGTTCATAACTTTTTGAGTTATGTTGGTAACAGACAGACAGACAGACAAACGCCAGTAAAAACATTACCTCCGTGGCAGAGGTAAAAATGACTTGTGGCAAAGTTTATTATCAGTTATTTGCACCGATGTGATTTTATTTTAATTACTATTAACTGTCAAATATAATTTCATCAGTTAAAAGTTTTGAAAACATTTTTAAACAATATGCTATGAATCAAACTAAAGCTGTCCAGGATGTCCCAACTCCAAAAAGCAGTTAAGATCATGGATAAATGAATTAAAAATACCCTAAAACAAACTGGACTGATCTACAGCAAACACAATGACGTGTTACTCTGAATTTAAATTGCCTTATTTTATTTGTGAGATTGCATAATTGTCATTTGTTTCATTGACAAATGGTCATCATGTCTATTTATTCCATCTAGCTACAATGCTCCACACTGGGTGTGTTTATATTTATATATCTATATATTTATTCCATCTAGCTACAATGCTCCGCACTGTGTGTTTATATATCTACATATTATTCCATCTAGCTACATTGCTCCGTACTGTGGGTGTTTATACTGTATATTTACATATTTATTCCATCTAGCTACAATGCTCCGCACTGTGTGTTTACATATTCATATATTTATTCCATCCAGCTACAATGCTCTGCACTGTGTGTCTGTGTGTGTGTATATATATATTTTATAGTAATATGTACATATGTATATTAGCTGCTCTTGCTTGCTTGTTTTTTTTTTTTTCTTGCCTTCTGATTGTTGCTCTGAGTGTTGCTATCCCTGTGCTGTTGCAATCCTGGAATTTCCCCGTTGTGGGACTAATAAAGGCTTATCTTATCTTATCTTATCTTATCTTATCTTATATCAGTATGCCTTATTTGAAAACTGCCCAACTTTTTATTTGTAGTTTTAAATTTAATTGAATTTAATCTATTGTATAAAGAAAGAGTCATAAGTTAACTATTTTTATTAAATCACCCTTTATTGTCATTCAACCATACAACCAATCATGTACAGTAGAATGAAATTGTGCTTTATCCTATCTACAGTGTAAATCACACACACCCCATAGTAGAATCAGAAGGGCCACAGATTTCCCTCCTCTATTCCATTATTGCTGAGCACCAAGCTGGATAGCAGAAAGTTCTGCTTTTTTATATGGTCTTCAGCATGACCCGGCCGGGATTTGAACCCCTTCCTCCCGGGTGTGGGGCATCCAACCAAAAAGAATTATTTTAGTTTATTTCAGCTTTATTTAGATAGCACCAATTCACAACAGCAGTTGTCTCATGGCACTTAAAAATATAAGGCATGCTCAAAAATATTTTGTCCCATTTATATAGTTTGAGTAGCAAATTTCCATCCATTTGGTTTTGAGTGTTTTGAAATAATACATACCAGTAAAGTTGGTATAATGTCCATTTATCAGTGAAACATAAGTGAACTGCATAAAAAATGATTGTGTATTATCACAAATAAAGCTAGAGCAATTCAAATTTGTAGTAACAGGTTTGTGTATTTGCTATATTAAATAAGTCAGATTTGTTTTACTTAGGCTATTGTACTCTTTATATATATCAAATTATTCAAATTATTCTGGCTTTTTTCATAGACTACCCAAAATGTTTCATAAATTGTGACAGATTGAATTAGATTGTTTTGGCAATAGTATTTATCTGAATTCTAAAAAAATCCAAATTAATAAAAGTTACAAATGTGGTAAATTAGATTAAATTAAAATGATACAAATAAACTATAGACTACCATTACAGGTGGGAATCACCTGAGGCCACACCATACATGTAAGTTTGATACTTGGCCTGCCATACGATATCCCAATCTTGCAATATTATCACAATCTTTACTGCAATATCATATATGGATTCCCATTCAGATCTTTGTCTTGTTCAACTCCCTCCTAGATTTCAGGAGTCACTCGTGTCCTGTGCTGACTTAACCGGACAGTGAGCATTTACCACCATCTACTGGACTGAAAAGTCAATTGCATTTCATTACTCTGGTGCTAGGTAACTTTGTATTTGGAACATTTTAAAACATTTGTTAATAATTTAAAAGATAAAGTATCATTATACAGCATCACCACCACAAAGTATCACAATATTACAGCATCAATTTTTCCCTCACCCCTAGCTACCATAAATAAATTTTGAGAGTAAAGACCATACAAGTAACAGAAAGAGAGGTCCTAAAAATGTAGTGGTCCTCCATGAGCAGTGCTTGGCAACTGAAGGGAGAAAAAAACTCATTTTTAACAGGAAGAAACTTCAAGAAGAACCGGCAACTGGTGAAGGGTGAAGGGAAAAGAGAAGAAGACCACTTCAGCATCACTCTATAAATTCAAGAAATCTCTGTCTGTCTGTCAGTGTGTCTGTCAGTGTGTGTGTCATGACCAAAGATCATAGGACCACCTATGATTCTCCTATGATGTCTGCATAATGTCCTGTGATATTCCTATGTATCCCGACTCCTTATGTGTGAAATGTCCTATGATGTTCCTATGCATGATGACTCCTTATGTGTGACAAAATTATCCATCCTTGGACTGCATCACTCACGATCATAGGACTCGCTATGACATAATCAATGATCAAAGGCAGGCATCACTCACGATCATAGGACTCGCAATGACATCATCAAAGTTCATAGGACTCGCTATGAAGCCATCAAAGATCAAAGGCAGGCATCACTGAATGAGTGTTGACGTGCTTGCTTACATCCTTGCTTACACCTGCTTTCTACGGGCATGCAGAAATACTTGCTTATACTTGGTTTCTACGGGCATGCACAGGTATGCACAGGCGTGCACAGGTATGGACTAGTACAAAGAAATCAAGGCAACTGTGTTCACAAAACAAGTTATATTTAATAAAGTGGAATGACACAGGGAATAAGTATTGAACACACTTGGTGAAATTCATTTAATATTTAGTAGAAAACCCTCCCTCATGGATCATCACCTTATCGTGGTAGGGGGTTTGCGTGCCCTAGTTCATTTTAATGAGAAAAAAAACTTCATAAAAATGACTAAAGTGAGAAAAACAGAGAAAAAAAAAGCTATGAGGAAAAAAAACTGGATTTACTTAAATTTTAAAGTTATTTTAACTTATTTTCTTCACAAATGTACATACTGTAAAAAAAAAAGGTTTGGCACCCCATAATTTATGTATAATTTCTGGGAAATAGCTGCAGTGATTTATTTAAGCATGTGCAAACATAAATGGAAATACAGTATATATTAGGAACAGCTCTACAGGCTTCATAATGCTCTTCTTGGATGTTGGCTATCTTTTTTCCATCCATTGTCAAGATGATCCCACATTGTAAATTTAGATTTATTATGTCATAAGACCTGCTGTCACCAATTTTCAGTCCAGTTCTTGTTTAACTTGGCATACCTCAGCCTTTTCCTCCATTCCTAAATAATTCCTTCTTCCTTCCATTGAGACCATTCTACTGAGGCTTCAGAAATGCATCAACAGAAGGGCCAGGTGCACCTCTCATGCCCTGTGTCAGGTCTTTGCTGAAATTTTTCCTATTACTAAAAAACATAGATTTCAGATACTATGTATCTGCTGTAGATGGTATGACTGACAGTTCTTTTGTCCTCCATTGACCACTTTCCTTAAAAAAATATTTAAAAAAGCAAGGAAACTGGATACTGTTCAGGTATAAGGACTAGACTAAAAATGAGTGCAAAAAGTCACCAAAGAAACATTTGTTGAACACTTTAGCTCATCAGATGAGCTTTAATTCTGATGAAAAATCTGAATAGAAAATGTATACTTGATAGACAGAAAATCCAGGACATATTCTAATTTTATTACATGTGTATCCTAAGATGTAGAGTTGAAACCAGAAGTTAACATACACTGCATAAAAAGGCACATAATCTTCTTTCCTCAGTGTCTGTCATTAAATCAGTATAAACGTTTCCTGTTTTTTGTCAGTAGGACTATCAAAATTATTTCTATTTGCTAATTTTTTGCTAAATAATTTTTCGCATATTTTTTTCTTACTTTCTTCAAAGTCAGAAGTTTGCATACTGTACATTTCCTTATTATTTAGTGGCATTGCCTTTAAACTGTATGACTTGGGTCAAACGTTTTGGGTATCTTTCCACAAGCTTCTAACAGTAGTTTGCTGGAATTGTGGCCCATTCCTCCTGATAGAACTGATGTAACTGAGTCAGGTTTGAAGGCTGCCTTGCTCACACACGTCTTTTTAGCTCTGCTCACAAATTTTCTGTGGGACTGAGATCAGGGCTTTGTAATGGCCACTCCAAAATATTGACTTTGTTATTCTTAAGCCACTTTATAACTAATTTGGCAGTATGCTTAGGGTCATTGTCCATTTAGAAGACCCATTTGCACCTAAACTTTAACTTCCTGGCTGATGTCTTGAGATGTTGCTTCAGTATTGCCACATAATGTTCTTTCCTCATGCTGCCATCTATTTTGTGAAGTGCACCAGTCCATCCTACAGTAAAACACCCCCACAACATGATGCTGCCACCCCCGTACTTCACATTTAGGATGGTGTTCTCAGGCTTGCAAGCTTCCCTCTTTTTCCTCCAAATGTAACGATGATCATTATGGCCAGATAGTTCAATTTTAGTTTCATCAGACCACAGGACTTGTCTCCAAAAATTAAGGTCTTTTGTCCCTGTGTGCATCTGCACACTGTAATCTGACTTTTTTATGTTGCTTCTGGAGAAATGGCTTTTTCTTCACTGAATGGCCTTTCCCATGTAGGTAAAGGTCTCATTTCACTGTGGATAATGCCACTCTTAATAGCTTCAGCCAGCATTTTCACACGGTTATTTGCATTTGTTCTAGGGGTTTATACAAAAATTTTGCATCAAAACACGTTCATCTCTGGGACACAGAACACATCTCCTTCCTGAGTGGTATGATAGCGGGACATTTTCATGGTGTTTATACTTAAGATAAGATAAGATAAGATAAGATAAGATAAGATAAGATAAAATAAGCCTTTATTAGTCCCACAATGGGGAAATTCCAGGATTGCAGCAGCAAAGGGATAGCAGCACTCAGAGTGATAGTAAATAAGATAAAAAGATAAGAACTGGTTAGCCAAAACAATAAATAAATATACATATGTACACAGCTATATACACAGTGCAGGAGCATTGCAGTTAGATGGTATCAGCAGCATTACAGTTAGTTGAATTACCCGGCAGAATACACAGTGCATCTGGAAAGTATTCACAGCGCTTCACTTTTTCCACATTTTGTTATGTTACAGCCTTATTCCAAAATGGAATAAGTTAATTTTTTTCCTCAAAATTCCACACACAATACCCCATAATGACAACATGAAAAAGTTTTTTTTTTTTTTTTTTAGATTTTTGCAAATTTATTAAAAATAAAAACTAAGAAATCACATGTACATAAGTATTCACAGCCTTTGCCACGAAGTTCAAAATTGAGCTCAGGTACATCCTGTTTCCACTGATCATCCTTGAGATGTTTCTATAGCTTAATTGGAGTCTACCTGTGGTGAATTCAGTTGACTGGACATGATTTGGAAAGGCACACACCTGTCTATATAAGGTCCTACAGTTGACAGTGCATGTCAGAACACAAACCAAGCATGAAGTCAAAGGAATTGTCTGTAGACCTCAGAGACAGAATTGTCTTGAGGCACAAATCTGGGGAAGGGTACAGAAAAATTTCTGCTGCATTGAAGGTCCCAATGAGCACAGTGGCCTCCATCATTGGTAAATGGAAGAAGTTCGGAACCACCAGGACTCTTCCTAGAGCTGGCTGACCATCTAAACTGAGCGATCAGGAGATAAGGGCCTTAGTCAGGGAGGCGACCAAGAACCCGATGGTCACTCTGTCAGAGCTCCAGTGTTCCTCTGTGGAGAGAGGAGAACCTTCCAGAAGGACAACCATCTCTGCAGCAATCCACCAATCAGGACTGTATGGTAGAATGGCCAGACAGAAGCCACTCCTTAGTAAAAGGCATATGGCAGCCCACCTGGAGTTTGCCAAAAGCCACTTGAAGGACTCTCAGATCATGAGAAACAAAATTCTTTGGTCTGATGAAACAAAGGGTGAATTCTATGGTGCAAATGCCAGGCGTAATGTTTGGAGGAAATCAGGCAGCGCTCATAACCATGCCAATGGTGGTGGCAGCATCATGCTGTGGGGATGTTTTTCAGCGGCAGGAACTGGAAGACTGGTCAGGGTAGAGGGAAAGATGAATGCAGCAATGTACAGAGACATCCTGGATGAAAACCTGCTCCAGACCGCTCTTGACCTCAGACTGGGGCGACGGTTCATCTTTCATCAGGACAACAACCCTAAGCACACAGCCAAGATATCAAAGGAGTGGCTTCAGGACAACTCTGTGAATGTCCTTGAGTGGCCCAGTCAGACCCCAGACTTGAATCCAATTGAACATCTCTGGAGAGATCTGAAAATGGTTGTGCACCAACGCTTCCCGTCCAGCCTGATGGAGTTTGAGAGATGCTGCAAAGAGGAATGGGCAAAACTGCCCAAATATATGCCCATCATATTCAAAAAGACTTGAGGCTCTAAAAGCTGCCAAAGGTGTATCAACAAAGTATTGAGCAAAGGCTGTGACTACTTATGTACATATGATTTCTTAGTTTTTTATTTTTAATAAATTTGCAAAAATCTCAAAAATCTTTTTTCAAGTAGTCATTATGGGGTATTGTGTGTAGAATTTTGAGGAAAAAAAAATGAATTTAATCCCTTTTGGGATAAGGGTGTAACATAACAAAAAGTAGAAAAAGTGAAGCGCCGTGAATACTTTCCAGATGCACTGTAAGTATGTACCCAGACAGTATATTTCACATCTGAATCAACAGTGTTGTGCCACCCTCAATAACAATTGTAATTGTCTTAGTTGTGTATTGGAGGGGAAAATCTCTGTTGTGCAAAGTTGTGACATTTAGTACATTTATTATGACCTCTATGAGCAGCACTGGTTAGATTATAAAGTCTGACAACCGTAGGTAGAAAGGACCTGCACAACCTCTCCCTCAAGCACCTAGGATGGCACAGCCTACCACTAAATGAGCTCCTCAGTGTGTTCAGCGTGTCCCGCAAGGGGTGGGACTCCAGCAGATATGACAGCTTAGCCACCATCCACCTCTCTTCTCTCTCCTCCACTGGGTCAAGGCGGTGCCCCAGAACAGACCTGGCTTTTTTGATCAGCATGTTCAGTCTCTTCCTGTCGGCTGCCGTGATGCTGCTGCCCCAAGCAGACAACTCCAAATGTGATGGCTGATGCCACCACTGAATCGTAGAAGGTCTTCAGGAGTGCCCCTTGCACTTCAAAAGACCTGGGTCTCCTCAGGAGGAACAGCCTGCACTGCTCCTTCTTGTAGAGCGCGTTGGTGTTGTGTGTCCAGTCGGGTTTATTGTTCAGGTGAACACCCAGGTGCTTGTAAGACATCACCATCTCAATGTCTGTTCCCTGGATGTTTATTTATTTATTTTGTATTTTGTATACTTTTATTAATCCCAGAGGGAAATTCAGGGCATCCAAGTAGGTGGATGAGGCAGCCACAGTGCGGTGCCAATCCCTTCACCATTCACACACACATTCACACCTAGGGCCACTTTAGAGTCTCCAGTTAACCTAACTTGCATGTTTTTGGCCTGTGGGAGGAAATCGGAGTACCCGGGGTAAACCCACACAGACACGGGGAGAACATGCGCACTCCACACAGAAGGGTCACTGATGGTCAGGGGGTGGGATTGAACCCACGACCTTCTTACTGTGCTGCCACAGTGCTAACCACTGCACCACCGAGCTGCCCTAGCTGCCCACAGTCCTACAGGTGCTGTGGGGGGTTGTCCTTGCCTGCGGCAGTCCATCACCAGTTCCTTGGTTTTTCTCATATTGACCTGGAGGTAGTTCCACAGGCACCAGTCCACAATGTCCTGGATAAGTCCTCTGTACTCTGCATCACCCCCATCAGAGATGAGGCCAACGGTCACAGAATCATCAGAGAACTTCTGTAGATGGCAGTGTGGTGTGTTGTGTAAAGTCAGCAGTGTAGAGGATGAACAGGAAGGGCTCCAGAACTGTTCCCGGTGGGGGGGGGGTGTACTGCAGATGATGGTGTCAGATACACAGACACACACAAGTATAATTGTTTGAACAGATGAACATGACACCTTCAGGCATCTGTAAATTGTATCCAAGGCTGAACCAGACTCATGGAGGTCCACAGTTTTCTTCTGGTATCTTGGCTGAATTCTTTTGATTTTTACTTCTGCCAGGCCGAAGGCCAGGAGGAGGTTATGTTTTTGCCAGCGTTTGTCTGTCTGTTTGTTTGTCTGTCTGTTTGTCTGTTTGTCTGTCTGTTGGTTAGCAAGATAACTCAAAAAGTTTTGGACGGATTTCTATGAAACTTTCAGGCCTTGTTGAAAATGGTACAAGGAAGAACTGATTAAATTTTGGGGATGATCCGGATCACCGTCTGGATACAGGAATTTTTTAAAGGATTCTTTAACATTGTGAGATACGGCCATTTTCAACATGTGTGCAGGGGCAATAGAGGGTGCTGGTCGTCGTGTCTGATGAACACAAACTCCGCCTTCTTCAAAGTTTTAGGCACAAAAGCACGCGGAACACAGTGGTGGCCAGGGCCCGGCAGAGTGCCTGTGTTTGCGTTACGCTGCAAAAGCTGAGACGGGCAGCTGTCCGGTGTCGGATTATTTGGCAGAAATTCCCCGGCCAGCCATAGGGGCTGCGCAAAAACCAGCTCTCTGCCGGGGAAGTTTCCAAATCCTCTTTTTTTCCGCGGAGCGCAACCCCAATAAAACCCACGGCAACCATTATCGCACCTTCTTTTGTCCTGCGGCTCCGGAACAGAGAGGAATCCCGGCGCCAGTAATGCTGCGCCTGATATGTGTGACTCTAATGGTAAAAGTGACTGCATCAGGGATTTTCGACCTGAAGTCGCACTTTGCTACACAGGGCCACAAAAACTGTGTAGCCAAATTCGATCGATGGATGAACATTTTCAGCCAGTGACAGAACCGACGCCTTCCAAATCCAATGCATCACTAGCAGAAGTGATGTTTTGTCATTTTGTGGCAGAGCACAATCTACCCCCATTGGTGGCAGATCACTTCAGTGATTTGGTGCCAACATTGTTTCCTGACAGCAAGAGCACTCAATTTTTTTGTGCTACTTGGCTTATTATTTTCACATTACCAAAAAGTTATGGCTCAAGATTGTGTCCATATAAGTGTACATTTGAATAAATATGTTTGAAATAGTTCATGTTGCAGTTGCTGTTTGTTTAGTTTTTGTTTGTTTGTTTGTTTGTTTTTGCTTCAGTTTTCTTTCATCTGCCGATAAATACAGTTTTTAAGCACTCAGTACAGGTGTGAAAGCCCCCCCCCCCCAATAAGGGAGGCATGAGGTCAGTACAGGTGTGAAAGCCCCCCCAATAAGGGAGGCATGAGGTATGCCTTGACAGGTCGCAGCCTGGCACTTTGCACATGAAGGAGATGGACACAACAGCAACACTTCAGTTTATTACCTCCGCCAAGGAGGTAATGCTTTTACTACTGAACCACTAATCCTATCATTGTGAATCCAATTGCTAGTCATATGTTTTCATGGTCAAGGAATCTGAAAACGTACACACAAACACTGTATGGGGGGGAACTGTGGCGCCTGGCGGAGGTCTGCGCTCTCCGAGTGCTTTTCTAGTCTTATCATGTCACACAAGGAAGCAGTGTGCTTGAGGTGTGCCTTAAAATACATCCACAGGTGTTCCTCCAGTTACCTCAGATGTTGTCATTTAATCTATCAGAAGCTTACAAAGCCATGAGATCATTACCTGGGCTGTCCCAGGTTGTTTAAGGGCATAGTAATCTTCATGTATGTAAACTTCTGACTTTGAAGGAAGTAATAAAAAATTCTCCAAAAAATGTTTAGCAAATAGAAATAATTATGGTAATCTCAACTGGTGTAAAACAGGAAAAGTTTAATCTATCTATCTATCTATCTATCTATCTATCTATCTATCTATCTATCTATCTATCTATCTATCTATCTATCTATCTATCTATCTATCTATCTACTGCTTTGCTATATTTCTTACGTAAACTGAAATATATTTATTTTTTTCTCTCCAGGGACCACTCATGCTTTTCTCTTTCTGCTGAAGGCTTGAGGGGATGAAACCAGACAGTGTTTGCCACTGTGGACATAAGCACAAAGAACAGTAACGGTATCATACAGATCATCTCAGTAGCTGTGAAAAAGTCTAAATTAAGACATTAACTCTCAAATAACTGCAGCAGAAAGACATATGAACCATATCAAGATCTCTAGTGTACATGGAATCTTTGAAACACACCCCACAGACATGTTGACCTGCTGTGAACAAAGATCACCTTGAATTTCCATCTGATGTAACATTTTTTCTCAGTCACGTTGGTGCATTTCTAAGAACAGAATTAAAGTTTGCACAACACTAAGAGCATTTCTCAAAACAAAGTGTTCAAACTGCAAAACACAGACGATGACCTGCAAAAGTGTGTAATTTGCTCAAAATGCTTACTCTCTGTATCAAAAGTAAATATTTATGTCAATGAAACTGTCACTACCATCACAATGAAGAGTCCTTATGTCATCTTTATAAAAAAGACCATGAAAAATATTTAGCCATTTAGTCTTCTTCTTCTTCTTTTAGATTTGATTGGCAGTTGGCAACCAGCTTACAGGTGCATTACCGATGTGGAGCCCATAGTTATAACCTATGTAACTCACATGTGGCTGGCTGAATTCAGCCAAGAGAGACTTTGAGCTAGCCATGTGTATTGACTTCACACCTCAAGAGGAAGACGTGTCTGCACCCCCTGGGGACTCAGGAGAGGGGAGAAGATTACCCGGCCTGACCTTTGGGGGTCGGAAAGGAGAACAGAAGGACTCTGGGTGTTCTATTACAGATGAAAGGATGTAGCTGAGTATTGTGACTTTTGTGTGATGTATTGTTAGAGATGAATGTATAAATGTATGTGTGTGACTGTGTCCTGTCTCTTTTCACTCCGATCGAGAGAGGACGTAGGATGAATGGGAATAAAAGCAGTTACTGGAAAAACCATCCAGTCTCCTCAATTCTTGACTCCTACAATTGGTGACCTACGCATGAATCTGAGCACGCCGAGGCTGGAGGACAGCCTCGTGATCGATATGGAAGAGCTGGGAGACAGCTGCTCAGACCCGGATTCACCGGGGAATGCCAGCAGGGGCACAAGACTGATTAAGCTCCCTGAGTTCTGGCAAAGCGAACCGCACTCGTGGTTCCAGCATGTGGAGTCACGGTTCCTGCTCGGGGGAGTTTCAGTGAATGACATTAAATTCCATAATGTCATCGCGATGCTCGACAGCCGCACAGCTCGGTGTGTGCGGAGCCTGGTGCAGCAACCGCCCGCTGTCGGCAAATACGACGCGCTGAAAGCCAGCCTCATCAGGAGCTTCGTGCCGTCGTCTGAGGCAAGAGCCAGGCAGCTACTGGACCTGGGCGACAGAGGTGGACGCAGGCCGACTGTCCTCATGGAGGTCATGCTGCAAATGATCGGGACGGACAACGACGCGTTCCTTTTCAAACATATTTTCCTGAGAACCCTCCCAGCGCACACGAGAGGTTCCCTGTCCAGCAGGAGATGTTTGACCCAGCAGGACTTCCGCGACCTGGCCCAAGAGGCGGAGTGGCTCCTCAATGCCTGCGAGGAACAAGAGGCTTCCGTGGCAGCGGCAGACCTCGGTGCGGCGGCTGGGGGCAGTGTGGAGCCAGAGACGGCAGTGACCACCCCAGCGGCGACAGCAGTGGCGAGATTCCGTGGCAGGGGAGATGACGGCCTCTGTTTTTACCATCGACGTTTCGCTGGGAAGGCGCACAAATGCATCCCGCCCTGCAAGTTCAAAAAAGCAGGGAAACGACCGGGCCGGGAGCCGTTAGCAGCTTCCACTCTCGGCGAACGGAACAAGCTGCTTTATCTTACAGATGCGGGCTCCGGGCGACAATTCCTAGTGGACACCGGAGCCCAGAGGAGCTTCATCACTGCCATCTATGCTGATCGGGTCGCGGGACCCTGCGGAGACGGAGCGACAGCGGCCAACGGCTCCAGCATCAAGACGTACGGAGAGAGGACCTTGTCTCTGTCCTTCCACGGCTGCGCCTATGAGTGGAATTTCATCGTGGCGGCAGTGAGCTTCAATATGTTAGGTGCTGATTTTCTGTGTTCACATGGTTTGTTAGTTGATCTGGCCAACAAACGACTAGTAAATGCACTCTCTTTCTGTTCTATCCCTTGTGCAGCTCGGGTGTGCCCGCCGCCAGTTCAGACCAACATCGCCACAGCAGGTGGTAAGTTTCACAGCCTTCTACACCAGTTCCCAGCACTCACAGTTCCTACTTTTTCAGCTAAGATGGCGAAGCACGGGGTGGAGCACTTTATTACCACGAGTGGCCCACCCGTTTTTGCGAAGGCTCGGCGCTTGGATGCAGCTAAACTCTCCATTGCGCGCGAGGAGTTCGCCAACCTGGAAAGGTTGGGCATAATTCGCCGCTTGAAGTCCACTTGGGCTTCCCCCCTCCACATGGTACCTAAAGCTGACGGTTCATGGAGACCTTGTGGCGATTACCGCAGGTTGAACAATGCCACAGTGCAGGACCGGTACCCGATTCCGCATATCCAGGACTTTTCAGTGCATTTGGCGAAGGCGCGCATTTTTTCTAAAATAGACCTGGTCCGCGGTTATCACCAAGTCCCGGTCCGACCAGAGGACATCCCCAAAACAGCCGTAATAACCCCGTTCGGGCTTTTTGAGTTTTTACGAATGCCTTTTGGCCTTAAAGGCGCCGCACAAACCTTCCAACGGATGATGGATGCAGTGTTGCGCGACCTTTCTTTCGTTTTTGTCTATTTAGACGACATTTTGGTAGCCAGCACCTCCGAGGAGGAGCACGCAAAACACCTCACGACAGTTTTTCAGAGGTTAGGAGAGCATGGGTTGATAATCAACCCGGCCAAGTGCCATTTTGGCGTGGCACAAATCGACTTTTTAGGGCACCGCGTTTCCTCGGAGGGAGCAGTTCCTCTGCCGGCCAAAGTACGCGCAGTGGCAGATTTTCCCCAGCCTCGAACGGTGAAAGCGTTGCAAGAATTTTTGGGGATGGTAAATTTTTATAACCGTTTCATACCCCACGCAGCGCAGCTTATGCAGCCCTTGTACACCGCGCTCAAAAAGCAGAAGCCCTCCCATGTGATTGAGTGGTCCCCGGAGCGGGAGCGCGCATTCACAGAGGTTAAATGGGCACTGGCAAATGCGGCGCTGTTGGCCCACCCAGACCCGGCAGCCCGCATAGCGCTAACTACAGACGCGTCAGATGTGGCCATAGGGGCCGTAGTGGAACAGCAGGTTGCTGGGGTTTGGCAACCACTCGCATTCTTCAGCAGATCCCTACGCGAGGCTGAGCAAAAATACAGCGCGTTTGACAGGGAGCTACTGGCGCTCCACTTGGCTATTCGCCATTTCCAGTTCTGGTTGGAAGGGCGGCGTTTCACCGCGTTTGTCGACCACAAACCGCTCACTTTTGAGATGTCCAAAACTTCAGAACCGTGGTCAGGGCGGCAACAGAGACAGCTGGCCGCAATTTCTAAATTTACCACCGATATTCAGCACGTAGCCGGTAAAATCAATGTGGTGGCAGACTGCCTGTCAGTAACAGCACCCGTCCGCGCGGAAACGGATTGCGCGGCCGCTTACCCAGAGCGCGGTAACAGCGCGGACACACGCGCGGCTCCGGTCCACGTGGGAATAGATTATGCAGCCATGGCGGCGGAGCAGAGCGAGGACGCAGACGTGCGCGCGCTCCTGTCTGGACCAACAGGGTTAAGGCTGGAACGCAGAAATCTACAAACCGGTTTTCCCCCGCTTATTTGCGATGTATCCACAGGTCGACCGCGCCCGGTGGTGCCAGCCGCGTGGCGCCGTCGTGTTTTTGACGCCGTGCACTCCCTAGCGCACCCAGGGGTGCGCGCTTCGGTGAAAATGGTGGCGGAGAAGTTTATTTGGCCGAGCCTGCGCAAGCACGTGAAGGAGTGGGCTAAAACCTGCATGGCTTGCCAGTGCGCTAAGATTCACAGGCACACTAAGGCGCCCTTAGAACCGTTCCACATTCCAGCTAAAAGGTTCGATCATGTGCACGTGGACCTCGTGGGCCCCCTGCCCACTTCACAAGGGTTCACACATCTCTTGACAATGGTAGACCGAACCACTCGTTGGCCGGAAGTGGTCCCGTTAACATCGACCACAGCGGCAGAGGTGGCACACGCTTTTTTAACAGCCTGGGTAGTGCGGTTCGGGGTCCTGTCAGATATTACGTCGGATAGGGGACCTCAAGTTGCGTCGGAACTGTGGTCAGCAGTAGCCAGCGTCTTAGGAGCGGCGGTACGTCGCACGACCGCTTATCATCCCCAGGCCAATGGTTTATGCGAGCGTTTTCACAGGTCTTTGAAGGCAGCCCCCAGAGCGTCACTGACGGACACAGATTGGGTAAACAAACTACCATGGGTTTTATTGGGGTTGCGTTCGGCACCCAAAGAGGATCTAGATGCCTCACCAGCAGAATTGGTCTTCGTACAACCGCTCAGGCTGCCAGGCGAGTTTTTACCCGACCACACGGCACCAGGGCCCCCCCCCCCCCCCCGATCCGGGGGTCTCTGAGTAACACGGGAGCAGAAATGCTCCCGGGCCCCGCTCATCACTCTTTCCCGCGTGTGTTCGTGCCCCAGGCTTTACGAGACGCAGAGTTTGTTTTTGTCAGGCACGATGCTCAGCGGCATAGTCTCCGCCCACCTTATGACAGTCCATTTCGAGTGCTGGAAACCGGGGAGAAATATTTTGTGCTAGATTTGGGGGGCAGGAGGGAGACGATCAGTATCGATAGATTAAAGCCTGCCTTTGTGTTGCATAACGAGTCTGTACGGCTGGCGGGCGCGCCACGACGCGGCAGGCCTCCGAAGGGGCGGCCCTTCGCCTATACACTTATATCTCTCGGCGGCTCACGCCAGCCGAGAGGACCTATGACGTAGGGGACAGAGAGCTGCTAGCCATTAAGGTGGCATTAGAGGAGTGGAGACACTGGTTAGAGGGGGCAATTCACCCCATCGTCGTGTGGACCAACCACAAAAACCTTGAGTACTTGCAGTTGGCCTGCCGACTGAACACCAGGCAGGCCCGCTGGTCATTGTTCTTCCAGCGATTTAATTTTACCATCACTTACCGGCCTGGCGCCCGGAATACCAAACTGGACACACCCTTGTGCCAGTTTGATTCCGGGGACGTAGCCCCCCCCCCCCCCCCACATACACACACACACACAAACCATCATACCAACTTCATGCGTCCTTGGAGCCCTTATTTGGGATATTGAGCAGAGGGTCTGACAGGCCCAGTCCCAGGAGCTTGTGCCAGTAGGGTGCCCCCGGAGCCGTCTGCACGTCCCGGCCACCCTCCGCAGTGATGTCATCCAGTGGGGTCACACCAGTCACTTCGCATGCCACCCTGGAATCTCACGGACTATCAACTTTGTCCAACGGGTGTTCTGGTGGCCCACGTTGCGGCAGGATGTCCAGGAGTATCTCAGAGCCTGCCAGACGTGTGTCTGGGGTAAATCTGACTCCTCCCCACCATCGAGACTTCTCCATCCTCTCCCTATCCCTGGTCGGCCGTGGTCCCTCATCGCCATGGACTTTGTGACCAGGTTGCCCTCCTCCCACAACAAGATGGTGATCTTGACCATTGTGGATCGCTTCTTCAAGGCAGTCCATCTGGTGGCCCTTCCTAAACTCCCATCAGCCTTGGAGACTGCGGTCCTCCTCAACGATCATGTGATCCGGGTCCACGGCATCCTTATTGACATTGTGTCTGACCGGGGTCCACAATTTACGTCTCACGTCTGGAGGGCCTTTTGCCAGACTCTGGGATCTACTGTGAGTCTTTCCTCATGAAATCATCCGCAGAGCAATGGGCAGGCGGAGCGCGCCAGTCAGTCCTTGGAGGCTGCCTTGTGGTGCATAGTAGCCGATAACCCATCATCTTGGAGCGCACATCTGACCTGGGTGGAGTACTCCATGAACTCTGCTATATCCTCAGCTACTGGACTCACCCCTTTTGAGGCGTCATTGGGGTACACGCCGCCTCTACTCCCTTTGGCTGAGAGGGAGGTCTCGGTTCCATCTGTAGGGGCCCACGCTCGTCGCTGCCGATGTGTCTGGAGGTTGACTCGGGCCACTCTGGCCTGCACCATGGAGCGCACCCAGGCCGCTGCTGACAGGAGGCGGGTCCTGGCCCCCAAATACACCGTGGGACAGCAGGTCTGGCTGGCAGCGAGCCAGATTCCTCTTAAAGAGAAGTCAAGGAAACTGTCCCCCTGCTTTTTTGGGCCTTATCCCATCTCCCGAGTGATTAACGACGCATCGGTTCAGCTTAAGCTGCCCCCGTCCCTACGGCTAAACCCCACCTTTCAAGTTAGTCACATCAAGCCCCTCTCGGCCAGTTCCCTCTGACCCCCCGCCCCCCCGAAGCTGCCTCCCCCTCCCCGCATCATCGACGGCCACCACGCCTACACGGTGCGGCGGATTTTGGATGTTTGCCATCGGGGCTGGGTCTTCAATATCTCGTCGACTGGGAGGGCTACGGCCCGGAGGAACAATCCTGGACCCCCTCATCACGGATACTGGACAAGGGGATGCTCCGGGCTTTCCACCGTGCTCACCCGGACAAGCCCTCCGGACTGCCAGGAGGTGTTGCTAGAAGGGGGGGCCTTGTCATGGACAGTGAGAGCGCACCCCTCCCCTCCGGTCTCACCTTCACAAACTCATCACGGCACCTGAGGCAGAAGACACACCTGCACCCGCTCATCAGCCAGCGTACTTAAGGAGGCTAGCAAGCAAATAAGCTGTAATATGTTAACACGTCGTTAACCATTACCTTCTTCTCCTTCCTTTCAGGTTGCTGCCACCGTGTAGGTGTGTCTCCAGGACTGTGCACGCTCTCCTGCCTCACCACACCGTTCCTTCAGCAATCAACGCCGCCCGGTCAGGCACCATCAGCTCACCTTTCCCCCCTTACCCTACTGGTTCGTCTATTCCCCACTGGGTCCTGCCAGTCCTCTCTGGATTTCTCTAGTAAGAGGCAATTTGGCTCGCCCATTTCCCCTTACTCCACTCCTCAGCTCACTGCTCTCATTTTCTCTCCACAGGTCCTTTCCACTGGCGAGTGACTGTTTCCGTAGCTATGCACTTTGGATTTTGATATTAATAAATTGTCAGACGTGCCCCTCTGTGTGGTTCCTTCCTGTGTTTGGCATCGAGCACGTGAGCTGTCAAAACGTAATTTGTCATAACAGATACAATGTAAAGCAGTCAGTGTACAGTTTGTATCCACTTTATTCCTAGGCCCCATGATGCCTTGCGTGAATTATGGGCGCAACTTCTGGTACTAGTTTAGAACGTGTGGTTGTCACTGAAACGGGACACTTTTCCTTGTTAGAAATCAATGACTTTGGCATCAAAAATGCTGGAACGTGGCCTTTTGCACCTCAAAAACAGTAATATAATCATACCACTTCCCACAACTATGGAGGGATGATAAGATGACGTTAAAAAGTAGCCTGGCAGACAGTAGATCCATTAGTTAGCGCCACTGCTAAGATGCTAACACTGTAAACAAGTAAAAGCTCTGAGATATATCAATGTCTCCACCGCAATAAAGTCGGATGCATTTTGTTAAAAGATGTTGGACATAATCAGATTTACCTCAGAGCAGACGTAGAGTCTAGTCAGAGCCACAACCACAACACCGTGCATGAGTGTTTTAAAGTTGGGGTAAAACAGACAGCTGCAGCTGTTCGTTTTACACCAAAATTGAAATGCTCATGCTGCTGTCATGCCCTGAATGCTTGTTATTTAACTTAACACGTACAGACATTTTCTGACAATTGTTCAAAATTTTATTGATCTACATTTTGTGATGATTTAAAAATTAATGCATGCCGCACGGTGGCGCAGTGGTTTAGCACTGTGGCAGCACAGTTTCACCCTCGGCCGGGGGATCGTGGGGATCATGAGATCGTGGGTTCGATCCCAGCCCCCGACCAACAGTGAGCTGTGTGGAGTTTGCATGTTCTCCCCGTGTTGCGCGGGTTTACTCCGGGATTTCTCCGGTTTCCTCCCGCACACCAAAAACATGTAGGTTTAGGGCGCTCGCGCACGCAGCGACCAGCAGCCAGTGGCTTGTCACCAGACTGCAAACCAAGTCTACCTACGGGTACAAAAAAATAAATAAATAAATAAATAAAAAATGCTGAAGCTGCTAGTCCATATCGTTCCAAGGCAGTGCAACATATGCAAAAAAAAACAACCCAAAAACTATTTGATATCTTTCTTAAATCATTAAGACTTAGGAAGCAAACTGTTACTATTTTTTATTTGTTATTTTAATTCATGCAGCCTTCATTCTGGTGACATACATAACACATAAATGTCAGATCTGTGACGTACACCCCTAAGTGAAAATGTCCAAATTGTGAGTAAAGTGTCAATATTTTGTGTGGCCACCATTATTTTCCAGCACTGCCTTAACTCTCTTGGGCATGGAGTTCACTAGAACTTCACAGGTTGCCACTGGAATCCTCATCCACTCCTCCATGATGACATCACGGACCTGGTGGATGTTCGAGACCTTGCGCTCCTCCACCTTCTGTTTGAGGATGGCCCACAGATGCTCAATAGGGTTTAGGTCTGGAGACACGCTTGGCCAGTCCATCACCTTTACCCTCAGTTTCTTTAGCAAGGCTGTGGTCGTCTTGGAGGTGTGTTTGGGGGTGGTTATCATGTTGAAACACTGCCCTGTGGTCCAGTTTCCAAAGGGAGGGGATCATACTCTGCTTCAGTATGTCACAGTACATGTTGGCATTCATGGTTCCCTCAATGAACTGTAGCTCCCCAGTGCCTGCAGCACTCACGCAGCCCCAAACCATGACACTCCTACCACCATGCTTGACTGTAGGCAAGACACACATGTCTTTGTACTCCTCACCTGGTTACCGCCACACACGCTTGACACCATCTGTACCAAATAAGTTTATGTTGGTCTCATCAGATCACATGATGCTGAGCACGTGCACTCAACTTCTTTGGTCGACCATGGCAAAGAATGTTCTGAGTGGGACCTGTCCTATTAAACCATTGTATGGTCTTGGCCACCGTGCTGCAGCTCAGTTTCAGGGTGTTGGCAATCTTCTTATAGCCTAGGCCATCTTTTTGTAGAGCAACAATTCTTTTTTTCAGATCCTCAGAGAGTTCTTTGCCATGAGGTGCCATGTTGAACTTCCAGTGACCAGTATGAGAGAGTGTGAGAGTGATAACACCAAATTTAACACACCTGCTCCCCATTCACACCTGAGACCTTGTTACACTAAGAAGTCACATGACACCGGGGAGGGAAATTGGCTAATTAGCACAATTTGGACATTTTCACTTAGGGGTGTACTCGCTTTTGTTGCCAGCGGTTTAGACATTAATGGCTATGTGAGTTATTTTGAGGGGACAGCAAATTTACACTGTTATACAAGCTGTACACTGACTACTTTACATTGTATCGAAGTTTCATATCTTTAGTGTTGTCTCGTGAAAAGATATCATAAAATATTTACAAAAATATGAGGGGTTTACTCACTTTGTTAGATACTGTTTGGAGTGAAGGATAGAAAACCTGTCTAATGTATTTTTGACCAACATGACAATAATAAATAATAATGTAAAAAATAGCAGACAATTGTACACAAGCAGCTGCATAATGTACAAAAGCATTTACTACTTTTTCAAAATGAAGAGAAATTGCTTTTCTGATGAGCACAAGTGACTACATGATGTGGAGGTTGAACTAATAGGTTTGAGAATTTCAATTCTGTTCAGAGAAACGCACCAAAGCGACTGAGAAAAACTGTAAAACATTATCTCTCAGAGAACTGCAGCAGAAACGCATACAAACTGAGTGACAGTATACCAGATCAAGATCTCTATGCTGCATGAAATTTTAGAAACACAAACCGCAGACATGTTGACTTTTTGTAAACGACGATCACACTATCTATAATAACATATTGTGACGTATGCAAGGTTCACACAAAGAAGAGGAGCAGATGGTAGTGACGAGCAGGCTTTATTCACACACACTCTGAGCACAGGCAGGAGGGGAGGTCATTCTCCCAGACCTCCGTTTATATCACGGTTACACACACATAATAAATCTTGCCTATGAAATACTGCTGGGTCATTATAACGCAGTTATAATTACACAGCAGTATAATAACTCAGTAATAACATTTAATACACACACACAGTAACGTTTTCAACTGTCAAAGCATGCTGGGAAACCCCTGCCCCCGTTAACATGGCCCCGACGTTACACTGCCCCCCTCCTGGACTGGTTTCTGTCCCCAGAAAAATTAAAGTCCAGTTTAAAAGTCCAATACAAACTCATCCAGGTGTTGGGGCGGCCTTGGGTGCCGGCGACCAACACGTACAGGCCCCCTAGTGTCCATCTGAGTCTCGGTCGGGGTGTCTGGTCGGGATGAAAGCTCCGGTTCGTCCTCCAGCGGTGCAGATGGCTGATAAGGGGCGAGATGGTCACGATGAAGGACCACAACCCGGTCCCTTTTCCTAAGCCTCACCCTGTACACCACATCCGACAGTCTCTGCAGAACCACGCACGGTCCCGACCAATGGCTCACCAGCTTCGGTGATCGTCCTCTTTTTCTCTCAGGGCAGAAAACCCAGACTCGATCTCCCGGTGCAAAGTCCCTCCCCTGGCGGCGGGAGTCGTACGCTCGCTTCTGCCGACCCCCTGCTGCTGCCAGGGCCTCTCGAGCCAGTTCGTGCACCATGTGGAGATGTTCTTTCAAACAAAAAAAATAATCCAATCCGGGTTTTCCCTCCACCTCCGGCTCAGGGGGGCAACCGAATACCAAATCTACTGGTGTGCGCAGCTTGCGTCCAAACATGAGCGCTGCAGGGGTGCACCGAGTAGATTCCTGAGCTGCCGTCCGGTACGCCCACAAAACAAAAGGCAGATGCAGGTCCCAGTCTCGCTGTCACTGGTCCACTAGAATAGCGAGCTGGGTGGTGAGGGTCCGGTTGAATCGTTCGACCAGGCCGTCGCTCTGTGGATGCAGCGGGGTGGTCCGGGTTTTCCGGATGCCCAGCCGCTCGCAAACCTCTCCGAAGACCTCCGCCTCGAAGTTCCGACCCTGATCGCTGTGCAGCTCCTCCGGTGCGCCAAACCGACAGAACATTTCATCCACCAGCTTCGATGCCGTCGTAGCGGCGCTTTGGTCCGGGACCGCGTACGCCTCTGGCCACAGCCTGTTTTCCACTAGCCCAGCACACCTCGGTATGGCTCGATTCACTTCAGTACGGCTCGGAATGCTTCTGTCTCCATTAGCACAGTGTTGCGGGGCAGCAGCAGATTCTCAGCGAGGCGGGGCCACACTCCCGTGATGTTATGCACCGGACTGAGTCCTTATTTACACGAGACAAAAAATGGAGGATCCAAGGATTATTGCCTTGCTCGCTCTGTGGTTTTATCTCACAATTAATTTTATCTCATAATTAAGCTGCAACAACACAAGTCACTTTTGTTTTGAATTAACTGCCAAATGACCTAGAAATAATGAGCTGAAACTTGTTTTTATTCGTATTAAATAATGAGACGGTGGCACACTGTCCAACACCACATCCTAGGGCATTTTGGATGTACTGAATTAAAAAAATTCATGTTTTTCACCTTCAGGTCAACGTTTGGAACAACAGTATTATTATTTTCCGTTTAGATGATGCTACACTCCTTCTAAAGTATTGTAAATCTCTGAATTTGGAATGCCGATAGAACATTCAATTTACATATACTTGTACCTTTGACTTGGTGCTAATTTTTTATGATATTTCAATAAAAAGAACAGAAAGCTTACAAAAAGATTTCTTTTTTGGTCTAGTTAAAAATTACATTACCTTTACAATGGTTGACCCTCAGCATCATTTTGATCAGACTAGGCAATGGAATTTCTATGTTATTATACTGTTTTATAATTCAGTGTTATAACAGACAAACCACACTTTCCAAAACAATTCCATTTTATTATATACAAAATATTAAAATAAAAAAAAACTTTGCAACACAACATGAAGGTTAATCGACATTTTATACACGCCGACCACTGAGTGCTGAGGCTCGGTAGAATTAATCCGTCTCTGCCAGCTGTGGGTCAGGAAAGCTCGGTTGAATAATCCGTGCGGGCTGTCGCGGCGGACGCGTGGGATGATTCTACAAGGAAAATGCACACAATCAAATACAGCACGAAAGTGCAAGATATACAGAAAAGACAATAGTTTTTAACAAGATTACATAAGCTTATTTCAGCGTATTGTTCACATGAATAATTAAAATAAAAGCTTTAGTCCGCAGTGTGCTGCAATAAAGCAGCGATCATCATCCACAAATGAACAGCTTTTTTATTGCATAAATAAACTGAGCGTCTTACCGAATATATTTGCGAAAAAACGCACAATAAAAAAAAATTAAAACTCACCGTTAAAGGACTCCGATGTCGAGACCTCCCGGTATATTTTTTCATTCCGGGCGGCTCCGTCTAACTCGCGCTGAATACGTTCGTCTGACAATGCAGTGAGCAGACACTGCAGCTCCTTACTGGTCCATGGAACACCCTTATTACGCGAAGCCATTTTTGATAGAGAATAAATGAAAATAGCACAGCAATACACTGAAAAGGAACCGCCAACAGTGGTTGCGTGCTGAGTAAAGGCGGTCGTGAAGATTCTTTTTTTTTTTTTTTTTTCAAAAACTTTATTGAGAAGGTCGTGAAGATTTGGTAGATGAGGAGGAGGAGAGGGGCGGTTACAACCTGACCAATCAGCGCCGGTTACGACCTGACCAATCAGCGGCGACCAGTCTGTTAACGTCACAACACGGCACAGCTCAGCACTGCTGTACCCTGCCCTTCAGCGGGGCTGAGAATCGCGGCTGTTAAACCGTGTTGGGGCTTGTGGAAAAGCGTACAAAGCGTGCTGAGCCGTACCGTGTCGCGCTAAAGCGTGCTAGTGGAAAAGGCCCTTTAGTGAAATAATCCATCACGACCAGCACGTAGCGGTTCCCCCGGTCCGTGGTTGGGAAAGGGCCCAGGATGTCCACTCCCACCCGCTCCATCGGTGCTCCCACCCGGTACTACTGCAGGGGAGCGTGGGATCGCTGAGTTGGCCCTTTCTGAGCTGTGCACGTGTCGCAGCGGTGAACTTGGAGCTCCACGTCCTGATGACAACCGGGCCAGTAGAACTGGGCTCGAAGGCGCTGCAGCGTCTTTGTCACCCCGAAGTGGCCCGCTCCTACCGCCCCATGAACCAGCTGGAGTACGTTGGACCGGAGTCGACAAGGAACCAGCAGCTGCCAGACGTGCCGCTGCCCAGCTGGAGTCTGCCACTGTCGATACACTACGCCCTCGTGGCAGCGGAGGTTGGCCCACTGGGAGTGTAGGGCCTTAGTCTCTGGGTCCAGCGGTGACACAGCCTCCCAGGCGGGCCGCTGTCCTGCGTCCCGCCACTGCCGAACCCGAGAAATGACCGGGTCTCTGTCCTGCTCGCTCTGCAGCTGCTGTGTGCCAAGGACCTCTGTGACGTCATTGCTGGGGAGAGCTGCCTGATCATCCGAGGAGGGGCTGCGCGTCGCTGCGTTATTCCTGCTCGCAGCGGCTCGGAGAGCAGCAGCCCGTGGGGCGGCTTGGTCTCGATCTTCAGCCCATTGGCAGTGACGACACTCCTCTGTCACACAGGGGCGCCGAGACAGCGCGTCAGCGTTGGCATGGAGGCGGCCTGCCCGATGCACAATCTGGAAATTATAATCCTGCAGTGCCTCCAGCCATCTCGCCAACTGTCCATCCGGCTCTTTGAAGTTCAATAACCAGGTCAAGGAAGCATGATCCGTCCTGAGCTGGAACTTCCTCCCGTACACATAAGATAAGATAAGATAAGATAAGCCTTTATTAGTCCCACAATGGGGAAATTCCAGGATTGCAACAGCATAGGGATAGCAACACTCAGAGCAACAATCAGAAGGCAAGAAAAAACAACATCTAGTAAACATATGTCCATATTACTATAAATGTATATATACTGTATATAGACACACAGTGCAGAGCATTATGGTTGGTGAATGTGCAGCAGAAAGTCTAAGCTCTCTCTCCGCGGATGCAGCGGGCCAGCTGGAAGTCTTTGGGCATGATGGTGACCCCCTTAGCGAAGAAGAGACCACCAGGTGGGCCTCGCTGGTCTCCTGCAGAGCCATGACGGCGAAGCTCAGGAAACGCAGGACGGTCTTGAAGTCCTGAGCGATCTCCCTCACCAGGCGCTGGATGGGCAGCTTACGGATGAGCAGCTCCGTGGATTTCTGGCAGCGACAGATCACTCTCAGAGCCACGGGCCTGTGACGGCGAGGCCTCTTCACTCTGCCGGTGGCCGGAGCGCCTCTCCGAGCAGCCCTGGTGGCTAGCTGTCTCCTGGGGGGGGGGGGGGGGGGGCTTCTTCCTCCAGTAGATTTTACGGGCGGTCTGCTTGGTTCTTGCCATCACTCTTTATTATTCTGTCTTATATTTCTTTCACGCCGCCTAAACTCCAGCCCGGTACCCGCGTCATTTTCGCTACAGCTCCCGGTATGTCGAGTTTCCCATTAGCACCGGGCGGCGGCCAAGTGCTAGCTCGCATTAGCTCCTCCCCGCTGTAACGTCTCCCGCTGCAAACCGTGGCTCCGTCCGCCGACCCGGGAGACCCCCGGGGTGATCCGTGCGTCCGTGATATATATACAGAGTGAAAGGTGTAGAAAGAAGAAGGAAGATAAAAAAAAAGGCTGTTGCAACAGGCAGCCGACTCGTGTGGCGCCGCCGGTCCGGCGGAACCGGAACCGGAAAAAAAAAATAAAAATATACACATACGGGCAGAAATGACGCAGTCCTTGAATGACAGCCAGCAGCTCCCTGCGAGTCACACAGTAGTTCCTCTCGGCTCTGCTGAGAGTGCGGCTGAAAAAAACGACTGCCTGCTCTCCCTGCTCTCCCTCCTGGGATAGCACCGCCCCAATGCCCTGGTTGCTGGCGTCCGTGTCCATGATGAAGGGGCGGTTCGGGTCAGGATACTGCAGGACGGGGGCTCTGATGAGCGCTGCGCGAAGCTGGGAGAAAGCAGCAGCACAGTTCTCACTCCACTGAAATGTGCGTCCTTTCTGCGTCAGCTGATGCAGCGGGCTGGCGATGGTGGCAAAGTTTTTCACAAACCTCCTATAATAGGAGGCCAATCCAAGAAAACTCCTCAGTTCTCCCACGTTCTGCGGCACTGGCCAGTCTCTCACCGCCGCCACTTTTTCTGGGTCGGTGGCGACCCCCGCTGCGCTGACGACGTGGCCCAGGAAGGTGGTCTCCCGCCGGAATAGGTGGCATTTTCTCGGGTGTAACCGTAGCCTTGCCTGTTGGATGGCACCCAGCACCTCTCGGAGATTTGACAGGGCGCTGTCAAAATCAGCTGCATGCACCAGTAGGTCATCCAGGTAAACAACGCAGCGACTCCGGGGCACGTGGGCCAACACTCGCTCCATCAAGCGCTCAAAGGTGGCCGGAGCGTTGCAGAGTCCAAACGGCATCACTTTAAACTGGTACAGTCCCTGCTCGATGGAGAAGGCTGTTTTTTGGCGGGCCTTGGGTGACAGCTCTACCTGCCAATAGCCGCTGCGTAGATCCAGCGAGCTGAACCAGCTGGAGCCGGCGATGTGGTCCAGCGCGTCATCGATGTGGGGCAGGGGGTAGGAATCCTTCTGGGTGACGTCATTCAGGCGCCGGTAATCCACACAGAACCGCCACGACCCGTCCTTCTTCTTGACCAGCACCACCGGCGCCGCCCAGGGGCTGCTGGAGGGCTCAATAACATCTGCCTCCAGCATTTCTCGCACTTTTTGTTCTGCTGCTGCTCACCTTGAAAAGGGCAGCCGGCGTGGGCGGAGTCGAATTGGCCTGGCCTCACCGGTGTCGATCTCGTGCTGCACCAAACCGGTCCGGCCGCATTCCTCATCCTTCGCGGCGAAAACACCCATATAACAGTCCAATAGCTCCCGCAGCTGGCGTCTCTGTTCTGGGTCCAGCCCGCTGCAGCTCCACTGAAATAATTCCTCGACCGCCTGCTGCGTCTCTGCTAACACGTTGACCCCTCCCCTTGCTGTCCCTGTGTGTGTTCGTGCTCTCTCTGCCCGCGCTGGTGGCGTCATTGTGTCCGGTCCTCGCGGTGGCCCGCTTGGTCCGGTCTGTCTTGGTGATCCCTCGATCGTGCAGGCCCCCGTGTCCCTTCCCTGGGTTCTGCTGTGGAGCGTGATGGTCCGGTTTCCCAGCTGGAGGGACGGTCCCACGGTGTCGATCTTGGCGTTCCAGGCTGTGAGCAGGTCTAGTCCAATAATACAGGGGTCTTGGATGTCAGCCAGCCAGAACGGGTGTCTTATGTTCTGACCGGCCACCCCCACCACCAGCCCCTCAGTCTGGCGCGCTCACCGGTAGCCGTGGTGACGCAGCGCTTGGTGGGTTCCCACCCCCGTGGGGCCGTCTTGTTCGTGCCCGGCAGCACACCGGGTCGAACCAAGGAGATTGTAGAGCCGGTGTCAATCAGGGCCCGGATCGACGTCTTCTCCAGGCTGCACTGTAGATACATCCCTGGAGAGTGTCCAATTCGGCCCACGCGTGGTGCCGGCTCCTCGGGGGAAACATCTGCGGGAGGCGGCCTGTCCCCATTCACGCCACCTCGCTCTAGTTTAACGCCGGTGAGGGGCGTTCTTCTCCGGGGACGCTCCGCCGTGGTCTGCCGTAATTCCTCCTCTTCCTCCTCGCTCTCCATCGTGGCCTGGAAGGTTCTCTGTCTGTGCGTTGGCGCTTCAATTGTGCGATTCATCAGCGGCTCCACCCGCTCTGCTTCTGCCACTGCAGTCTCCCAGTCGCTCACGGCGTGGATCCGTACGTGGCTCTGGAGCTGGGCCGGGTGGAGACCTTGGATGAAGCTCTGGAGGGCGAGCTTCTCTACCACCTCCGGTGCGAAATCTGGGTAGCTGCGTCGGGTTAGCAGCCGTATGTCTGCAGCATAGGCTCCTAGGCTTTCCTGGTTGCTTCGACGGCGGCGGGTCAGCTGTTCCTGGGTGTGCTCAGCGTCCGCCGTTCTTCCAAATCGTCTCCAGAGTGCCCCTTGTAGCGCTGGCCAACTGTAGTGCTCCTCAGGCAGGAGATCAGAGAGCGTGCAGAGAGCTCTCCCTTCCAAGGCCAGCGCGACTCGCACGGCGGTTTCCTCTGGTGACCAGCCGTTCAGTGCAGCGGCCAGCTCGACCTGGGCCAGGTAGTCATCCAACATGGTCTCGCCGTTGAAGCGGGGAATCTTGGCCCGCTGCCGAACAGATGGGACAGCCGCCTCCTGATCGATCGTCACTCCTGATCGCCGTGGGATCGCCAGCCCGTCCTGTCCTGGAAAGTGCGGGATGCGGGGCTGGTTTGCTCTGCTCTGCCTGCTCTGCCTTGAAAAAGGCAGAAGGTGGGGTGCGCTGGCCCCGTCAGGCCCGCTGCCGCTTCGTTCGTCCAGGCTCCCGGCTCCCGGGGGTGGTGTCTCGGTCCCATCGTCCGTCATCAGCTGAGCAATGAACTGCTCCAGCTGCTGGATCTCCATTCTGATCCTGGCTTCCATCTGCTCCATCCCACTCCTGACACCAGTGTGACGTATGCAAGGTTCACACAAAGAAGAGGAGCAGATGGTAGTGACGAACAGGCTTTATTCACACACACTCTGAGCACAGGCAGGAGGGGAGGTCATTCTCCCAGACCTCCGTTTATATCACGGTTACACACATATAATAAATCTTGCCTATGAAATACTGCTGGGTCATTATAACGCAGTTATAATTACACAGCAGTATAATAACTCAGTAATAACATTTAATACACACACACAGTAACGTTTTCAACTGTCAAAGCATGCTGGGAAACCCCTGCCCCCCTTAACATGGCCCCGACGTTACAATATAATCACAAACAAGCGCGTGCGCGCGCACACACACACGCACACACACACACACACACACACACACACACACACACACACACACACACAGCAGAATGAGCCATTTGGCTGCAACTTCTGCATCAGTGTTGCCCATTTGTCTGTAAATATTTAAATAAAAATGAGTTAATTCGTTATTTGGACATTTTTGCATCTTGTCGTTGTTTAGTCAAAGCGTGACTGCATGAAATATGTAGCTGATCTGGTCATTCGGCTCCACAATGAAGCAGCAGTCGGGACTTTTGTCTACCACTGACCGGGCAGGCTGATCGTGCCTCCCCCTGAACGTTTGTGGAGCGCCCGGTGGGACGGGAGTGTCAGCTGCTGCTTTACCCGTGTGCCAGTGATGTCATTTGCGGCACCACGGGTCCCCAGCAGCGGGTCCCTGGCAGTGCCCCCCCCCCTCGCACCTCATGTTTTCTATGCTGAGCACCCCTCCCCCCCGCACCTCGTGTTCTCTATGCCGAATATATCCATTAGACCTACGCAATCACAGCAACTTTATGGTCTATATTTTGACTGAACAACTCCATATTTGTGGATGCACACCTCAGCAGCAAAGCACTTCTAAAATCTTTGTTTGCAAAGTGTTGTGGTGACTGACAGGTCGTGATGCTGTGTTATCCAATCAGCATGGTCATGATGCCATGTATCGTCCAATCAGCATGGCCGTGATGTGCTGTATTCTCCAATGAGTATGGAGTCAATCCGAAACCCCGCCCATACTTCTTGAAGCCAGGGGATGAAGACAGAGCAGTCACACAGCGGTGACTAAACTTTTATTGATAAAAATTGCATGTTTTGACTGACTGACTCCATATTTGGGGATGGACACCCTCGTAGCTTCAGCAAAGCACGCTTAAAATCTTAGGTCAGTGTGACAAATGGTTTGAGAGATATCTGAGGAACACACACACAGACACTCAGACACACTGAGATGTATTGAATTTATAGATGGTTGCAGTAAGGACTGCCACGGCCAAGATGTGTAGAGTGATGATATAGAGTGAAGTGATGATATAAAGTGAAGTACGAGGAGATGAAGAAGAGTGATGACTGAAGATAGAGTTGAGGTTCGATTGGACACAGCAATGATGATAGAAGAACTATAGCTCCTGACCAGATAGAGTGATGATATAGAGTGAAGTATGTGGCGGTAATGCACCTGTAAGCTGGTTGCCAACTGCCAATCAAATCTAAAAGAAGAAGAAGAAGAAGGTGCAGACATACAGCAGCAGATGTACTGTTGGTGTGCCAGGCCTTTCTATGCAAATAGCTGAGGTAGTTATTGTGCGGGTGAGTGTGTTATGGTCCACGGGTGGGGGTGGGGGGTAGGGGAGAGTGGGCAGAGTTCAGGGTCATATAGACACCATAGTATAGCGTGATTCAAGAAAATCTGTGTGTGTGTCTGTGTGTGATCAAAGGCAGGCATCACTCACGATCATAGGACTCACTATGACATCATCAAAGATCATAGGACTCACTATGACATCAAAGATCAAAGGACTCACTATGACATCATCAAAGATCAAAGGCAGTCATCACTCACGATCATAGGACTAGCTATGACATCATCAAAGATCATAGGACTTGCTATGACACCATCACAGATCAAAGGCAGGCATTACTGAATGAGTGCTGACGTGCTTGCTTACACCCTTGCTTACACCTGCTTTCTACGGGTATGCAGAAATACTTGCTTATATTTGGTTTCTACAGGCATGCACAGGTATGCACTAGTAATTTCAATTAGGTCAGAGTTCAATTGCCATAATCCTGATGTTTATCAAGATTTTGATGAATATTCATCCTTTTTGTGGTTTTGTATAGAACTGATGCAAGATCAGAACAGAATATACAAAAAAGAAAAAGAAATTTTCATTTGTAGCTGTCGCATAAAGATGCTAATGACCATGTGTGTATTTTTTTCTGCAATAGTAGTCATTAAACTATTTGGCTGACATGGCATTTTTATTGACTGTAGACCGAAATACACGGATTTAGATTCCTACAGAAGAAAAATAATCATTGGAGCTAGCCTTACAATTGTACCGAGTGTAGTTGTGAAATAATGCTTATAATTTTGTTGCCTGAGTCGCATTCATGACTTTTTCTCTTCCTTTTGTGCAAGAATAAAAGACAATTGAAACTGAAGTAGATCAGTGCTGGGAAAAAGGTCTGAGAATGCTATTAAATTGATATTTTTCCTGATTATATATTTTTATTATGTAGCTGTAGTGCAAATAAATTAAACTATATATATATATATATATATATATATACATACACATACATACATACATACATACATACATACATATACATACACACACACACACACACACACACACACACACACACACACACACACACACACACACACACACACACACACACACACATATATAACTGTAGGCAATATCATAATAAAATTAATTATTCAATAAATCCAAATTAACAGATGGGAATCAATCCTGCTAGTTGAACTATGCACTGTTCCTCCTGCAGTATATATTCACACTGTCTCTACTGTTCCTACTCTGGAGAGACAAAGGGCTTTATTACACAATGTGGCACCAGAGACAAAATATATGATCTGATTAAATTAATGCATCTGGAAAACTGCTATTCTTTTAAAACAGGAGTAAATTAAAAAAAAAAAAATTCTTCACCCAAAAAAGAAGAGTTCATCAGGAGAGCAGTTTAATCTGACCTTCTTCTTCTTCTTCTTTTAGATTTGATTAGGTCAGGTGCATTACCACCATTGACTTGATTATCATCACGCTATAGTTTTGCATAAGGAGTTCTAGTTCTGAACAACTCCTTATGTGTGAAAAAATTATCCGTCAGGGGGTTTCTGCCACCACCCGCGCCCACAAAGGGCAGTGGGCAGTTTTATCTGACCTTATTCAATATCATCACTCTATATATAATTCAAGAAAATGATCATAGGACTTTGTGTTGCCATGGTAACCATGTCAAAGCTCAAAGGCAGGCATCACTTACGATCATAGGGCTCACTATGACATCATCTCATCTCATCAAAGATCATAAGACTCGCTATGACATCATCAAAGATCATAGGACTTGCTATGACATCATCAAAGATCAAAGGCAGGCACCGCTGAACGTGTGGTGACGTCAAAGATCAAAGGCAGTTTTCACCAGGGTTACTGTTGCCATGGTAACCATGTCAAAGCTCAAAGGCAGTCATCACCATGGTTACTGTTGCCATGGAGCTACGATCCAAGATGGCGCCCACAGCGGTCGACATGGTGCTTCGCTGCGCTCTTTGTTTGTTTTTGTTTGTCAATTGTGTGTCTGCTTGCACTTATACCCGTGAAGAACTTTTAAATATCAGGACTTTCACCCCCACGGACCTCCTCCCAGTTTTTCTAGCCCCTGCCGCCGATCTGGTTTATTGTTTGGCTCGGAAAGTGAGACGGCGGAAGAGAGGAAGACGAGCGGGCGCTCTCGTGCGACTTCGCAGGAGAGGCTCGCGAACGGCGCTGCCTGGCATATTTCTGTCCAATACCAACTCTCTCTCTAACAAGGTGGATGAACTGAGACTGCTGATGCGTTTTAAGGACCTCGCCTCCTCAGCTGTCCTCTGCTTTACTGAGACCTGGCTCCGGGAAAATATACCGGACAGCGCGCTGCACCTCGACGGCTTCCAGCTCTTCCGTGCTGATCGTGACACAGAGCTTTCCGGCAAGACCACAGGAGGCGGAGTCTGCTTCTACATCAACTGCATCTGGTGCTCTGATGTAACGGTAATTTCCAAACACTGTTCTCCTGCCTTGGAATTTCTTGTTATCAATTGCAAGCCCTTCTATTCCCCGCGGGAGTTTGCTTCTTTCATAATGATCGCTGTGTACGCCCCTCCCGACGCGGACACGCGCGAAGCTCAGCGCGTGCTCGCGGATCACATTCAACACACAGAGCGGAGTTTTCCAGACTCGCTGATTATTGTGGCTGGCGACTTTAATCAGTGCAATCTGAGCCACGATCTCCCCCGCTACAAACAGTTTATTAAATGCCCCACCAGAGGATTAAACACACTGGATCACTGTTACACCACAGTGAAAGACGCATATCGCGCTGTCCCTCGAGCTGCGCTGGGATTATCTGATCACGTGATGGTTCACCTCATTCCCACATACAGACAGAGATTGAAGCTCACTAAACCTGTTGTGAGCACTACGAAGATACGGACCAGTGATGCTGAGGAGAAGCTGGAAACGTGCATGGAAATATCTGACTGGGGCATGCTTAAAGGAGCCACGCATGATCTGGATGAGTACACGGACACTGTGAACTCATATATCCACTTTTGTGAAGAGAACATTCTTCCATCACGCACCAGGGTGAGTTACTCTAATGACAAACCCTGGTTCACAGCTAAGCTCAGACAGATCAGGAAGGAGAAGGAAGCAGCGCTGAAAAGTGGAGACAGGGACTGCTACAGGGAGGTTAAATACCGGTTTAACAGAGAGCTGAAGAGGGCTAAATCTGTGTACTCAGAGAGACTCCAGCAGCAGTTCACTGCTAATGATTCGGCTTCCGTGTGGAGAGGACTGAGGCAGATCACCAACTATCGGCCTCAGGCTCCTAAAGGTCAGGATGACAAAGCCCTTTGTCAGAGACTGTCCCAACACTATGCCCGTTTTGACACCTCGTCATCTGTGTCCAACTCCCCCCCTCCCTCCAGCTCCACAGCCTCCACATTCCCTACTTCATTTAAGGCACCCCCCCCCCCCTCCTCCCCCCCTCCCCTTATCATCAGTGAGCAGGATGTGCTCAAACAGTTCTCCAGACTGAACCCGCGCAAGGCCCCCGGCCCAGACGGCGTGTCTCCCTCCACCCTGAGACTCTGTGCGAAACAGCTGGCTCCTGTATTCACAGACATTTTTAACACCTCCCTTAAGTTATGCCACGTGCCATCCTGCCTCAAATCCTCCACCATCATCCCTGTCCCCAAGAAGCCACGGATCACTGGACTTAATGACTACAGACCTGTAGCGCTCACCTCTGTAGTCATGAAGTCCTTTGAGCGCCTGGTCCTGTCCCACCTCAAGTCCATCAACACCCCTCTCCTGGACCCGCTGCAGTTTGCCTACCGAGCCAACAGGTCTGTAGACGATGCAGTCAACCTGGCCCTCCACTCCATCCTGCAGCACCTGGACTCCCCGGGAACCTACGCCAGGATCCTGTTTGTGGACTTCAGCTCCGCATTCAACACCATCCGCCCCGCTCTGCTCCGGGACAAGCTGTCCCTGCTCAACGTGCCTGACTCCCTCTGCAGGTGGATCATCGACTTCCTGACGGACCGGAGGCAGCATGTGCGGCTGGGAAAGACTGTCTCAGACTATACTAGCATCAACACCGGATCACCCCAGGGCTGTGTACTTTCCCCCCTACTCTTCTCCCTTTACACCAACTCCTGCACCTCCAGCCACCAGTCTGTCAAGTTGATCAAGTTTGCGGACGACACCACCCTCATCGGGCTCATCTCCAACGGCGACGAGTCCGCCTACAGGAGAGAGGTGGCCCAGCTGGCGTCCTGGTGCAGCAATAACAACCTGCAGCTGAACGCTCTGAAGACAGTGGAGATGATTGTAGACTTCAGGAAAGTCACTACTCCTCTGCCCCCCCTCACCCTCTCAGGCTCTCCCATCACCACTGCTGATTCCTTCCGCTTCCTAGGCACTACCATCACCAGGGACCTCAAATGGGAGCTGACCATCAGCTCACTCATCAAAAAAGCCCAGCAGAGGATGTTCTTCCTGCGGCAGCTGAGGAAGCTCAAGCTACCCACCAAGATGTTAGTGCAGTTCTACACAGCCATCATCGAGTCCATCCTCACCACCTCCATAACCGTGTGGTACGCAGGAGCCACTGCCAGGGACAGACTAAGGCTGCAGCGCGTCGTGCGCACTGCTGAGAAGGTGATCGGCTGCAAGCTCCCATCTCTCCAGGATCTGTACATCTCCAGGACCCGGAGGCGTGCTGGCCGGATCATAGCCGATCCCTCACACCCTGGTCACGTACTGTTTGCCCCCCTCCCCTCTGGTAGAAGACTTCGGTCCATCCAGACTAAAACCTCCCGTCACATGAACAGCTTCTTTCCCTCTGCCATTAGACTGCTGAACACTAAGTGACTCTCGTGCACCATGTACAGCAGCTCAACCAGACTCATGTCAATCATCACTGTTTTCTTCCTGCATTACCGACTGCACTATATAGTTCTCCACAGTATCTGCTGCTGGCTAATATATATTTTAACTGTTGACCAGTATCACTTAATCTTATCCTACACTTTATTACATGTATAGTTTATTTCTCTTATCTTATCATGTTTAATGTTGCAGCATTGTACCGAGACAAATTCCTAGTTTGTGTACTACATGAACAATGGCAATAAACCTGATTCTGATTCTGATTCTGATTCTGATTCTGGTAACGATGTCAAAGATCAAAGGCAGGAATGCAGAAATGCTTGCTTGCACTTGCTTTCTGCGGGCATGTACGGCTATGCATGGGCATGCACAGGTATGCACTAGTTCATATAAATGAACATGATGTTTAATTGGATCAGTGGGCTGCTCCCGGCCTCCCCCTTCTTCATAGAGAGGTGAAGTCTCTGCCTTATGCTATGCTGATGCATCAGTGCATAAAGCATTTATGCATAAATGCATAAATGACATAAATGCAACCAATCAGATCAGAGTTTGTTTCCTCCATTGGGAACACAATGACATACAGTGGTGTGAAAAAGTGTTTTCCCCCTCCCTGAGTTCTCATTTTTTTGTATATTTGTCACACTTAAATGTTTCAGATCATCAAACAATTTTAACTATTAGGCAAAGATAACACAAGCAAACACAAAATCCAGTTTTTAAACGAAGGTGTTTATTAAGGGAAAAAAAAATCCAAACCTACATGGTCCTGTGTGAAAAAGTGATTGCCCCCTAAACATAATAACTGGTTGGGCCACCCTTAGCAGCAACAACTGCAATCAAGCATTTGCGATAACTGGCAATGAGTCTTTTACTGCGCTGTGGAGGAATTTTGGCCCACCCATTTTTGCAGAATTGCTGTAATTCAGCCACACTGGAGGGTTTTAGAACATGAATCGCCTTTTTATGGTCATGCCACAGCATCTCAATTGGATTCAGGTCAGGACTTTGACTAGGCCACTCCAAAGTCTTCATTTTGTTTTTCTTAAGCCATTCAGAGGTGGACTTGCTAGTGTGTTCTGGATCATTGTCCTGCTGCAGAACCCAAGCGCGCTTCAGCTTGAGGTCACAAACAGCTAGCCGGACATCCTCCTTCAGGATTTTTTTGGAAGACAGCAGAATTCATGGTTCCATTTACCACAGCAAGTCTTCCAGGTCCTGAAGCAGCAAAACAGCCACAGACCATCACACTACCACCACCATATTTTACTGTTGGGATAATGTTCCTTTTCTGAAATGCTGTGTTACTTTTACACTGGATGTAATGGGACACACACCTTCTAAAAAATTCAACTTTTGTCTCGTCAGTCCACAGAGTATTTTCCCAAAAGTCTTGGGGATCATCAAGATGTTTTCTGGTAAAACTGAGACCAGCATTTATGTCTTTTTGCTCAGCAGTGGTTTTTGTCTTGGAACTCTGCCATGTAGGACACTTTTGCCCAGTCTCTTTCTTATGGTGGAGTCATGAACACTGACCTTAACTGAGGCAAGTGAGACCTGCAGTTCTTTGGATGTTGTTGTGGGGTCTTTTGTGACCTCTTTGATGAATCGTTGCTGCGCTCTTTGGGTAAATTTGGTCAGCCAGCCACTCCTGGGAAATTTCACCACTGTTCCATGTTTTCACCATTTGTGGATAATGGCTCTCACTGTTGTTTGCAGGAGTCCCAAAGCTTTAGAAATGGCTTTATAACCTTTTCCAGACTGATAGATCTCAATTACTTTGTTTCATTTGTTCCTGAAGTTCTTTGGATCGCAGCATTATGTCTAGCTTTTGAGGATCTTTTGGTCTACTTCACTTTGTCAGGCAGGTCCTATTTAAGTGATTTCAAATCAAAATCAAATCAAATCAAATCAAATCAACCTTTATTGTCATATTGCTGTACATACAACAGTAGTGCAGGCAAGATGAAATTGTGTTTCTCTCGGCATCCATATAAGCAGAAGAACATGATTTAAGACACACTCACACATATCTTCACCCCCCACCCCACCACATCCATTTACACGTCCCTGAGATATACTTTAAAAACTAACTAACTATAATATACAAATAATGTGCATAATGTCCGTAGGTGCAGTAGTGTATACGAGACATTCCGGATCAACTGTTCAGCATCCTAACAGCTTGTGGAAGGAAGCTGTTAATCAGTCTGGTGGTTCTGCCTCTGATGCTCCGGAATCGTTTGCCAGATGGCAGAAGTTCAAAGTGTTTATGCAGAGGGTGAGAACAGTCCTTGACAATGTTCAGTGCCCTGCTCCTACAACGGTTCTGAAAAAGTTCTTGGACAGAGGGGAGGGAGACTCCAATTACCCTCTCAGCTCCCTTAACTATCCTCTGCAGGGGCTTTTTTGTCTGACATACTGCAGCTGGAGTACCATGTAGCAATGCAGTACGTCAGAACACTCTCCACCACACCTCTGTAGAAGGTCCTGAGGATGCAGATGGGGAGAGAAGCCTGTTTGAGTTTCCTCAAGAAGTGCAGTTTCTGCTGGGCCCACTTCCTGATCCCCAAGGAATTCTTGCTCCAGGTCAGGTCCTGTGAGATCTGCACTCCGAGGAACTAGATGTTCTCCACTGTCTCCACTAAACGGCCGCCGATGCTGAGAGGGACGTGTTCAGGCTGTGACCGCCGGAAGTCGATAATCATCTCCTTTGTTTTGTCCACGTTGAGCACCAGATTGTTCTCCCTGCACCAGCCCTCCAGGTCTCTCACTTCTTCCCTGTACATTGATTCCTCATCCCTCTGAATAAGTCCCACCACCGTGGTGTCGTCTGCAAACTTAATAATCTGGTTCCCCTCGTGTCTGGATATACATTCATGTGTTAGTGTAAACAACAGTGGACTGAGTACGCAGCCTTGAGGGGATCCAGTGCTCAGCGTGACAGAGTTGGAGATGTCGTTTCCAACCCGGACAGACTGAGGTCTCTCAGTCAGGAAATCCAGAATCCAGAGACATGTGGAGGTGTTCAGACCAAGGAGGAGTAATTTCTCCATTAGTCTCTGGGGAATAATGGTGTTGAATGCTGAATTGAAATCAATGTACAGGAGTCTGGCATAGGTGTCTTTCTGATCCAGGTGGGTGATGACAGAGTGCAGGGTGGTGACTATAGCATCCTCCGTGGAACGGTTTGAACGATATGCAAACTGGAGCGGGTCGTGTGATGCAGGGAGGCAGGCTGTAAAGTGTGGTTTGACAAGCCGTTCAAAACATTTCATCACAATTGGTGTCAGTGCAACAGGACGATAGTCATTCAGACAGGACACAACTGGTTTCTTTGCCACTGGTACTATGATAGAGGTCTTGAAGCATCTGGGAACGATGGCCTGACTCAGGGAGATGTTATAGATGTCAGTCAGTACATCCGCCAACTCGCTCGCACAGTCTTGGAGCACACATCCCGGGATGTTGTCTGGACCTGCAGTTTTACGTGGGTTGACTCTGGTTAGGGTCCTCCGTGTGTCCACTGTGTTGATGGTAAAAGCTGATCCGACCGATGGTGGGGATGGGCCAGCCCTCCCTCTGATTGTCGAGTTTGATGCTTCAAAACATGCAAAAAAGTCGTTGAGCCTGTCTGGAAGCGAAGCGTCGTCATCATCGACCCCCTGCCTAGACTTATAGCCCGTCAGTGTCCGAACTCCCTGCCACATCTGCATGGCGTTCCTAGTGTCACAGAGGTGTCCCTGGATTTTCTCCGCATAGGCGCGCTTCACCGTCTTAATTCCCTTTGAGAGTGCAGACCTGGCTGAGCGGAGGGCGATCCTGTCCTTCACTCTGAAGGCTGCATCCCTGGCTGTAAGCAGCGAGCGCACCTCTGCAGTCATCCAGGGCTTATGGTTACCCCGCATAGTGATGGTCTTCACTGTAGTGACATCCTCTGTGCACTTTGCGATGTAGCTGGTGACCGTTTCAGCATACTCATCCACATCTGTCTTGTCTTCCTGGGAGGCTGCTATTTTAAAGACCTCCCAGTCTGTGTGCAGAAAACAGTCTTTCAGTGCAGAGGTTGCATTCTCTGGCCAAATCCTGATTTGTTTCACTACTGGCCTGCTGCGCTTCAATAAGGGTTTGTAGGCAGGCAGCAGCATCACGGATATGTGGTCAGAAAGGCCGATGTGGGGGCAGGGTATTGACTTATATGCATCTGTGTTTGTGTACACTAAGTCCAACATATTCTCTCCTCTGGTCTTAAAGTCTACACATTGTTTAAACTTGGGGAGCACCGTCTTTAAGCTGCTGTGGTTAAAATCCCCAACAACCACCACAAAACTGTCCGGATGTAAAGTTTGGATTTCACTAATAGCATTGTGCAGTTCCCCGAGTGCCTTTTAGCATTAGCGTTAGCGTTAGCGCTCGGCGCTAAGTAATTTCTAAGTGATAAGTGCTCAGTGATTTCTTGATTGACAGCAAGTGTGACATTAATCAGGCCTGGGTGTGGCTAGAGAAATTGAACTCAGCTTTCCAAACAGTTAATTTATGTTTTAACGGGGTGGCGTGGGGGGTTGGGTTATTTGTGTTAACTTTGTCTGATATTTAAATTTGTTTGATCATCTAAAACATTTAAGAGTGACAAACATACAAAAAAAAAAAGAGAAATCAGGATGGGGCAAACACTTTTTCACACCACTCGTATATACTGTATATATATATGTATGTGTGTATGTATTATTGTATGTACGTTTGCACACACACACACACACACACACACACACACACAGAGTTGATATAAAAAGTCTATACACCCCCTGTTCAAATGCCAGGTTTTTGTGATGTAAAAAAATGAGACCAAGATAAAGCCTTTCAAAACTTTTTCAACCATTAATATGACTTATAACCTGTACAACCCAATTGAAAAACAAACTGAAATCTTTTAAGGGGAAAAATAAAAATAAAAAACTTACAATAACCTGGTTGAATAAATATGCACACCCTCTTATAACTGGTGATGTGGCTGTGTTCAGAATTAACCAATAACATTCAAACTCATGTTAAATGGAAGTCAGCACACACCTGCCACCATCTAAAGTGCCCCTGATTAACCCCAAATAAAGTATACCCCATATATATATATATATATATATATATATATATATATATATATATATATGTGTGTGTGTGTGTGTGTGTGTGTGTGTGTGTGTACATATACACTACCATTCAAAAGTTTGGGGTCACTTAGAAATTTCCTTATTTTTCAAAGAAAAGCATTGTTTTTTTCAATGAAGATAACTTTAAACTAATCAGAAATACACTCTATATATTGCTAATGTGGTAAATGACTATTCTAGCTGCAAATGTCTGTTTTTTGGTGCAATATCTACATAGGTGTATAGAGGCCCATTTCCAGCAACTACCACTCCAGTGTTCTAATGGTACAATATGTTTGCTCATTGCGTCAGAATTCTCCGGATTACCTCAACAAATTAACAGCTAGAATACCAAAGGTCTGCAATGCTGTAATTGCTGCAAATGGAGGATTCTTTGACGAAAGCAAAGTTTGAAGGAAAAAATTATTATTTCAAATACAAATCATTATTTCTAACCTTGTCAATGTCTTGACTATATTTTCTATTCATTTTACAACTCATGGTGGTAAATAAAAGTGTTTTCCATGAAAAAACTTTTCATGGAAAACACAAAGTTGTCTGGGTGACCCCGAACTTTTGAACGGTAGTGTATATACAGTATATATAGTATCTCACAAAAGTGTGTACACCCCTCACATTTTTGTAAATATTTTGTTATATCTTTTCATGGGATAGCATTGAGAATATAACACTTTGATACAATGTAAAGTAGTCAGTGTACAGCTTGTATAACAGTGTAAATTTGCTGTCCCCTCAAAATAACTCAACACACAGCCATTAATGTCTAAACTGCTGCCAACAAAAGTGAGTACACCCCTAAGTGAAAATGTGCAAAATGTGCCCAAAGTGTCAATATTTTGTGTGGCCACCATTATTTTCCAGCACTGCCTTAACTCTCTTGGGCATGGAGTTCACTAGAGCTTCACAGGTTGCCTCTGGAATCCTCATCCACTCCTCCATGATGACATCACGGAGCTGGTGGATGTTCGAGACCTTGCGCTCTTCCACCTTCTGTTTGAGGATGCCCCACAGATGTTCAATAGGGTTTAGGTCTGGAGACGTGCTTGGCCAGTCCATCACCTTTACCCTCAGTTTCTTTAGCAAGGCAGTAGTCGTCTTGGAGGTGTGTTTGGGGTCGTTATCATATTGGAACACTGCCCTGTGGCCCAGTTTCCAAAGGGAGGGGATCATACTCTGCTTCAGTATGTCACAGTACATGTTGGCATTCATGGTTCCCTCAATGAACTGAAGCTCTCCAGTGCCAGAACCACTCAGGCAACCCCAAACCATAACACTCCCACTGCCATGCTTGACTGTAGGCAAGACACACATGTCTTTGTACTCCTCACCTGGTTTCCACCACACATGCTTGACACCATCTGAACAAAATAAGTTTATCTTTGTCTCATCAGACCACAGGACATGGTTCCAGTAATCCATGTCCTTAGTCTGCTTGACTTCAGCCAACTGTTTGTGGGCTTTTTTGTGCATCATCTTTAAAAGGGGCTTCCTTCTGGGACGACAACCATGCAGACCAATTTTATGCAGTGTGTGGTGTATGGTCTTAATACTTCTTATGGTATTCCCACCCCTTCAACCTCTGCAGCAATGCTGGCAGCACTCATACATCTATTTTCAAAAGATAACCCCTGGATATGACGCTGAGCATGTGCACTCAACTTTGGTCGACCATGGCGAGGCCTGTTCTGACTGGAACCTGTCCTATTAAACTGCTGTATGGTCTTGGCCACCTTACTGCAGCTTAGTTTCAGGTTGGTGGCAATCTTCTTATAGCCTAGGCCATCTTTATGTAGAACAACAATTCTTTTTTTCAGATCCTCAGAGAGTTCTTTGCCATGAGGTGCCATGTTGAACTTCCAGTGACCAGTATGAAAGAATGTGAGAGTGATAACACCAAATTTAACACACCTGCTCCCCATTCACACCTGAGACTTTGTAACACTAACGAGTCACATGACACTGGGGATGGAAAATGGCTAACTGGGCACAATTTGGACATTTTTACTTAGGAGTGTACTCACTGTTGTTGGCAGCGGTTTAGAAATTAATGGCTGTGTGTTGAGTTATTTTGAGGGGACAGCAAATTTACACTGTTATACAAGCTGTACACTGACTTGTGTCAGTGTGCAGCAGTGAGAAGTGTCATATCTTCAGTGTTGTCCCATGAAAAGATATAATAAAATATTTACAAAAATGTGAGGGGTGTACTCACATTTTTGAGATACTGTGTATATATATTTATATCCATCTTCTTCCGCTTAATCCTTTTTGGGTTGCTGGGGGGGGGGGGGGGGGCTGGAGCCTATCCCAGCATCTTTGTTACACCCTGGACAGATCGCCAGTCCATCGCAGGGCCAACACAGAGAGACAGACAACCATTCACTCTCACAGTCATACCTAAGGACAATTTAGAATCCGCAGTTTGATGCCAATTAACCTAACTTGCATGTGTTTTGCATGTGGGAGGAAACTGGAGAAATCCCGGAGTAAACCCACGCAGACACGGGGAGAACATGCAAACTCCACACAGATCACTGTTGGTCGGGGGCTGGGATCGAACCCAGAATCCCCCGGCCAAGGGTGAGTTGCTGTGCTGCTGCAGTGCTAACCACTCCGTCACCGCGCTGCCCTGTATATATCTATATCTATATCTACTGTATATCTATATATATACAGTGGGGAAAAAAGTATTTAGTCAGCCACCAATCGTGCAAGTTCTCCCACTTAAAAGATGACAGCGGTCTCCAATTTTCATCATAGGTATACCTCAACTATGAGAGACAAAATGAGAAAAAAAAAATCCAGAAAATCACAATGAAGGATTTTTAATTAATTAATTGGTAAATTCCTCGGTAAAATAAGTATTTGGTCAATAACAAAAGTTCATCTCAATACTTTGTTATATACCCTTTGTTGGCAATGACAGAGGTCAAACGTTTTCTGTAAGTCTTCACAAGGTTTTCACACACTGTTGCTGGTATTTTGGTCCATTCCTCCATGCAGATCTCAGAATCCGAGATGAATCAGAATCAGATTTATTGCCATTGTTCATGTAGTACACAAACTAGGAATTTGTCTCGATGCCATGCTGCAACATTAAAAACATGATGAGAAAAAGAGATAAACTAAAAAACTAAAGGACTGAAAACGTGCAATAAGTGTAGAAAAATAAGTAATAATAAGTAATAATGATAACAATACTAGTAATAATGAGTAGTACTAGTCAAGGCAGTTTTAAATCTCCTCTAGAGCAGTCTCTCCTCTTTAGATCTCCTCTAGAGCAGTGATGTTTTGGGGCTGTCGCTGGGCAACACGGACTTTCAACTCCCTCCAAAGATTTTCTATGGGGTTGAGATCTGGAGACTGGCTAGGCCACTCCAGGACCTTGAAATGCTTCTTATGAAGCCACTCCTTCGTTGCCTGGGCAGTGTGTTTGGGATCATTGTCATGCTGAAAGACCCAGCCATGTTTCATCTTCAATGCCCTTGCTGATGGAAGGAGGTTTTCACTCAAAATCTCATGATACATGGCCCCATTCATTCTTTCCTTTACACGGATCAGTCGTCCTGGTCTCTTTGCAGAAAAACAGCCCCAAAGTATAATGTTTTCACCCCCATACTTCACAGTAGGTATGGTGTTCCTTCTCCTCCAAACACGACAAGTTGAGTTTTTACCAAAAAGTTCTATTTTGGTTTCATCTGACCATATGACACTCTCCCAATCCTCTTCTGGATCATCCAAATGCTCTCTAGCAAACTTCAGACGGGCCTGGACATGTACTGGCTTAAGCAGGGGGACACGTCTGGCACTGTAGGATTTGTGTCCCTGGCGGCGTAGTGTGTTGCTGATGTAGCTTTTGTTACTTTGGTCCCAGCTCTCTGCAGGTCATTCACTAGGTCCCCCCGTGTGGTTCTGGGATTTTTGCTCACCGTTCTCGTGATCATTTTGACCTCACGGGGTGAGATCTTGCATGGAGCCCAGATCGAGGGAGATTATCAGTGGTCTTGTATGTCTTCAATTTTCTAATAATTGCTCCCACAGTTGATTTCTTCATACCAAGCTGCTTACCTATTGCAGATTCAGTCTTCCCAGCCTGGTGCAGGTCTACAATTTTGTTTCTGGTGTCCTTTGACAGCTCTTTGGTCTTGGCCATAGTGGAGTTTGGAGTCTGACTGTTTGAGGTTGTGGACAGGTGTCTTTTATACTGATAACGAGTTCAAACAGGTGCCATTAATACAGGTAAGGAGTGGAGGACAGAGGAGCCTCTTAAAGAAGAAGTTACAGGTCTGTGAGAGCCAGAAATCTTGCTTGTTTGTAGGTGACCAAATACTTATTTTACCAAGGAATTTACCAATTTACCAATTTACCAATTTTTTATTTTTTTTTTCTCTCGGCGCCACACAAGTAGGCTGCCTTTTGCAACAGCGGCTCGATTCCGAGTCTTTTTCCCTTCCTCTCTCTTTTGATCCGTCTTTTTTTTTCACCCCACTTATATCACGGACACACAGATCGTCCTAAATGTCTCCTGAGCCGGTGGACGGAGCCACTGTTTATAGCAGGATACGATACAGCAGAGAACAGCTGCTAGCTCCGTACTGTGGGTGTTTATATATTTACATATTTATTCCATCTAGCTACAATGCTCTGCACTGTGTGTTCATATATTCATATATTTATTCCATCCAGCTACAATGCTCTGCACTGTGTGTCTGTGTGTGTGTGTATATATACAGTATATATTTTATAGTAATACGTACATATGTATATTAGCTGCTCTTGCTTGCTTGTTTTTTTCTTGCCTTCTGATTGTTGCTCTGAGTGTTGCTATCCCTGTGCTGTTGCAATCCTGGAATTTCCCCGTTGTGGGACTAATAAAGGCTTATCTTATCTTATCTTATCTTATCTTAATTAATTCATTAAAAATTCTTCAATGTGATTTTCTGGATTTTTTTTTTCTCATTTTGTCTCTCATAGTTGAGGTATACCTATGATGAAAATTGGAGACCTCTGTCATCTTTCAAGTGGGAGAACTTGCACAATTGGTGGCTGACTAAATACTTTTTTACCCCACTGTATATATAGAGAGAGCATAACAGCAACTTGATAGGAAAATGCAAAAATAAACGAAGAACATACAGAAATTTGTGAGAAAAAAGGTTCATATTTAAGAATGGAGAAAAACACTCTCCTATAGGTTGTTACTGATACTGCCAAGTACATCTCGGCTGTTTCATCCGTATCTTAAAGGGCAGAAAACGGTGTGTGTGTGTGTGTGTGTGTGTGTGTGTGTGTGTGTGTGTGTGTGTGTGTGTGTGTGTGTGTGTGTGTGTGTTTTCATAGAAGAGGTTTCTCATTCTTGGACTAAAAGTTTCAGTTAGGAATAGACGCAGGTTCCACGTCTGATGATTTTCAGCACCCTGGACAGCAGCCACGATCATCACTACCCGCCCACCGTCAATGATGATGATGCATCATCATCATCATCATCGGCTGCCAAGAGGAAGGCGTGAAGATCCCGAACTACAGCGACAAAGAACTTTAACCCATTTTTTTTTTTAATCTTTTGAGGACCCGCACCACTAGCCTGTGGTGAGAAGTGGCGTTTCATTGTCCCACACACTCACGGAGACTTGGATTTGATTTGCTGGAAGATGTGATGAAGACGATGGTCATCGTGACGATGATGGCGAGTTGCTCTCAGCAAAAGCATCCCGGAAGGGACAGTTGCAATGTGTATTTGCAGGAATCCATGTCTGGCATCTGCTCATTCTCCCTGATTGCGACGCCGAGATCGTCGTGGGAGAAAACGGCATTGCCAGGTAGAAGTTGAAATGGATTGTTCTTGTTCGAAAAATATCGTTTTTCTCGCCTCGGTCGCATCACTGGGATGCAACTTTGCAACCGGGCTGTCGGACCTTCTTTAGGGGGAAAAGGTGTGGGACGAAGCCCGCTCGATGTGCAGGAAAAGAGGAGGGTAATGGTGAGCAGATGGATGCCACGACTGCACAAAGGACACACGCACGCCTGCCACATCGTGTAATTTCATCTACGAGAAGCTCAGCTCCAAATCGAATTGGACATTTTATTAATAGGATTTATTACCAACCCCCCACTCACACACCCTCGATGGATTTCCTGCCTATTATTTAGCTATTTGCAAACCCGGGGAAGCTGCTGCTGCTGAAACACATCAGGTTTAACCTCAAAATCCAGCAAACAACTAACTGCCTTTGGGACTGATGGGAGGATGCTGAGCAAGAGCTCCTGAGACTTTAAACGGTGGTGCCCTGCAGCCTCCATTGTACCCTGACAGAAAACGCCTCTGTCCATGAAAAATAATCCCTCCCCATTGGCTGGATGGAGGCGCACATGCTGTAACAACAGGATATGCAAAGAGCTACGGGCTGGTCCAGCCTATCATGTTTTTTTCCCCATGCTTCTTCAGTCTGTAGCTTATTTAACAAGTTGTAACAGACAACAGAAATAAAATGCTGAATAATAATAATAATAATAATAATAATAATAATAATGTAAAGAAGGAGCTGCCACAGTTGAGCTATTTTCTTGCTCCTGTGTAGTAAAGCTGCTGAAGAATGTTTAAGTGTCAGATCCGGATGTTTTTCAATGAACTTAAAGTGTTGCTATTGATGCCCTCTGGATCCAGCAGGAGGACTAACGCACAAACAGACCCCGACCCACAGCCCACCACCATGAGGGGACTCGCCATAGGGGGCTGCGGTTGGCCGCAGATGGGTTGCAGTCACCGGGATGATGATGAGTATTACGGCTCTGACCCCCGACCACGGAGCCTGGCGCTAGAAGATAAAGGAGGAGCCAAAGCCCATGGAGAAGGACGAGGAGGAGGAGGAGGAGGAGGAGGAGGAGGAGGTCTGGATGCTGCCTCCATCCCTAGTCTGTCTGAGAGCGGCATGCCGTCCCCTCAGTGTCGGATCTGCTTTCAGGGCCCAGAGAAGGTAAAGTTTGTGGAATAAAGGTGTGTGTGTGCATGGGTGGGTGTGGGGGGAGCAATCAGGCATGGTGCTTTGAGTTATTAAATCAGTGGCCTCCAGTAGAACAGCTGGCATAATCTGTTTTAACGACACAAAGAAACAGTAGATACCCATATAAGAATTAAAAAGAAAACCTTCCACAGGACATATAATAGTCTAAGGGTATTTTGTGCAATGTTACACGCTGAAAAAATGAAAATCTAACTATTTTGCTCCTTTTTTCTTAGCTGAAGTAAGAGATTGAAGGCCATTTAAAAAATATATATATATGAGACTTTTCTGTCAAATGTTGATCATTTTAAAAATTTGTGTTATTAAGCACTTCTTTGATAAAATAATCCATCCACCTGATAGGTGCAGCGATAAAAGACCATTCTGAAAATGTCCACTTTTCAGGGGCGGCTCTACATGGGGCCCACTTGGCTTGCGCCAGGCGCGGCTTATATTGTTTATGTTGCGGCAGACTGAAGAGGTACCTCTCACCCAGTGGGATTTGGGGTTGGGGGCGTGGTTTGTGTTTCCCGGTTTTGGAGTCCAGGAGTGTTCACAATTAGTTGTTTGGTGGCAGTTGTGGAGTAAAGATAAAAACCCACCTTCGTCTCCTGCGTGTTTCTTCCTCCTGCCACAATGTTTTATATATTAAGTTGCTTCAGATTTTAGTCACCCTTATAGCCATCCCTGTTACCACCCTGTTCACTAATCCACGGCTGATAATATATCTTGTGTCATTGTGACTTATTTTGTATTATACAACAATTAGTTCCAACCGAGCAATTTGATTAGACAATAGGGATTCCAGGAGTTACTATATTCCTTGATAATTGCACTCGAGTGTTTCATTGGATACAGCACGGAAAATAAGTATTGAACATGTCAACATTTTTCTCATTAAATATATTTCTGATGGAGCTATTGACCTGAGATTTTCACCAGATATCAGTAACAACCCAAGTAATCCATACATACAAAGAAATCAAGGCAACTGTGTTTACAAAACAAGTTACAGTTAATAAAGTGGAATGACACAGGAAATAAGTATTGAACACGCTTGGTTAAATTAATTTAATATTTAGTAGAAAAGTCTTTGTTGGTAATAACAGCTTCCAGATGCCTCCTGTGTGGAGAAACTAGGCACAAGCATTGCTCAGGAGTGATTTTAGTTCATTCTTCCACAACAGCTGTCTTCAAATCTTGAAGGTTCTGTGGGTGTCTTCTATGAACTCTGATCTTCAGTTTGTTCCATAGATTTTCAATTGCATTCAAGTCAGGTGACTGATTGGGCCATTCTAGCAGCTTTATTTTCCTTCTCTGGAGCCAGCTGAGAGTTTCCTTGGCTATGTGTTTGGGATCATCGTCTTGCTGAAATGCCCACCCTCATTTCATCTTCAGCATCTTGGCAGATGGCAACAAGTTCTTATCAAGGATGTCTTTGTACATTTGTCCATTCATCTTTCCTTAAATTATATGAAGTCTTCCTGTGCCATGGGCTGAAATAAAAACCCACACCATGATGCTCCCACCTCCAAACTTCACTGTTGGTATGGTATTTTGGGGCTGATGTGCAGTGCCAATTCTCCTCCAAACATGCTGTGAGTTGTGGCATCCAAAAAGTTGAATTTTGGTCTCATCTGACCAGACTATATTCTCCTGGTATTTTATTGGCTCCCCCAAATGTTATGCCACAAACTTTAAACGAGCTTCAACATGCTTTTTCTTCAGCAGTGGAGTCTTGCAAGGTGAGTGGGTATAGAGCCCATGTCGGTTGAGTGCATTATTTATTGTTTTCTTTGGAACAGCAGTACCTGCTAACTCCAGGTCTTTCTGGGACTCTCCGCGAGTAGTCTTTGGATCTTGGATAACTCTTCTGATAATTCTTTTGGCTCCTCTGTCAGAAATCTTGCAAGGAGCTCCTGGTTGGGGCCGGTTTATGGTAAAATGATGTTCTTTCAACTTTCGAATGATGGCTTCAACAGTGCTCACTCGAACATTCAGCAGAATAGAAATGGGCCTGTAACCAATGCCATCATTATGTTTTGCAAGAATAAGGTTGCGAAGGTCTAGAGAGAGCTCTTTGCTTCTACCCATCATGAGTTCTTTGTGGTGTGAAAATCTGATGTCCACAGACCTTTTTTAAAAATCAGTCAGGACTTAACCAGCTGAAATTAATTTGCACTGATGGGGGACGGGGTGGCTTCCTAAATTCTGATGGAGTTCAGCTGGTTTCTTTGTCATGAACTAGGCTTGGGATCCTTCCGAGCTCGGCTTCATGGCCTTTTCCTGTTCCTTAGTTATCTGTTTTATGTTACCTTTTGAGTTCCATGTTGTATTTCATTGTCTAACTTGTTCTGTTGTATTTTTGGTTCTGTGTTTATTTTGTGACTGACAGCGGTCAGGAGTCTTCTGTGGGTTCTGTGTGCCTCCTGACTGTTGCCAGTCACAAAATAAATAAACACAGAACCAAAAATACCTCCTGTCTGTGTCTCCTGTCTAACTAACTAACTAACTAACCTGCACTTATATAGCGCTTTTCTAGTCACAAAGACCACTCAAAGCGCTTTCACTAATGCTAACCCTCTATTCTAAGGGCCTATAGGAAACAGATATCTAGGGACAATTTAGAACAACCAATTAACCTAACATACATGTCTTTGGATTGTGGGAGGAAACTGGAGCCCCCGGAGTAAACCCACACAGCACAGGGAGAACATGCAAACTCCATACAGAAAGGTTCCAACCCCTGCCAGCCTGGGGATTCGAACCAGGAACCTTCTAGCTGTAAGGCAACAGTGCTAACCACTGCACCACCGTGCTGCCTGCTGTCATCCACTCCCCCCTCTCCTGTCAGTTCCTGACAGGTGATTCCAATCTGTATTGCCTGTTCCTCTCCCTGCTCAGGTTCACACCCCCACACTCACATACACACATACACACATCACTACGCACACGCATACACTCACCCACACCTGTGCTCATTCAGCTCAACACCCCCATGCACTGCTGTACACACGCACACACTCACTCACACATGGTTTCACTCAGCTTATTATTTCTAGTATTATTTAAGCTCTGTCTACGCACTTGTGAATTGTCGGTTCATTGTATTGTCAGCCCGCCGCCAGAGCAGTTTGTGCTCTGGCGTTTCACCTCTGTAAGTACCAACACCTGTCAGCTGTCAGCCGTGTTTAGTTTTTTCTCTGTGTTTGCCCAGCGCTACCTTGGTGCAGCCTGTAGAGCGTTGGGTTTCCTGGTTCCAGTCTGCACTTTTGTTTCAGGAGCATCCTGGGTTATTTTTTCTCTTTTCCCCACTCACCATTTACGCATGGGAGTGTTTGGGTGCATTTGTATATTGCTGTCCGTGCCATTTCGTTTGGGGACAATTTCCTTGGACTGAACACGCTCACCAGGTTGTTGGTTTGTTTCATTGTTTGGATATTTATATTAATAAACACCACTTCCCTCTGCATTTGGGTTTTTCTTGTCTCTGCTGCCTCGGTGAGGCAGCGAATCATGACAGAATGAACCGACCAGAAAATAGAAACCCAGCGGAGGAGTTGTGTGTGTGTTTTTTAATCTTTTGTGTTTTCCACCTACCAGTGTTTTGAGAAGCTCACCATGGATTTTTCTGTTTTTGGACTGAGCACGGAATAGTGTGCAGCGGCTGAGCGAGCGGTGGATTTTGCTTCCAGGGCTTGTGCCACCCACTCTCCGGAAACCAATTTTTGTTTATTGGACAACACTGTCAGGGTGATCTGGACGTGTCCCAGCCCGTGGAGATACCCAGGGCTCATGCCGCTTCTCACCCAAATATTCGAGTCCTGGCAGCGTTTTGAGGGAATGGTGAGAGGGTCCTCCGCAGCGCAACCTCAGCAACCAAAGAAACGCTCCCGGAGGCTGAGAGCCCACAATCCACTTCCCAAGCCAGTGTCCTCTTCTCCCTGCCAGAGGTCTCATCTTACTCCCGGATAGACGGAGCATGACACCGAGACAGCAGCTGACGTCATCACCTGTCAGGAATTCAGGGGAGTCCTTCTCCGTTCTCTTGCTCTCTCTCCTGAAGTGGTTAGCCTGATTCCTGCAGAGTAGCTCCAGATTTTACAATCCTCTGGGGCTTCCCTATCAGCTGCTGTCACCGCTCTTCAACCTTTTTTCTCTGTCTCCCCTAAATCTCCGCTGGTCCTGGGAGGGAGTTGCCGGACGCAGGAGGAGCCAGAGATCTTAGAGGACCCTACTGCACAGTATATGAGTCATCCTGCGTCGGAGTGCCTGAGGAGGCTGTTCACCTCATCGGTGGCCGTTTTCCTGCCATCATGCCCGACAACTCATGTGGCAAAGCCTTTCCCCATACCAGCTGTCATGTCAGTCTGTGCCCTCTCCGCTTCTGCCGCAGCCCTCGTAGCCGAGATATCCCCTTCCGTCGCTGAGGGGATCTCCAGGGTATCCCTGGACACGCCTACTCCCGCGTCATCCGAGCCGGTTAATCCACAATCCATTGAGGGGCCCTGAACAGCCGTTGACGCGGAAGAGGATGGCAGCCTGCCACCTGCAGCAGCCAACATCCAGGCCTGGGAGGTCAGGCAAGTATTTTTTCATTCTGCTTCCTCTAATAATGATCAACCTTGTCTGTCTCCCAGGAGAGAGACTCAGGCTAAGCAGTCACCTGAGTGCTCTCCCCCTGCTGCAACTGGGAAATATTCACTTAACTTCTCCGTGTCTCCTTCATCTGCCCCTGAGTGCCCGTCAGCCCATGAAGTGAGCTGTCGTATGGTGGAGGAGCCGAGGGTCCTGGAGGACCAGGATCCTGAGCCTACACGGGGCCAACCCCCAGCACCCACGTCAGAGAGGTCACCGGGGAAGGTCATGGCAGCTGGGGGTAATAGGACTGCTACCACCATCAAGCCTGCTGTGGAGGCTGCCGCGGCAGAGTCAGAGGCTGAGCCTGAACCTCCATCCTCACCCGGCTCGTCGGAGTCCTGGATGGTGGTGGAGCTTGAGCTCAGGCAAGTGCTCTATTTTGTCTTCCTATTCTCAGTGTTAGAGCAGTCTTACCTGACTCTTGGTGAGGAGAGCCAGGTGCAGCCACCCGCTGCATCTGAGCTTGCCCTGCCAGGCTCCGCCGCTGCCGGTGACCCTGAGCCCTCATCTCCCTCTATCTCTGAACTTACTCTTAGGGTCACTGAAGATGAACCTGTTGCTCCAGAGGTCTCCGTGGGTCCAGGCTGTCCACCCAAGGAGGCCGAGGGTCCAGCCTTCATGGAGGAGGTCGTGGGTGTTCTGTTCCAGCCCAGGACCTCCGTAGGTGCAGCTGTGATCCAGGCTGGGTCCTCTGAGGGTGCGATGGTGCTCCAGCTGGGGCCCACTGTGGGTGCAATGCTGGCCCAGTCAGGGCCCACCGTGGGTGCAATGTTGGCCCAGCCGGGGTCCACCACATGTGCAGCCGTGTCCCAAGCCGGGACCACCACGGGTGCGGCCTTGTCCCAAGCTGGCACCACCGCAGGTGCAGTCTTGTCCCAAGCCGGGACCACCACGGGTGCAGCCGTGTCCCAAGCTGGGACCACCATGGGTGCAACCATGTCCCAGACCGGGACCCCCGTGGGTGCAACCTCTCTCCTGCTTGTGACCATTGACACCATCATGGTTCCCTTTCCTCCTCTTCCTGTCACCATTGTGTCCCTCTCTCTGCCTCCGCCAGACGCCGTCAGGGTCCCTTCGCCATCCAGCATCATCCTGGTTCCCCTTCCTTCGCTTCTGGACACCATTGTGGTTCCTCCCCTCTGGCCCTGCTGTCCACCCTTGGGCCTTCCGGTGGGGGAACCACCTCCTGGATCTCCTCTCCGGTTGTGGTGGCTAAAGAACTCCGGCCGGCCACCCGATAGACTGAGCCGCTGGATTGGGTGGCCCCCTTTCCCCGACGGGTCATCCGACTCATTTCTTCGGGCGGTCCAGTTGGTTTGGGACACGGGCAGGCCACCCGATTGGTCACACCTCACCACCCTTTGGGCCTGGGATTTTGGTCAGCCACCTGAACTTTAGAACTCCTTGGTCTTGGGGGCTTTGTCCTAGGTTTTTGGGTCTTGGGGAAGTTTATTTTGTTGTTTTTCTGGTGTGGGTCCTGAGCGGAGTGTTTTTGTTTGTTCCCTCCTAGCATGTTCCCCCCACCTCCTGCCCTGGGTAGTTTATTGCAGTCTTGGTGGGGGGGTGGGGGTGGCAAATTGTTTCTTTCTTGTTCTTTGATGGTACTTCGGGTGTCTGGAATCCACCCCTTGAGAGGGGGGCTCTGTCATGAACCAGGCTTGGGATCCTCCCAAGCTCAGCTTCATGGTCTTTTCCTGTTCCTTAGTTATCTGTGTTTTATGTTACCTTTTGAGTTCCATATTGTATTTCATTGTCTAACTTTTTCCTGTTGTATTTTTGGTTCTGTGTTTATTTATTTTGTGATTGGCAGCAGTCAGGAGGCTTCGGTGGGTTCTGTGTACCTCCTGTCTGCTGTCAGCCACTCCCCCCTCTCCTGTCAGTTCCTGACAGGTGATTCCAATCTGTCATTGCCTGTTCCTCTCCCTGCTCAGGTTCACACACCCACACTCACATACACACATACACACATCACTACACACACACACACTCACCCACACTCTATTGTCAGCCCCTACAGACAATGCCAGACGTCTCCCTGTTTCCCTGTAAATGGAGCACATCACATCCACTCAAAACTGAAAATTAAGTGAGAATTGTGGCTATACTATCATGAAACAACAGATAATATTCACATAAAGAAGCCATCTCTATTGTCATTCAGTTCATCATGTACAGTAGAACAAAATTACATTTCTCCTATCTACAATGTTAATCACCTGTAGAATCAGAGGGGTCGTTGCCATCCAAGGGGCCACTGCAAACAACTTCTCCTTCCCAGATTCTATTACGCTGAGCACCAAGCTAGAAGGCAGGAAGTACCATTTTTATATGGTCTTTGGTATGACCCAGCCAAGACTTGAACCCCTAACCTCCCAGTTGTGGGGCAGATGGTCTATCAACTAGGCCACCACTCCGGTCAGACACTCCAGTAAAGAGACAATAATGTCACAGCCTGTCATGTTAGTATAATTATAACCCTTGTTAGGTATAGTGTCTGAATCCTTTTATTAGTGGATGGCATCCACATAAAAGATTGGTATGAGTTCTTTGAATAGGTTCAAATAATCATAAAAATCATTGCCTTGAAGAAAGTAAGAAGGCTAATTTCAGGTATGATAGTATACTTAATGTCTAGACAAAAAATGAAATGATTTCACATTTGTCTTTGTAGTGAAATTAGAAATATTGTTTATGAAAATGGTTACCTGAAACTCATTGAAAAGTTTGCCAGTATACTGTATTTGTACCTGTGAAAATCTTTATCACCACATATGGATCCCCTTCACACTTGTAGTCATTCAATGAGATTAACTACTTGTGTGTTCTGATAACACTGGTCAACACCAAATTTATTGTCTCAGTTTTTTTTAGCTGATTTAAGACAATTTTGATGTGCTGAATCCAAAAATCACATTGGCTTTGCTCAATCAGGTCAACGTTTTGAATTATGGCCACATGTTGTTTTATACGTTTTTGTTTACATGTACGGGTATTTTCGCTTTATATGATGCAAAATTCTCTTTTGTGTCTTGAAATTCTCTGAATTTTGAACAATGATGACGTAACATTCAATTTACATGTACTTACCTTTATATAAAGGTAAGTACATGCACAGCACTAAGTAAGTACTAAGTAAGTACAGGTTTTTACTTAGCACCTGATTGAGAGAAACCGATGTCATTTTTGGATTCAGCTGTGCAAAATTGTCTTAAATCAGTTGAAAAAACACAGACAATTTACAAAAAAAATTATTTTTATAACCCTGTGTAATGATGAAAATTACAATTACAATGGCACAGACAAATATACACATATAAAAGTAATGTCAAACTAGAGGGCACTCAGAGAGTTCATACCACTGTCAAGGCTCCATTTGTCCCTCCCTCCCTCTGTCCATCTGTACCGCCATCCTTCCACTTGTCTCTACTTTGTGAGAGGGAGCCTTGGCAGAGATATGCTCTCTCGGATCACCTCCAAAAAAAAGTTCATCCGTAGCTGAAGGGCCAAGTCTGGTGAAAATTTCATCAAAATCCTTTGAGTAGTTTTTTAATCTTGCTAACAAACAAGCTAGAGGATACTCAGAGAGTGCATACTTCTGCCAAGGCTCCGACCATCCATCCATCCATCCATCCATCCATCCATCTGTCCCTGTTAAGCTCTGCCTTCGGTAGGTGTAGATGGAAAGAGGAGGACCCAATAGTGCAGGCAGGACTTCAGTGCAGTGATGTTTTATTGAACAAAACGTAAAAGCAGCACAGGGGCTGAAAAACCAAACTAAAATACACAGGCAAAACCTACTGGAAAATGTGACAAAGGAATAACTGGACAACAGACATGGACGTGAAACACGTTAACATTAATGATGTCACGATCTGAGCACGGGGAGATTCTGCTGTGCTCTGTCTCTTTGCCTTTTTTCCTTATTTGTATAGTGTTATATTTTTGAGTTCTAATTCCTGCTATTTTATCTTTAGTTGGTTTTCACATATTCTGTATTGTTTCTTAATATGACTTATTTTCCTGTTTACGTTCATTGTAGTTTTGTTATTTACATGTTTGGGTTTACTTGTCTTTATTTATCATTACATTATATTCTTTTCTTGCCGGTTCCTTTTTTCTCTCTCTCCGGGGTTGCAGCTGTCAGAGGCACTTCCGGGTTTTTCCCCGGTTGTAGGTGGTGCCCCTGTCAAGCTGTCAGCCCCGTCTCCTCTCCTCATGACTCACAGCTGATTGTCATCACCTTCCCCTCCTGCTTGCTCATGTAATCCACACCTGACATCATTTGTTATCATTTGTTTCTGGCCCTATTTAAGGGCTGTTATTTTTCTCCCTCATTGCCGGAGTCTCAGCTACTCGTCTCCACCAGAACCCAGGCCCTGTTCTGGTGTGCTGTGCTGTGCTATGTTCGTAAGTTTGCTTTGTGTTTCAGTTTGAATTTTCTGTTGATGCACTGTTTGGACTTTGTGTTTTTTCAGTAAATATCACAAACTGCAGTTCAGCATATGGGTCTCTCCTCTCTGCCCCGAGGGGCAATTCTTGACAAATGAGCCAACAAAGAGCATAATCACAGACTCACATACTCCCATATAGGGAGACTATTCACCACAGACGCAGGGCAGCTGAGAGACCAGTCAAGGGCTGAACCGAGCACACATGAGAGAGAGTGGCTGTGGGTGGCTATGAGTGGCTAACCCTAACCCTAAACATGATTAGCTGGAACATTAGGTAAACAGAAATATACACAGACCCAGGACAAAACAGGAAATGACACAGAAGACAAAGACAAGGGACTCAGGGGAACACAGAGGGCAATAAATGCAAAAGATAACCATAAATAATTACAAAAACCAAATCAGGGAAGCATAGATAAGACACAAATGAACATAAGGCATGGGGAAGGACAGATGGCCAATGCCCAGATCATAACAGTCCCTCCATACCACTGTATGCACATTGTGAAATAGGGCCTTGGTGGGGGTTTGCATTCTCTGATTACCTCCAAAATCTAATGGGTTCATCCTCAGGCAAAAGTAATAGTTTTTGCATTATGCTGCTAACAGGCAGACAAAGAAACAAACACACAAACAATTACATTATCTCCTTGGATTAGGTAATAAACATTCCATATGGTGCAAAATGGGTTTTTTGTGGGTTTTAACCTCATAAAATACAATTGTGGGTCACATGTATGCAATTAATCTTGATCAGTACACTTGGGGTCTGCACGGACTCCAGCATTATGTATTTTGCAATATAAATGTTTGGTAGTGGTCGGAGAGGCCGCTGGCGCGGCAGATTGATAGCTGCGGTTCCGTCAGTCTGCGTCAGGGTAGCTGTGGCTACAGTAGTAGGTTACCACTATCAGTGTCTGTCTGTGTGAATGAATAATGTATCCATTGTAAAAGCATATTTGAGTGTCCATGAAAAGCGCTATATAAATCTGATACATTATTATATTATTGTTTATGTGGACGATTATTTATATCTGCTATTTTAGGTAGTTGTCATTCACCAAGTTGTCATTCCACACACCAAAAATTATTTTGCTGCATTTATATTATACAGTTTTTATAACAGATTTTTATTTGGGATCCATGTGGACCCCAGCTGGCCCATCTAAAGCACGTCAGTTTATTTATATTGGGGTGCTTACCTCATTTTAATTTTCAGCTATTTTCAGCTACTTTATTCAAACAATATATCCACCAACACTGACAGGATTAATTTCCCTACTTTCATCACTACAGCACTACATTAAAAAACAACATCTGTAAAGGATATTACCACGGGGGCTCAGGAACACTGCAGAAAACCACTGTCAGTTACCACAGTTCATCACTACATCTACAAGAGTAAGTTAAAACTCGACCATGCAAAGTGAAAGCCATATATTGTGGTGACCCAACACACTGCAGATGGACACTATTTCACACTCAGCAGGGCTGGAGGAAACGGAGGACAATTTACATATGGACAGAGAGCCCCAGGGGGCAATCAGAACAATGGACTGTTATGTATACGTCCCTGGATGACGGAGAGGACATCCGGGCGCCAGTTGGTCACGCTAATGATATGTATTGACTGATATGTATATCACTATGCTAATGTGCCATGCATTCTCTCTGTCTGTAAAATGTGTATAAAAGAGCTTGCTATACATGCCTCAGCAAAGCGGAAACTCTCCTACTAGACACCGGGCCCCAGCGGGCAATGCTGGGATCCACTGGCTGTATTTATGTTAGAGGGCCAATAAAGAACCTGTGACAACCTACGCTCGTGCCTCGCCTCCACATCCTTTCCTTACACCCTCTACATTGGTGACCTGACGTGAAATGGACTATCTCTCCCTTTCGCCGTGCCGTGGATTCCTTTTTCTCCACATTGGTGACCTGACGGAGATGAACTGTCCCTCCCTTACGCCGCACACCACATGGTGACCTGACGTGGGATGACTATCTGCTCCCTTTCACCGCGCTGTGGATTCCAGAGACCAGGGATCGCCTACATCCTTCGCATCCACACTGGAGCCTGCGCGCCTTATCCTCTCTCCATGATGGCGACCTCCAGGGCCGGATGGAGAGCGCGGAGCTGGGACTGAGACGCACGAGGATCAACGACTCGACCAACGCACAGAAACAGCCTGAACGGGGAAGATCATCGGCGCTGTCTGCGTTATTTCCACCAAGCTCCCCGACTCTGACTCACCTCCTGACAGCGGACTTTCTGCGCACAGAAGCCCTGCGCGCGCACCGCAGGATTACGAGGACATCACAACTTCCAGCTATGTGGTCACTGTGCCAGGTGCGCGCCACGCACCAGGCTCCACTGGCTCCACAGACTTATACATCGTCCCCCGCCGCTGCACAAGCCCGAGAAACAAGGCCGATCACCATCCTTGGAACCTTTAGGGCTGCTCGCGCACCTGAAGCAGACATGCAGCCCACACACGGGACTTTGTATGGGTTTCTCAGCCACGGCGCACAACGGGAATTTACCCGATTGCTTTCCCCGATGACTTTAGGGCTGCTTCCGCACCTAAAGCCAAACCGCCAAGTCCCTCACACAGCTTCAGTTTTTTTTTTTCACAGCCGCTACGCATCCTTGGGGAATTTGGCCGTTCGCCTTCCCCACATCCTTGCAGGACTGAGCCGCAAGAGGAGTCAGAGACTTAATTTTTTTCACAGCCGCTGCAGATCACCGCCAGGTTTACTGGGAAAGTCCCTCACCATGGCGGATCCACACGCAATTTTTGCGTGGCCCAGACACCTTTGACGTCCCGGGCCGGCACTCACTTACTCCCCCCCCCCCCACAGCGCTCTTCCCGCACCTCACTCCCTAAAGCCGGCTGATCGCTGGTTTGTTCCATTACGCACGATGCACACCGGCTCTGTGTGCCCACGATCCATGGCCGTTCAACGTGCTGGAACTTGGAGCAGAGCACACTGTCTTTTCCACCCCTCCTCCGTCCCCCCCACAGACTGACATGCCCTCCGACACTCCTCTACAGCAGGACAGTTCTACCGGAGCTGGAGCCCAGACGACTGGGGGGGGGGGTCACAGCCCCTTCCGAGTGTTCTGGGGGGAGCCGTGTGGTGACCCAGCACACTGCAGACGGACACTATTTCACACTCAGCAGGGATGAAGGAAACGGAGGACAATCTACATACGGACAGAGAGCCCCAGGGGGCAATCAGAACAATGGACTGTTATGTATATGTACCCTGGACGATGGAGAGGACATCCGGGCGCCAGTTGGTCATGCTAATGATATGTATAACCTAAGCAGGGCTGCTTGCAGAGATAGCAAAAAAACGTGACAGCCTAATAGTATTGAATGCAAACGATGCAACAGACTTACACAAATGGTCCCCTCCAGTATACAACTAGGACAATATCAGTCGCTATGGAGGGTGACAATATGTATGGGTACATATTCATACCATGTAGGGTAACTAAATAGATGGTTATGCTGTTTAGTCCATCTAGCTACAATGCTCCGCACTGTGTATATACACTACCGTTCAAAAGTTTGGGGTCACTTAGAAATTTCCTTATTTTTGAAAGAAAAGCACTTTTTTTCAATGAAGATAACTTTAAACTAATCAGAAATACACTCTATACATTGCTAATGTGGTAAATGACTATTATAGCTGCAAATGTCTGGTTTTTGGTGCAATATCTACATAGGTGTATAGAGGCCCATTTCCAGCAACTATCACTCCGGTGTTCTAATGGTACAATGTGTTTGCTCATTGCGTCAGAAGGCTAATGGATGATTAGAAAACCCTTGTGCAATCATGTTAGGTCTGCAATGCTGTAATTGCTGCAAATGGAGGATTCTTTGACGAAAGCAAAGTTTGAAGGAAAAAATTATTATTTCAAATACAAATCATTATTTCTAACCTTGCCAATGTCTTGACTATATTTTCTATTCATTTTACAACTCATGGTGGTAAATAAGTGTGACTTTTCATGGAAAACACAAAATAATTGTCTGGGTGACCCCAAACTTTTGAACAGTAGTGTATATTTATGTGTACATATGTATAATCACTGCTCTTATTTTCTTATCTTCTAAATCATTGCTCTGAGTGTTGCTATCCCTGTGCTGTTGCAATCCTGGAATTTCCCCATTGTGGGACTAATAAAGGCTTATCTTATCTTATCTTATCTTACCTTATCTTATGTATTGACTGATATGTACTGTATATCACTATGCTAATGTGCCATGCATTCTCTCTGTCTGTATAACGTGTATAAAAGAGCTTGCTATACATGCCTCAGCAACTCAGAAACTCTCCTACTAGACACCGGGCCCCAGCGGGCAATGCTGGGGTCCACCGGCTATATTTATGTTAGAGGACCAATAAAGAACCTGTGACGACCTTTGCTCGTGCCTCGCCTCCACATCCTTTCCTCACACCCTCTACAATATCAACAATACCCAGAAATGCCCACCGCGCATGTCACTGCGCGTGACTTTATTTGGCATGACAGAACAGATGAAGCCAGTTTAGAAAGCTGGCTTCATCAGTTCTGTCATGCCACCTTGCGGCCGCCCAGAGCTGCAGCCGCAAGGTGGTCGGTGCATCTCGTGGTGGCAACCCCCGAACCAAGTGGTGGACACCAGTGGTGAGGGGGGCCATTAAGCTGAAGAAGGAGTCCTATCAAGCTTGGTTGGCTTGTGGGACTCCCGAAGCAGCTGAGGTGTACCGGCAGGCCAAGCGGAGTGCAGTTCGGGTGATTGCTGAAGCAAAAACCCGGGTATGGGAGGAGTTTGGTGAGGCCATGGAACAAGACTTTCGGTCGGCCTCAAAGAGATTCTGGCAAACTGTCCGGCGGCTCAGGAGGGGAAAGCAGCTCCCCGTCCACGCTGTGTATGGTGCGGATGGGACACTGTTGACTTTGACTGGGGACATCGTCGGGCGGTGGAAGGAATACTTCGAGGATCTCCTCAATCCCACTGATACGCCTTCCACAGAGGAAGCAGGGTTTGGGGATGAGGGGGATGACTCGCCTATCACAGGGGCTGAGGTCGCCAAGGTGGTTAAAAATCTCCTTGGTGGCCGGGCCCCAGGGGTGGATGACATTCGCCCTGAGTACCTCAAGGCCCTGGATGTTGTTGGGTTGTCATGGTTGACACGCCTCTGCAACATTGCGTGGAGGTCGGGGGCAGTGCCTTTGGCATGGCAAACCGGGGTGGTGGTTCCTCTCTTTAAAAAAGGGGACCGGAGGGTGTGCTCCAACTTTAGAGGGATCACCCTCCTCAGCCTCCCTGGGAAGGTCTATGCCAAGGTACTGGAGAGGAGAGTTCGGCCGTTGGTCGAACCTCAGATTCAGGAGGAGCAATGTGGTTTTCGTCCTGGCCGTGGCACATCGGACCAGCTCTTTACCCTCTCGAGAATTCTCGAGGGTTCGTGGGAGTTTGCCCATCCAGTTTACATGTGTTTTGTGGACTTGGAGAAGGCATTTGACCGCGTCCCTCGTGGATTTTTGTGGGGGGTGCTTCGGGAGTATGGGGTATCGGGCTTGTTGTTACGAGCTATTCGGTCTCTGTACGACCATTGTGAGAGTTTGGTTCGTATTGCCAACACTCGGTCGGAGTCATTCCCAGTGAGAGCTGGACTCCGCCAGGGCTGCCCTTTGTCACCGATCCTGTTCATAATTTTTATGGACAGGATTTCTAGGCGCAGCCAGGGAATGGAGGGTGTCATGCTTGGTGACCACAGGATCTCATCTCTGTTGTTTGCAGATGATGTTGTTCTGTTGGCTTCATCCAGCAATGACCTACAGCTCTTGCTGGGACGGTTTGCCGCTGAGTGTGAAGCAGCTGGGATGAGAATCAGCACCTCAAAGTCCGAGTCCATGGTCCTCAGCCGGAAAAAGGTGGATTGTCCTCTCCGGGTTGGGGACAGGCTCCTGCCCCAAGTGGAGGAGTTTAAGTATCTTGGGGTCTTGTTCACGAGTGAGGGGAGAATGGAGCGAGAGATCGACAGACGGATTGGAGCAGCATCTGCAGTGATGCGGACGTTGTACTGGTCTGTTGTGGTAAAGAGGGAGCTTAGTTCTAAGGCAAAGCTGTTGATTTATCAGTCAATCTACGTTCCTACTCTCACCTATGGTCACGAGCTTTGGGTAACGACCGAAAGAACGAGATCGCGGATACAAGCGGCTGAAATGATCTTTCTCCGTAGGATTGCTGGACTCACCCTCAGAGATAGGGTGAGGAGCTCAGTTATCCGGGAGAGGCTCAGAGTAGAACCGCTGCTCCTCCACATTGAAAGGAGTCAGTTGAGGTGGTATGGGCATCTGATTAGGATGCCTCCTGGACGCCTCCCACTTGAGGTGTTTCAGGCACGTCCCACTGGGAGGAGACCCCGGGGCAGACCCAGGACTCGGTGGAGAGACTATGTCTCCCAGCTGGTCTGGGGATGCCTTGGTATCCCCTCTGAAGAGCTGGAGCAGGTGGCTGGGGAGAGGGAAGTCTGGGCTTCTCTGCTTGAACTGCTGCCTCCGCGACCCGGACCTCCGGAAAAGCGGTAGAAGATGGATGGATGGATAGAACAGATGAACAGAAATGATCTCACAGAGATTGGTGTTGTGCTGAACTGGACATCAGCCAGTGTTTTGTCGAGAATTGCTCACTTGCCGAGAATTGCATTCCATCTGCCAAAACTATAAAATATAACACTGCAGCCAGGCTTGTAACCATTTGTGCATTTTTAGAAGTATCATTATACATTTTGGAAGTAAAAATTGTTATCTCTTTTAAATTATCTTTAAATTATGTTTATTCACCAGACGTTTTAGTGTTTCAAAGAGGGTTAGAAAGCATAGTGATCCAACTCCACGTTTTACAGTCTTCAAAGTTGAGATTTTGTGTTTATGCATTGTCGGTAAAAAGGGTAATCACTTTTTCAAAGTATTTTCAAAGTATATAGTTGTAATGACTTTGACATACACCAAACACCTGCTTGCAACAGTGGGATGCAATTCTTGGCATGCGAGCAATTCTTGGCATAACACCCGGCACAGGATTTTTTTAAAATGTCATTTGATTATATAGAGCCTAATACTGCTACTACTACTACTAATAATAATAATTTATTTAATTTATAACACACTTTACATTTCAGGGCAAAATCTCAAAGTGCTACACAAATTAAAAACAAGAATAAACGCAAACATTCTCGGAGTTTTCCTCTCCTCTCCTTCAGACTCCCTCTCCCTTCTGAAACAAAAGCTCTTCCACATTGTCAGTTTTCTTCGTTTTTTTCCCCTCTATCCATATTTCTATATTTGTTTCTTTTGCTGGCCATAAAATCGTAATTCAGTTCCCTCTTCTCTCTCCCAGTTCAGGATACAATAGGAGAAAAACAACAGTAAGATTATTAAAAAAAAGAGTACTGATCCATAGATATCCCCCTGAAACAGAGATAGGCGCCACCCCATACACCACATGGTGTCCCACATGCTGTGGAAGGGAATTAAGGAAATCACTGGCAAAAACTGGCCACGCCATTATGTTATGTCCACAAACCTGGAATGAAGATGGACGAGGATACTAAAGTTGAACTGAACTTTGTTACAATGACTGAGTAGTAAAACACATGTATACTTAGTGGTAACTCTTATGAATGACAACCTACTACCAACCCAGTGAGATGGCGGACTGCCCAATGTATAGCAGAGGTGACGTCAGCCGCAGGCCGCATTCCACTGCAGATGTCCCTCCAGTTTATACACCACATTCTACCACCCTTGCAAAAATGCAGAACACAATAATCAAATAGCAAGCAAATCAGCCCTCCCCAATTTAGCATAGCAGTAATCCTACATTATCGACATTTTTTATCTAAACACACACACTTCAACAATATTATGTATCCAAAACATTCAACATTATTATTTATTCAAACATTCAACTTCTCTTTTTTTTCAAAGAACCTCTTTGTTGTTGTTTTTTTACATGAACTCTTTCCTCTTCTTTTTTTTTTTTTTAGAACCTAGAACTAGGGTCTGCGGGTCGACCACCGCTGGACCCAATGCGACTGGGTGGGTTTTTCTGCCACCTTTTCAGCTGCGCTCTTACCTGAACAGTTTTTTTTCACAGTCTTCCATGGGGAAAGCAGTTCTGCTGGAGGGGCCTTGTAGCGGGCCTGTGGGGGATGCATCCCTGGAGCTGTCGAACCCCCAGGGCCAATCTTCATGATGCTGGGGCCCGGGTCCCACACTGCGGCAGCTGACTCCCGCGAAGCCTCGCCGTCTGGAGCAGATACCTGGACATTCCGTAGTTGGTTTGTGTCCTGAACCGAACCGTCAGCTGAAAGCACGCTGATCCCAGTTTTGCCACGATCCTCTGCGGTGCCCGTTGTCTTGTTGGCTGTGGCCTAGTCAGTCGCCGTCCCAGTCTCTCGTCGGTGCGAACTCGAACCCAGTCCATAACTTGGAGCGGTGCCTTACTCGGTTTTGTGTGTCGCTGTGACCCCAGTGGTGCTGCATTCTTGTCCGGTTTCGGACCACCGTCGTGCTGTGGCGGTTCCATTGTTACCGTGTTTGTTGTGGACCCTTCACCCATTGTTGCCGTCATCTTCTCGGTAGGCTGAAGCTTGTCGTGGGTACAGAAGGTGTCTGGTATCTCTCCTGTGTCATTCGTTGAAATGGACTCTTCACCCGTCGGCTCAGTCTTAACCTCCGTAGCTTGTTGTTGTTGAGCGTGGGTATGGAAGCAGTCCGGTTCCTCCTCTCTCCCATCTGATGTGTTCTGTTGTGCCGTGTTGTGAATGGTGTCTGTGCCCAGTTGTTGTTGCTGTGCCTCAGGGTTTTCTGTGTGCTTGGGCTTCCTCTCCTGTGGCTCCGGTTCTGGCTGAGCGAGGAATGGAGGCAAGTCTGGCCGCTGCCCCCCTCCCAGGCAGCTCTCCTCCTGAGAGCGCGGGGTGGATGGTGTGGTGTTGGCGTCATTCTGAATTACCTCATCGGTGTCACTCTCGATAGACACGAACTCCTTTCCTGCAGCCCCATCTCTGACTGAGCGAGAGATGAAGACATGTCCGGCCGCTCCCCCTCATCCCGGGCAGCTCTCCCCCTGAGCGCATGGTGTCAATGGTGTTGTTGGTGCTGTTCTGAATTACCTCGTTGGCGTTGGTCTCGATAGACCCGGGCTCCCTCTTCTCCAGTTCTGGTTGGGCGAGGAATGGAGGCGAGTCCGATTGCTTTTCCTTCTCCATGACATTTTCACCATCTGTGCCGTACCGTATCCACTCTCTGCATTACATTCGCTGTCCGAGCTGTGCTCTTCGGCTGCACCCCCCATCCGCAAAGCCTGGGTAAACTTGACCTGGACCATTGACCATCTGACCGCCGATTGTGAAAGTAAAACCCTGCTTGCAGAATAAATCCCAACCCATAACGTTTTCATCCTGGCGGGTTACCTGGAACCAGAACACTGGAATCACCTTCTCGCCGTACTGCACCGCAAATGTGACGTTCCTGCCGGTACTGGAGCTTCCGTCGTCCGGTAGTTCCACCGCATCAGGTCACCAGGGATGAGCCTCTGAACCGTGGCCTTGTTTACTATGGACTGCATGGTGGCAGTGGCCACCAGCATAGGCACACTCATGCCATCTAACTTCACTACACGCTGCGGTCCCGATCAACCTTTGGGGCCCACAATGTTTATGCTGTCTCTGTAGGGTGCGTGGTTAGCTAGCTTAGCTTCTTGTTGACGGAGGTGGGATTTTGCACGTCGTGCCACATTGTTGGGTTTGGCAAAGTAGCTAGTTAGCATCTCAACAGTGTCCTCATAATAGTCTGTTGGGCTAAGCATGTGAAAAATTCTCTGACCTTCTGCACCCAGGTTGTGGACAAGTAGTATCCACATTTTGATTTCATCCAGTTCCTCCAAGTCCAACACTGTAATGAAGGTCTCAAACGTGTGCAGCCATCGTGGCCACGGGATAGTTGGCTCACCAGGGGACTCGAGGAGCGGCTTTAGTCTGAAGCACACGTCCATGGTTTGAAATTCTCGTCGCCAAATGTTATGTCCACAAACCTGGAATGAAGACGGACCTGGATGCTACAGCTGAACTGAACTTTATTACAAAGACTGAGTAATAAAACACATGTACACTTAGTGGTAACCCTCGTGAACGACAACCTACTACCGACCCAGTGAGATGGTCGACCGCCCAGTATATAGTAGAGGTGACGTCAGCCGCAGGCCGTGCTCCACTCTGGATGTCCCTCCAGTTTATACACTACACATTAGGCATTCTGTCTAATTTGCACACTCGCTAATTTGTGCTGCTTTAGTAAATCTGCCCCTTGGTATTTTGCCTTTGCAGTGTATTCAATTAAATATCGGTTGAAAACTATTTTTAAATCATTGTATTTTGGTTTTATTTACATTTTACACAATGTCCCATCTTTACTGGAATTGAGTTTCTGTCTTTATTAATCAATTGGTAGATTCATCTCACAAACGCCACATAGATAATACCACCAGAATGTCTTTAGGGGCTAAATTTGTTTCTTACGATCACAATCAACGAACATCGGCCAGGATCATGGGTCCCAAGAAAGCTCAGCAGACTGAGGAGGTGGACGACATTAAAAGAGCGCTGGACTTCTTGGCTGAAGAGATATCTGCTGTTAAGCTGCAGCAAAGAAACATCCTGGACCTGGTCGAGGAGGTGAAAGTGCTGCGGATCCAGAACGCTGAGAAGGACAAGAGGCTGGCGTATCTGGAGAGCAGAGTGTCGGAACTGGAGCAGAACACCCGGGTGAACGACGTGATCATCACGGGGCTCCACATTAAACCACGATCGTACGCGCGAACGGTGGCCGCAGACAGCGGAGGGAGGCTCGACGAGCTGGAAGAGGAATCCACGGAGCAACAAGTGGTGGCCTTCATGCAGTCCAAAGGAATCCAGCTGGACTGTAACACCATAGAGGCCTGCCACCCTCTGCCCAGAAAAAACGGCGACAAACCGGCTGTGATTATGAGGTTTGTCAACAGAAAACACAAGACTGCACTGTTAAAACAAGGTGGGAAACTGAAAGGAACGAACATTTACATAAACGAGCACCTTACAAAAGAAAACGCAGAAATAGCCAGAAAAGCAAGATACCTGAGAAAGCAGAAAAAGATTCAAAACACCTGGACATCAAACTGTAAAATATACATCAAATTAAACGGATCACCTGAAGAAGCCAAGGTCATTAACATCCGTAATATTATGGAACTGGACAAATATCAATGAATGTTATGAACTGGAGTCGCAGCAACAAAAGACAATTGTAGGACACTGAAGGGATATATACTCATCTGCTACAAGACATTTAACAACATGAAACAAAAGATCAACAAACAGGAACAACAGGAACTGAAAGTTTTTGAATATACAGATCACAACCCACAGGACATAGAAAATAACATAGACCCTGATAATAATTTATTTAGCTCCATCAATAATGACTGTAGTTACTACACAGATGATCAGTTTAACACAATGGTCACATCTGATTTCAATATTTCTATGATCCACTTCAACAGCAGAAGTCTCTATGCCAACTTTAATAACATTAAAGATTATTTACATCAGTTTAAAGAGCCATTCAATATTGTGGCAATATCAGAGACGTGGCTCAGTGGAGAGAAAGGAGTGGATTTTACCATGGATGGCTATGAATTAAATTATATAAATAGAAAAGTGAAAAAAGGAGGAGGAGTTGCAATTTATGTTGACAAGAGCTTGAAATACAAGGTTGTTGAAAATCTCTCAGTAACTGTGGATGATTTATTTGAATGTATTACAATAGAAATCTGTCTGGACAATGTGAAGAATGTAGTAGTGAGCTGTGTATATAGAACACCTGGATCAAACATTGACTTATTTAAGGACTGGATGGAAAAAATGTATGCAAAACTAACTCATAAAGTTATGTTCATCTGTGGGGATTTCAATATAGATCTGATGAACTCAAAACAACATAGTTTGACAGAAGACTTTATCAACACAATGTACAGTATGGGCTTACATCCAACAATTACCGGACCTAGCAGAATCACGTCACACAGCGCCACACTAATAGATAACATATTCACAAACATTATGGAAAATAATATCAGGAGTGGGCTTTTATTGAATGATATCAGTGACCACCTGCCGATTTTTGTTGTCTATCAATGTGATTATAGGAAGAAAAAGTATACCAAAAATATTAAATATAAAACAATAAGAACCGAAGAATCAATGTATTTACTGACAAAGGAATTATTAATACAAGATTGGAAGATAGTTTATGATGAAAATGATATAAATAAAGCATATGATAAATTTTTACAAATATTTCAATCATTGTACAATAAAAACTGTCCTATAAAACAATACAGTGACAGACAACAAAAAAAAAAAATTCCTTGGGTCACCAAGGGGTTAATAAATGCATGTAAAAAGAAGAATACATTATATAAACAGTTCATTAAATGCAGAACAGTGGAAGCTGAGATCAAATATAAAAGATATAAAAATAAGCTTACTAATATAATGAGGACCTGTAAGAAAGAATATTACAACAAAATATTAGAGGATAACAAAAATAACTTAAGAGGAATATGGCAAGTACTCAATGGGATTATTAGTAATCGACCTAAGAATGCTAATTATCCAGAATATTTTATTGAAAATGGCAATTTGATAAATAATATGGAGGATGTGGTCAGTGGTTTCAATAAATTTTTTGTCAACGTTGGTCCTGAATTAGCAAAATCAATAGTGACAACAGAAACAAACAACAGTGGTTCTGTAAATGAAATAGAAGATAGAAATCCAAACACAATCTTTTTGGGTGCAGTTACTGAAAAGGAAATTATCGAGACTGTGAGTAAATTTAAGAACAAAAAATCAACGGACTGGAATGAAATTGACATGACAATAGTGAAAAAAGGAATTGAAGGAATTGTTAAGCCACTCACCCACATCTGTAACCTGTCATTTCAAACTGGTAAATTTCCAAACAAAATTCAATTCAATTCAATTCAATTCAATTCAACTTTATTTATATAGCGCCATTTCACAACAACAGTCATCTCATAGCACTATCAACTGTAGGGGGGACCCCCACAGTTGCAGAAAGACCCCAGCAATCAGGCGATCCCCTGTGAGCAAGCACTTGGCGACGGTGGAGAGGAAAAACTCCCTTTTAACAGGAAGAAACCTCCAGCAGAACCAGGCTCAGGGAGGGGCAGTCATCTGCTGCGACTGGCTGGGGGGTGAGGGGATAGAGAAGAAGAAAAGAACAGACATGTAGAGAGCAAACAGCACGATGGGGACTCAATCTATGGGAGAGAACAAACAAATGTTAATGACCAGCAAAAAAAAAAAAAAAAAAAAAAAAAAAATATATTTCATAGAGAGTGAGGAAAGGAGTGAGGCCCAGTGCATTACTGGAGGTCCCCCGGCTGACTAAACCTATTAGCAGCATAACTAAGGGAGGGTTCAGAAACACATGATCCCTCCCTAATTGTAGGCTATATCAAAAAGGTAGGTTTTAGCCCTATTCTTAAAAACAGAGATCGAGTCTGACTCCCGAATCCAGATTGGCAGCTGATTCCACAGGAGAGGAGCTTGATAACTGAAGGCTCTGCCTCCCATTGTACTTTTGGAGATTCTAGGTATTACAAGTAATCCTGCATTTTGGGAGCGTAGTGCGCTGTTAGGATAATACGGTAGTATCAGATCTTTTAAATAAAAAGGAGCCTGATTGTTTAGAGCTTTGTAAGTAAGAAGAAGGATTTTAAACTTAATTCTAAGCTCTATGGGAAGCCAATGAAGGGAGGCCAGAACCGGAGAGATATGATCTCTCTTTCTAGTACCTGTTAAAACTCTTGCTGCAGCATTTTGGATCAGCTGAAGACTTTTTAAAGATGTTTTAGGACAGCCTGATAATAAAGAATTACAATAATCTAATCTCGAGCTAACAAAAGCGTGGATCAGCTTCTCAGCATCACTCTGAGACAAGATGCTCCTAATCTTGGCAATATTACGCAAATGATAGAAGGCAGTCTTAGAAACAAATTTAATATGTGAATTGAAGGACAAATCCTGATCAAAAATAACTCCAAGGTTCCTCACAGAGCTATTAAGAGAAAGAGTAGCTGCATCCAAACTGAAAGTTTGATAGCAAAAGTAATACCTCTATACAAAACAGGAGACAGTCATTGTTTCACAAATTACAGGCCAGTCTCTTTACTCTCACAATTCTCCAAAATACTTGCAAAAATCTTCACTAAGAGACTGGATGATTTCATTGAAAAACACAACCTCCTTACAGACAGCCAGTATGGTTTTAGAGCAGATAAATCTACATCTTTGGCACTGATTGAACTTATAGAAGAAATTACTAGTTGTATAGATAAAAAAAGGTTGCTGTAGGAGTATTTATAGAAGAAAGCTTTTGACACCATTGACCACAGAATACTACTAAGGAAACTGGAAAGGAATGGGATAAGAGGGGTAGGACTGAGTTGGGTGGAAAGTTATTTAAGTAACAGACAACAATTTGTACAAATTGGTGAGCACAAATCACCCTTCATGGACATCACTTGTGGTGTGCCCCAGGGGTCAGTTTTGGGAACCAAACTCTTTATTTTGTATATAAATGACATATGCCAAGTATCAAAAATTCTGAAATTTATTTTGTTTGCGGATGACACAAATATCCTTTGCACTGGTGAGAATTTGCAGCAGGTTTTAGAAGTGGTCACAACTGAAATGAAAAAGTTAACGCAGTGGTTCAACAAAAATAAATTAAGATAAGATAAGATAAGATAAGATAAGCCTTTATTAGTCCCACAATGGGGAAATTCCAGGATTGCAACAGCACAGGGATAGCAACACTCAGAGCAATAATCAGAAGGCAAGGAAAAAAAAAAACAACATCTAGTAAACATATGTCCATATTACTATAAATGTATATATATAGACACACAGTGCAGAGCATTATGGTTGGTTGGTGAATGTGCAGCAGAAAGTCTAAGCTCTCTCTCCGCGGATGCGGCGGGCCAGCTGGAAGTCTTTGGGCATGATGGTGACCCCCTTAGCGAAGAAGAGACCACCAGGTGGGCCTCGCTGGTCTCCTGTAGAGCCATGACGGCGAAGCTCAGGAAACGCAGGACGGTCTTGAAGTCCTGAGCGATCTCCCTCACCAGGCGCTGGACGGGCAGCTTACGGATGAGCAGCTCCATGGATTTCTGGCAGCGACGGATCTCTCTCAGAGCCACGGGCCTGTGACGGCGAGGCCTCTTCACTCTGCCGGTGGCCGGAGCGCCTCTCCGAGCAGCCCTGGTGGCTAGCTGTCTCCTGGGGGGCTTCTTCCTCCAGTAGATTTTACGGGCGGTCTGCTTGGTTCTTGCCATCGCTCTTTATTATTCTGTCTTATATTTCTTGCACGCCGCCTAAACTCCAGCCCGGCACCCGCGTCGTATTCGCTACAGCTCCCGGTATGTCGAGTTTCCCATTAGCACCGGGCGGCGGCCAAGTGCTAGCTAGCACTAGCTCCTCCCCGCTGTAGCGTCTCCCGCTGCAAACCGTGGCTCCGTCCGCCGACCCGGGAGACCCCCGGGGTGATCCGTGCGTCCGTGATATATATACAGAGTGAAAGGTGTAGAAAGAAGAAGGAAGATAAAAAAAAAGGCTGTTGCAACGGGCAGCCTACTCGTGTGGCGCCACCGGTCCGGTGGAACCGGAACCGGAAATGAAAATTATCTCTAAATCTAAAAAAAACAAAGATTATGTTGTTTGGAAATTATAAAATAAATCATGAAATAATGGTAACGATAGATGATACCAGAATAGAAACAGTACAGGAAAATAAGTTTCTGGGGGTGACGCTAGACAATAAAATCTGCTGGAAACCTCACATCAGTCACATCCGGGCCAAGTTGGCAAAATGTATAGGCATACTGGGGAAGACAAGACACATCTTGGACTATAAATCATTGGTCTTACTGTACAATTCACTGTTTCTACCTTATCTTAACTACTGTGTAGAAGTCTGGGGAAACACCTACAAGACCAACCTACAGTCAATATGCACATTACAAAAAAGAGCTATAAGGATAATAAATAATGTAGGATATAGAGACCATACCAATTCGTTGTTTTTAAAGTCACATGTCATAAAGTTCATCGATTTAGTTAAATTTAAGACAGCACAAGTCATGTACAGGGCAATTAATAGTCAACTCCCAACTAATTCAATTCAATTCAACTTTATTTATATAGCGCCATTTCACAACAACAGTCATCTCATAGCACTATCAACTGTAGGGGGGAACCCCCACAGTTGCAGAAAGACCCCAGCAATCAGGTGATCCCCTGTGAGCAAGCACTTGGCGACGGTGGAGAGGAAAAACTCCCTTTTAACAGGAAGAAACCTCCAGCAGAACCAGGCTCAGGGAGGGGTAGTCATCTGCTGCGACTGGCTGGGGGGTGAGGGGACAGAGAAGATGAAAAGAACAGACATGTAGAGAGCAAACAGCACGATGGGGACTCAATCTATGGGAGAGAACAAACAAATGTTAATGACCAGCAAAAAAAAATATTTCATAGAGAGTGAGGAAAGGAGTGAGGGCCCAGTGCATTACTGGAGGTCCCCCGGCTGACTAAACCTATTAGCAGCATAACTAAGGGAGGGTTCAGAAACACATGATCCCTCCCTAATTGTAGGCTATATCAAAAAGGTAGGTTTTAACCCTAATCTTAAAAACAGAGATCGAGTCTGACTCCTGAATCCAGATTGGCAGCTGATTCCACAGGAGAGGAGCTTGATAACTGAAGGCTCTGCCTCCCATTGTACTTTTGGAGATTCTAGGTATTACAAGTAGTCCTGCATTTTGGGAGCGTAGTGCTCTGTTAGGATAATACGGTAGTATCAGATCTTTTAAATAAAAAGGAGCCTGATTGTTTAGAGCTTTGTAAGTAAGAAGAAGGATTTTAAACTTAATTCTAAACTCTATGGGAAGCCAATGAAGGGAGGCCAGAACCGGAGAGATATGATCTCTCTTTCTAGTACCTGTTAAAACTCTTGCTGCAGCATTTTGGATCAGCTGAAGACTTTTTAAAGATGTTTTAGGACAACCTGATAATAAAGAATTACAATAATCTAATCTCGAGCTAACAAAAGCGTGGATCAGTTTCTCAACATCACTCTGAGACAAGATGCTCCTAATCTTGGCAATATTACGCAAATGATAGAAGGCAGTCTTAGAAACAAATTTAATATGTGAATTGAAGGACAAATCCTGATCAAAAATAACTCCAAGGTTCCTCACAGAGCTATTAAGAGAAAGAGTAACTGCATCCAAACTGAAAGTTTGATTTGGAAAGGAATTTCTAAGGTTTTTTGGACCAACAACAATGACTTCAGTCTTATCTGAATTTAATAGCAGGAAATTACAAGTCATCCAAGCTTTGATTTCCTTAAGACAGGCTTCTAACTTGGCTAATTGATTACTATCATCTGGCTTCATTGACAGGTATAATTGTGTGTCATCTGCATAACAATGAAAATGTATACAGTGCTTTCTAATAATGTTGCCTAACGGAAGCATATATAAACTAAAAAGAGTAGGGCCTAGCACAGATCCCTGTGGAACTCCATGACTAAGCTTTGAGTTGAAAGAAAACTCATTATTTACATGAACAAACTGGAACCTATCAGATAAATAAGATCTAAACCACTGCAACGAAGTTCCATTAAGTCCAACATAGTGTTCTAATCTATCAAGTAGAATATTATGATCGATAGTATCAAAAGCTGCACTACGGTCTAAAAGGACAAGTACAGAAACTAGTCCATTATCAGATGCAATGAGGAGGTCGTTAGTGACCTTCGCTAAGGCTGTTTCAGTACTATGATGGATTCTAAACCCAGATTGAAACTCTTCAAGTAAACCATTTCCCTGCAGGTGGTCGAATAATTGCGTAGCAACAACTCTTTCTAAGATTTTTGAAATGAAAGGGAGATTAGAGATTGGTCTATAGTTAGCTAAAGCTCCTGGATCTAGCGTTGGCTTTTTGAGTAAGGGTTTAATTACAGCTGTTTTAAAAGCCTGCGGTACATGGCCTAAAGTTAATGAAGAATTGATTATATGAAGAATAAAGCTACCAATAAGTGGGAAGACTTCTTTAAATAACCTAGTAGGAATAGGGTCTAAAAGACAAGTTGAAGGTTTGGATGAGGAAACTATTTTGTCTAACTCACAAAGGTCGATTGGAGTAAACTCATCAAGACAGACATCAAAAGAAGGAGTTGTAGTAGTTACAGTATTTAAGTTAACTGTGGGAAGAATCTGATTGATTTTATCTCTGATGGATGAAATTTTATTATTGAAAAAGTTCATAAAGTCCTGACTAGTAAGCTCTAAGGGAATGCTAGGATTGACAGAGTCCTGACTCTTTGTCAACCTGGCTACAGTACTGAAAAGAAACCTGGGATTATTCTTGTTCTCTTCTATTAATGCAGAGTAATAACTTGTTCTAGCTTTTCTAAGAGATTTTTTATAAATTAAAAGATGATTTCTCCAAGCTAAATAGATTTCATCTAAATTAGTAGAGCGCCATTTTCTTTCTAATTGACGAGTCTTCTGTTTTAAGCTACGAGTTTCTGTGTTGAACCAAGGAGTTAGAAATCTCTGATTAGACTTTTTCTTTTTTAAGGGGGCCACCAAGTCTAGAGCCTGATGCAGAGAAGCTGAAACACTATCCACCATGTTATCAATTACAGAAGGAGCAAGCTGTCTATAGCTTATTTCCGTTGTGTTGACACATGGCATAGAGGAAACAATCTGCATAAATTTGGAAACAGCATCATCTGAGAGGCATCTACTGTAATAATATTTTTCTTTAGGAGCCAAATAGTCAGAAATGGTAAAATCAAAGGTTAACAGACAATGGTCTGACAGTACAGGGTTATGAGGAGACACTACAAGATTTTCTATTTCTATGCCATATGTCAGAACAAGGTCCAATGTATGGTGGAGGTAATGAGTAGAATTTCCTACTTTCTGAGAAAACCCAATCGAGTCTAATATTGAATTAAATGCCACATTAAGGCAGTCACTATCTACATCCACATGTATATTAAAGTCCCCTACTATAATTATTCTATCAGATTTCAGCACTAAATCAGCTAAGAAATCAGCAAATTCGGATAAAAATTCTGAGTAGGTTGATGGGGGACGATAAACTATGGCAAATAAAATTGGGTTTAACCTAAAATTGCTAAAGTGCCCAATACTGAGGACCAGGCCCTCAAAGGAATTATAACATGTTTTTTGCTTTACATTAACTAGTAATTTGGAATGGTAAATTGTTGCTACTCCTCCTCCACGACCAGAACTTCTGGGATTTTGACAGTTTAAATAACCAGAGGGAGTTGATTCATTTAAACCAACATAATCCTCTTGCCCTAACCAAGTCTCTGTAAGGGAAATTAAATCAATCTGATGATCAATTAACAGATCATGGACTAACAGAGACTTGGGAGTTAGAGACCTAATATTTAGTAAACCACATTTAATTTTTAAATTATGAGGAGGAACAGAGGCCAAATCATTCAATTTAGAGGCTTTATGTTTAATTTGAGTTTTACCAATGTTTTGCTTTATCACTTTGGGATGCTTATACATTATATTTTTATTTACTTTGGAGGGAGCAGACAACGATTTTCTGATGGGGAAGACAGGGGCTAAGCTGAGGGGTGGCGGATGAAGAGGAGCTGCAGAGAGGCGTGTAAGACTGCGACTCTGCTTCCTGGTCCCAACTCTGAGTAGTCATGGTTTTGGAAATTTGGATAAAAAAGATGCCAGATTGTTAGATAAATGAGAAGCACCATCCAAAGTGAGATGAATGCTGTCTCGTGTCTGTCTCGTCTCATAAGACCAGGTTTTCCCCAAAAAGAGCTCCAATTGTCAATGTAGCCCACGTCATTTTTAGGACACCACACAGACAGCCAGCGGTTCAAGGATGACGAGCGACTAAACATGTCATCACTGGTCAGATTGGGGAGGGGCCCAGAGAATACTACAGTGGCAGACATCGTTTTTGCAAAGTCACACACCGATTCTACATCAAGTTTGGTGACTTCCGACTGCCGGAGACAGATGTCATTAATGCCGGCGTGAATAACAATTGTGGAGTATTTACAGTTACTTTTAGCCAGCATTTTCAGATTTGACTCGATGTCGCCTGCTCTGGCCCCAGGAATGCATTTGACTATGACCGCTGGAGTCTCTAGGTTCACGTTTCTGACTACAGAGTCGCCAATGATCAGAGTTTTTTCCTCAGCGGGTGTGTCGCTGAGCGGGGAAAAACGATTAGAAACGTGAACAGGTTGGTGGTGAACCGGGGCTTTGCGACTAGGCTTCCTTCTCACCGTCACCCACCCAGTCTCCTCGCTGCTGAGGAGAGCCGGGGAACCGCTGACAGGGGGACCTAAGCTAGCTAGCTCCGCTGCAGCTAATGGGCGTCCGTCGAGATTAACTGGCGCAGACGGTGTTTCAATGCAGCGGAGCCGGGATTCCAAATCAGACAACCTCGCCTCGAGCGCCTCAAAAAGACAACATTTATTACATTTACCGTTTTCGCTAAAAGAGGCAGAGGTGTAGCTAAACATCTGACAGAGAGAGCACACCAGAGGAGAGGAAAGAGAGCTAGTAGCCATAGCTAATAGCTGGAGAGCAACCACACAGGCAGACAGCAAAACAGGAAGTGACGATACGTTACGTTACCACAAGGAAGTGACGATCCTCAGTCCCAGGCTTGACGATCCTCAGTCCCAGCACACTTGCAGCACACTTGCAAAGGACTTGCAGCACCTTGCAGTATTACTTGCAGTATTTTTAAATATGCAAAAAATATTTAAAAAAAGAGACAATGATCATAATTTGAGAGGAGACTTAAACTTTACAAAACCCAAGATACGAACAACCAAGAAAAGTATGTGCATATCTGTCTGTGGGGTGGATTTGTGGAATAGTCTGGAGCTGGAACTGAAACTATGTACAAACAGAATTCAATTCAAAAAGAGGTATAAACATTATTTGCTGAAAGGATATATGTTAGAAGGGTGTGGTTTATATTAATCATATATTCCATACCTACATATGTATAGACATATTAGAATGTTTAGTGATTACATATGTGCAATGACCTCACGCCTCAGAACAGGACAAGAGGTCTCGACCGCCAGCGAAGATCAAAGAGCATACGGAGTCGCAGCGGTGGAGACCAGATCGATCTCCCTGACTACCCAGGGTCAGGTGGAGGAGACGGAAGACAAAGGAGGGGGGATTAAGTTAATGCGGGATGTCAGCTTTGATATGCAATGTCTTTTGTTGTGTGTAGGTATAAGTATGAAGGTCTGAATGTGTTCGACCTCTTATTCTGCTTCTGCACTGAGATGAGACTTGTTAGAGGAGCGAAGCTGATATTAAACTTTGGTTTATAAATCACATCGCCTCGTTATTTCAAGCTCTTCTACACTGGTGACCCTGACGCGAGGATGGAACAGAGACGTGCTCCTGCGATTGACTCATCAGAGGCGACCCAGGCAAGCGCCGGCGCCCATGCAGACAGGGGAACAGATGGACGACGTTCCCCCACGGCAGAAGCTACAGAGAGGGCTCAACCGAGCACCAGCTCCGCCGTGAGAGCGGAAAAAAGGCGCTCTCACCCGGCGGACACATCAGGGACGGCCCACACAAGCGCCGTCACCGTCAAGCTGCCAGACTTCTGGCAGGAAGACCCGAGCTCGTGGTTCCAGCAAGCTGAGGCTCGGTTTGTACTGGCGGGCATAACGGCAGACGACACAAAATTTTATCACATCGTCGCCAAACTCGACGCTGCCACGTCAAGATGTGCGGGGAGCATAATCCAACGGCCGCCCGCCCATGACAAATACAGAGAGCTTAAGGCGACCATCGTGGAGAATTTCGTCCCCTCAGCCGAGGAGAGAGCAGAGAAGATCCTGGCAATCTATGGCCACAGAGGATGCAGACCCAAGGCCCTCATGGAGGACATGCTGCAGCTTAAGGAAGAGGACAACGACAACTTCCTTTTCCGATATATCTTCCTCAATACTCTGCCGCCACACATGAGAGGGACGCTGGTCAACATGCAATGCAACACCCAGCAGGACCTCCGCGCGCTGGCCCGAGAGGCACAGCGGCTCATCAACGCCTGCGGCAAACAGATGGCCACGGCAGCATCTGCAGATCTCAGCGCGGATGCCCAGAGCAGCGGAGAACCACAGACAACCGAGCAGAGCCTGCCCACCATGGCGGCAACACGACCAAGACGCAGCAGGCGGAATGACATCTGCTATTACCACCACCGTTTCGCCGAGAGAGCGTACAAATGCGTTCCCCCCTGCAAGTTCAAAAGTTCGGGAAAACGCCAAAGCCGAGAACCGTTAATGGCTGCGGTTCTCGGCGAAAAAAATAAGCTTCTTTATGTGACTGACGGACACACCGGGAGACAGTTCCTGATCGACACCGGAGCTCAACTGAGTTTTATCACCCCTTCCCACACAGATCGGGCCATAGGTCCCCGGGGTAATGGGGCGATGGCAGCCAACGGCTCGATCATCGACACTTATGGTGAAAGGAGCCTGCCTCTTTGCATTCACGGCCGCAACTATAGATGGACATTTATTGTAGCGGCGGTGAGTTTTAACTTGTTGGGCGCTGATTTTTTGTGTGCAAATGGGTTGTTAGTCGATCTAGCAAATAGACGCTTGGTTAATGCACTGTCATTTTCTTCTATCCCCTGCTCAGCTCGAGTTTCTCCACCACCCGTGCAGGCCAGCGTCACAACAGCAGGAGGTAAGTTTGACCAACTCCTCACCCAATTTCCAGCACTCACAGTTCCCAAATTTTCAGCAACAGTAGCGAAACACGGGGTTGAACACTTCATTCCCACAACGGGCCCACCCGTGTTCGCCAAAGCTCGGCGCTTAGACGCGACCAAGCTCGCCATAGCACGGGACGAGTTTACCACCCTGGAAAAATTAGGCATTATTAGACGCTCGAAAAGCCCCTGGGCATCGCCACTCCACATGGTCCTGAAAACCGACAGTTCTTGGAGACCGTGCGGCGATTACCGCAGATTAAACAATGCGACAGCGCATGACCGCTACCCAATTCCTCACATCCAAGATTTCTCACTACATCTGGCGGGTGCGCGCATTTTTTCTAAAATAGACCTGGTCCGCGGCTATCACCAAGTCCCCGTTCGAGCGGAAGACATTCCTAAAACGGCTGTAATAACCCCTTTCGGTCTTTTTGAATTTTTGCGGATGCCGTTTGGCCTCAAAGGTGCTGCTCAAACCTTTCAGCGCATGATGGACGCGGTATTACGTGACCTCCCCTTTGTGTTCGTCTACCTCGACGATATGCTGGTAGCCAGCCCGTCAGAGGAAGAACACGAACAACACCTCACTACAGTTTTTCAGAGACTAGAAGAGCACGGGTTAATAATCAACCCAGCCAAATGCAAATTCGGCGTGTCACAAATTGTTTTTTTGGGGCACAGAGTTTCACCGAAGGGGGCAGTCCCATTGCCAGACAAAGTCCACGCGGTAAAAAATTTTCCACGACCACAAACGCTCAAATCGCTGCAAGAATTTTTGGGAATGGTGAATTTTTACAACCGTTTCCTCCCCCGCGCAGCTCAACTCATGCAGCCCCTGTATGCCACGCTCAGAAAACAAAAGCCTTCCAACGCGGTCGAATGGACCCCGGAGCGCGAACGCGCCTTCGCGGAAGTAAAAAGTGCTCTAGCGAATGCCACATTGTTGGTTCACCCCGATCCCTCGGCCCGCATAGCGCTAACCACAGACGCTTCAGACCTGGCCATAGGGGCAGTTGTGGAACAACACGTTGGCGGAACCTGGCAACCTTTAGCATTTTTTAGCAAATCGTTAAACCAAACCGAGCGTAAATACAGCACTTTTGACAGGGATCTGCTAGCGCTTCATTTATCCATCCGCCACTTCCAGTTCTGGTTAGAAGGGCGGCGTTTCACGGCTTTTGTAGACCACAAACCGCTCACTTTTGCGATGGCTAAAATTTCAGAACCATGGTCAGGCAGGCAACAAAGACAGCTAGCTGCAATTTCAGAGTTCACCACAGACATTCGACATGTGGCAGGCAAACTTAACGTGGTAGCAGACTGCCTCTCTCGCGCTGTGACATCGCCAGAGCACGAGGAGACAGATTATACTACCTCAGCCGCAGAACTGTTCGCCAACGCGGACACGTACGCGGCCCCAATTCACGTAGGGATAGATTACGCAGCCATGGCAGAGGAGCAAAGCGGTGACGCGGACGTGCGCGCGCTCCTGTCTGGACCAACAGGGTTAAGACTGGAGGAAAGGGGTTTACGTGACAGTGTACCCCCCCAATCTGCGACATCTCAACCGGCCGACCTCGCCCGGTAGTCCCAGCTGCATGGCGCCGCCGTATTTTCGACTCAATTCACTCCCTCGCGCACCCAGGTGTGCGCGCCTCGGTTAAAATGGTCGCCGAAAAGTTTGTGTGGCCGGGCCTGCGCAAAAATGTAAAGGAATGGGCAAAAACTTGCATGTCTTGTCAGCGTGCCAAAATACACAAACACACAAAAGCCCCTCTAGAGCCTTTTCGAATCCCAGCTAGAAGGTTTGACCACGTTCATGTCGACCTCGTGGGACCACTACCTTCGTCTCAAGGCTTCACACACCTGTTAACAATGATAGACCGTACTACGTGCTGGCCTGAGGCGGTCCCTCTGGCGTCAACCACAGCGGCGGAAGTCGCTCGCGTTTTTTTGACAAACTGGGTGGCACGTTTCGGCGTCCCATCGGACATCACGTCCGATAGGGGGCCTCAATTTGTCTCAGAGCTTTGGTCAGCCATGGCCAGCAGCTTAGGGGCGACAATTCACCGCACCACCGCTTATCACCCTCAGGCTAATGGGTTATGCGAGCGTTTTCACAGATCTTTAAAGGCCACCCTCAGGGCCTCGCTAACGGATACAAATTGGGTAAATAAACTTCCCTGGGTTTTATTGGGGTTGCGTGCTGCGCCTAAAGAGGATCTAGACGCCTCCCCAGCAGAGTTATTTTTTGCACAACCTCTCAGACTCCCAGGTGAGTTTTTACCAGAGAACCCAGAGCCGGGGCATCTTCCAACCCTGAGGCCTTTAGGCAGTAACAGACCAGACACTCTCCCCGGACCGGCACATCACTCTTTTCCACGGGTTTTTGTCCCCCAAGCTTTAAAAAACGCCGAGTTTGTTTTTGTTAGGTATGAAGCTTTAAAATCAACCCTCCGTCCACCATACGACGGACCATTCAGAGTGCTGGAACCTGGTGATAAGCATTTTGTGCTTGATTTAGGGGACAGAAACGAAACAGTCAGCATTGACAGACTTAAACCTGCTTTCTTGTTGAGAGACGAACCTGCACGGGTGGCGAGGGCACCTCGGCGGGGTAGACCCCCCAAGAAAAAAGACTCAACCCCCCTGCAGGGAACAAATAACCACTCTCCTCCCCAAGCTGCAGATTCCTTACAGGAGGGTCCCACCAGGACGCCAAAGCGGACCTACAGCAGATTCGGGAGAAGATTAAAACCCAGACGGCACAGGGACTGATGCAAATTAACCAAGAGTTGTTAACTATGTTATCAGATTGTGCCGTGACAGTTTTAAGGCTGATTTGTGATATTACTATACTGTTATGGTTACCACTGAATTCTCTACAGGAGCATGACTGCTGGAAAGATTCTTCCTTGTTTTCCCTGTCAAGAGGTTTAACAGTATAGTATGTCATAGAAATTATCTTAAACTGTAGACTTACTTTGATTGTCCTTTTCTTAGTCGTTTGGGGGGGGGCTGTGGTTTATATTAATCATATATTCCATACCTACATATGTATATACATATTAGAATGTTTAGTGATTACATATGTGCAATGACCTCACGCCTCAGAACAGGACAAGAGGTCTCGACCGCCAGCGAAGATCAAAGAGCAGACAGAGTCGCAGCGGTGGAGACCAGATCGATCTCCCTGACCACCCAGGGTCAGGTGGAGGAGACGGAAGACAAAGGAGGGGGGATTAAGTTAATGCGGGATGTCAGCTTTGATATGCAATGTCTTTTGTTGTGTGTAGGTATAAGTATGAAGGTCTGAATGTGTTAGACCTCTTATTCTGCTTCTGCACTGAGATGAGACTTGGTAGAGGAGCGAAGCTGATATTAAACTTTGGTTTATAAATCACATCGCCTCGTTATTTCAAGCTCTTCTACAAAGGGTAGTATTTATTTGTACGATTCACTATGCTCACTCTGGGACATTATGGGACACTATGGAATGGTGGGTGGGACAGCACTGTGTATATCTGTGTTGTTTGAGGCTGGTTTTGATGTATGGACATCAATGTATGTTAGGATGGATGGGTGTTAATGTTGATATGTAAAAAATACAGTAAATTGTTTACTTGGGGTCTTAAAGGTGGTAATTTGTATATAATTCACATGGGTGTATTTATGGAAAAGAGGAGATGGAATTAATAAGTGTTCACTTCTTCCTTCTCCCTTTCGAACACTGTATACTGTTACTTTATTGCATTTGTCATTTGTATTGTTTTTGTTATACTTTTTTGTTCGAAATAAAATATCTAATCTAATCTAATCTAATCTATCTAATTCAGAAAGTAACTTTGGGGGCCAAGGATTTTCAAGGCCATGGTGATATTTATGGAAATTGTATCCTCTGTAATCATGTATCTGATTCAGGTGTTTTTTGTGACCTGCAGGGAGAGCTGCTGAGTCCCTGTCGCTGTTCTGGCTCTGTTTGCTGCACTCACCAGTCCTGCCTCATCCGCTGGATCAGTGAGAGAGGTTCCTGGAGCTGTGAGCTCTGCTTGTTCAAGTACCAGGTCCTGGCCATTAGTACCAAAAACCCTCTGCAGGTACAACCAGTGTGCTCCCATTGTACAACATCTGGCTTTAAACAAGTAAAGTCCTTGGCTTGTGGCAGAAATCCAGGATTAAACTTTAAAGTCTGATTTTAGTGACTGACTGGTATAGAAGCTTATGATAGCAGACAGTGTGTACATGACAACCACCACAGTCTCTCAGACATTTTGGATTGGCTTTGTTCAGTAAATACAGTATATGTTGATTTCCAGCAGAAAGCACATCATGTTTGCATTTCTGTGCACACAGATATTTGCAGTGTTTTTGTGAACAAAGAAGTTTAAACTGATCAGTAAAGGGAAGGCGCTGCATATTTTGAGAGGATTTAAAAATGCACCACAAGGGATGGGAGACTGACAGACCATGTCAACAAATCAATCACCTGTCTTGAAATGTGGAAACAAAGTTACAAATCCTCTCAAACTAGTGATGGCAGTGAAAAAAGAACCCTTTAGAAAATCTGATGCCAGACACTACACACTAGTTAGTAATAGAAAACTTACAAAGAAGTAAATAGCACATCCTGCTTCAAAAGACTGAGCCAGAGAAAGATGTGTTTGGTTTTCTTATGGCGTTAGACCCATCTTCATATTCCCTTAAAAGCTCAAACAACCTAATTACTGCCAGTGTCTGTGACGTACAGTAATTATACTCAAATTGCAGAGAGCATTTGGAAAATGTGAGCTGACTCAGAATGAGGCCATTTAGAACAGCAGAGATCATTAGAGGTTCAGCATTAAGTCCATATGTGTGCTATTAGGAGAAGGATAATAGGAGAAGTATTTTAAAATTATTCCTAAAATGCTGCTTGAGTCCATTTCTGTGTCTTGTTTTGTCTGTATCCAGTGGCAGACCATCTCTCTGACAGTTATAGAGAAAGTGCAGATTGCAGCCATCGTCCTCGGCTCTCTGTTTCTTATCGCAAGTATTTCCTGGCTGATCTGGTCCTCTCTCAGCCCCTCAGCCAAATGGCAGCGGCAGGACCTTCTCTTCCAAATATGCTACGGCATGTATGGCTTCATGGACATAGTTTGTATAGGTAAGATACAAAACTTTGGTTGCAACATGTTTTGATTTCAGAGGTGACCCCCTTATTTAGAAAACAGGGGTCATCTCTCTAATGATTTTTTTTAATATTTTGAAGTAAGCAAGTAATTTGTTACTTATTGTAGGAAATATTCAGTTTAAATACCATATGATAGGTACTTCCAGGTGATCATTGCAAATCTATCCTTGATAGTTATTTGAAGTGTAAGATACTGTCAAAATGAAAGACATTCAATTAAATAGTAGAGGTTTTTGGAGACATGGCTGCAAAGCTTAGGTTGAATTTATGCACCCACCTCACGTCAACGCCATTACCAGTGGAGTGATTAGCAATTTTTTCTTGTGTGCAGCTGGTTTGAATGCGTTGTTGCATTGCTAAAACAGGTTTCTGCCAAGGTGTAGAGTGATTTGTGTTTGTTGTGTGTTTTTTGCTTATTAAAAAGCGATGGACAAGAGCAGCTTTTGATGCAGTTGGAGCTAATAAATATTAAAAAGCAACTTTTTATCCAATTGCTACAAGACTTCCAACCGCCACTGCTGCTGCCATTTGACAATCTATGTAACGAGTTTTACATCATCATCATCATCATAGCAGTCTGTCGGGGGCGACAATGACTGTTTCATTTGGGTCTGCTCAGATTCCTCCACACTGCTCTGTCCTTCGCCCTCCGCTGCCAGGAACTCCTGACCTTGTTAACCCGGGTGACTTCCAAGCCGGTATGAGTTGCTTTCTGATTGACCATTTCGTGAAACTGCTTGCAAAGTATTTGAGTACCACTAGCTTTTGCTGGACTAGCGGCACATTCTTGGCAGATAGAGGTATTTCCAGTGGCAAGGACAGGCCAAGACAAACTGACTCCAGTATTTGTTACGGTGACTGACCAGATGATATGTTTGTTTATCTCTGCACTTTGTGTAGTGCTTGTCATGATGCACTGACTGGCAAAGGTCCAATCACAGACCTTGCGACAGATGTGCTTATCTACCAGGATGTCCAGTCTCACCCCATGTAACTGGGAGTGGTCCACCACAGACCTGTGACAGATATTGTTTTTAGTTTTGCCAGGATGCCCAGTTTCACCCTTCACACCCTTGGAAGGGCGGGGTTGCCGGTTGAGTCGCCAGCAGCCCGACCCATGAGAAATGCTCTACAAATGCTAACTTCTTCAATATTCTTTTGAATTTGGACCGTTGTTTAACCGACTTGGTTTGGAAGTGGCACCACGGTGAATGAGCAGAGCGAAGCAGGGACTAGAACCAGGAAATGTGTAGGAGGAGACAAAGTGTATCAATCACAGCTATTGTGGTCTGCGTCGCTGACACACATCTCTCCATCTCTAGAGAGGTGCATGTCAGGTGACATGGGGGTGTTGTATCACTACTGTGTCAACATCATCACCACTGTGTTGACTCAACGCAGGGGCATAAATCCAGCTTTAATCTTTTTTTTACAGTTTTTAAACAAAAGACCATTGTTTGTACTCATGGTACTTTGTTATTTAATATGATTAATCACTTCATATTCATCACTTCTATGACGTTTTACTTCATCATTGTATGTAGACACATATTTTTTTTTTTTTTTTTTTTTTTTGAATGCAAAAGATGCAATAGACTTACACAATGGTCCTCTCCGGCATACAACTAGGAACATACCGGTCGCTATGGAGGGTGAGAATATGTATGGGCACATAATCATACCATGTAGGATAACTAAATAGACGGTTATGCTGTTTCATCCCACCTAGCAACAATGCTCTGCACTGTGTGTGTTTATATATTTACATATTTATTCCATCTAGCTACAATGCTCTGCACTGGGTGTGTTTATATTTATATATCTATATATTTATTCCATCTAGCTACAATGCTCCGCACTGTGTTTTTATATATCTACATATTATTCCATCTAGCTACATTGCTCCGCACTGTGTGTGTTTATATACTTGCATATTTATTCCACCTAGCTGCAATGCTCCATACTGTGGGTGTTTATATATTTACATATTTATTCCATCTAGCTACAATGCTCTGCACTGTGTGTTCATATATTCATATATTTATTCCATCCAGCTACAATGCTCTGCACTGTGTGTCTGTGTGTGTGTGTGTGTATATATATATTTTATAGTAATATGTACATATGTATATTAGCTGCTCTTGCTTGTTTTTTTTTTTTTGTTTTTTTTTTCTTGCCTTCTGATTGTTGCTCTGAGTGTTGCTATCCCTGTGCTGTTGCAATCCTGGAATTTCCCCGTTGTGGGACTAATAAAGGCTTATCTTATCTTATCTTATCTTATCTTATCTTATTTATTTGAATTTGATTTAAAACATGACTTTACTACCTTTGCTTTTTACATTTTCTGACAGGATCTTTTGGATCTTACAGATTTGTCAAATTTAGCATAAACCAAATTTCATTCTAAATAACCACTGTAATAGAAGAAGTTGAAAGGGATTGAGAGTCTCAGGTCCCACCAGAAACTGTGCTTATGACCTTGGATTAAACAGAAACAGTTAATGTCTGAATAGCTGAGTAGTGATAGCAGATGACGCCTTTATCAGAGGATTACTGCCTGTACTGTCGATAAAAGATATTAAACACAACTTTTTGACAAGACATTTCTCTGTTTTCCCTGTGATGTCATGACCCCTTCACTGTGGACTGGACTTACATATGATTATGTAATAGGTCTTGATTATTTTTAATTTACAACAGAATTTGCACAGTATGTCTCAATAACTCATCTTTTGTGTACCTTTTTCTTTGGTGCCATCTGATTTGTGTTCAAACAACTATTTGTCCCTCTTGATTAATATGTCTCTACATATTTATAACCCTATTTCCTGCATTTCCTTTGTCATTTACACCCAGGCCTTATACTCCATGAAGGATCATCTGTTTACCGCATCTTGAAGCGCTGGCAGGCGGTGAACCAGCAGTGGAAAGTACTAAATTATGACAAAGGAAAGGACTTGGAAGACCCCATCAGGTCTGGCAGTAAAAATGCTGCTCGTGTTGAGAGGAACTCTTCTCAAATCATGGCACACAGCAGCCAGAGGGCGACTCGGCATATTCGGACTATTTTACACCACCACTGTGGCTACACTATTTTACACTTCCTCAGCCAGCTGAGACACAACAGCCTGAACCGCAACAACCATGAGGTGGTAATGAGAGTGACGACCGTATGAGTGAAACACACAGACAAAAATGCTACAAAAAAGAGACTTAACAGCTATGAACTGGGGTGTCATGTTAAAACCCCAATCTAGCAAATAAACACTGCCATAATTTTTTTAAAATTTGTTACATTGTTTTCTCTCTGATTCTTCCTGAGTTTGAGTAAATTTTGTATTTCTAAGTTTTGAAAAAGGGAGAACTGTTTTATCCAAGTCTTTGTATAGAAAGACTGACAGGTTAAAATAATAATTATCAAAAAGCAAGTGTTTTGTTTTGTTTTTTGTGTGTGTGAGTGTTTTTTTTCTACCACTATAACCATATGTTTGAAAGAAAGTTGTAGTCATAGCAATGTCACCCATTGGTAAATGAGGTCTCAGTTAGCCTATTCAGACTGGCTGTCATTCTAGAATGTAATTTTGAACCTACAGCCGTGGACAAAATTGTTGGTACCCCTCTGTTAATGAAACAAAAACCCACAATGGTCACAGAAACAATATGAATCTGACAAAAGTGGTAATAAAGAAAAATTCTATGAAAATTAACCAATGAAAATCAGACAGTGCTTTTGAATTGTGGTTCAACAGAATTACTTTAAAAAACAAACTCATGAAACAGGCCTGGTCAAAAATGATGGTACCCCTAGAAAAGATTGAAAATAATATGACCATAGGGACATGTTCAACCAAGATGTGTCCTCTAATTAACATCACAGGTGTCTACAAACTTGTAATCAGTCAGTCGGCCTATTTAAAGGGTGACAAGTAGTCACTGTGCTGTTTGGTGACATGGTGTGTACCACACGAAACATGGACCAGAGGAAGCAAAGGAGAGAGTTGTCTCAGGAGATTAGAAAGAAAATTATAGACAAGCATGTTAAAGGTAAAGTCTATAAGACCATCTCCAAGCAGCTTGATGTTCCTGTGACTACAGTTGCACATATTATTCAGAAATTTAAGATCCATGGGACTGTAGCCAACCTCCCTGGACGTGGCCGCAGGAGGAGACGGATAATATGAATGGTAACAATAGAGCCCAGAACAACCTCTAAACACATTCATGGTGAACTCCAAGGTCAAGGTACATCAGTGTTAGATCGCACCATCCGTCGTTGTTTGAGCCAAAGTGGACTTCATGGGAGATGACCAAGGAGGACGCCACTGTTGAAAACAAATCATAAAAAAGCCAGACTGGAATTTGCCAAACTGCATGTTGACAAGCCACAAAGCTTCTGGGAGAATGTCCTATGGACAGACGAGACAAAACTTGAACTTTTTGGCAAGGCACATCAGCTCTATGTTCACAGACGCAAAAATGAAGCATACCAAGAAAAGAACACTGTCCCTACTGTGAAACATGGAGGAGGTTCTGTTATGTTCTGGGGCTGCTTTGCTGCATCTGGCACAGGACGTCTTGAATCTGTACAGGGTACAATGAAATCTCAAGACTATCAAGGTATTCTAGAGAGAAATGTGCTGCCCAATGTCAGACAGCTTGGTCTCAGTTGCAGGTCATGGGTCTTGCAACAGGATAATGACCCAAAACACACAGCTAAAAACACCCAAGAATGGTTAAGAGCAAAACATTGGATTATTCTAAAGTGGCCTTCTATGAGCCCTGATCTAAATCCTATTGAACATTTGTGGAAGGAGCTGAAACATGCAGAAGGCACCCTTCAAACCTGAGACAACTGGAGCAGTTTGCTCATGAGGAGTGGACCAAAATACCTGCTGAGAGGTGCAGAAGTCTCATTGACAGTTACAGAAATTGTTTGATTGCAGTGATTGCCTCAAAAGGTTGTGCAACAAAATATTAAGTTAAGGGTACCATCATTTTTGTCCAGGTCTGTTTCATGAGTTTGTTTTTTAAAATAATTCTGTTGAACCACAATTCAAAAGCATTGTCTAATTTTCATAGAATTTTTATTTATTACCACTTTTGTCAGATTCAAGTTATTTCTGTGACCATTGTGGGTTTTTCTTTCATTAACAGAGGGGTACCAACAATTTTGTCCACATGTGTATCTGTGCTTTCACACCCACACTAAAATGGTTTGGAATCTAGAAAATTAATTCTCACCTGTAACAAAATTAGGCCTAGTGTGGCAGATGGTATAATAAGGCACGGCGAAGTGAAGTTTAAAAGGGAGTTTTATTCATCCGCCATCACAGAACTCACTCCAGCACTGTGTAAGCGTACTGGAGCGAGCCCTCAGGCTCTCATCAGCAAACAGACAATGCGTGTAGTCAGATGAGCAGTAAGAGAGAGAATGAGCAAGCGATATTCAGTCACTTATATACCCAGCTAGACAATGCATGCATGGCACATTAGCATCACAGTACAGCAGGAAAGCATGGGACATTTACATGAGAGTCACGCATATCAATAGCAGGATTATTGGCAGGAAGGAGAGGCTGCCTATTGAAATCAGTCCATACATCACACTGTTATGCTAATTGCTCCAGCTGAGCGCTCTGCTTGTCCGTAGGCTGTGGGGGTCACCCACACTAGTTCCTTTTTCCTTGCAAATTGTGACATCAGTGGGCATGTCATCCAGTTGACTGTATGCAAATGAGCTTCATCTGGCGCAATCAGCGAGCTACAGGGAACTTATGCTGAACAAAACTTGCATTTGCTGATGAAGAATACAGTTGGATTCAACAACAAAAGAGCTTATTTCTTATCTTAAAGGTCCCATTTATGGCACTTTTCAACATGTTGAAGGATCCCATGGGTCATAATAAAATGTTTATGATATACTTTGGCCAAATTGAGTATCACCATCTTTTGCAGCCTTCCTCAGAATGGCTTATTTCAGTGCATGTCTCTTGAAATTCACTAGTGAACTAGTTGGAAACAGGAATGTACTGTATATTATAGTGAATAAAATTTAAAGAAATTTACAATATAGACCACGCTTGTTAAGCTAACTCCCTAGTATCACTGTTAGCTCTTAAAGACGCACTCCGGTGGCTACAATATCCCCTATAAAAAGAAATCTACATTGTCTAAAATGTTTTTTTTTTCCACTTGTCCTGTCAGGCAGCTAGGTGAGCAGAAGACAAATCTGCTACCCTTATTGTGCCAGAACAGATTTCCTTTGCCAAAAGGCGCTTTATACAGTACCTATCTATTTTTTTTTTTTTTTTTTTTTTTTTTTGTTACTTATTTGTACCCGTAGGTAGACTTGGTTTGCAGTCTGGTGACAAGCCACCGGTTGCTGGTCGCTGCGTGCGCGAGCGCCCTAAACCTACATGTTTTTGGTGTGCGGGAGGAAACCGGAGAAATCCCGGAGTAAACCCGCGCAACACGGGGAGAACATGCAAACTCCACACAGCTCACTGTTGGTCGGGGGCTGGGATCGAACCCACGATCTCATGATCCCCGCGATCCCCCGGCCGAGGGTAAAACTGTGCTGTCACAGTGCTAAACCACTGCGCCACCGTGCAGCCTATCTATGTACTGTATATTGTTGTAAACTCCTGTAATAACTTTTAATACTTTATTTAAATTATTTTATCCATGAAGGACCCATTAGGATGGGGAATGGGGAAAGGAAGTGTGGGGATGGGGAAAGAAAAGGGAGAGGAACAGACAAAAAAGACAAACCAGCAACTAAAATAAACAAAACACAGACTGCTTCTTCCACCAAAGAGGTCTCAACACAAGTCTGGTATCTGTTAAAGGGGAGACATTTGTGTGTGTGCATCTGTGTGCGTGTATATGAGAGCATGTGCAAAATAAGTTTGTGCATGTGAGTGATTTGTCAGGAAACATACAAAGAAGGCGACCAGTTGCAGCAACTCCCTCCCCCCCACCCGGAAACCCCGAGCAGGCAAGGCAGCGCCACCAACCCCCACAGGGCATAAATGTCCGAGGTCAACAAGCCTCAGGAAAGCCAGGCATCCACCCCAGGAAGGACAGCTGAGGGAGGCCAGGCCGCCAGGCGGCTGGCACAGCGGGCCCACACTCCCAGGCCTGCCACCCCCCCACCCCCCCCAGTGGGCCAACGCCAGCCCCCAGGCCCCAGATGCTAGGAGGCCAGCGTCCCCACCCCCCAGGCCGGAGACCAGCCCGTGCCCCTGGCATGACCCCCCCCAGGCACCTCCCCCAGTGCCACCGCCACACACCCCGGGGACTCCCACGCCCAAAGAAGCCCCCCCCCCCGCTCCCATCCAGGGGAGCCCACGTAGCCAAGAGGCACTACCCATTCAATCCAGCAGCTCCCGACTAGCACTAGTCGGATGCTGCTGACTAGTGCAGCAGCTCCCGACACACCCATTCCCACACATTTACACCCTCATGCTCTCATACGTACCCATATGCACTCACTCACTCCTGCTCACCCTCTCCCCCACACAATCCCACACTCACACTCCCGGACCCACCCATTCTCTCTCACTCCTGTACCAGTTCAATCTCGCTCCCACTCACTCTGTCTAAAATGGTATTTATGCCCCCCCCCTTTTTTTTTTTTTTTTTTACAAAAAACTGTCATTGTCTTACAGTTTCATATCAAAATCTTTTCACCCTCCTTCCCCCCAAAGCCAGAATTGGTGCTTGAAGGATATGCTCAGCTATATGCACGGTGGCCCAGGATAATGACTGAAACTGCATTGGTGCTTAAAAGCAGTTTAATGGTAAAAACCCATCTTAATTTGGGTCAAGTTTTCAAAGTAGTTTGTTAAAAAAATGCTAACTAGCCTGGAGAGTAATGTCAGTTAGGCCAGAGAGTCCTGATTGGCTCACTACCCATGTGCCAGCACCACGAATAGTTGCGTCACCAAAAAAATTCCGTCTCAACTTGCCTTTTTGCAGGGGGCAGGGCTTAAGTGAAACGTCACAACAAAAAACCCCAGAGGTATGAGACATTTGAGCAATTTCACTCTTGATATGTCTTATAAGTCAAAAAAAAAAACATGTTGCAGACATGTTAAGAAAAAAAAACACCTTGATTTTTGGCGGAGTGTCACTTTTAGCTAACGTCTTACGCTGAGAAACTCTGGGCGAGGCCTAAATCATCACAGCCAATATAACATAGTGGGTGGTGATTGAAGACCGAATAATTTGTCAGTGACATAGGAAAAAAGATCCTGGAAGTGATATGGTGTTAGCACTCGGCCCAAGAGCAGACACCGAAGACAATGTTTAAGGTGAGTGAAACAATAAACTTTATTGACAATAATTGCAAGATCTTGAGAGTGATGAGGATCTGGCAGCCAGGATTCTTCTAATGGGAGCAGAGAGGAATAACAGCAGATCCTCAGATGGTGGATGTCAGGGAAGGAGTCTGTAGTGCAGGTAAGGGGCAAAGATGAAAAAGCTGGCTAGGCCTGGGTGCTGGGAAAAGAGGGGTATGATATTGATGATAAATGTTGGTAAGACGACTTACGTGAGGAGGTGAGGATGTGCACAGTCTGAAAATATCCAAGTACAGTCTGTTAGGCAGTTTCCAGAGTCCAGGGGCAGGCAGGGGTCAGATCACGGCAGGCTAGATTAGAACAGGCAGATAGTGATGGGACAGCCAGCTCTGGAGCTTTGGAGCGTGCTCCGAGCTTGTCCAGAAAACATTTGGCAAAGCATGTTTTGAGGCGTGTATTGCTGATGTATGCACCTCGCCAGCCGGTCATGCCACATAACTGGGTCAGGAAGCCGTTCATGATTTTGCACGCAACATGAAATAAAGTGGAGTGATACACAATGAAAATCCCTGTCCCTCACGTTTTGTGTTGTCGATCTTTGAATGTGTAAGGGATTTGTCACAGCCAATTTTCAGATGGAGCCAGTCTTATGTCTGGAAACTCGGAGTGATGCACAGAGAGTGGTGCTGTTGTGAACATGAACTTTATTACGGGGTAACATATACAATACAGGTCTGTTGTCTCCTATTGAGCCAGCTGGGAAGGAGACCCTAAGATGGCTGCTCTCTCCTTATGTGGGCTGGCGTGATGACGGCACCAGCTGGCTGGGTCATCACGCCACTCCCTTGTATTAACCCCTTCACTACATTCACCTCCCCCTTGGAAAAAAACACAGAACACTTCAATAATCATAACCCTCCCCTATTTGGCATAAGCAACAATCATAATCAACAATTCTAACTAGGGTTAGAGGGTGGATCACCACTCATCCCGATGTGGCTGAGTGGATAATTCTGCCACTCGTCTGGGCAGCCGCGCTCCTGACTAAACAGTCACTTTTTTTGCCTCAGTCTTCCATGGGGAAGGCAGTTCTCCTAGAGGGGCCTTGTAGCAGTCTCGTGGTGGATGTGCCCCTGGCGGCACCAATTTCAGCAGGCCCGGGTGCCATCCCTCTGAATCCATGGCACGCTCGTCAGCACCGTCCCGGCCTGGATCCCACACCAGTTCGATCAGCTCCAACGCCGCATCCCAATCTGCAGCAGCTGCTCTCACCTCCCGTGGATGGCCATCCCGCCGTCCTGATCCTATTTCCAGCTGTGCCGCTATCTTCATGGGTATCAATGGTGGTGACAATGTAACACTCGACTGTGACTTCACTTCCGCCCTCCAAAGAGAGCAGACGCTTTTTTCCTTCTCTCCAGCTCTGACTCTATCTCTTTCCTCCCCTAACTGACTGGATCCCAGCTTGCTGTCGTCTGTCTGCGTGTCTCTACTGCTGATTATCAAACGAAATTATGGATTTAATAAGCTGGGCTTTGAACGCAATTGACACTATTTTTTCAACGAGGAAAAGTGCCCCGGGGGAGGTAGTTTGCCCCGCAGAAACAGCGGCTGCGGGCTATTTGAAGGACACAAGTAATTGGAAACTCTTGTGCCTGTGTGATCTTTCTATCGAAGATGTCGAAGATTTATACATCTTCGTAGCAATGGTAATCGGAATCTTTCTGATTGGATCTGGGATTGTTCTGGTGTACCGTAAATTGATGAAGATGGAGGGAGCCTATCAAAATGCTGACCAGGCGAGGCTTAACCATCAAATTGAACAAATGGGCAGGACTCTGACAGCGGCTAATGGAGAACTGTCTAGGAAAATGGATTACATCATGATCACGCTGAGAGCCGTCCGTGAAGAATTCAACGTCCAGCACTGAAGGATTAAAGTACTGAGTCTGTAAGAGAATATAAAGTTTTTTTTTCTCTGGGAACAGTACTATTCGACTTATCTGACCTGCCCCTTACAATCAAGTCCTCCAGATTATCTGCAGTTTTTTGTTTTCAAAACATTTGAGCGGCATTGACTCTTATGGACAGCCAGCTGCCTGGCTCAAGGACAAAGTGCCAGACGCTAGACACAACATCTCCTGCTGAAGAGACTTTGTTGTTCTTAACTGATATAAACACCTTCACTCAACACTACACTCATACTGACTCAATAAACTGATGAGAAGATCATTCACTCACTGCTCTCTTTGTGTCTTTGTATACATTCTATTGTCTGCTAATTGTGCATTGAGGGCTTTTTTTCTTGTAATCATAATATTGATCATTTATGACCGGTATTCTGACAATCAATGCTTTTTTGCTCTCTCCTATCATGTTTATCCTTTTCTTCCCTATGCTTCCTGTTCCTAGTCTGCTGGCAGGCGCGTTATCGACGCTGCCGTGTCACCGGAAATGCATGTTGTTTTCAGTGTCAAGTCAAATCCCTCGTATGTTATCAGTTGTTTACTGTTAATGTACTTGGCAGTAAATCCTTTTCTGAGTTCTGAGTTCTGAGTTCTGAGCCCGGTCGCTTGGTTCCGTGGGCCCAAACCCAGTTCGTCATTGTGAGTGGTGCTCTGTACGGCTGCAGATGGCGTTGTGCTTGTAATGGTGTGGTACTCACGTCCATCAAGCTGTTGTGGTTCTGTCACATCCTGTTGAGTCACGGACTCTTCACCCAACGCTACAGCGGCCGTCCTTGAAGGCCAATGCTGGTCATGGATCCTGAAGATGTCCGGCGTCTCTTCTTTGTCATTTATTGTCATGGATTCTTCACCTGTTGGCTCAGCCGTGGCTCCAGTAGACTGGTATTGAGTGAGGGTTCTGAAGCAGTCCAGCTCTTTCTAACTTTCGTCTGGTGCTGGTTTATGGGGGTGATGTGTTGCTGTTCTCTGTGTCCGTAGGCTCCCTCTCCTGCAACTCCGCAGCGGCTCTCATAAACTCCTGCTGGGCAATGATCTGAGGCAAGTCCAGCCGCTGTTCTCCCTCTGTGTCATTTTCCTTCTCTGTGTCGTGTTCACCCACAGTGCTGTGGTCACTCATTGTACTGAATTCTCACTTTTCACTGTGCTCACTCTCTGTGTTGTGCTTTTCGGCTAGCTTGTCGTGGATTAGCTCTGTGGTCCCCTGCTGCCCCACGGTGTCTAACTCGGGACCCTTCCGAAATGGTGTGAAGTCGACGGGCTCAGCAACCGGGGCAACCGTCTGCACACGCAAAACTAGCTGCGGGAAACATGGGTGTGGTTCCACTAGTTGCAGTGCCACCTGAGCCATCATCTCCAGCTGAAATGCCAATTCCATTGCCTCCGACACCGATAGGTAGTGCATTAACTCTGGCAGCTCCTCCTGTAATTCTTTCACTGTGTCCGCCACTGCCTGGTCGTCTGGCTGATCCTCCAGCATGGCCTGCATCTCCGAACTCGCTGTGAACCACTTCAAATGCAACATTATTAATCTGTCCTCCATGTGCCTGAACTCGCACGTGCTAGCCAAACAGTGACGAGCGTCCATATACCGTATAAATGACTCATCCTCTTGCTATCGGTGCTGGTAAAACACGGACCTCTGGGCCATCACATTTTCTGGAACATCGAAGTGTTTGGTTAGCAAACCAAAGCACTCATTGTAGTTGCTGTTGCATGAAATGCGGTGGCTAGCTAACCTTCTGACCGCCTTGGCACACCTTACTGTTGGTCTAATCATGCCGTAAATATGAAAGCCTTCCATGCTCAGACAGTGAATCAGTAGAGCTTTCTTCCATACCTCATTCATCTCATCCAGGCCAAACGCTGATAAGTAGGTGGTGAAAGCGTCAAACCAGCATGCCCACGGGACGAGTGGCTCACCGGTGTCTTCCAGAAACGGTTGTTGTGGGCCTCATGCATGCTTGCATGGTTTAACTTCTTGTCTCAAAATGTTGTGTCTGGAAATCTGGAGTGATGCACAGAGAGTGGTGCTGTTGTGAACCTGAACTTTATTACATATATTGGGTAACATACAATACAGTTCTGTTGTCTCCTATTGAGCCAGCCGGGAAAGAGACCCTAAGATGGCTGCTCTCTCCTTATGTGGGCTGGCGTGATGACGGCACCACCCGGCTGCGTCATCACGCCGCTTCCTAGTATTAACCCCTTCACTACAGACAGCACCAAAAACACAGACGTCTCCCATTTGGGAATATTTTGATCTCGTTTCTCCCATTTTCACAAATGCTTCAATGTTGTGTCGAGGTAAAGCATCTACCCCGTGACTGAGAGGCTGGGGTTCAAGTCCCAGCTGGGCCATTCTTATGATTTATTTTTATTTGCAAAATGAAGTGTTTGTTTTGTTTCAAGGAGCTTGGATGCAACAATAACACATCATTATACTGAGGCACTATTGCACCCTGCACGAGAATAAGGACAGAGGTGAATGTACTGGAAAAGACAGAAACGTGTCTACTCTATACACTGCACAAACTTGCAGAAGCCTTCCTTTGCACACTTGCACCCTCTGTGGTCTGAGAGAGTATTCTCCAAAGCTGGTGAAATCATCTAAAAAAAAGGGGAAAAAAGAAATCACCTTAGTCCAAAGACTGTTGAAAAGTTATTTCTTAATAGAAATGGATAAGTAGTACAAGCACACCAAGTAACACAAGCACATGTACTGTAGTCACCTGAGTTTTATTATTTCTTTTTTTCCCTTATGATCATTGATATTTCTTAAAAGACAGTGCATTTCTTGAAATGGCAAAAAATACACACTAAACCAATAATGCCCTTGTAAAAATCTGCATGTTGTATACTTTTTGTCCACTAGATGGCCTAGTAGAGCAAATGAAGTTTCACATGAGGCTTCGTCTATATCAGGGGTGTCCAATCATGTGCCATGGAGGGCCAAGACCCTGTGGGCTTTACCTCCAACTAGTGTCTTCAACAGCAGATTTCACTGAATTTCTTCCCACTGATTGCTGATAAGTGAAAACACCTGATAGTGAGACTGGGTAGAAGAGAAAACCTGCAGGGTCTTGGCCCTTCATGGTACATGATTGGACACCCGTGGTCTACATGAACCATTTTGATGAAAAGCCTCAAGCCTTCAAGAAAGCCTCATCTGGCAATCACTACAGGCAGACAATTTCAAACAACAGGCAGGCACGGGGTCTAGAGACAGGCAAAGGTCAATTCACAGCAAAATAAGGCACAAGATTAATCAGGTTAAGGTACAGGCAGGATACAGGCAAGTTGTTGATCAGATGTGACCAGACAGAGTAGTGGGAGAGCGTCCTATTTATACTGCCCCACTGATTGGCTGCAGGTGGTGTTTGCAGCTGCAGGGAGAGGTGCTCAATCGATGGGGAGAGAGAGAGAGAGGCAGGTAGGCAGATCAGATAGGAACCCTTACAGGAAGAGTAAAACTGGCTTCTGACCTGTTATGTATGGAAAATACCTGGGTGAAGGATGAGGCAAGATAGACTTGGCAAACACAGCTTTATTGTTGAACTATGTACAAGCAGTACATGGTATGTGCCAGCGTAGGCATCCGGCAAAGAGGCTGTAAGATGATGCCCATCCCTTATATATGGGCAGTGCGGTGACGTGACGGGACGTGCACGTCATCACACTACACTTCACAATAAAGTGCCCCTTTTCCATATACCACATGACCATCCTGCCAAAATGTTAAAAGATAATTATTTCAAAGTGAAGAGAGATTTTAATATGTTTACTGTAGTCATATGACCCAAGAAAGCATTTAGAAGGTTAAACCCCACAAACACACCATGTTTGAGTGAATGAGACAGTTAAATGTTTTCAGAAAGATGTTTTGACGATTTGTTTTCATGATATCGCATAAAGTTTACAACAAAGCCTTCATGATGGATGATTTGAAATTCTGGGAAGAACTCTTCCATGATTAGAACCATTGTCCAATCAGGAGCAGCTCCATATTTGTGTAGGGGCTGTAGATGGGTAGAAGAACTGTCAGTCAAGTAGCATTGTTTTCTTTCTTTCCAATGATCTGGCATATTGCCACTATTATTTATTCCTGAGACTCTGGAGTCAGAACAGGAACTGGGACACAGCCTTGCTGGTCTGTGACGGCTAAGTGCTTCCCCTCCAAGAGGGATGGATCTGACTAAAGAGACATGGTGTGTCTGGTGTTTAAACATAAACTTGACACTCACAAGAAAGCCCACTGTTGGGTTAGTTAGTACATAAAAAAAAACAAGCAAATGAAACCCATTAGCAAAGTGTTGTTTTTCATAGACATCTAAGTAAATAAGGATGTGGGAATTGTTAAGTTGTTCTTAGGACATATTATGGTGTGACACTGGTTTCCGGTTTCGCCACCACCCAGAGTATAAGAGGGACGTGCGGAAGCGGGACGGTCTCTTTGACCTCACCTCTGCCTGACGGGAGTGTCTGTACTGTGCAGTGAGCCCATAATAAAGTTGTGTTCAGTTCCACCTTCAGGCTCGTCATTGACCCTCATTTACCGACATAACATTTGGCGACGAGGATAAAAGTATGGACGTGGGAGTCGCTACCATTTGGCCATTTCTGGAGCTTCCCAGCGAGCTGCCGGTCCCATGGGCAAGATGGTTTGCTGCATTCCGAAATTACTTGGTGGCTCTAAACCTTGGTGAACTGAAGAAGATACGGGCTCGGGCAATATTGGTTCATAATTTGGGTATGGAAGGACAGCGTATCCTTGCTACCTTGAGTGCTAGTGATAGCTTTGAGGACGTTGTTGAGCTAATGGCGTGACATTTTCACGCCCCTGAGAACGTCATTGTCCGGAGGATTCAGTTTCGGCAGCGCTGCCAGCAGACCGGCGAGTCAGTACAACGTTATGTTGCGGACCTGCATCAGCTGGCCGGGGGCTGCCAGTTTGGAGCATTGGAGGAAGAGATGGTCCGCAACCAATTGGCAGAGCACACGCTTTGCTCTGCGGCACAGTTGAGGCTCCTCATGCACTCCGGTGAACTGGCATTAGCCGTGGCTGTTGAGATAGCTCAGCAGTGTGAAACAGCGGCCAAACTGTCACGTGACCTCGGTGCGAGAGTTACACTCCTCCAATATGAATCACAGTCAATGGCACAGGCTGTGGACCCGGACAGCAATGGTAGTGTACAGAATATGGAGGAGTACACTACTGCTGTGAAGATAAGGTCCACCCTGGGATCGCCCAGGTGTTTGGGTTGTGGGTCCACCAACACTGTTATAAGGCTAGAGAGTGTTCGGCAAGAGGAAAAGGCTGCGGCAAGTGTGGACTTCTGCATCATTTTGCCAGGGCCTGTAATAGGGTCGAGTGAGGGGAATGGTGATGCAAAGTGGACTCCCCCGCCCCAACTCCCACAGTCATCAACACCGTCTCCCCGAGCATCGATGGTTGTACATACTGTATAGTGAAATTGGATGGGGTGGAGGTGCTGCTGCTGATTGACACGGGCGTGATGAGGTCCGTGTTGAAGTGGCCCACTGTGAGGAATTTTTTCCCATATTACTGAATAAGAGGTCATTTAGCGCTGCTGTGTGGGTATGGTGGAAAGAGATTGGCCACGGTGGGATCGGTGGAACTGACGGCTTGATACAAGTCAGCGGAGGTGTCCAACCTGCAGTTGGTGGTGACCACCTGTGGTGAGAACATTATGGGCTGTGACCTTTTTTATGGACTGGGCTTCACCATCTCCAACGGTGTAGGAGAGGAGTAGTCGGGCTGTGGTCTGTGGGACCGGCCGATTCTGTGAGTGATGGATGATGCTGTATGGGACGAACCTTGGCCTAGTATTCTGGAAGATGAGCAGAACCAACCCCACCTATGGCCATCGCAAGAGGGTTCCAGTGCCAGAGCACAAGCAACCCTAGCTGAGGGAACTGAGCGGCATGGTGAGATGCCCATGACGGCGGGTGGAGCCAAAGAGATGACCCATTTTGCTTCTGGAGTTCGGCTGGGAGGTACCAAGGAGCAAGGGGTCACAACGGCTTCGCCAGCGAAGAAAATGAAAGTGAGCGAGGCAGGACCGGCTGGCATGGTAAAACGACGTGCCACATAGGGACAGTGGAAGCCGAGTCGGGCTCCTCTGGGGGTCGCTGATGTGGTCCGACTCAGAGAGGAGGCCCGGTCGAGAGGAGTTATGGGCAAACGTAAGTGGCAAGATTACCAGGGGTGGCTGCAGGTGGTGGCTATTCGGAAGGATGGTTATCTTCAACTATCTGATGGCTCATGGCAGCATTCCAATGAGCTGTGGTGGGCCAAGCAGGAGAAGGAGGTGTTTGGGCTGGGGCACGAGCCATCCCTGGGCGTGAAAAGAAGAAGGTGCACCGGAGGGGAGCCGTCAGATGGTTTTCCGGGGGGTGGTTCCTCTTCTGGGGCAGACTGATATTTGGGGGTAATGTGTTTATTGCATGGTGTTGATATGAGTCATAATTAAGTTGTATGTTGGGATTATTTTGGTGTTTTATGTTTTATTTTAGGAACACAGCAGTTTTTTTGTTTAGTGGACTATATTATAGCAGAGACGGCAGATTAATCCGTCTGGCCATGTGGGGGTGGAATGGTAGTCCACCTGTTCCCCCCAGCCTTAGTTGTTTTGTGTGACTGTTATAGGCCTTGATATAGTTCTGTTTAATTTAGTTTGTGATCCGGGTTCTAAATTGGGGAGGGTCTTGATTGTATGTGTGTTTTGGACCATTTTGAAGGGGGGGGGGGGGTTGTTCTTAGGACATATTATGGTGTGACACGGGTGATGGCTCCACCTTTCTGGTTCCGCTGCCACCCGGAGTATAAGAGGGCTGTGTGGAAGAGGGACGGTCTTTGACCTCACCTCTGCCTGACGGGAGTGTCTGTACTGTGCAGTGAGCCCATAATAAAGTCATGTTCAGTTCCACCTTCAGTCTCGTCATTGACCCTCGTTTACCAACATAAAAGGAATTATTATTTTTGGCCACAAAGCACTTCTGTTTTGACTTCATTATGGAAACCCTTAAGCTATGACCATTGCTTTCAAAATGATTAACAGATTTTCTTTGTTTTCCAAAGAAAGAAAAAAATAACATTATTTGGTTTGTCTTTAAAGCATGTTTGATGGTGAAAATGGTTGTGCTTCCTGTGACAACCTTGGTGGTGGGACTTTTAATTTTCCCACTTATTCCTGAGAGGTTGCCATGATCTGGTTAATTTGAGGGCTTAGGGTCCAATAAAACTATGTCATGAGATCCATCTCTCGCTCTCTCTCTCTCTCTCTCTCTCTCTCTCTCTCTCTCTCTCTCTCTCTCTCTCTCTCTCTCTCTCTCTCTCTCTCTCACACACACACACACACACACACACACACACACACACACACACACACACACACACAGAGGAGATCACAATTAGAGAACAACCTATAATTCCCTAAATTTTAGAGTCAGTGCTTGTATTTCCTGCTTGGTTTCTTAGCCTCCCGCACCTCCTCCGGTGCCCTTCGAGTCAGCTGCAGGGTCGTCAGCTGGAGCCACCAATCACTGATGTTTCGCCCACTATCCAGTACATCTCCCGGTTGGGGGGCCGTGGCTGAATGGGAGCATCTCCCCACCACCCCCTACAACTGACCCCACTGGGGTATACCTCACCCCATGTACTATCACTCCTCCGAAGCCACAGCCAGTGACTTGTCTTCTCAGCCTCTTCCACCAGTTCTTTGATGGCCCTCCTTAATCTTTCCCCTGAGAAACCAACTTCTCACAGGAGGCGAATCACTGACCTTCCCACAAAGCCCCTATACCCAACTTCCCCTGGGTGGATTGTTACAGCCCTGCCTGCTTCCCTACAGTCTGCTGCTAGCTCTGTGTATTTGAGCCTCTGGTTAGCTGCTGGTATCCTCTCCTCCCAAGGGACAGTGAGTTTGATGATGGCAACTCTACGTACACCTATAATTCCCTAAATTTTAGAGTCAATTCTTGTATATTATCTGACATAATGCTAACATGAATTTAAGGGCAGATTTTTGAGCATATTTCAGAATTATTTATATTTTCATGCAAAATATAAAATCCTTAAATGAGAAATTTTCAGAACAACACTGATCAAAATTAGAGAACACTTTCAGATACCTCTCAATTATTGGTGTTAATCTGGCACCTGGTGACAATTTACTTAATTGTTGGACACACCCTATTAATCTGGCAGGTTTCCTAGTTACTTTGCAAGATGGCAAGCAGCTCTAAGGTGACTGGGGTCTTTCTGCAATTGTGGGGGTTTCCCCTACAGTTGAAAGTGCTATGAGATGACTGTTGTTGTGAAATGGCACTATATAAATAAAGTTGAATTGAACTGAAACCCTGCAAAAACAGGTTATCCAGATGAAGGCCAAAGGGATGACCCTCTCAGCCATTGCAAGAGAGGCTGGGTGTTCCAAGTTCATGATTTTAAGAATACTGAAACTTCACATGGACACAGATTCATTTTAAGTCCCCAAAAAAGGCTGGTCGTCCATGTAGAACTGTAATGATCTGGACAGGGTCAGACCCTGTCCACACTTTGTTATTTGTTGGACTCCTTATTATCGTCATTATTATTTTTGTTATTATTATCATCATTGGCATTTTCACTCTCACCTCAGTTTTCATTATCACTGTTATTATGGTATATCACCTTCTCAGTTACGTTTGTATGTTGTATATTTTCCTCGCTTCATCATTTGTTTCTGAATTGGCTTTTATTTTGACAATGTCATTTGTTTACTTTCTTTCCAGCACAGCTCGTCTTCATTTAACTAATTATTATTCACGGCTGTTCCTCATTAGTTAATTATGTTCATCCCTATTTATTGATGTCACTCCCTTATCCCTTTGTTGGGTCCTAATCATTCGTCAGTTGCTCTCTCGTGTCTCAGCACGTGTTTCTCACCGCTGTTTGGGTTTCCTCCCCCAGCGTTATTGTACTATTGCCGTTGTGGCTTATTTTGTGTTTCAGCTCTCATGCTGCATTTATTTTCCAATAAATTATACTTAAACGTCACCCTGCGAGTGAGTCCGTTCATCCACCCCAGAGGGGCATACATGACAAAAACAAGTGCACGAGAGGACAGGATTATGCAAAGACTCTCAATGGGGAATCGGTTCAACACTGGAGCTGGAATTGCTAGCCAATTCACTGCTGAACAGGGCAAGGATCTGTTTCAGCACACAGTGTCTCTCCGTTTAAGACAGTTTGGGCTCAAAGCTCACTCTGCAGTGACTGAACCTCTCATTAGCAGAAAGAATGAAAAGGCTAGACTTGGCTTTGCTGAGGAGCATGTTGTGTGGACAGAGGAGAACTGGTCCAGAGTGCACTTCAATGATGAGAGTAAGTTCAATTTATTTGGGTCTGATAAGAAACAATATGTTCGCCATCAAGCTGGGGAAAAATTGAACCCAAAGTGTGTAAAGAAGTCAGTTAAATTTGGAGGAGGAAGTGTCATAGTTTGGTGGATGTTTTCTGGAGCAGGAGTTGGGCCTCTTATATAGCTACCGTACATGGCAGGGTGAATGCAAAAGTTTATGTGAATCTCCTTTGGCAAAATGCAATTCCTTCACTGCAATTTTCTCCCAATCAGCCCGTAATTTTCATGCAAGACAATGCCTCCTGTCACACTGCAAAAGGGGTTAAACAGTTCCTTGAATCTAACAATACTAGTGCATGCCTGTAGAAAGCAAGTATTCCTGTCTGAAGCAGGTAGCCCAATCAGGCTTTAGAGGCCCAAATGTAAACTATGTTTGAAAGTGGAATACAGAGGTGTAACCTACAGTATATGTAGGCAATCACACGTTAGACTTTGACAAATGTGAAAGGGACTGAACTGAGATTTATTTGATTGTGTAAATATTAATTACAGAATAATTGAAAATGAATGGGGTATCCAATATTAGCCACTGTTTAAGAACCACCTGTTTATTTTTTGTCAGCTCACTTATTTGTCTGATCTTTTATGAGTTATAGTCATAATAGTGTGTCTTGCACTTTGGGGAATGGGAGTTGTTCAGTCACCGTTAATATTTGAGACCCATTGTAGTGCATCCTTTTATACTTTAGCAATATTATAAGTACAAAACACCAAACAATTTTTTTTTCTATTTGTATTTTGTATACTTTATTGATAGCCAGAGGAAAATTCATGGCATCCGTGGATGAGGCAGCCACGGTACGTCACCAATCCCTTCACTATTCACACACACATTCACACCTAGAGCCACTTTAGAGTCTCCAATTAACCTAGCGCATGTTTTTTATACACAGCAGAATGACCCGTTTGGCTGCAACTGTTGCATCAGTGTTGCCCATTTGCTGTAAATATTTAAATACAAATGATTTATTTCATTATTTGGGCATTTTTGCTTCTTGTTGTCTTGTTGTTGCATATGTGTCCTCATATGATGTCATGATTCACACCAGAAAGACTCAAATTCAGAGCAAACTACACCAGATGGGTGTTCAGGTGGTAAAATGAACACAATTTTAATGAAAAGCCAAATTTCCAAAACACACAAACTTAAATAACCCAGCAAGAAATAATGAAAAGTGCAAATGAGACACAAACTTAAACTGACAGAAAATGCAGGAGCACGCTGGAGCACACGCAGCCTGAGGAGAGAGAAGAGGGAGAGGATTAGTGACGAGGGATAATAAGAGAGGAAGTGAGTGAGAAAAAAGAGAAACAGCTTACTGCACTAAGCAGAGGGCCCGGCAGGGAACTCCTGCATGGGACATAAAGGAATGAGTTGGATGAGGAATGGGCAGGTTGACCTGGATGAAGCGTCCGTTGTCTTGAGAGAGGAGTGGATCAGGCAAGCGCACACAGCCCTGGAGAACACACCACAGAGGTGGCAGCAAACCTAAAGGGGAGAAGACACAAAGGTGAGACAACGGGAATAATTAACGCCAAACAGCATAGACGTAGTAGCTTTTGGCAGTAATACCCAACGGTCCAGCGGAGAAACATTCACACACTGGCTCTTAAATATGCTGACGACCCAGAGGGCGGCAGGTGTAACCAATCATACAGGTGTGCTGATGAGCTCCAGAGCTGGGAAGAAACAGAAGCAGGAGGGGAGGGGGTGCACGCTCGTCTGATCATCACATATGATATGCAGTTGATCTGGCCATTTCGCTCCACAATGAAGCAGCAGTCGGGACTGCTGTCTACCACTGACCAGGCATGTTTACAAATATTTGAGACCCATTCTAATGCATCGTTTTTATTTTTTAGCAATATTATAAGTACAAAACACCGACATTATACACAGCAGAATGACCTGTTTGGCTGCAACTGTTGAATTAGTGATGCCCATTTGTCAGTAAATATTTAAATAAAAATGTCTTATTTCGTTATTTGAGTGTTTCTGTGTCCAGTTTGGTGACAGTCGTTGTTTAGTCAAACCGTGCTTGTAGCCGCATATGATATGCAGTTGATCCGGGCATTCTGCTCCACAATTATTAACTTTTAATTTTTAGCACACCGAGAGGAGCGCCATTGGCGACAGCAGGTCTTGGTCCTGCAAAGGAACTCCCGTCTACCGCTGACCGAGCGGGATGGGCTTGCTTCAATGCAAAGAACTGTGTTCTGCCTGCTGCTTCTCCAACACCGGTGTTGGAGAAAGCAGACCCCAGGTCCCCGCTGGCATTCCCCGAATTATCCTTTACATCAGGCCAATTCAATTAGCGGCCCACGGGCCACTCGGAGGTTGCTTCAGGCCACACCAAGGAAATATAAATGCAGCATTAACCCCTTTTGGTTCCAACTTATAAAATCATTCTTTGCTGAAGAAAATTGTTTCAAGTCAAAAGTCTGGTCATGAACTGCTTCTATCACCCAAGGACCAGAGCTGTAACACTATCCATCGGCCATAAAGTGGAAGTTAATTCCCTCTCCAGGAAGGAATTCCCCAAATCAACAGGTTTATGGTTGATATGATCCAGACTTGGGAGTCAAGATTCTCCAGTAAACAACCAGACAGTTTCACAGTGCCATCTGGCGGACAAATCAGGAATATTTAATTTTTTTTCTTTTCAGTGGAATTTATGCAGTTGTGAACAATAAATTAATTCATATTCTTTCTCTCAAGACAGTATCCGCTACTGAAGACATGGTTGAACTCTGGGATGGACAATGGTGGTGAAATGTTTTACTGATATGTTTTAATATGTGTTGCTTTATTTTCAGGAAAAAAATAATTTTTGCATGCTTACTATCACAAATTAATTACAGCTACAATGTAGAGACATTGGATGTTCCCTTATTATTGAGTAGAATATCTTAGTCACTAAAGTTTAAGGAATTTATGCTTTATTCAGCAATATATGTTGGCTGCACGGTGGCGCAGTGGTTAGCACTGCGGCAGCACAGTTTACCCTTGGCCGGGGGATCGCGGGGATCATGAGATTGTGGGTTCGAACCCTGCCCCCGGCCAACAGTGATCTGTGTGGAGTTTGCATGTTCTCCCTGTGTTTGCGTGGGTTTACTCCGGGATTTCTCCGGTTTCCTCCCACATGCCAAAAACATGCAGGTTAGGGAGTTAAGGGGCGCTTGCGCACGCAGCGACCGGCAGCTGGTGGCTTGTCACCGGACTGCAGAACAAATCTACCTACGGGTACAAAATAAGTCCAAAAAATAAAATAAATAAAAAAATATGTGTCTTATGGGGGGTCTCACTTCTCATATCAAATGTCTCTTCCCCTCCCCTCTCTCTCTGCTTTTTGGGAGACCATAGCTGAACTTGAACTGACCAATAGAGTTCCAAGCTTCACTGCATCTCCTTTTTAGGTTGAGTTTATGACTTCTGTTGAACAAAACTCCATGTAATTGGTTCAGCTCAGGTTTCATGAAAATCAGTACCATCCTGACATGCCCGAGAAAAACTTGCTTTTTGTTTCTTTTGTTCAGTTTTTTGGGGCGTTGGTCAAGCTGTAAGGAGCAGACTTTTCTGCTCTCCCAGTTTTTTTGATCTTCCAAGTAGGCCCAGAGCCTCCAATGCTCTATGAAATTTTTTTCTTTTCTTTGAAGTTCACTTTTTCTTATTTTAATCTTTTTCTTTAAATTACCACGTAAGAAGATTTTGTTTGATTTTTTTTTTTTTTTTAGCTTAAACCAACTCATTTAAACCACCAACATTGGAAGAAACGGATTGTGATGTGTTTTTACCTCAGTTTGAATTTCTGATGGGACTTTGTACAATAAACCAATTCCTTCTTCAGCGCATAAGAGAAGACCGCAGCCAGCCTGCTGAAGAACCAGCCCTTTTGTGATCTCGGGAATAGGCCATAACCATGGTAAGGAGCTTGTCTGCCAGTATTCCAACAGAACCCACGCCGGTTCAGTTGAAACAGAATCCAGTGGACCACCTGCTACCTACTGGGACACAATGATTCTGCTTGGCTGACGGTCTGTTGTTTAATTTAAACTTAATTCTTCAGATATAAGTTCTTTAAACTTAATTTCATGCAAACCCCCATCAGAATTTCAAAATGCATTTTGTTCTTTCATTAATTTACATTCTTTTCAGAGTAAGATTTTTTTAACACCAATTTTCTATTTTTATAAATAGTTTACTCATCATTCTCTTCATAAAATTGCATCCGCTTTTCTTAATCAATGCTATTTATCGTTTTCAATTTCCAGTATACTGACAAGTTGAACTACGGTTTATTCAGTTCCACAAATGTTTGATTCACAGGTTACACTCAGTGACTCAATAATAGTCTATGATGCTCATAATACATGTTGAATTCCCTGTCTCAAGTTATCCAAATGCGTTAACCTATTCTGACATTTCTTATTAAACCATTGAAAGACATATGGGAGTTATTGTTTGATTTCATGTCCACCTTCTTGATTATCAGCAGACAAGAACTCACAAGTTGTTGTTTATTTTGAGACTGATTCATAATTGGTACAAATAAAGAATTGCTAATAACATTGTCTATTATCTGGACTGATGTCCTACGAGGACATGAGTGTAATGAAAAAAAAATCTTCATTCTTACTGTCATGTTCACCCCTTTGGGGTGGGGAAGATGAACCCACACGCTGAACTGTGAGCTTATAAGGTTTTATTAACAAAACTAACAAATAAAGTTCCACAAAAGACTCAAAATAACAAGGTAGCAATGAAGGAGAAAACTTACAGAGGTTGGACGCCAGAGCAGAGGCAGGGCTCTGACGTGGATTAGAGAGGCTTCAATATGGCCTGATTAGACGAGGTAGCAGTAATGGACATGCACAACAGTTTCACTTAAATAGGGATAAAACCCCCTCAGATAACAGATAACAGGTGTGGGCACCTGCACGAGCAGGAGAAGATACATAATTGGGATCACCTGAGGTAGTGAGAGAAGAGCAAATCCAACTAGCAGCTGACAGGGCACGCCCATGCGAAACTAAACGTCCCTGACAGCTGTCAACACTAGAAGGAGAATACTAGGGAGTCAAAAATGACATAACATACTCAAGGGTAAGAAATAAATATAAATAAATGCCAAAATGAAAATAAAACACTGCACAACAGAAAAATGGCACAGGACATCAATATAAAGACAAAAGAGGCATGAAAGGCAAAAGGTAAATATAAATACAAGAAAAAGGGCCATGAGGCTGGGTCTGGCAGAACCTCCAGCCCAGCTCATGATAGAGCCCCCCTCTCAAGGGGTGGATTCCAGACACCCCAGCATAACACCAAAAGAAAAAGAAAGAACCTGCCCCCCCCCCCACCGAGAAGAAACATAGCAATATCCCACTCAGGGTGGGTGGTGGGGGAAACAGGCTAGGGGGTAACAAAACAAAAGGGCCGCACAGGATTCACACAAGTCAATCATAATAGATTAGACCCCCCAGGCCAAGGAACAGGAAAGTTCAGGGGGGCTACCAAAGTCCCAGGCCTGGCGGATGGCAAGGTGGAATGAGTCAGGTGGCCTGCCAGAGAACATTGGCCACCTGACCCAACAGTCCAGCCCATCAGGTGGTCGACCGGGGTTCTTCAGCCACCCGAACCGGAGGGGTGGCCAGGGAGGCAGCTCCCCCACTTTGAGACTCAAACATGGGAAGGGGAGCCAAGGAAGGGGAGTCCCGATGTCGTTCGGCAGAGCAGGAAGGGGAGCCCTGACGGCATCAGGCAGAGGGAGAAAGGGGACCACAACGGCATGTGGCTGAAGAGGAGGGGGGACCACGATGCCTTCAGTGGTCTCGGGCAGAGGAAAGGTAGCACCTGCGGTGGCTCTGGGCTGGAGCTCTGCAGCACCCTCGGTGGACCCGGGCTGGGCCAACGCTGTACCCTCAGTGGCTCCGGGCTGGAGCACTGCAGCACCCTTGGTGGGCCCTGGCTTGGCCAACGCTGCACCCTCGGTGGCTTTGGGCTGGAGCTCAGCTGCACCCTCGGTGGGCCCCGGGCTGGGGCACGGTGCCTGTAGTGGACCCAAACTGGAGCACAGCACCCACGTTGGGCTGATACTGGGGTGCAGCACCCACGTTGGTCCCCGGCCAGAACGTAGCACCCACGGAGACTCAACCCGAGGAGGAACCCACACGACGGGCTCGGGCAGAGGGGAAGCTGCACCCACGGAGGACCTGACTTGGGTTGGAGCTGCACCCATGATGCTCTCCAATGGCAAGCCTGGACCCACGGAGACCTCAGGCGGTTCTGGAACGTCTCCGGTTACCCTAGGAGGAAGCTCAGACAAAACACATAGAGAAACGGGGTCAGGGTCACTGGCAGCAGCTGAGCCTGGTGAGGCAAGCTCATGCGCAGCGGGTGGCTGTGCCCGATCTCTCCAACACTGAGGCAAGAAAAACAAAGGAGAGCACTTGCCTGAGCTCGAGCTCCACCACCGTCCAGGACTCCGTTGATCCGGGCGATGATGTTGCTTTGGGCTCGGCCCTCTGGAGGTCCAGCTCAGGTGTTAACTCTGCTATGGCGGCCCCCGCAGCAGGCATGGTGATGGTAGCAGTCCTAAGACTCCCAGGTTAAGGGGACCACACTGGTGGCTCGTCAGCTGGGGGTTGGCTCTGTGCTGGCACTGGAATGGGCACTTCCAGGGCCCCAAGATCCTCCATCGTCTGACGGCTTCGTTCAGGGGACAGCGGACACTCAGGGATTATCGGAGGAGACACGGAGAGGACAGGTGAGGAGTTATTGACTACAGCAGGTGGAGAGAGCTCAGGGGACTGCAATTCCTGAGCCTCCCCACTAGGAATTTAGCAAGGCACATTATCAAAAATTAAAGAGGGAATAAATGCCACTTACTGTCATCTCTGCTGGAGTCCGAGTTCCACCCTATGCAGGACACACTGACTGCACTAAGGAGCTCATTTAGCAGCAGACTACATCATCCTAGGTGCACAACCGAGAGGTTTCGCAGGTCCTTCCTACCTACGGTTGTCAGACTGTACAACCTAAGCAGGGCTGCTCGCAGAGATAGCAAAAAGACGTAACAACCTAATAGTATTGAATGCAAAAGATGCAATAGACTTACACAATGGACCCCTCTGGTATACAACTAGGAAAATACCGGTAGCTACGGAGGGTGACAATATGTATGGGTACATAATCATACCATGTAGGATAACTAAGTAGACGGTTATGCTGTTTCATTCCATCTAGCTACAATGCTCCACACTGTGTGTTTATATATTTACATATTTATTCCATCTAGCTACAATGCTCCGCACTGTGTGTGTTTATATATTCATATGTCTATTCCATCTAGCGACAACGCTCCACATCGTGTGTGTGACTATATATTCACATATTTATTCCATCTAGCTACAATGCTCTGCACTGTGTGTGTTTATATATTCATATATTTATTCCATCTAGCTACAATGCTCCGCACTGTGTGTCTATATATTTATGTTTATATGTACATATGTATACTCGCTGCTCTTGTTGTTTTCTTGCCTTCTGATTGTTGCTTTGAGTGTTGCTATCCCTGTGCTGTTGCAATCCTGGAATTTCCCCATTGTGGGACTAATAAAGGCTTATCTTATCTTGCCTGTAATCCTGGTGTTTGATGTATTCTGCTGCAGCCGGAGAACAGTCATCCCTCTCCATGTCCATGGGCCCATCAGAGGATTGTGGAAAGACCGCCTCAGCTGACACGGAGGTGGGTGTTGCCAGGGGAAGCCTGAAGGACCTCTCGACAGCGGGAAGGCATGTCATGGAGACGGGGGTTGCGGCAGGAGCTGAGAGAGTACGGGCTGGCAGATCCCTGCGAGAAAAGAGAAGAGAGGGGCTCTGCCGCGGGAGTTGTCGGACCAGACATCGGGAAGATGGCTGCCGCAGAAGAGATGGGCTTCCTCCAGAGATCCGAAGTGAGATGATGTGGTTTCATATAGGGGTGGGTTCAAAAGATCAATATATCGATATGTATCGATACATGTTTGACTGAGCCGATATCGATCCACAAAATCCGCGGATCGATCTTTTAATATTAATATGTTTTAATATAATATTTTTACGTTTGTGAACGTCTGCTGAGTATAATCGGGTCGAAACCGGGTCAGTCAGCCAGGAACAACGGCCGAGAACCATAAACAACTGACGCGCTAACGGAGCTAGCAAGCTAACGGATATGCTAGTTCTTCTTCTGTGGTGTTAAAACGGTTCTCATCCGGCAAGAGTTTCCTGCCGCGCGTGCTCTTTCGTGTTTACACAAGCGGCGATATTAACGTGCGTCTCTTAATTTAGCAACAAAAGTCACCGTAAAGATTGTCCTCAACAGCTTCTGAATATTTTTCATAAATAAAACTTCTGTGTTCCCTGCGGCGCGTGCACACGTCTTTTGTGTTTACATGACGCAGAGTTAATAACGTGCGTCTCTTAATTTAGCAGCAAAAGTCACCGTAAAGACTGTCCTCAACAGCTTCTGAATATTTTTCATAAAGCGGGGATAAACGGACTTTTACTCCGTGCAGCGCTGTGTTGGAACATCAAGTTGACGACTGATAAAGGGAAAATGCACGGAGACTGAAACCCGTGAAGCAGAGGGAGACTTGGAGCTGCTGAGACTGTAAGTATAATATTTGTTTGTTTTAACGTTTGTGTCGTCAATTAATAATTTATCTGGCATGATGATGGTTTCTTTTACAAACTATGGACACAGAGAGAACTGCTGGTTAAGCGCTGTGAATAAATGCAGAATTAAGGTATATTTTATGAGATTATGGACTTCTGCCACTTAAGCGATGTGAAGAGAATAAATCACAATAAAATTAATAAAGACTGCAGTACAACAAGCTATTGTTACTCAGTAGAACTAAATTGAAATGAACAAACCTTCTCAGGAAATGAACTGAAACCCTTTTCCAACATTGAAAGTTAATTTGTAGTTAAAATATTAAAAAAACCTAAATTATTAAACCCTACTGTGGTATGGCGATCTAAAAATATGAATGTTAATTTTACTGTGAAATCTATTCTTTTTATCTGCCTTCAGATGTGTGAAGACTGGAAGCTTCATTCTCAATGAGACCTTCTGAAGGTCAGAGGTGGTCAGTGGAGGAACCATCCCTGCTTCATGTGGATTTCAGCACAGAAGAAGACCTTCAAATTCAAGATTCAAGGAGGTGCTGCCATCATCTTCTCCACACTAACATGCATTCTATGCAATTTAGTTGTTGTAATGACAAATTCTTTTATTTCTTTTTTTAAAGTTCTCAGCAAGAACACAATATTGGTCATTTTTTTTTTTTTTTTTACAATTTTACTGAGCATTTAATTCTAAATAAATCACTGGTTAACAAGAAATTTTTGGCAATCCTGTACTTTTCTTGTGGTGTTACATAGAACAGCATCACTGTAAACTATGGAAAAAGCAGCTGCTTTAAAATCTGTACTTCCTCACACAACTTTGAGTGCAAAAAAACTCTAAAAGTGCCATAACTTTTTGGAAAAGCTCCCACAAATCCAGGCTTTTTGGACCACAACAATCACAAAAACAGCTGACAAAATCCTGGAGGGACTGAAATACAATGAGATTATGAATGCATGGTTCATGCATTGAATTTGTTTACTTACTCTGGGTGGTGAACTTGACACGACACACCCTTTGCACTAAAGAAAGCACCTGTGAGCACTTTATGAAATGATAAGTTAAATAATAAAAAGTGCATTATTGTAACTGATTTTGGGTCAGTTCTATATGTGATAATTTATGAATTAACAAAGTTAGAAGATTCTTGGTACAATTTGCAGCATTAGGTCTCGAAGATTTTTGTTTCATGGGAAGTAAAATGGCTATTAAAAATGGTAATTCCCCAGATCGAATCGGGATTGAATCGGAATCGAATCGAATCGATTCAGAATCTCAAGAATCGGAATCGAATCGATTCTGGAAATTAGGGATCGTTCCCAGCCCTAGTTTCATAGGTGCTGGAGCTGGCGGCGAGTGTACTGGAATCGGCGCAGGCATTCGAGCCACCTTCCCTGGCCCCTCACCCATACTCGGAAGGGAATAAATGGAGGAGAGGATGTTTATTGCCGTTGGGTGATGCCATAGGTTGGGAAACGCCTGCATCACTCGTACTGCGCCGTCCCGGCTCTCCTGGACCATCTTGGGAGAACAGGAGGCTCGTATCTGTGACCATATGTTGTCCAGGAGGCACACTGCCTGCCGCTCCACTTCGACTATAGCGAACTCCAGACCAGGCAGGCGAAAAACACAAAAAGGTGAAAAAGGGCACAAACTCACAGCAGCTGGGTTCTTAAATGACTGCTGCCCACTGTCATGTTCACCCCTTCGGGGCGGTGAAGACAAACTCACACGCTGAATTGCGAGCTTATGAGGTTTTATTAACAAAACTAACAAACAAAGTTAGACAAAAGACTCAAAATAACAAGGTAGCAATGAAGGAGAAAATTTACAGAGGTTGGATTCCAGAGCAGAGGCAAGGCTCTGACGTGGATTAGAGAGGCTTCAATACGGCCTGATTAGACGAGGCAGCAGTAATGGACATGCACAAAAGTTTCACTTAAATAGGGATAAAACTCCGTCACGTAACAGATAACAGATGTGGGCGCCTGCACAATCAGGAGAAGATACATAATTGGGATCACCCGAGGTGGTGAGAGAAGAGCAAATCCAACTAGCAGCTGACAGGGCACGCCCACGCGATGCAAGACATCCCTGACAGCTGTCAACACTAAAAGGAGAATACTAGTGTCATGAGCAGCGGGAGCGCGCCCCTCCCCTCCAGTCCCATCTCTAGCTCATCACGGCACCTGAGGCAGAAGACACACCTGTGCCTGCTCATCAGCCAGCGTACTTAAGGAGGCCTCCTCCACGCAGTCAACGCTGGCTCGTCTGGGTATACTGCCAGTCAATCGGACTAGCTATTTTCATCGGAACCGTTAACACGTTGTTAACCTCCTTTTTCTCCTTTCAGGTTGCTGCCACCGTGTAGGTGTGTCCCCAGGACTGCGCGAGCTCTCCTGCTTCACCTCACTACCCATTGTGGCGGTATGAAATGATAATGAGCCGCGAACTGAGAGTTTTTAAGGGAGTTTATTATCATTCATCCCGCCATCATAGAACTCACTCCAGCCCTGTGCAGGCGGGCTGGAGCGGGTCCTCAGGCTCTCATGAGAAGACACAGAATGCGTGTCGTCAGAAGCAGTGGTCAGAGAGAGAGAGAGAGAGAGAGAGAGAGAGAGAGAGTTACAGAGCAATGCAGTTTTTATACCCCATTACAGGCAATACATGAAAGGCATGTTATCATCAAATAAACTGCAGGAAGGCATGGGACATTTGTATTTGAGTACAGAGCAGGAAGTCATACATAACAGCAGGATACTGGCGCCTGAATTCGCCTCTGCTCCGGAGCTATAGGACAAAAGAGGTTACAAGGCACATCTACATATTGTTATCAGTCCATAGATCACACTGCTATGTTAATTACTCCCGCTGAGCGCTCTGCTTGTCCGTGGCTGTTGTGGGGGTTACCCATACACTCCCCCCCAGAGGGCTCAGCAGGAAGCTGAGGCCTCGATAGTCCGACTTTGGTAGCGAGCAGGGAAAGCTCTGTGCAGGCGGAGGTGGAAGGAGGGGGGTGGGGGTAGCAAGTGCCGGCCCGGGAACGGTGAAGTTGTCTGGGCCGCGCAAAAATTGCATGTGGATCCACGGTGTTGAGGGGCTGTCCCGTTGAACGTGCGGTGGTCCACAGCGGCTGTAAGAAGACAAATTTGTCTCTGACTCCTCTCGCGGCTATGAAGAAAAAAAGGAGCTGCAGCTGTGAGGGACTTGGCGTGTTGACTTTAGGTGCGCGCGCGCAGCCCTAAAGCCCTCGGGAACAGCTGACGGCTGAATTCCCTTTGTGCGCCGTGGCTGAGACCCGTACAAAATCCTGTGAGCGAGCTGTGTGCGTGCTTCAGGTGTGTGAGCAGCCCTGAAGGTTCTGTGTGCAGCGGCGAAGGACGATGGCGGTCTGTGAGGAGCCGGTATTGTCCCGTGCGTGGTGCGCTGTCCTCATAACCCCCCGGTGTGCGTGCGGGGTTCGGTGCATTGCAGGTCCGCTGTAGAGGCGAGTCAGGGTCAGGGAGCTTGCTGGAGATCAGCGTCGTCGGCGCCGATGGCCATCCCTGTTGAGCTGTTGCTGTAGTTTGGTCATGGTGCGTTCAGGTCCACGCGCTGTGTTCTCCGTCGGCCCTGGAGGTCGCCGTCGTGGAGAGAGGACGAGGTGCGTGCGCTCTCGTGTGGAGGAGCTGTGAGAGCGGCCGGTCCCAGCGTGGATGTGCAGATCTCAGGCGTGCAGATCTCACCATGAAGCTTTCTGCAGCTTTCCTGGTCGTAGGTGATCTCCGGAGAGTTTCGCCTGGTGGTGGCTCTGCGTCGAGGTCTCCCGTGTGGCAGAAGGGAGGGCAGATCATTTGCGTCAGGCTGCTGCGTTCGCTTGTCGTCGGAGAATCACCGCTGGGTGCTGCGTTCGTTGTCGTCGGGTCACCAGTGTAGCTGTCCAGACCAGAAGGTTGCGTTGCACAAAGCGTGTGCTTTCTCGGGATCACCAATGTGGCGGTATGAAATGATAATGAGCCGCGAACTGAGAGTTTTTAAGTAGAGTTTATTATCATTCATCCCGCCATCATAGAACTCACTCCAGCCCTGTGCAGGCGGGCTGGAGCGGGTCCTCAGGCTCTCGTGAGAAGACACAGAATACGTGTCGTCAGAAGCAGTGGTCAGAGAGAGAGAGAGAGAGAGAGAGAGAGAGAGAGTTACAGAGCAATGCAGTTTTTATACCCCATTACAGACAATACATGAAAGGCATGTTATCATCAAATAAACTGCAGGAAGGCATGGGACATTTGCATTTGAGTACAGAGCAGGAAGTCATACATAACAGCAGGATACTGGCGCCTGAATTCGCCTCTGCTCCGGAGCTGTAGGACAAAAGAGGTTACAAGGCACATCTACATATTGTTATCAGTCCATAGATCACACTGCTATGTTAATTGCTCCCGCTGAGCGCTCTGCTTGTCCGTGGCTGTTGTGGGGGTTACCCATACCCATCAACAAATTCATCTCCCCTGTCAGGCACCATCAGCTTCACTACCCCCCCTACCATACTGGTTTGTCTATTCCCTGCTGGGTCCTGCCGGTCATCCCGGGATTTCCGAAGTAAGTGGCAATTTGGCTCGCCCATTTTCCCCTTACTCCACTCCTCAGCTCACGGCTCTCGTCTTCTCTCCACAGGTCCATTCCTCTGGCAAGTGACTGTTTATGTAGCTGTGCATCGCTGTGTTTTGCTATTAATAAACTGTCAAACGTGCCCCTCTGTGTGGTTCATCCTGTGTTTGGCATCGTGCGCGTGAGCTGTCAAAAAACTTAACACATCATGACAACTAGGGAGTCCAAAAATGACATAACATACTCAGGGTAAGAAATAAATATAAATAAATGCCAACATGAAAATAAAACACTGCACACCAGAAAAATGGCACAGGACATTAATACAAATCAATCAAACTTTATTTCTAAAGCACTTTAAAAACAACTACAGCTGATACAAAGTGCTGCACATCAGGAATAGATAAAATGAAAAGGAAATAAAAGGCAATAAAATGCAACTAAAAGGTATGAAACAAAACAAATAAAAATGACAATCATATAATAAAGCAATAAAACAAGTACAATCAATGTCTCAAGCTGGGATGAAGGCCAAGGAGTAAAAATGAGTTTTAAGATAAGATATAAAAGAGGACAGTGAAGGCGTCTGTCTAATAGGCAAAGGAAGATTGTTCCAAAGTTTAGAAGCAGCAACAGAAAAAGCTCTGTCCCCTCTGAGCTTCCTCTTTGATTTTGGTATCTCCAGAAGCAACTGATCAGCTGACCTGAGAGACCGAGCAGGAGTGTAAAAGTCAAGAAGCTCAGAGAGGTAAGGCAGGGCAAGGCCATTCAATGATTTAAAAACAAATAAAAGAATTTTAAAATGAACCCTAAAGTACACAGGCAGCCAGTGGGGGGAAGCTAAAATAGGCGTAATGTGGTCCCTCTTACGTGTTCCAGTTAAAAGACGTGCAAAGACAAAAGAGGCATGAAAGGCAACAGGTAAATATAAATACAAGAAAAAGGGCCACAAGGCTGGGTCTGGCAGAACCTCCAGCCCAGCTCGTGACACCTACTCACATTCAGATTTACATTAATCCTTGTACCAACAATAAAATACCTATAAAACCCATAAATCCACTACATAAATTAAGAAAAAAATATGAAGGAATGACGGTCCACAAGTGCGCACACGAACAACTCGCATGACCGTCATCTGCGCAGAGCTCAGAAGCGCCTCGCCCCCGTGACAGGTCCAGTCGGCAGGCAGAGCGTCTTGTTCATTGTCCGAGAGAAGCATGAGCTTATTAAAGTACTTTATATGTGGAAACAATCATGAGAGGTATGTAAGCAGTGGAGGCATTTGTGGTGGTTTTAACCTGCTGGTGACGGGAACAATAAGAGTCGTTGAGCAAACAGGTGTGGTTAAACTTCATATGCAGGGAAAGAGGCAAGAGTGACTGAATCGCTGAGGACTGACTTCAGCCATTACAAGAATTTATGTTCATTATTATGTACCTGGCAAGTTAAGGTGACCGAAATTCACAAAGTCAATGACTTTAATCCGTCAGCAGTCTTCAAACAAACTAAAAGCGCCACCATTTGGATTTCAAAATAAGGGAAGTTTTTCCTGCTGTCTGGTTGGTGAGGAGAGTTCTAAAAAAACTATAACTATACAGAAAAACTTTAACAGAAATAACTGCATCTTTGGTAATTTAAGTAAATTTATTTCTGTAAACGTGGCGAAGAAGCGGCAAAATCTTCAATTTTCCATTTTTATTTCCAGTAACTTACAAGTAAATAATTTCCAAGAAAACATCTGACACGACTCTTCATCAACAATGAACAATTCACCATCAACCAAGAAGAATACCAAGGATACTAAGAATACCCATTATCATTAACCACACCTGTTAAATACTATTCGAGATAATTAGGGCTGATTAGCCCCTACCATAACCCCAGGTAAGACAATAAACATTTCCATTCTTTACACATACCCACTAATATCTAAAAATACATAAATAATTCCCCCAACTATATACAGAGTAAATAAATAACATAGAATAAATAACCATATAAATAACTCAATAAATAATTCGAACCCCAATTTACAAATGCTAAACCACCCCTCTAACTTACCATACATGCTTCCTTCCTGCTGGTGTCCTATAAAAGGCCCTCAACCCCTAACAGAGTCTTTTGCCCGGACACCCACAGGAAGCATGTTGGCAAAGGTATGTGAAATAAATCATTATTAATTATTTTACCAAAATACTTAACCATAACAATTATCTCCCAAGGGCATTCCAATTAGACAAAGACAGATCCCAAAATAATGTGTGCACTTTACAAACAATCATAATAACATTTACCATATTACAAATACAACACAATCACACATACAATAAGTCATAACAGTGGTGACACTCCATCGTCACATTTCCTCCCCCCTTTCCCGAGAGTACAGTACTCTACGAGTCATGTACTCTTGAGAGGCTATCTGCCACAAGGTTGGTCTTCCCTGCCACATACCGAACAGTAAAATTATACGGTTGAAGGGACACATACCACCCTGTGAGACGACTGTTTACTTCCTTCATCCTGTCCAGCCACTGTAGGGCCCGATGATCAGTCTCCAACACAAAATGACGCCCTAGTAAATAGTATTTGATAGACCCTATTGCCCATTTCATGGCAAGACATTCCTTTTCTACCGTAGAATATCTTGTCTCCCGGTCCAACAACTTACAGCTCAAGAACAGTACTGGGTGTCTCTCTCCCCTCTCCTCCTGGAGAAGTACTGCTCCAATGCCAACTCCTGAAGCATCTGTCTGTAAAATAAATGGACGAGCAAAGTCTGGACTGTAGAGAACCTTCTCCCCAGAAATAGCCCTCTTCAGATCCTCAAAAGCTCTGTCACATTCCTCTGTCCATTTTACCCTATTAGATGCTGAAGCCTTAGTGAGGCCAGTCAAAACTGCGGCTCTTTCAGCAAAGTGGGGGATGAACTTGCTGTACCATCCTACCATTCCCATAAATGATCGTACCTTCTTCTTAGTGGTGGGTACAGGATAGGTCCGGATGGCATCCACTTTACCTACTCGTGGTCTAATGACCCCCTGACCAACCACATGTCCCAGGTACTCCACCTGCTGCTGTCCGAACACACATTTGTGTGGATTGATTGTCAGTCCTGCCCTTTTAATTAACTGAAGGACCTGCCTAAGGTGTATCAAATGTTCTTCCCAGGTCTGACTATAGATGATCACGTCATCCAGATAGGCAGCCGCAAAGTTTGATACCCTCCTTAACACTTGGTCCATAAGCCGCTGAAAAGTTGCAGGTGCCCCCTGAAGGCCAAATGGCATGACCCTAAACTGGAAACTGCCATAAGGTGTTTTAAAGGCTGTAAGTTCCTTTGTTTCCGGTGCCGGTGCCAGTGCCACCTGCCAATACCCCTTGCATAGGTCCAGAGTAGAAATAAACCTAGCCCTGCCCACTTTCTCTAATAGTTCATCAATCCGGGGCATGGGGTATGACTCAAACTTAGATACTGAATCAAGGTATCTGAAGTCAATACAGAATCTTAATGAGCCATCCTTTTTGGGGACCAGCACAATCAGGCTACACCACTCACTGACTGACTCCTCGATCACTCCCAGCTGCAACATCAAGTCAATTTCTTGCTTCATTTTTGGGACCAATCGCTCCGGGATCCTATAAGATTTCCTACGTGGAACAGCTTCCTCTTTCAAATAAACCTTATGATGCACCAGCGTGGTGAAACCAGGTCTCTCCTGAAACAATTCTGGATCTAACAGTGCCTCTAACTCTCTCTGCTGATCCACCTGCAAATGAGGCACTTGAAATAAACATGGCTCTGACACATTTGTGGGAAAAGATTGTTCTCTCTCCTCATCCACTTCAGTCGCACAAATTAAGAGCTGATGTGTCTCCTGAAGAACAGGTTGCTGCTGCTGATGACCAGGCTGCTGAAACTCTTTCAACAAGTTAATGTGGAAGGTCTGATATTTTACCTTCCTGTCAGGCATATATAGTTCGTATGTCACTAGAGTTTCTTAGAAATTTCATATGGCCCCTGCCATCGAGCCAACAGCTTACTGTCACACGAGGGCAGCAATAACAAATCCTGTTGTCCTGGGTGAAAAACCCTTTTTCTGGCCTTCTTGTCATACCAAGTTTTTTGTTTGGCCTGCGCCGTCCTCATGTGCTCCTGAGCCAAAGCAGTCATTCGATCCAGTTTCTCTCTCATCTTAATGACATAAGAGACCACATTGCCCTGATCACTCGGTGGACTCTCCCAGTGCTCCTTTAATAAGTCCAGTGGGCCCCTCACCTGACGACCATACAGCAGTTCAAAAGGTGAGAACCCTGTTGAAGCCTGGGGCACCTCCCTATAAGCAAACAATAAATATGGTACCCTTTGGTCCCAATCCGAGCCTGTTTCAGAAACAAATTTCCGCAGCATGTTTTTTAGAGTCTGATTAAATCGCTCCACTAGTCTATCAGTCTGAGGGTGATAAGGGGTGGTCTTAATACCCTTAATACCCAACAGCTTATATACCTGCTGCAACAGTTTGGACAAGAAATTTGTTCCACAGTCTGTCAGAATTTCTCTAGGTATGCCTACCCTTGAAAACAACTGGATAAGGCAGTTGGCAACCTGCCTAGCCTTAATAGATTTCAGGGGAAAGGCTTCTGGGTACCGAGTAGCATAGTCACAAATTACCAGAATGTATTTATTACCAGAGGAGCTTCTCTCTAGGGGGGCAACTACATCCATCCCTATTCTATCAAAAGGTGTTCCAATGATTGGTAATGGTTGCAGTTGGGCACGGGCTACTCCCCTAAATGATGTAATCTGACATATTGGGCACGTTGTGCAGAACTCCTTTATCTGGGTATACATTCTCGGCCACACAAACCTTCTAGCAATTCTCTGTAAAGTTTTATGAAATGCTAGATGACCTGCCCAAGGGATAACATGTCCCAGTTCCATAATCTTTGGTGTGAGGTCCTGTGGCAAAGCTATGGCCATAACTTCACCTTGTTGCTGGTACAAAATGCCCTTTTTAATGACATATATGGCCTCAGCCAAACAACCAGTTCTACCCTGTTTCACACCCTCAATCTCTGAGACTTTATCAAACCATGGTCTAAGTGCTGGGTCAGCTTTCTGCAGTGCAGCTATGTCAGGAGGGATGTCAAACTCTACTGACTGATTTAGCTGTGGTGTTTCTTCACCCAAGTTCTTTGCTGACACTGACACCTTATCTCTTCTCCTCTGAGCCTTGGATTTAGGTTGTTTAAGAGGGCCTGCCACTATCTCAGAATCATAAAATGGTAGCTCCTGAAGAACATTGGCAGCCCTCTGTGCCCTCTGCGCCCTGGTTGTCACTATATTACAATTTTTCACCACAGGTGTCTTTACTCTCTGCTCAACAGCGCCACCTGCCTGTCTCTCCTCCGTTTGTTCCTCTCTAACCTGTTGTATGATGTCCAACAAAGTTGGAACATCATTGCCAAGAATAACTGAGTAAGGCAAATCAGGCACAAGAGCTACAGGAAGGAGATAAGTTTGCCCCCCCACTGTTAAATAAACCTCAGCGGTCAGGTACAGTTTCTTATCCCCATGAACACAACTGATATTTACTTCAGATTCATTCCACAAATCCCTAGGGACCAAACTGGGCAGCACAACTGTTTGAAAACAACCTGAGTCTAACAGGGCCTCTTCACACTGACCATTAAGCAACACCTTCGTTTTATACACTCCACTGTGCACTGGGGCTGAAAAAGTGGGTCTAGGAACTGAACATAATAGTGACGGTTTCTCATTCTTTGTGGCAGGACATGAATACTGGGTGTGACCGATTATATTACACTGATAGCAGCGTATATCTTTATTTGCAACAACACGTGACTTTTTGCTATTATCATATCTGCTATTTGTGATCTGACTAGGCCTGGAATACAGCCTATTTCGAGCTGGACCACCCCTTTCACCCTCATTAAACTCACTCCGTGTGGTGAAAGATCTGTCACGGCCAAGAGTAGGTCTCCTGCTCCTAGACCTGGCTGACAGAAAAACCTTGGCCAGACGAGCAGCATCCTCTGCAGTCTTTGGGTCCCGCTCTTGTATCCAGATTCCCAGTTCCGGGTTCACCATCTGTAGAAACTGCTCCAAAATCAATTGTTCCATAATGTCTTTTATAGTTAATGTCTCTGGTTTAATCCATTTACATAACAGGTCTTTCAAACGTACATAAAGTTCACGAGGGGTTTCCTCCTGATGAATGTCCAGGGACCGAAACCTCCTCCTATAAGTGTCAGATGTAATCTCGTATTTACTTAAAATTGCTTCCTTGACTTTCCCATAATTGTTCGTGTTATGGCGGCACATGGGGAAAGCATAATTGTGTAACATCTTAGATAAGAACAAAGAGCAAAGGTTCCCTGGTGAGATAACAGGGAGGTGTGAAGGATGAATGCAGTGTGACCTTTTGGGTATGAGAAACTTCTAGAAGGATGGTAAAGGATTAAGGAAGTGAATGCAATGTGACCTTTTGTGTGTTAGAAGCTTCTGGAGGAATGCCAAAGTATTTAAGAGAAGAGTCTTTGCTGAGATGTCATTCTGTCTGTGCTTCTTGTGTGAGCTGTGCAATAAATCGTCTGAAGCCAAATCCGCCTCTTTCTTTACACGCTCCACACTGGTGACCCAAAACGAATCATGGAACACGGCGAAAGATCCCTGGAGCCAGCCTTGTTGGGAGCCCCCAGCCAAGCATATGCTGTTGCAATCAAGCTACCGGATTTTTGGCAGCACAATCTGCGCTCCTGGTTCCACCTAGTTGAGGCGCAGTTTGCCCTCCGGGGGATATCGGCGGATGACACGAAGTTCCACTATGTGGTCGCAACGCTCGACGCCCGCACGGCTCAGCACATGGAGAGCCTGCTCGATCAGCCACCAACCAACGACAAGTACGGCGCGCTGAAGGCTGCACTCATCCAGCACTACACACTCTCGGATGGTGAGAGAGCAGAGAGACTCCTGACGCGGACTGGGTTAGGAGATGGGTCGGCCATTGACCTGATGGAGAAGATGCTGAGATTAAAGGGCACGGACGACGACCACTTCATTTTTACCCACCTCTTCCTCTGGAACCTTCCGTCAGCGACGAGAGCGACCCTGGCCAATTCGCCATTGCTGGCCAAGCGAGACTATCGTGCGCTGGCCCGAGAAGCAAACCGGATCATCATCGCCAGCAGAGAGTTCACGACCATGGCGGCAGCGACGGAGCTCGGCGCGACGGCCGGAGGAGGCAAGGAGCCATCGACGGCAGCAGCAGAGCCACCGACGACAGCAGCAGTGGGGGCCAAAGAACACGGGGGAGACACCCTTTGTTTCTACCACCGCCGCTTCGCAGAGAGGGCACGCAAATGTACACCACCGTGCCAGTTCAAGCGCTTGGGAAACGCCAAGACCGGGGGTCGGTAGCAGCCGCGACCCTCAGGGAGGAGAACAAGCTGCTCTACTTGACGGACGCACGCTCGGGGAGGCATTTCCTCGTGGACACCGGCGCCCAGATGAGTTTCATCCTGCCGACCTACGCCAACCAGCTGGCAGGATCTAGCGGCCCCGAGATGGCAGCAGCAAACGGCTCGGAGATTAAGACCTTTGGTGAGAGGACTCTACTCCTGTCTCTACACGGCCGTACATTTGAGTGGACTTTTGTCATAGCAGCATTGAATTTCAATATACTGGGGGCTGATTTTTTGTGCAGACATGGTTTGTTGGTTGATGTCGCTAACAGGCACCTAGTTAATGCACTGTCCTTTGATTCTATCCCCTGTATAGCTCGAGTGTCCCGGCCAACAGCACAAGCCAACGTCACAGCTGCATGCGGTAAGTTCCACACACTGCTCACTCAGTTCCCAGCACTCACTGTCCCGACATTTTCGGCAGCCATCGCTAAACACGGGGTGGAGCATTTTATCACCACCACCGGGCCGCCCGTTTTTGCAAAACCTCGGCACTTGGACGCAGCTAAACTGGTCATAGCGCGCGAGGAGTTCGCCAACTTGGAGAGGTTGGGCATCATCAGGCGTTCAAACAGCCCATGGGCTTCCCCACTACACATGGTCCCTAAAGCTGAGGGTTCGTGGCGACCTTGCGGGGATTTCCGCAGATTGAACAACGCCACAGCGCACAACCGCTACCCAATTCCTCACATTCAGGATTTTTCTGTTCACCTGGCAGGAGCGCGCGTTTTTTCTAAAATAGACCTGGTTCGCGGTTACCACCAAGTCCCAGTGCGCGCTGAGGACATACCCAAAACAGCGGTGATAACTCTGTTTGGTTTATTCGAGTTTTTGCGCATGCCATTTGGGCTTAAAGGGGCTGCACAGACGTTCCAACGCATAATGGATGCAGTGCTGCGCGATCTCCCTTTCGTGTTTGTCTACTTGGACGATATCTTGGTAGCCAGCGCGTCCGAAGACGAACACGAAATCCACCTCACAACGGTTTTCCGGAGGTTGGAAGAGCACGGGTTAATAATCAACCCTACGAAATGTCAGTTTGGGGTGACGCGGATTGATTTTTTTGGGCACCGCGTCTCTCCCGAAGGAGCGGTTCCGCTGCCTGACAAAGTGCGCGCGGTAGCAGATTTTCCCTGGCCGCAAATGGTCAGGGCGCTACAGGAATTTTTGCGAATGGTGAATTTTTATAACCGTTTCCTTCCCCGCGCAGCGCAGCTCATGCAACCACTGTACGCCGCGCTCAAAAAACAGAAACCCGCGGATAAGATCGAATGGTCCCCGGAGCGAGAGCGGGCGTTCTCGAAAGTCAAAGCAGCCCTGGCAAACGCTGCGTTGCTGGCACATCCAGACCCAACGGCCCGCATAGCGCTCACCACTGACGCGTCAGATGTGGCCATAGGGGCGGTCGTGGAGCAGCGCGTAGCCGGGGCTTGGCAGCCGCTTGCCTTTTTCAGCAGGACTTTGCGCGACAGTGAATGTAAATACAGCGCGTTCGACAGGGAGTTGCTGGCTCTCCACTTGGCCATTCGCCACTTCCAGTTCTGGCTGGAAGGGCGCTGTTTCACCGCATTCGTTGACCACAAGCCACTAACATTCGTGATGGCCAAGGTTTCAGAACTGTGGTCGGGCCGGCAGCAGAGACAGCTGGCCGCGATCTCAGAGTTTACTACCGATATTCAGCATGTGTCGGGTAAACTGAATGTAGTGGCAGACTGCCTCTTGCGCGCCATGGCTGCCCCGGTCTGCGTGGGGATAGATTACACAGCCATGGCCGCGAAGCAGGTTAGTGACGCGGATGTGCGCGCGCTCCAGTCTGGACCAACAGGGTTAAGGCTGGAGAGCAGGGTGCTGCAAGACGGCATGCCCCCCTTAATCTGCGATGTCTCCACGGGGCGCCCGCGTCCCATGGTCCTGGCCACGTGGCGTTGCCGCGTGTTTGACTCGGTTCATTCTTTGGCGCACCCGGGAGTGCGCGCGTCGGTCAAAATGGTAGGGGAAAAATCCGTGTGGCCGAACCTGCGCAAACAGGTGAAAGAGTGGGCAGCAGCCTGCATGGCGTGCCAATGAGCCAAAGTACACAGACACACGAAGGCTCCCTTGGAGCCGTTTCATATTCCGGCTAAGAGGTTCGACCATGTCCACGTGGACCTCGTGGGCCCCCTCCCGCCATCACAGGGGTGCACGCACCTCCTGACTATGGTGGACCGCACCACGCGCTGGCTGGAAGCGGTTCCGCTGGCCGCAACCACAGCCGAGGAGGTGGCGCGCGCGTTTTTAACAGCATGGGTGGCGCGTTTTGGAGTCCCGTCGGACATTACGTCCGACAGAGGCCCTCAATTTGTTTCCGAACTCTAGTCAACAATGGCCCGCAGCCTGGGTGTCTCAATTCACCGCACAACCGCGTACAATCCACAGGCTAATGGGTTATGCGAACGTTTTCATAGATCATTGAAAGCGGCTCTCAGGGCTTCACTGATGGATGCAAATTGGGTAGACAGGCTACCGTGGGTTTTATTGGGGTTACGTTCTGCGCCTAAAGAGGATCTGGAAACTTCCCCAGCTGAACTCGTTTTTGCGCAACCACTTCGGCTGCCCGGGGAGTTTCTGCCAGATAATCCCACACCGGGCAGTTCCCCGCCACAGCTGTTGCAGCGTAGCATAGACACAGGCACGCTGCCGGGCCCTGCCCACCACAGTTTTCCGCGTGTTTTTGTACCTAAAACTTTGAAAAACGCGGAGTTCGTGTTTGTCAGACACGACGCCCACCGCCCTCCATTGCGACCACCCTATGATGGACCGTTCAGAGTGCTGGAAACAGGAGATAAGCATTTTTTGCTAGATTTGGGGGCAGGAGGGAAAAGATTGGCATAGACAGACTCAAACCCGCTTTTGAGTGGCGGACGAGCAAGTGCTGTTGGCGAGGGTCCCTCGGCGTGGAAGACCCCCACGGGGAGCTTCCCAGAGAAAAGTTTCCCCAGAACACCCACAGGGACAGACAAAAAGTTTTCACCCCCAAACATCAACCCCCCAACATGACGGCGCCGCGGAGGTGGTGAATCCTGGTTACAGCAGATACGGGAGAAGACTGAAGCCCAAGCAGCATGTGGATTGATGTTTAATGGTTCTGTCACAGCATATGGACTGTTATTCTTTTGTTCTATCCAATATGCTCGGGGGGTGGTATGGCGGCACATGGGGAAAGCATAATTGTGTAACATCTTAGATAAGAATGAAGAGCAGAGGTTCCCTGGTGAGATAACAGGGAGGTGTGAAGGATGAATGCAGTGTAACCTTTTGTGTATGAGAAACTTCTAGAAGGATGGTAAAGGATTAAGGAAGTGAATGCAATGTGACCTTTTGTGTGTTAGAAGCTTCTGGAGGAATGCCATAGTATTTAAGAGAAGAGTCTTTGCTGAGATGTCATTCTGTCTGTGCTTCTTGTGTGAGCTGTGTAATAAATCGTCTGAAGCCAAATCCGCCTCTTTCTTTACACGCTCCACAGTGTCAGCAATATCCATAAGTACATATGCGCTCCGCGCTTTACCTGTAAGCAGAGGAGCTAGCTGGATAGCCCACTCTTCTTCACGCCAGCGGCAGACTGTAGCGATCCTCTCGAACGTCGCCAGGTAGGTGCTCGATGTCATCTTCGGGAGAGAGAGGATTCAGCCTGGGCTCGTGGTGCATTCGTGGCCTCCTTGGCTGCACCTGCAGCGGCAAATCATCCTCCTGCGGGCCGACCCGACTGGCCGTCACCCCGGGGCCTCCCCCGAAGCGCCGTCGTCACCACTACGTTCAGCCTGGCTCCCATACTCCTCTCTCAGCTCCGCAACCTGCGACTCCATCCGACGAATGTGATTCTCCACAGTCTGCCACTTTTGCTCCTGAAGAGCGGCTTCTTGCTCCATCTGGCAATCCCTGAGAGTCAGCGAACGCACCAAAGATTTCACCAGGCACGTTAGATCCTCGAGCTCGCCCAGTCCGCTGACTCCCGGCTCCTCAGCTGCCATACCTGCATCCAGGTCAGACTGCTCCTCTTGCCTCACTTTCCTTCTGGCCATTAGTCCTTCCATCCTTGTGGTCTTTCACCACTTCCACCAAACGCTACGACGTCCTGGGAACGGACCACCGCTGCCACCAAATGTAAACGTTGCCACCAAATGTAACAAACTGGTGGGGCCAGATCTTCAATTTTCCATTTTTATTTCCAGTAACTTACAAGTAAATAATTTCCAAGAAAACATCTGACACGACTCTTCATCAACAATGAACAATTCACCATCAACCAAGAAGAATACCAAGGATACTAAGAATACCCATTATCATTAACCACACCTGTTAAATACTATTTGAGATAATTAGGGCTGATTAGCCCCTACCATAACCCCAGGTAAGACAATAAACATTTCCATTCTTTACACATACCCACTAATATCTAAAAATACATAAATAATTCCCCCAACTATATACAGAGTAAATAAATAACACAGAATAAATTGTGGAGAATGTGGAAATGACGAGGCTGAGTTTATCTCAAGAGTCAGGTTTATTCCATTCTCCAACATCATCAAAAACAGAAAGAGAAAGAAACCCCCAGACATTCGTCCCTTTATACCCCAGGACATCAAAGCACACAGTCACATTGTATTTAATCCCAAGTCACAATGCGTCTTCTTCCAGGTCTTCTCACCTCCACCTAAAGTCACTGGTGGCCAGGAAATCCCTCAAGGCCATCTCTTTGCATACAAAAGGCCACATTTCACATCCTCCTGTTATCTCCTAGGAGGCTCAGTCCTTTTGTTCATCTGAGACGTGAAGCATACAGTAAGCATACAGTAATATACATGTGAAGCATATGAAACCCACATATGTGTCCCACAAAATAACCATATAAATAATTCAATAAATAATTCGAACCCCTATTTACAAATGCTAAACCGCCCCTCTAACTTACCATACATGCTTCCTTCCTGCTGGTGTCCTATAAAAGGCCCTCAACCCCTAACAGAGTCTTTTGCCCGGACACCCACAGGAAGCATGTTGGCAAAGGTATGTGAAATAAATAATTATCAATTATTTTACCAAAATACTTAACCATAACAATTATCTCCCAAGGGCATTCCAATTAGTCAAAGACAGATCCCAAAATAATGTGTGCACTTTACAAACAATCATAATAACATTTACCATATTACAAATACAACACAATCACACATACAATAAGTCATAACAGTGGTGACACTCCATCGTCACAATTTCATTAAATGTAATTTTATAATTTTTTTTTTGTTTGAAATCAGAGTTAAATTATTGTTCTGTTTTGGCTCAGCAAAATTGTGTTCAAAGGTGTAAATTGTATAAGGAAAAAAAGTCAAGTTTTTACCACAATCTGTTTCAAATATATATACCCCCCCCCAGTAATTTTATTAAAAAAATAGACAAAAATTAGCCATAAAATAATCCACAAATTTATAATAAATTCTCAAATGTACAAGAAAAATCAACTTTACAAGAGGAAATTACAACTTTGAGGAAATGGTTTCAAATGTAGATAAATTTACAGAAAAAAAATAGAAAACTATAAGAAAATTGTTATAAATTTTGAAGAAAAACCTCAAACCTTCAAGACTGAAGTCATTACTCAAGTTTTTAAGTGGGGGCTTTTTGCATCCTTATTTCCACTAGAAATTGTTGGTTGACTGATATGTGTGTGATGGAATGTGTAGTTATAAAAAGAGGTTCCTACAAACACATGTTGATTTGAATGAATGAATGAATGAATGAATGAATGAATGAATTTATTTCGGATAATACAGTACAGGTTAAAAGAAACTGTATAATATAACAACAAGGTCAAATTAGACAAAGACTCCTTCTACTAAACAATTCCACGTGAGTTATCCGAAATGGGTGATGGCTGAAGCCACAGCTTATATTGCCCACCCATATTCCATCCAAGAATTCAAAGAAAAAAGAGTAAACAAGACAAGAGTGATTACAATTTAGAACAAAGCTAAGACAAAGTGTGACTGAGAGAAAAAAAAAAAAGAAAACTAAGCTAAGCTAAGTTAAGCGGTTACTATTCAAGACAAATCTAAGACAGAATGTCACAGAGAGGAAAAAAAAACAAAAAAACAAAAAAAAACCCAAAAAACTAAGCTACAGCACAACACAGGCTGGATATGTCAATCCTTATGTGAGTTTACATGTCATCTTGTAAATATGTTTGGAAAAACAAAACAAACCACAATAGTGGATGTGCAATGTTTGTTAATGTTATCAATCTTTTCTTGGGGTGTTTGTGCACTGAAGTGTTTGACAGTTCATTTTTTGTTCCGCTAAATGCACTTTGTGATGTGCCAAAGTCATTTATGACCAGGATGTAGTATATTTTATTTCAAAAGGGAAACAAATGCTACAGTACACATTGAGTGCTACAGTACAACAATGCACATTGAGTTTTTATGCACTTTGAGATATGCCTGAGTAAGATGTTACCAAAGTGGTTATTTACAGAATTTTATTTTTTTCATTCTACTTATTTGTTGTTCAAGAGAAAAAATATTTCTACTACTTCAGTTCTGCTCAACCCCAGCACTATTATTGTGTTTTTATGCACATTTGACGTGCCTTTGTCATGTACCAAGCGCATATTTAAAACCAAGACAATGAATAAAAAGTGAGTATTTTTCGTCATACTGATCTGTGTTGGTTTGAAATTTATCATATTCAACGGATCACTGAACATGTGCGGCCCAGTTACATGTCTTGATTTCAAGTTGTGGCCCAACTGATTTTGTAATTGAATAGCCCTGTTTTAGACGAAAGCAATCACGGCAACATAACAGTATAATTTTTATAAGCATTACATCTTCACTATTTTCTCTTTCTTGTCAAATTTGTTGCTTTTCACTTCCTTTTTTTGTTTGCGAATGCTGTGGTGACTGACTGGCCGTGATGCTGTCTATTATCCAGTCAGCATGGTCGTGATGACATGTATTATCCAGTCAGCATGGAGTCAATATGACACCCAGCACACACTGAAGGACATGAAGAGACAGAGCAGTGGCTAAACTTTTATTGATTAAAAATGACATATTTTGACTGAGTGACTCCATACTCCAGGGTGCACACCCTCGTAACCTCAGCAAAACACTTATAAAATCTGAGGCCAGTCTGATTGGTTCTAGCCCATAGAGGCTGTATTAAATGTCATAACTTTGCACTGTAGAGATCGTCCCCTCCAATACACAACTAAGACAATTACAATTATTATTGAGGGTGGCAACAACACTGTTCATTCAAATGTTAAATATACTGTCTGGGTCCATATTTATATTTTTTCCTGGTAATTTAATTAGCTGTAATGCTGTTGATACCATCTAGCTGCAATGCTCCTGCAGTGTGTATATTGCTGTGTACATATGTATATTTATTTACTGCTTTGGCTAACCAATTCTTATTATCTTATTTGCTACTGCTCTGAGTGCTGCTATCCCTGTGCTGCTGCAATCCTGGAATTTCCCTATTGTGGGACTAATAAAGGCTTATCTTATCTTATCTTATCTTATCTTATCTTATCTTATCTTATCTTATCTTATTTTGTGTCTGTTTTTATTTCTTAGTTTGAAAGTTTTTTCTACAGTGGAAATATTGCATAGAGGTGGACTTTTTGTGAAATTTAGTTTTTTAGATATTAATGTTTTTTAAAAATGTAATACAATTTAGTTTGTGTTCTCCTGTAAAACATTTTTAGGATTTTAGTTGTAGATTTTAGAATTTTAGACCTATTTATTTGGAGTCAACAAACACATTTAGTGTTGGCCTGTATTATGAAATTTTATATTATGTTTTGTTTGAAATTGAACAAAGAATTCATTTTAATTTTTTTCTTTACAAATTAATACAGAACTATAAGCAGCTAAAACACGAGCTTAATAAAATCATGTATGAAAGCAAGTTAAATGATATTGGCCTGTCTGGAGACGGCTGTGGTCTTCTCCGTCCATGTGTGTTTGACTGTCTTCCATTTGCTTTAATAAAAGATGTTGGTGTGGGGGCATGGTGTGGGACTTCTCCACCCAGAGAAGAAGACAACTGGGGAAGGGGGGGGAGGAACAATGGACTGAAAGAGGAGGTGCCACCCGGAGGGTATCAGACGGGACAGTAAGGACTATGCGCCCCCCGGGGAGAGGAGTAAATGCTGGAACTGCTGGAAGAAGAAGGGTGTGAGAGCGGTGCTGGCGTTATGTCATGTTAATGTGCCACACAGGCTTTGTTCTAAACACATTGTATGATAGTCGGAAGTTCTGGGTCTCAATGCATGGTATTAAAGATATAAAAAAGGAATGCACAGAGGCCCGGGAGCTCTTTTACTGTACTATACTGTATGTTGGAGATGGAATAAAGTTTCTGTGTCGTCTAGCTCGTTGCCTTGCCTGCCTCTTTTCTTTACATTGTAAGTAAATTCATGGGTCATTGCAAATACTTTGCTTTAAAAAGTCCAAGTTGTCATACAGTGGGAAGGAAAATCTTGATTGGAAAAAAATGTGTCAATATGCATTGAGAATGGTTTTAGAATCAAGTTGGGGTTCTGAATCATAGTCAAATCATGCGGTGCCTAAATATTCCCACACCTAGTTTGGACCTTGGCTGGAGAGGACAACCGACTTATCGGACCTCTTGCAGTTTTAGTTGGTGACCCTTGCCTTAGAGAATCTCTGGAAAATCCTTGGTGACAAAGTAATGACTAAGAAACCCACTACAGTTACTGAACTGTGGGAGAGACTTCAAGAGGAATGGACCATGATCAAACCAGAGCAGTATGAGAAACCAGTGATGTCCTGTGGGCGCAGATGTGCTGAAGTCATTCAGAGCAAGGGGCTCTACACCTCCTATGAATTTCTGAACCCTGTAGCCCAAAATAATAAAAAAAAACAAAAAAACAAAACATTTTTTAAATCTTCTCTTCTGACACAATGGTTACAGTTCTCTAATTTTGCTCACTGTTTTTATATATATATATATATATATATATATAGTGAGGATGATTTGTTTTCACCATTAGCACAGATTGTATGTGTTTGCATTATGTGCAGGTCTGTGTCTTATCATAAAATCTATTTTGTTGTTAGTTTCTTTCATTTTTCTGATCATGTTTTTTCACTGAGTTCAATTTCTCAGAGCAATACACTTGAAGTGCTGGTTAACATTTGCAAAATGAAATAAAAAACCCCATTATGAATCAAACATTATTATAAGTCAGACAATTCATGTTTGAAGTGATTTATTAGGACAACAAACTATGTTTCGCTCTCCTCTAATAATTTCTTTTCACAAATTCATCCATTCATCCCGTGGGCTGCGTGTTTGACGCCCTGGACTAGCAGAAGAAAGATAAATTTGCTGTCATTCAATCCACAGAGTCAAGCATGTACTGTAGACCAAAATTATGTTTGCCCTATTAGAGGAGCTACTGCCATGCAAGGAGGCCCGATGACTTTCCCTTCCCCCATTGTATTATGTTGAGCACCAAGCTAGAAAGCATCATTTCTATATGGTCTTTTGGTCTAACTCAGTTAGGGCTTGAAACCAAAACCTTCCAGCTATGCGGTGACATAACGCACGGCCCAGGAGACACACACGCAGGCTCAGGATAGATTTAACAGCTTTATTAGCAACAAGGAAGTGTATGGCTGCGTGTCTGTGGAATAAGAATGTATTGGTGGTGGCGTCTGCGTCAGGCACGGGGGCAGGAGGCCGTACAGCCGGACAACCCTGTGCGAGAGAGCAGAGGGAGAAGGGTAACGGGCACCACACCAATACAGGGAATAATGATGGTAGCTGGCTTACTTGGTTGTGACAGGTGGCTGGCGTCGACAAGGGCGGAGCCCGGGAGACAGCGACCTGCGGTACCTGTGGCAGCAGCGTAGAGCCAACGGCGAGGTGATGAAGTCCGCCGCCGGGGATGTCCACCTGTGCACAGGGGAAAGCTAGAGGAGAGAGGTAAGGGGAGCTTACCCAGGGTATCTTCACTAGTCGGTTTGAGATCCGTAGTAGCAAAGGGGCCGAAGTAGAGAGACGGCTTCAGGCCGAAGCTCAGGGCAGAGTGGATTAAATACCTCGCCGCTGACGAGGAGCAGGTGTGCGCGCAGCTGGCGCCGCTGATGAGCGGCGAGTCATAACAGTACTCCTCCCTCTAGCAGCGCCTCCTGGCGATGGTTTTTCCGAGTGCGCTCGATGAAACTCAGAAATGAGTGACCGGTCCAACACCAGCTAGGAAGGCACCCACTGTCTCCACTCGGGTCCATAGCCCTCCCAATCCACCAGGTACTGCAATCCACGACCCCGGCGTCGGGCGTCCAAGATGTCAGCGACGGTCCAGGCCGGATGGCCACCAATCATCCGGGGACCGGGGTGCGCCGCAGGTGGAGGGCAGAGGGGGTCAGAGACCACCGGTTTAATTTTGGAGACGTGGAAGGTGGGATGGATGCGGAGGGAGGAGGGAATAGCCACACGTACAGCCACCGGGTTGATGATTCTGGTTATGGGATAAGGGCCGATGAACCGTTGGGCCAGCTTTCTCCTCTCACCCTTTAGGTTTACGTCCTGTGTGGATACCCAAACTTGCTGTCCCGCCTGGTAGGCAGGTGCAGGTCTCCTATGTCGGTCCGCCGTAGACTTATTGCGCTCCGCCGTGCGTAAAAGCGCATTAAGCGCCGTGGACCAAAGGGAACAGCACCGCCTCAGATGTGCCTGGACAGAGGGAACAGCCAACTCGCCCTCCTGCGCGGGGAACAGGGGTGGATCATAGCCCAAGGATGCTTTAAAGGGCGACATCCCGATGGCCGTAGAGCGAGAGGTGTTGTGGGCGTACTCCACCCAGGTGAGGTGAGAACTCCAGGACGTGGGTTTGGATGACGTAACGCAGCGGAGCGTAGCCTCCAGCTCCTGGTTAGTCCGCTCACACTGCCCGTTAGACTGGGGGTGATGGCCGGAGGAGAGGCTTACCTTGGCTCCCAGGGCGTTGCAAAATGACCTCCAGACGTCCGAAGAAAACTGGGGGCCGCGGTCGGAGACCACGTCAACCGGGATTCCATGCAGTCTGACCACGTACTGGATGAGGAGGTCCGCCGTCTCCAAGGCTGAGGGAAGTCCACATAGGGGCACGAAGTGGGCTGCCTTGGAAAAACGGTCTACAATGGTCAGAACTGTGTCAAAGTTGTTGGAGACAGGGAGCCCGGTGACGAAGTCCAGAGCGATGTGCGACCAGGGCCTGCCAGGGACGGGCAGGGGCTGGAGCAGACCCGCAGGGGGAGCGTTACCTGACTTATTGGCAGCACAGACGGGGCAGGCCCGGGCGTAACGGGCGGCATCCTTCCGCAGGCCTGGCCACCAAAAGGATCGCTGGAGAAGGTCAATCATCCGCGAAGCTCCAGGATGGCAAGTGAGCTTGGAGGTATGGAGCCAGTGTATAACGTCCCCCCGGACGGCAGATGGCACGAAGAGCCTCCCCTCCGGTCCGCTGCCAGGGTCCAGTTCCGACTCCTGCGCCCTCCGGATCTTGTCTTCTATGTCCCATGTAACAGCCCCCACGACGCACGACCTGGGCAAGATGGTGTGAGCAACGTCTTCTGCGGCCTCCGGGGCAAATTGCCTGGAGAGGGCGTCGGGCAGGCCGTTCTTGGAGCCAGGCCTATATGTGATGCTGAACTTAAACCTTGCAAAGAACAGGGACCAACGCGCCTGGCGGGCGTTCAGACGCTTGGCAGATCTCAGGTACTCCAGGTTCTTGTGGTCAGTGAGGACCACAAAAGGCAAGGCTGCCCCCTCCAGCCAGTGACGCCATTCTTGAAGGGCAAGCTTGATGGCAAGAAGCTCTCTGTCCCCCCCGTCGTAATTTCGTTCCGCCGGGGACAGGCGCCGAGAGAAGAAGGTGCAGGGTCGCTTGACTCCATTGGCTGGGGACCGCTGGGACAACACCGCCCCCACCCCCGTGTCCGAAGCGTCCACCTCCACAATGCACTGCAGCGCGGGATCGACCTGGCTGAGGACCCGGGAGGAGGAGAACTCCGTCTTCAGCGCCTGGAAGGCCGAAGCGGCCTCTTCAGTCCACCGGAACGGGGTCTTAGGAGAGGTGAGGCGGGTCAGGGGCCCGACGATGGCTCCAAAGTTCGGGATAAAGCGGCGGTAGAAATTGGCGAACCCGATGAATTGCTGAACTTGCTTTCGAGAAGTTGGTGTGGGCCAGTCCACCACTGCTTTGATCTTCGCTGGGTCCGGAAGCACCTGGTCATGGGAGATGACGAACCCCAGGAAGGAAGTTGTTTTGGCGTACAATTCACATTTTTCCGCCTTGACGTACAGACGGTTCTCCAGCAGTCTCTGCAGGACCCGCCTCACGTGGACCCGGTGTTCATCCCTGGACCTGGAGAAGATGAGAATGTCGTCCAGGTAGACGAATACGAACAGGCCGATGAAGTCCCGGAGGACGTCATTGATGAGGCGCTGAAAGACGGCTGGAGCGTTGGTCAACCCAAACGGCATCACGAGATATTCAAAATGCCCGTTTGGGGTTCGGAAGGCGGTTTTCCACTCATCTCCCTCCCGGATCCGGACGAGGTGGTAAGCGCTGCGGAGATCCAGCTTAGTAAACCAGGTCGCCCCCTGGAGGGAGTGGAAGGCAGTGTCCATAAGGGGCAGGGTGTACCGGTCCTTCTCCGTGATATCGTTGAGAGCTCGATAGTCGATACAAGGACGAAGAGATCCATCCTTCTTTCCAACGAAGAAGAACCCTGCACCCACTGGAGAGGAGGACGGTCGGATGATCCCAGCACTGAGCGACTCCTTCAGGTAGCTGTTCATTGCCTCCTTATCTGGCGCTGACAGACTGTAGAGGCGTCCTGAGGGTAAGGGCGCCTCCTGGCGGATGTTAATGGTGCAGTCGTAGGGCCAGTGAGGAGGCAGAGACATCGCCTTGGACTTACTGAAAACGGCATCCAGGTCGTGGAACTCTGAGGGCACTAGGGTGAGATCCGGGGGCGCAGTGTCCTGAGCTGTGGAAGGCGAGGACGGGGTGCAGGCCGCGGATTGGAGGCAGGTACCCATGCAGAAAGTGCTCCACGCTGAAACCTTCCCAGTCTTCCAGTCCAAGGCGGGGTTGTGGAGGCGGAGCCAGGGATAACCGAGGATGACAGGAGTTACTGAGGTGGGCAGGACGTAAAAAGAGATATCCTCCCGATGGTTTCCAGAGATGATCACCGGGACGGGGGATGTTTGGTGAGTTACCTTTCCCAGGGAAACTCGGGAGAGATTAACCAGGGCGAGAGGAGTATCGAGGGGGTGACAATGGATGCCCAGTCGGGTTGCCAGGCTTTGTGAAATAAAGCTACCCTCCGCGCCTGAATCCACCAGTGCATGTGTGAGGTGCCCAGTGAGGTTGTGACAGAAGCGGATGGGCAGCGTCAAATGTGTGAGGGGACTTAACCAATTAAGTGTCCGCGAGGCCCCCTACAGTGACTCGCGGACCACCTCGTTTGGCTTCTTCGGACAATGCTCCACCGTGTGCTGGCTACCTCCGCAATACATGCAGAGGCCCAGGTCATGACGGCGCTGTTTCTCCGCCAGGGGGAGCTTTGTCCGGCCCGTCACCATTGGTTCCGACTCCTCAGAGACCTCCGGCGGCGGCAACGCCAGGGGGCGAGCTTGGGGCAGACGTGCAGAGGCGCCCCGCGAGCGAGAAGACTGCTTCCGCTCGGAGGCGCGCTCGCGCAGCCTGTTATCCAAACTGATGGTGAGAGAAATCAGCTCCGCCAGCGTCTCCAGGGTATCCCGTCCAGCCAACTCATCCCTCAGACCGGAATTTAGACTGCGGAGGAAGATGCTGCAGAGCGCACGCTCTTCCCAGCCAACTTCCTCCGCGGTAACCCGGAAGTCGATCACGTAGTCGGCCGCCGATCGGCTCCCCTGTTGGAGTCCGAGAAGGCGGTCGACCTGGACACTGTCCAAACGCGAATGATCGAACACTTCCAGAAATTGTTGCACGAACTGGCCATAGGTGAGGGTAGCGTAGCTGGGCTTCACCATAATGGCGTAAGCCCAGGTAAGCGCACGACCCTCAAGGAGATTACCTATATAGCCAATTCTGCTATGGTCTGAGGGAAAATCTCCGGGAACGCGAAGAAACACAGACTCACACTGCATAATAAAACCCCGAGCTCCACCCAGCTTACCGCTGAAGCGAGCAGGAGTGGGGATTGGTGTGAGCCGTGTTGGCGCACCCGGAGCAGGCTGGACGGCCACCGGAGCCGCAGGAGCCACGCCACCCGGACGAGCCGAGGGGAACGGCTGCTGGGGGTCCAAGCGGTCTAATCGGTTAGTAATGATAATTAATTGATTCAATATCACCTGTTGCTGATGAGCTATTAAATCCACCCGAGCCTCGAGGGTGGAAAGACGGCGTGCGAGCCCGCTGTCTGCCGAGCCGCTCTGCTGAAGTCGTACTGACATAACACACAGCCCAGGAGACACACACGCAGGCTCAGGATAGATTTAACAGCTTTATTAGCAACAAGGAAGTGTATGGCTGCGTGTCTGTGGAATAAGAATGTATTGGTGGTGGCGTCTGCGTCAGGCACGGGGGCAGGAGGCCGTACAGCCGGACAACCCTGTGCGAGAGAGCAGAGGGAGAAGGGTAACGGGCACCACACCAATACAGGGAATAATGATGGTAGCTGGCTTACTTGGTTGTGACAGGTGGCTGGCGTCGACAAGGGCGGAGCCCGGGAGACAGCGACCTGCGGTACCTGTGGCAGCAGCGTAGAGCCAACGGCGAGGTGATGAAGTCCGCCGCCGGGGATGTCCACCTGTGCACAGGGGAAAGCTAGAGGAGAGAGGTAAGGGGAGCTTACCCAGGGTATCTTCACTAGTCGGTTTGAGATCCGTAGTAGCAAAGGGGCCGAAGTAGAGAGACGGCTTCAGGCCGAAGCCCAGGGCAGAGTGGATTAAATACCTCGCCGCTGACGAGGAGCAGGTGTGCGCGCGGCTGGCGCCGCTGATGAGCGGCGAGTCATGACATGCGGCAGATGCTCTACTACGCACCACTCCAGATTAATCTTTACTGATCTTCACTTCAGATGCACATACTACAGCTGTGCAAGTCACTTATACAGTAATATTACAAAACATATTTAAACAATGTAATCAATGTATGCAATATTACTTTAAGAAATATGAAGTCACAGAAGCATATATATAAAATAATGCATCAGATTTACTGTATATAGCGCTTTTTCATAGACACTCAAACATGCTTTACAATGGATGCATTTTTCATTCACTCCACAGACAATGGTAGGCTATAGTCACAGCTGCCCTGGGGCAGACTGACCGAAACGTGGCTGCCAAGCCACGCCAACGGCCTCTCCGACTGCTATCAAATATTTATACACATTCATGCCCAGTGTCATGGACACTGGAGGCAAGGTGGGTAAAGTGTCTTACCCAAGGACACAACGGCAGAATGGCTGGGGAGAGCGGGATTTGAACCACCAACCCTCCGGTAGACGACCCACTCTACCTTCTGAGCCACTGCTGCCTACATTTCCCTCCTCTGTTCCATTTTTGCTGAGCACCAAGCTGGATGGCAGGAAGTTCCATTTTTATATGGTCTTTGGTATGACTTGGCCGGGACTTGAACCCCAAACTCTGGTTGTGGGGCAGATGCTCTACCTCTAATATATATATATATATATATATATATATATATATATATATAAATTTTATATATTGCTAGTGCATACAAACACACATTTTCTTTAATTTAACTGATTGCATAATGGTTATTGTGGTTTATTTGGCTGTCAGTTTACACTACAGTGATTGTAAGGGTTGATCCCTATACAGTTCGCTGTTCTTTGAAAAGGACACAAGTTTTAGGATCTTGTGCTTGCTTGAGAAATTTACAATCCATCCATCCATCTTCTACCTCTTTTCCGGAGGTCTGGGTCATGGAGGCAGCAATTCTAGCAGAGAAGCCCAGACTTCTCTCTCCCCAGTGTTATGTCTGGGTTGGGAGCCAAGGACGAGGCCAGGTGTCGAACAGAACACACGTTTATTAATAGGGCACAGGTGCAACGCCACACAGCACACTCACAGCCGTCAGGCAGAAGAGATGGCAAAGAGACTGCTCCTCCTGCCCGCTGCCCTCTTATAGCCACCCGTGCTTCACAAATAAAAGCCTAAAACTATAACATTATATCATACCGTAACTAACTACACAACAGCCCCCCCCCCCCTGCTTTACAAAAGCCTAAAACACACACACACAATTCGGACCCACCCCAATTTAGGACCCGAGTTACGCACTTAACTTAATCAAACGATATAACATAAATGGCCTAATACAGTCATTCCAAAACAACTAAGACTAGGGGAGATGGATAGACTGCCACCCCATCCCACACGGCAAAGCGGGTTATTCTGCCGCTTATACTACTTAAAAGTCCACTTAAACCAAAATACTGCCGTGTCTCCTAAGTTACAACAGATAATCAAAATAACCCCCATAAACTTATGCAAACAGCAAATACACTGAACAGAAACACACCAAAGAACTTATGTATAACAATTAACTTACAACACTCAAAATCCAAACACATGCACAATAGTTAAACTATATACAAACGACTGAAGTAAACAAGCCCGTGGGCCCCCCTGGACCGTCCTTCCATCAGTCTGCCTCTGGAGGCAATCCACCTCCCGGGCCACCGCTGGCTGCCTCGACCCCGGTGCACTTCTTCTTCGTCACCACTGGATGAGTCCCTTGTCCAGGCCCACGTCCTACAGTCTCCTCCCGGGCACGTTGCAGCTCATTCGGAGGCCGCCACGAGCCATCCGACAGTTGGAGATAGGCGTCCTCCTGTCTGGCCACCACATGCAGACAACCCTGGTGCTCCCCCAACTGCCGTTTGGCCCGTACCCACTGTGATTGTGCCTCCTCCCGAGCCCGGACCAAGTCCGCGACTCCCATAGGGGCCTTGCTTGGCTTGCAGGGTCTCTGCTTGGCACATCGCTCCACCATGCTTAATGGTCTGGCCCTGACCTCTTCTAAATCCGCCGCCGCCATCGCCGTTGTGGCCCCCTGTTCACCAGCCCACTTCAGCCAAGCTCCAGGAACAGGTGAAACCAGCCTCTTGACATCGCCCGTCGTCACAGGCATCCCGCCGTGCCGCCCAGTATCCTCATCCAGGGCGACTTGGGCTCTGGCATAGGGACCCTCCTGTGATGGCCCTGGGCGATATTGGTCTTGCTCACTCTCCAAGGTGCCAAGCTGTTCCTCATCCCACACTGCACCATCCACCACTTTCGGGATCGGTCGGTCCCACAATCCACAGCCCGACCACTCCTCCCCAGTACCGCTTTTAATGGCGAAGCCCAGACCATAGAACAGGTCGCAGCCCAATATGTTTTCTCCACGGGCCGTCACGGTGAATTCCAGGTCATACATCTTGGCCAATTTCTACCGAGCCGTCATTCACAGCATTCCCACTGTGGCCAGCTATCCTCCTCCATAACCACAAAGTGGTGCTGGGTCACCCACAATCCTGTAGTACGGGAAAAAAAATCTCACGGTCGCCCAATTCAACAAGGAGCCCACCGCTCCCATGCCGATCGGTAATGGCACCTCCACCCCGTCCAACTCCACCATACAGTACATGGGTGCTCGGGGACACAGCGTGGACAACCGTGGGGGCGGGAGAGTCCTCTTTGTGCCATGGACTTCCTTGCTCAACATGCAGCATATCCTGGCAAAATGATGCAAGTGGTCACACTTGCTGCAGTGCTTCCCTCTCGCAGGACACTCTCTGGCCTTGAAACGGTGCTTCGTGGACCCACAACCCATACATTTGGGCTTCCCCGGGGCAGACCTTACATTCACAACATTGGTGTCATCCACATCTTCCTCCATGCTTCCATCGCTGTCCTGGTCCACTACATGTGTGGTCGGAGGTGATCCCAGCTGTCTGTGTGACAAGCTCTCACTCAGCTCTCATGACAGTTTATCTGCAGCTTCCAGCTGTTGAGCTAACTCGATGGCTGTGGACGGCGTCATTTTGCCCGGAAAAGTAAGCAGCTTCGACCTAATCGCAGCGCAGTTGGTTTGCTCCACCAACTGGTCGCGAACCATCTCCTCCTCCAATGGTCCAAACTGGCACTCGCTGGCCAGCAGCATTAGGTCTGCCCTGAACCGCTGAATAGACTCGCCTACCCGTTGATGGCGCTGTTGAAACTGAATCATGCGGACTATCACGTTGTCGGGGGCACGAAAATGCCCCCCCTCCCCCCGTGTGTAGGGGGTTTCCTTTACAGTTGAAAGTGCTATGTGATGACTGTTGTTGTGAAATGGCGCTATATAAATAAAGTTGAATTGGCTCAACCACTTCATCAAAACTATCACAGTAACCCAGCGTGCTCAGAATTTGCTGTTCCTCCATTCCAAGATTGTGTACCAACAACGCACGTGCCCTTAACTTCTCCAACTTTCCAAGGTTCAGCGCCACCATGTACGTCCGGAAGGCGGTGTACCACCTCGGCCAGGGAACAGGTGGCTTGCTGGGCAGCTCCAAAAATAGCTGGACGGGAGTAACACACACTCCCATACCTGCTTTTATCCTCGTTGCTAAAGTGTTATGTCTGGGTTGGGAGCCAAGAACGAGGCCAGGTATCGAACAGAACATACGTTTATTAATCGGGCACAGGTGCAACACCCTCTAACTTTAGAGGGATCACACTCCTCAGCCTCCCTGGGAAGGTCTATGCTGAGGTACTGGAGAGGAGAGTCCGGCCGTTGGTTGAACCTATGATTCAGGAGGAGCAATGTGGTTTTCGTCCAGGCCGTGGCACATCAGACCAGTTCTTTACCCTCTCGAGAATCCTCGAGGGTTTGTGGGAGTTTGCCCAACCAGTTTACATGTGTTTTGTGGACTTGGAGAAGGCGTTCAACTGCATCCCTCATGGTTTTTTGTGGGGGGTGCTTCGGGAGTATGAGGTATTGGGCTTGTTGTTACGAGCTACTCGGTCTCTGTATGACCGTTGTGAGAGTTTGGCTCATATTGCCAGCACTCGATCGGACTCATTCCCAGTGAGAGTTGGACTCCACCAGGGCTGCCCTTTGTCACCGATCTTGTTCATAAATTTTATGGACAGGATTTCTAGGCGCAGCCAGGGAATGGAGGGCGTCATGTTTGGTGACCACAGGATCTCATCTCTGTTGTTTGCAGATGATGTTGTCCTGCTGGCTTCATCCAGTAATGACCTACAGGTCTTACTGGGACGGTTTGTTGCTGAGTGTGAAGTGGCTGGGATGAGAATCGGCACCTCCAACTCCAAGTCCATGGTTCTCAGCCAGAAAAAGGTGGATTGTCCTCTCCGGGTTGGGGACAGGCTCCTGCCCCAAGTGGAGGAGTTTAAGTATCTTGGGGTTTTATTCACGAGTGATGGGAGAATGGAGCGAGAGATTGACAGACGGATTGGAGCAGCATCTGCAGTGATGTGGACGTTGTACCGGTCTCTTGCGGTGAAGATGGAGCTGAGTTCTAAGGCAAAGCTGTCGATTTACCAGTCAATCTACGTTCCTACTCTCACCTATGGTCACGAGCTTTGGGTAATGACCGAAAGAACGAGATCACGGATACAAGTAGCTGAAATGAGCTTTCTCTGTAGGATCGCTGGACTCACCCTCAGAGATAGGGTGAGGAGCTCAGTCATCCGGGAGAGGCTCAGAGTAGAACCGCTGCTCCTCCACATTGAAAGGAGCCAGCTGAGGTGGTATGAGCATCTGATTAGGATGCCTCCTGGATGCCTCCCACTTGAGGTGTTTCGGGCATGTCCCTCTGGGAGGAGACCCCGGGGCAGACCCAGGACTCGCTGGAGAGTCTATGTCTCCCAGCTGGTCTGGGAACGCCTTGGTATCCTCTCTGAAGAGCTGGAGCAGGTGGCTGGGGAGAGGGAAGTCTGGGCTTCTCTGCTTGAACTGCTGCCTCCGTGACCCGGACCTCCTGAAAAGTGGTAGAAGATGGATGGATGGATGGATGGAAGGTGCAACACCACACAGCACATAAGAGATGGCAAAGAGACTGCCCCTCCTGTCCGCTGCCCTCTTATAGCTATGGGTGGTGGCAGAACCGGAAGGCAGAGCCACCACCCGTGCTTCACAAATAAAAGCCTAAAACTAGAACATTATATTATAACTAACTACACAACACCCAGCCACCTGCGCCAGCTCTTCAGAGAGGATACCAAGGCGTTCCCAGACCACCTGGGAGACAAAGTATCTCCAGTGAGTCCTGGGTCTGCCCCGGGGTCTCCTCCCAGAGGGATGTGCCTGAAACACCTCAAGTGGGAGGTGTCCAGGACACATCCTGATCAGATGCCCATACCACCTCAACTGGCTCCTTTCAATGTGGAGGAGCAGCGGTTCAACTCACAGCCTCTCCCAGATGACTGAGCTCCTCACCCTATCTCTGAGGATGAGTCCAGCAATCCTACGAAGAAAACTCATTTCAGACGCTTGTATCCGCAATCTCATTCTTTTGGTCATTACCCAAAGCTCATGACCATAGATGAGGGTAGGAATGTAGACTGACTGGTAAATTGACAGCTTTGCCTTTGAGCTCAGCTCCCTCTTCACCACAGCAGACTGGTACATCACTTCAGATGCTGGTCCGATACCCTGAAATTTACAAGAGAAATATAATTGCAGGTCTGTGTTACCATTTGTGTCAAATACATTACACTGTCGTTTTTTTGTAAACAGCAGTTGTGATTCATGGATATTAAAAACCACTGATCTAATGGTATGTTTTGTTTTTTAGCAAAAGAAGGAAAACAATCTCAAGATTTAATTTAAATCTTAACATTTTTCTCCATTATGTTTATGTCAAACAACAGCACATTAATTATTTAAAAATATGTTTGGACAAATGGCTTGATAACTATTCAGTTCAATTTTATTGTCAATACACCATTCTGGAGTTTTCCTCCAAATGCACTGGTGTGGGGCACATATGTTGGTTTCACATGCTCCACAGATATATTACTGTATGTTTATTGTGTGTTTCAAGTCTCAGGGGAACAAAGGGACTGAGCCTCCTAGAGGTAACAGGAGGGTGTGAGATTTGGCCTTTTGTTTCAAGGAGATGGCCTTGAGAGATTTCCTGACCACCGGAGACTAGGGGGTGGATAGTGTTAAGATCGGGGGAGGTTACATTGTGACTGGGATTAAGTACCATGTGACTGTATGTTTGATTAAACACCATGTGACTGTAGGTTTGATGTCCTGGGTATAAAAGGACAGAAGTGAGAAGATTCATCCTCTTTTTCTGCTTTGGAATGTTGGAGTATGTGATTGTGAATAAAGCTGAACCTGAGGAATAAACGGTTCCAAGGTTGTCATAGCCAGGAGCGGCACTGGGGTTAAGCTCCCAGTGCTCATAAAATGCTCCTTACGGCGTGCGTCTCGAAAAGCCTCTGACAACTAAGTCCAACTCCTAGCCTGCCCGTGTGGTTTAGTCTCTAAGCCTGGCGGAACTGCTTTTACTAATAGGAGAAGGGGCGAGGGCGGATCTCTGGCGCCTTAAAACCAGATGCTTCGGGTAGATGGTGGCTCGTCAACCTGGGAAGGTAGCCCATCTAGGGGAAGGTAAATCCTGATTTCAAACCTCCGCTGCCTTGCGGCACACCCGGTCACGGGAAAGGCTTCGGGAGTCAACCCTGAGGAAAAATCCGGAGTCGGAGCCCCTAAGGCAGTTCTCTGTTGTGCTCAACATCGTTCTGGCAGCTCCTGCGACGGCGCTGGTGCCAAACTATAGCAGCCCTGCTGTTCCTTTGGATTCATCAGTGACGTGGAGAGGGGGGGACATGCTGCATGGGTAACATCTTGTCCTCCATATCTTCCTGCCCAGGCTTGAATCCTACCAACGGCCAACGCTGGAAGGTAGAACATCGGTGCGCATCGGCCTGTTCAGACACAGGCGGTGCTGTTCCAGCAGAGTAGACGTTTAGGATTCTCTTCCATGGTCATCATAGAGTCTATGACATAGACCGACGGAGGCCGACGAGGAATAAACTCAGTCTCGTCCTTCAACACATCTCCACACTGGAAGAATTGAAACGTCTTCGATGCACTGATTTAACAAACCTGGCAACCTGTGGACGCGTCATGATGACGGCATAACTCTGCGATTCACAGGGGGTGTTGAGCAAAAACCGGCGTGACTGGAAATTTATGCTTAGATCGGTACTGTATGTAGAAGTGTTTTAAAATTACTTTTTCTGTCTGAATATCTGCGGGATTTATTAAACTCCATCATGAGTTCGTCGATGCCGCAGAAGCGCTACTACAGACAGAGAGCCCATTCAAACCCGATGGCGCACCACACGTTTGATTAGTGAGTGAACGACACAACCAGACAGTAACTATTAGAACGACTGTTTTCACGATTTTTTTTTTAAGTATGACTTAACGAGAAAGCTGAGCACTGTGGACAAATGTTAGGGTTTTGAGAGAAGTTCAGTTATTTTGACGTGTTAAGAAACAGAAAAAAAACTACATTTGGGCCCCAAATAATAATAATAATAATAATCTTTATTTCAGACACACAAGCGGGTCCATATAAAATAAGGAGGGGTAGGGGTATCAGGGAAACAGTAAACAGCGCAGCAGCAATAAAACCAGCATAACAGTCTTTAAAAAGAGTTCATGTAGAGGCTGTTGTGCCAGTGACTTCTGAGAGCAGAGGTGGATCTGAGGCTGCTCTTCCTAGGGCTTATCAGGGTCTGTATGATGCTGTTTTCCGAGTCATCCAGGCGACACATAAAACTGTACATAAGTTTCCTCAGTAGTGCCTTACATGTAGGAAGACCACATGTCACAAACAGCTGGCTGGCACTAGGCCATCTGGGCACCTGAAGCAGCAGCCTCAGTGCACCGTTGTAGGCCACAGTCAGCCTTCTCATACTGCCAGTCCTGTAGCTGCTCCACAGGTGTGCGGCGTACAGAGGAGTACAGCAAGCTCTGAACAGAGAAGATTTAACATTTACAGAGCACATACTAAACTTTCTCAGTAACATATTGGCTTGGGCATGCAATTTACGGCACTGCCTGTAGATATCTGTCATCTTTCAAATCATCAGTTTTATTTCCTTGTATGTCGCAAGCGGGGTATCACACAATTTAAAGGTAGGAAAGACTAGATCCCTGTCCTCTTTGCATCTCACAATCATGACATTACTCTTCCCAGCATTAAATCATTGCCATATTGTGAGCAAACTCTTAATAGCTGTTGCAGCCCAGCACTATAAGGACTCATTATTACTAGGTCATCTGCATACATGAGACGATTGATGACAGAGCCACCCACAACACGGCCTGTGTTACATCCGTTCAATTGTCTGGACAGATCATCCATATATACATAAACAGAATAGGGGACAAAATTCCACCTTGGCGTACACCATTGCTCACATGAAAGGGAGTTGATAGAATGTTCCCCCATTTCACGCACATGGTTTGATTGGCATACCAGAAAACCCAGAATTCTAATTAAATACTTGGGAATGGTCTCAGAAATAATTTCATAAATAGTTTTTCATGATTAATTCTATCGAATGCTTTGGATGCGTCATTAAAACTCAAGAGGACAGAGGAATTAAGGTTTCCATACTTTGTCACTAATTCCTTTAGAGCAAATATACAGATGTCAGTGCCATGCTTTCTTTTAAAACCAAATTGATTGTCAGAAGAAAAAACAAATATCTCCAACCGTGTGAGCAAAATTCTTTCCAACACTTTAGCTAGAACAATTGGCCTATAATTCTCAACACTGTTTAGCTTTGCAGCTTTGACTAGTACCACAGACACAAGAGAGTCTCAGAGGACACCATGGACTAAAAAAACCCAGTAAAACACATGGAGAGCAGTGGCCAGAGCTTATTGCTTGCATTTTTGAGGTGTTCTGCTACAACAAGGTCCAGTCCACAAGCCTTCCTGTCCTCAAGCATCCTGATTGCATCACACACCTCCATGGGCTGAACCACCGTGCCCTCAGGGCAGTCTACACTGTCCATAGTGAATACAATACATCAATATTTTTGACACGCAATTTTTACTCAATGCAGTGTCAATAAGATTTTCTGTAATAAAAATGTTGTCTTACATATTGATCTCTTTCATTAAAAACACAATAAAAACTACTATTCTCATCTTTGAAGTTAAAATTGGGATGTTACAGTAATTCTGGACAAATGTAGCTAACTTACCTTGCAGACACAATTACTGTGAAGAAGAAAAGTTGTTTATCACTTATAATAGATGAGTCACAAAAATTTAAATTGGAACGTATCTCAACAATGCCCCAGAGAGCAATCTGTGATCCATTTTATTTGTTTTAGCCAAAATTAGTTTGAATGATAAAGTTTATAATGTGTCTTGCTTCCTTCTTGTCAGTCCTGTTTGTCCCAAGGAGATGGACTGGTCCAAGCTCTATCCAGACTTCTTCACTGACAGCCTGTCTGAGAAAGGGCTCCCTCGAGTGGAGTTTGCAGACATTGGGTGTGGATACGGAGGACTTTTAGGTAGTTTCATTGCCGATCTGACAAGCTTTAGTTTTTCAAAATCACAGGTTTTTGTCTCATGTCAACCTCTCGTTTGTGTTTTGTCTTCTCTGCTCCCTAGTGGAACTGTCCCCACTTTTCCCAGATAAACTCATGCTGGGTTTAGAGATCCGAGTGAAAGTGTCAGACTATGTTCAGGATCGGATCCAGTCACTGCGAGCCTCTCAACCAGGAAGCTACCAGAACATCGCCTGCATTCGCAGCAATGCCATGAAGTACCTCCCCAACTTCTTTTACAAAGGGCAGGTAAGTTGGTGTCTCATAGCCCTTTCTCACTGGCTGGACTTTATGCTGAATTTTTCTTCCCCTAACATAATTTTTAATCAGTTGGTATATCCGCACCAAAATAAATTGCTTTAGAAACTGCAGAATTGGTTATCAGCTGTAGCCAAAGAATCATTATTTTTTTCCTTGCCAACCGTGACGTCACCAGCAGGCTTGTAATCCAACCGACAAAACGTCTCTGTCTATGGCAATGAATGGGCCACACAGAACTGATGTTAAACATTTAAACCAACAGTTGTTGATTTTAAATAAGAAACAGATTTAGCAAGGGCTTATTTCTTGCTTCACATGTTTTCAGAAACACTTTTTGTTGCTTTGTTTATCTGCCGAACCACCATGTTGGACAGTTTGGAAGCTGACAAACAGCGTGCTCAGTAGCAGGCTGAGAGTCAGGAACAGTGGGACATTTCCCTGTGGTATGGCCTGCTATGGGAAATGGTCTAGACAAGCGTCCACACCCATAGCGAGTAACTAGAGGGCATTCAGAGAGTGCATACCCCTGCCAAGGCTCCATCCTTCCCTTCCTCTGTCTGTCCGTACATCCGTGTGTACCTCTGTCCTGCCCTCCGCACCTCCCAAGTTCATCCAGTAGTTTTTGTGTAATTTCACAGACGGCTGGATGATCACATGTCATTGCAAGATAGGGCCTTGGCAGAGGTATGCATTCATTTATCACATCCAAAATCTAATGGATTCAACTGTAACCCAAGAACCACCTCTGGTGAAGAGTTCATCAAAATCCACTGCGTAGTTTTTCCGTAGTCCTGCTAACATCAGACAGACTGACAAAGAAACTGCCCTGATCACATTACCTTCTTGGCGGCGGTAATTAATATTAGTAATGAATCATAAAGCTGAATTTATGCCCCACATTGGGTCAACACAGTAGCGACACAATTCCTGCCTGCATCACCCAATGCACACCTCTCCAGAAATGCCACCGCAGCTCGGTGGCGCAGTGGTTAGCACTGTGGCAGCACAGTAAGAAGGTCATGGGTTTGATCCCACCCCCGACCATCAGTGACCCTTCTGTGTGGAGTTTGCATATTGTCCCCATGTCTGCGTGGGTTTACCCCGGGTACTCCGGTTTCCTTGCACAGGCCAAAATCATGCAAGTTAGGTTAATAAATGGCAGAAATTGATAGAAGAGGCAATTTCCATGAAGAAAAATGAGCCAAACAGCACAGGTGAGGGGAGAGGAGGCTGCAGAGGAGTGTGTTCTTACTACAAGGCAAGGCAAGGCAAGTTTATTTGTATAGCACATTTCGTGTACAAGACAATTCAAAGTGCTTTACATAAAAACATTAAAGCATTAGAGCAAGTTGCAAAAGGAATACATAAGAATTTAAAAGCAAACTTAAAAGTAAATTAAAGAGAGACAAAATCAGGCTAAAATAGAATATGACAGAAATAAAAATTTACAGTGCATTGTAGGAGATTGACATTTGTTCTACTGAAAGGCCGCGGCAAATAGGAGAGTTTTTAACCTGGATTTAAAGCAGCCGAGCGTTTCAGCAGCCCTGATGCTTTCTGGGAGTTTGTTCCATGTGTGAGGGGCATAAGAACTAAACGCTGCCTCACCATGTTTGGTTCTAACTCTGGGCATAGATAGTAGGCCTGACCCTGACAACCTGAGGGCTCTAGGTGGTTCATAATGGACCAGCTGATCTGAAATGTATTTTGGTCCTAAACCATTCAGAGCTTTGTAATATATCTTTATATTTACAGCAGAGAGGCCGTGAGATTTTCAGCACCTGTGACTCTCAAATAAATTTTATAATATTTAGCGGTTATCAAATAGTTCACAATTCTCTGACTCCCATGTACTTTTTCTCATAAACTGAAAAACTAATTAATTCCTCATTACGAATATTTTGAAATAAAGTTCTAAATTTCCAAGAAAAAGTTAGCTACATGAACCTACACTATATGTTAATATGAAAATTTATAAGCAAAAGCTGCAATTTTTATGGTTAAAAAGGGAAAAAAATACATTCAGAAAGTTCTAAAATTAATAGAATATTTTTTTTATGTAAAGAAAATCACATTTATAGAAAAAGCTGCATATTTATAATAGCCTAAACATTCCTAGTAATTACCTATTATCTTGATTTTAAGATCAAATACTGCTCCATGCAGATTTTTGTGGACACAGTTTGGTGAAAAAGCCTCTTTCCACAGTAGATGTTGCTGAATGAAGGAAAAAATAAACCTTGCTTGTTCTCAGGTGATTTATTTTTTAACAAGGAGGATGGTAGTGGTGGTGGACTCACAAATTTAGTGTAAGGTAAAGCCTATAAATGTAAATTAAGTATAAATTAGCAAGAATGAAGCTGTAAAATATGACAAAGGAGGCCATTTTACAAGTAAAAGAAAATTTGTGAGGAAAAAAGATACAAGTTTGTATGAAAAACAATGAATGCAGGGGAGAAATGGCACATTCCTACAAAAAAAATCATAAATTCACAAGAATGAAGTCAAAAATTTAAAGAACAAAAGCTGCAGATTAGTATAAATGTTTTAGTTTTTCCCATTTTCTGTGAAATTAGTGAGGTTTTTCTTGTAAACATTCTTGGACATGTTTAACTTTTTTTCTGGTAAATTTGTGACCCAGACATGCATATATGGGAACAGGACAAAAAAATCCAAATGGGGAAATTACACAATGATCTGATGTCATTACTGACACTGAACTGACATGACACTGTACAGTGCATCCGGAAAGTATTCACAGCGCTTCACTTTTTCGACATTTTGTTATGTTGCAGCCTTATTCCATAAAGGGATTAAATTCATTTTTTCCCCTCAAAATTCTACATGCAATACCCCATAAAACCTTTCATACATTCCGTAGGATAGAGTAAGTTTTTGAAGCTTAGAGATTATTTCTTTTGAACAAAACAATTATGGAAATAATACAATTTAGAGTATTGTATAAAGCTCACTGTTGCTGTTTATATAATATATATGTGTGTGTGTGTGTGTGTGTGTGTGTGTGTGCGTGCGTGCGTGCGTGCGTGCGTGCGTGCGTGTCCACCCTGATGACCCTGCCCCTGGCAAAAAGTTCAAGCTCAGGAAATTTTTTGCTTTAACCCCTGCATATGAAGAAAAAAAAATAATTCAGTAAAAGGGCTGAAAAAAAAATCACTTCTTGCCCTCACTCTAGGGAAGAAAATGACTTGCCTACAGACCTGATTTATTGCCAAACTTAATTTCAAACTAAAACTTTGCTGTAAGAATGCACAGTTTCTACTCACCACTTGGCAGTGGGCTGTGGATCTTCTTCACAGTTTTACTACATCAACACCTGCAAAGTTGTATCTTCATTTCTGTGCCTGGGCTGTGACCGACACAGGCGTAAGGCTGTTTTGCCTCATCATGAACTAAAAAACTAAATTGAGAAGGGTTCTAGATGGCTTTGAGAGACCCACGACGACTCTGTGATTATTTTGAGAGAAAATTTGCAGCACTTTTTTTTTTTTTGAACATGTCCAAACTTCCTGCAACATGAGAGCAAGGCCCCGTGACTCTTGTGGGGAAACTGAGATCTCCCACTAATGTTTGGGGAGATTTTGGAAACTCCCTCGCAAATGTTGTTCTCCAGCTAGTCACGAGCCGTGACAGCCTAATGAGATATAGGCATTAGATAGAATGCAGGTTTAGCACTTCCATACACACTTTTCAGATTTAAAATAAGATAAGATTGTTTATTTAACCTTTATTTATACAGGGTAGTTCCATGGAGAGGCAACCTCTCTTTTTCAAGGATGCCTTGTTCACACTCACAGTTACACATTCACACCAGGAAGCTGCCCAGTACAACCACAGACTGACCTGTGGTCACTGAGCAGCTCCACTGGAGCAGTTGGGGTTAAGGGCCTTGCTCAAGGGCACCACAGTGGGGTTAAGGAGGGTGGGGCAAACACTGCTATGTTATCTATCCCACTCAGATCTAATCCTGCCGGTCCAGGGATCGAATCCACGACCCTTCACTCACCAGTCCACATCCCTAACCATTAGGCCACCACTGCCCAAGATAAGCCTTTTGCTCCCACAATGGGGAAATTCCAGGATTTCAGCAGCACAGGGATAGCAGCACTCAGAGCAACAGTTAATGAGATAAGAATTGGTTAGCCAAAGCAGTAAATAAATATACATAGTCATGTGGAAAAAATTAGGACACCCTGTATAAGCCTGTTTTTTTTTTGTTTTTTTTTAACATATTTGGACATATGGATATTTAATATCAATGTTAAAAATACTGGGAGATTCATGTAATACAACTAAACAACTAAAAATGAATTAAAGACTTTTTTTCAAATTTTCTGTAAAATGTAATTCTAAGCAAATAGTGAGGAATAAATTAGGACACCCCCCATCTTTTTAGGACACCCTCACATTCTGTCACATTCTGAGCGCTGGGGGACCCCACCGGGCTCAGGTTGTCTGCCTTTTTTCCATATTTTGTACTGTATTGTCATTTTGAGTTGTCAGTATGATTTATTTTCCCATTTATGTTTGTTATAGGTTGTTTTTGTTTGTGTTTTTGAGGTTGCCAGCCCCATTTCTGCCATATTGTTATGTTTGTATTCTGTTGTGTTCTCTGTCTCTCGGGATTGACAGCTGTCAGTGGCTTTCTGGGGTTTTGCTCTGCGTGGGCGTGACCCTGTCAGCTGCCAGCTCCGATTGCTCCCTTCTCCCTCATCATCCCCAGCTGGTCTAGATTGTTTGTTTTCTCCTGCCCGCTCAGGTCTGCCACACCTGTTGTCACTTATTTTAGTTTGGGTTTAGCCTTATTTAAGGGGCTGTGCACCATTGTTGGGTGCAGCACCCTACTATCAACTACCTTCTACACAAGTAAGTGTCTTTGTATCTTCTCACATTTTTTCTTCTAGCGTGCGCTCTACGGCTAGTATTTCCAGTTGTAGCCGGCCAAACCCCTTGCCTTAGCCTTTGCTATTTTGGCTCACCAGTGTCTCTGTTTCTGCCAGTTTTTGGTTTAGCATTGTTTGTTCTTTTGTGCATTTTCTCCCTAATAAATTTGCTCACACAGCCGGCGTGTGGTGTCTTTTATCCTGCCCTGAAGGGCATTTGTGACACATTCATTCCCACTTAAAATGGCTAAAATAAATGTTAAAAAATGCAAGTAAAAACAAAAACAAGGTTAGACATAGATATGTGAGCATTTCTTAATAAAGAACTCAATATTTAATGGGGTGCCCTAATTTTTTGACATGTCTATATGTACACAGTTATACAGCCATGGACAAAATTGTTGGTACCCCTCTGTTAATGAAAGAAAAACCCACAATGGTCACAGAAATAACTTGAATCTGACAAAAGTGGTAATAAATAAAAATTCTATGAAAATTAACCAGTGAAAATCAGACAATGCTTTTGAATTGTGGTTCAACACAATTACTTTAAAAAACAAACTCATGAAACAGGCCTGGACAAAAATGATGGTACCCCTAGAAAAGATTGAAAATAATGTGACCATAGGGACATGTTCAACCAAGATGTGTCCTCTAATTAACATCACAGGTGTCTACAAACTTGTAATCAGTCAGTCGGCCTATTTAAAGGGTGACAAGTAGTCACTGTGCTGTTTGGTGACATGGTGTGTAGCACACTAAACATGGACCAGAGGAAGCAAAGGAGAGAGTTGTCTCAGGAGATTAGAAAGAAAATTATAGACAAGCATGTTAAAGGTAAAGGCTATAAGACCATCTCCAAGCAGCTTGATGTTCCTATGACTACAGTTGCACATATTATTCAGAAGTTTAAGATCCACGGGACTGTAGCCAACCTCCTTGGACGTGGCCGCAGGAGGAGACGGATAATACGAATGGTAACAAAAGAGCCCAGAACAACCTCTAAACACATTCATGGTGAACTCCAAGGTCAAGGTACATCAGTGTCAGATCGCACCATCCGTTGTTGTTTGAGCCAAAGTGGACTTCATGGGAGACGACCAAGGAGGACACCACTGTTGAAAACAAATGATAAAAAAGCCAGACTGGAATTTGCCAAACTGCATGTTGACAAGCCACAAAGCTTCTGGGAGAATGTCCTATGGACAGACGAGACAAAACTGGAACTTTTCGGCAAGGCACATCAGCTCTATGTTCACAGACGCAATAATGAAGCATACTAAGAAAAGAACACTGTCCCTACTGTGAAACATGGAGGAGATTCTGTTATGTTCTGGGGCTGCTTTGCTGCATCTGGCACAGGGTGTCTTGAATCTGTGCAGGGTACAATGAAATCTCAAGACTATCAAGGTGTTCTAGAGAGAAATGTGCTGCCCAGTGTCAGACAGCTTAGTCTCAGTCGCAGGTCATGGGTCTTGCAACAGGATAATTACCCAAAACACACAGCTAAAAACACCCAAGAATGGCTAAGAGCGAAACATTGGACTATTCTAAAGTGGCCTTCTATGAGCCCTGATCTAAATTCTATTGAACATCTGTGGAAGGAGCTGAAGCATGCCATCTGGAGAAGGCACCCTTCCAACCTGAGACAACTGGAGCAGTTTGCTCATGAGGAGTGGGCCAAAATACCTGCTGAGAGGTGCAGAAGTCACATTGACAGTTACAGAAATCGTTTGATTGCAGTGATTGCCTCAAAAGATTGTGCAACAAAATATTAAGTTAAGGGTACCATCATTTTTGTCGAGGCTTGTTTCATGAGTTTGTTTTTTAAAATAATTCTGTTGAACCACAATTCAAAAGCATTGTCTGATTTTCATTGGTTAATTTTCATAGAATTTTTATTTATTACCACTTTTGTCAGATTCAAGTTATTTCTGTGGGGTACCAACAATTTTGTCCACATGTGTATACACAGTGCAGGAGCATTGCAGCTAGATGGTATCAACAGCATTACGGTTAGTTAAATTACCTGGCAAAGTATAAATATGGACCCAGACAGTATATTTCACATTTGAAGGAACAGTGTTGTTGCCACCCTCAATAATAATTGTAATTGTCTTAGTTGTGTATTGGAGGGGACAATCTCTATTGTGCAAAGTTGTAACGTTTAATATGGCCTCTATGAGCAGCACCGGTTAGATTAATGTCTGACAGCCATAGGTAGGAAGGACCTGCGGAACCTCTCCCTCGAGCACTTAGGATGACACAGCCTACCGCTAAATGAGCTCCTCAGTGCATCTAGCTTGCCCCACATGGGGTGGGACTCGGACTCCAGCAGAGATGACAGCTTAACTACCATCCTCCTCTCTCCTATCTTCTCCACTGGGTCGAGGCGTCACCCCAGAACAGAGCTAGCTTTTTTGATCAGCTTGTTCAGTCTCTTCCTGTCGGCTGCCATGATGCCGCTGCCCCAACAGACCACTCCAAACGTGATTGCTATTGCCACCACAGAATTGTAGAAGGTCTTCAAGAGTGCCCCTCACACTCCAAAAGACCTGAGTCTCCTCAGGAGGCACAGCCTGTGCTGCCCCTTCTTGTAGTGTACGTTGGTGTTGTATGATCAGTTCAGTTTATTATTCAGATCACCCAGGTACTTGTAAGATGTCACCATCTCAGTTAGGGATGTTAATGATTAATTGACTTTCGATTAATTGTCGATAAGAATTTAGTCGACTAAATTAGTTGCCAATTAATTGATAACTCAGCAGTCCTTTTCAATGGGAGCTTATTCTATGAACTGTAGTGGCGTCGCTCTCCAGGTGGGGGCGCACATGGTCACCCACTGCTGCATTTCAACCGAAAAATCGGAAGAAGATGCTAAGCCCCCAGAGCGCATGTGCTGTGCAGGGCAAAAAAAAAAATCACCCTTCCAGGTTAGAAGAATCACAACAAGTTCCAATGGCACTTTCCATTGTCCACACACCTACTTCAAATCAACAAGGCAGACAAACTAAACGGACTGCAGCAAGGAAAAAGACTACATGAGCACAAAAACCTATCCCCGCTGCCAGCAGACCAGACTCAAATTCCCACTGAGGTAACAGACAACAGAGGGAGCTCAGATCGTACTGGGTTTGCCTGAATTGCTGGGGTACTGTGATAATGTTTAACGTACAACAGATGAAGCAGCTCACAATTTATTTTCCTGTTTGAACAGTCTAGTAGTGCATCTCAGTAAATTAAAACGTGAAAGTTTTTTTTAATATAACTAAAAAAAGATAAATTTTATGATATTGGTAATTGTTTTTAAAATAAATTAAAAAAAATCATGACATTTGTAATTTACTGAGATGTACCAGCACATAGTACACACTATACAGTGCAAAATTTGTTAACCTACAAAAAAATGCCATTGTCTGTAGTAAAAAAAGAAATGCAAATGGTACAATAAATCATTGGGGAATATGATGTTCATGTTTTATTCAGTACTGTATATGAAAAAACAGCTTTTTATATGTTAAAGATAGAGCGTATTGTACCGAGGGAAATTCAGATTCTCAGGAAAAACGCCACTTATCAATTAATCGTTAATCAGTCGATAAGGTGAATCAATTATCAATTAATGAATTAATTGATAACTTGCATCCCTAATCTCAATGTCAGTTCCCTGGATGTTTACCGGTGTTGTGGGGGTTGTCCACACCTGTGGCAGTCAACCACCAGTTCCTTGGTTTTCCTTGCATTGATCTGGAGGCAGTTCCACAGGCACCAGTCCACAAAGTCTTGGATAAGTCCTGTGTACTCTGTCATCCCCATTGGAGATGAGGCCGATGATCGCAGAGTCATCAGAGAACCTCTGTAGATGGCAGTGTGGTGTGTTGTGTGAAAAGTCAGCAATGTAGAGGGTGAACAGGAATGGGGGCAGAACTGTGTCAGACACAGCACTGGGTTCTCACAAACTGTGGTTGGTCTGTGAGGTAGTCCAGGACCCACAATGACAGGTGTTAGTCCAATCCTGCACACAACAGCTTGTCCCTCAGGATCAGTGGTTGGATGGTGTTGAAAGCACTGGAGAAATCAAAGAACATGATCCTCACAGTGCTCCCAGGCTTCTCCAGGTGGCGCAGGGAACGATGTAGGAGGAAGATCACTGCATCCTCCACCCCGATGCCATGCTGGTAGGCAAACTGAAGTGGGTCCTTTGCTGGTCCCACCAGGGGCAGAGGTGAGCGAGGAGCAGCCCTTCTAGGGTCTAAATAGATGCTCTACCTTCAGAGTTATTGCACAGTATTAACTTTCCAAGTAGAGATCTACCATACATATAGCTCTGAGGTCTGGGGCTCGACTATATAGAAAGAGCTATTTTGATCAATTTGTCTATGTGTCCCTGCAAAAAGAAAAAAAAAAGAATCCAGAAAACATTTGAGTCATTATAAGTAAACTGCCAACAAAATTTCAGCCTTTGATGTAAATTTGCAACTTTTGTCACAAATGTGTGACTTTTGCTGCTTTCAAACCACAATTGGTGAACCACAGTCACAGGTGCCATTAACATGAATTAACACTTCAACAACCCTCCATGGCTTTTTCAAATTTTAAGGAGACGCGGGTCTGATCGCTGGCAGATAACAGTGCATTTCTCTGATGTATCAAGTTTCACGTCCTCACATCGCTCATGTCACATGAAAGCGCTGGTCGCTACTGATTAGTTGAGTCACTGGCATTTTTACAAGTCTTTTATCACCCCGTGTCAAACTCCGCACAGAACAAGTGGTTGATTGGAATTCACCGATCTGTGTGGTTCAGTGGTTGCTGCTCTTTGTCCTCTGTTTTAATGGATAGGGTTGCACTTTTGTTTGGTGGGGCTCTGTGTTTGTGTGTTCAGAGGGGGCTGTCATGGAAAAGAGGAGCAGATCATCACAGGATGTACGTTATTGCAAGGTGAACCCAGATGCACAAATGAGCACAGAGTGAAGCTACAGTGTTTCCTCTGGCTTAAAGACGTTGGCTTGGTGGCACATATTTTTTTTTTTGGGGGGGGGGGTTGTATGTGACCAGACGTGGGTGTCACAGCTAGAAATTTCACTCATGTAAAAGGATTGTTATCTTATGAAATTAATAATTAAGAGTAGACACCCAAAAAATTACTAGTTGAGTTGAGTAAGGGCGCATCAGACAGCCACTGTTTGGTCCGGACCAAAGGACCAAACAGTGGCTTCCGTGGATAGTTTGGTTCGTTTGGTGCAGTCTGAACGCGCATTGGAACTCTGGTGTGCACCAAACAAGGAAGTCTGGTCCCCCTGAAAACAGGAGTCTTGGTCCTCTTGCAAACGAAGTCTGGTGCACTCCACTTGCAGTGTGAATCTAAACGGACTATCCAGCGGACCAAAGGGCGGAAGTGTCCTTCGGTGTTTGTGTAACCATAGCAACACATAGTCTGACAAGAGGAAGTGGCGTTTACCATAGTACATTTTGGGTAGAAAATGACAGACAACCACGCAAATTCGAGAAATCCTTTTACCAGTGAAAGCCGAGGAGAAAAGTTAAAAAAAAAATGTCTCGTTTGTGGTGGACAAACAACTCGGCTGAAGGGAACGGACAGCCTAAGAGTATAAAAGCACCCACTTAAAAAAAATACTTGGGGAATGACTTAGTCTTGAAGGCTTAAGGTTTTCCTCCTAAAGTTATATTTATGTGTGCAGGGGGGCTGAAAAGTTCGTTGTGGTCAAATTTGACCAAATGTGGTTTATTTTTCAACCGCAGGGATCCAAGCACTGCAACACCGATGGAAGAAGTGTGTTGACCGAAGGAGAGACTATGTTGAAAAATAAACCACATTTGGTCAAATTTGACCACCATGAACTTTTAACGCCCCCCCCCTTGTATTTTCCCTATAAAATTTGTGACTCTTCTTGTACATTTGAGACTTTATTATCATTAATTTGTGAATTATTTTGCAGTATGGCAAAAATTTTTTTGTCTATTTTTATAATGAAATGGTAAAATTTTGACTTTTTTCTCATATAATTGAAACTTTTGATCATAATTTTGCAGACCCAGAATAGAGCAATAATTTCAACTCTGACTTCAAAGAAATAAAAGTATTAATAACATTATATTTAATGAAATAAAATGAAAGCACTAAGGTGCTGATGCCTCGGTGCCTGTGGCATTGGGGGGAGCTGTAAAAAAAAAAGGCACAGTGCTACCTCTACTGGCCTGGCATAGTTATTACAACACCTTTTTTCCCAGCTGCAGTGACAGTAAAGATGAGTTAAATTAGTGTATTTTGATAACAAAGCCATATGTGGAAATTTTACCAGACTGAGACACAAACTGAAAAGGTTTTTAAACTGTTTACTCATGTTTACTCATGATTTGAGGCTCTTATTTACAAGCAGGGTGAGGATGAGTGTTGTGCTAGAAATAACTAATAAAACCTTACAGGAAGTCCTTTTCCCCAAATCTATTGCAGTCTTACTACCTTTGAATTGATCACTGAAGCGGCGGTGCGGTGGCGGAGTAGTTAGCACTGCGGCAGCACAACAACTCACCCTTGGCCGGGGGATCCTGGGTTTGATCCCAGCCCCTGACCAACAGTGATCTGTGTGGAGTTTGCATGTTCTGCCCGTGTCTGCGTGGGTTTACTCCGGGGTTTTCTCCGGTTTCCTCCCACATGCCAAAAACATGCAAGTTAGGTTAATTGGCATCAAACTGGGGATTCTAAATTGTCCTTAGGTATGACTGTGAGAGTGAATGGTTGTCTGTCTCTCTGTGTTGGCCCTGCGATGGACTGGCGATCTGTCCAGGGTGGACCCTGCCTCTCGCCCAAAGATGCTGGGATAGGCTCCAGCCCCCCCGCGACCCGAAAAGGATTAAGCGGAAGAAGATGAATGAATGAATGAATGAATGAATGAATGATCACTGAAGCTAAACAAACTGTGGTCACTGAAATAGTAATGGACATAATTTTTTCTCTTGTAAGATAAATATAATGGGTTTTAATTATTTTCTCTCACTCTCTTCAATTTTTTGAAAAATTTGTTGTATATTTTACACAGATTTTCACCTTGAAGTATTTTAAGCTTCCCATTATCACATACAGTCCTGTAATTTTTATGTGCTAGTCTTTGAATTGTAGACGTCAATAGAATAACTGATTTATGTTCTTTGTAAACTGGATTTAGTTAAAGTATTTTTTTTTTCCACAATATCTTTATTGAACCTTTTTTTTTTTAAACAAACATGATACAAACAATCAAACACTAACACTAAAGTACTACAAAAAAAAAAATGCACTAAAAAACACCAACAACCACCAACAAAATCAAATCTTCAACAATGCTCCTCTGTTTAGTCTAGACAATCCAATACATAAGTATACATATTATGTTCACCAGTTTGGAATTTACAAGGTCCACACATATCATTCACCTTCTTCTTCAAGAGTTATGTTTAAATTTTTTACATAATCAATAAAAGGTCTCCATATATTCTCAAACACAATTTCCTTTGATTTCAGTATATATGTTATTCTTTCTAATGGAAGGTTTGTTAACATCTGTCTTAACCACTGAGTCACATCTGGTCTATGAGTCTTTTTCCATAATAGTGCAATACATTTTTTGGCATTAAGCAAACTGAGGTCTATGAATGTTCTTTCACTTTTATTAAAATTATGCTTTTCTGGGTACAGACCCAACAAAAACAGTTTAGGATTCAATATGATTTGTTTTGAGATTATTTTTTCAATTGTTACCCTCACCTCTTCCCAAAACACTCTTATTAATCTACATTCCCATACACAATGAAATAGAGTTCCTTTACTTTCCATGCACTTTGTGCACGTATCTGGTATATTTTTGTTATATCTATTTAACTCCTCCGGTGTAACATACATCCGCATTAACCATTTGAAATGTATCAATTTAAGGCGTACATTTATTGATTTGGTTTGAGCTTCTGTACAAGCCAATTCCCATTGTTCCTCTGAAATTTCAGTTTGCAGATCTTCTTTCCAGTAGTTTAATCTTTTCAGTGAATTTTCACTTGAAAATAGTGTCAATGAGTTATAAAACTCTGAAATAATACCCTTTCTTTTACTATCTTTCATCAACATTTTTTCCAAGGATGAATAAATAGGTCGAGTGAGAGCTTTATTTTGATTTGATCGAATAAAGTTTCTAAGTTGAAGATATTTAAAAAAATGTGTTCTATTGAGATTAAATTTGATCCTCAGCTCTTCAAAAGACATTATGTTTTCTGCACATGGCAAATATAAATCCTGAATCTTTTGTATCCCTTTTAAATTCCATACTTTAAATACAGCGTCCGCTCTCCCTGGTTTAAAATATTGATTACCCCATATTGGACTAAATTGTGACAATAACTGTGGTTCTTTTAAATAGTTTTTAGCTTCACACCATATTTTGATCATATGCTTTACAAATGGATTTTTAACTTGTTTTTGTAATTTTTTTGCCGAATCTGAGTATATGAATATGGGAAGAGGTAAAGGTAAATTGTATGATTCCATTTCAGTCCAGTGAGGGAGATCATTTGATGAAAAATAATATGTCATAGACCTCAGTTGTGCCGACCAATAATACAACATAAAATTTGGACATTTCAGACCTCCACGATCAAATGGTAAATATAATAAAGACAGACGTAATCTAGCCCTCCTGTTGTTCCATATAAATTCCACTAACTTTTTTTTAATTCATGAGAATAAATCTAAAGGTGGTGGTAAGGGAATGTATTGAAATAAATAAAGTATTTTAGGTAAGATATTACTTTTAAGTATATTAATTCTCCCGATCATCGACATTGGTAGTGACATCCATCTCTGAAGTAACTCATCAATATCTGTCATTAAGGCTTCATAATTGACACTGGCGATTGATTCTAGCTTAGGCACAATTTGGATTCCTAAATATTTAAACTGATTTACAACATTGAATTGATTTACCTCAGGGGCTGGGTAATTTCTCTGGGTCTCATTTAGCATTAATATTGAAGATTTAGTTTTATTTATTTTATATCCTGATATTTCCCCAAAATTCTTTATTAAATTCAACAAGGTCGGAATTGATTTTTTAAGATTCGACATAAACAAAATTATGTCATCGGCATACAGGGAGATTTTATGTTCTGTTGGTCCAACTTTAATTCCATATATTTGTGACTGTAGACGTATCGCCATCGCTAAAGGTTCAATTGCCATAGTAAACAGTAAAGGTGAAAGTGGACAGCCTTGTCGACATCCTTTATTGATTTTGAAATATTGTTATTTGTTAGGATTTCTGCAGTAGCATTATTATATATTATCTGAACCCATTTTATGAAATTATTTCCAAGTCCAAACCTTTGTAAGACTTCAAAAAGAAAGGGCCATTCAACTCTATCAAAGGCTTTTTCGGCATCCAGTGATAAGAGAGCTGTATCCGGTGCTTCTTTATTAGAATAAATAATATTAAATAGTCTTCTTACATTATGGAAGCCTTGTCTTCCCTTTATAAAGCCATTCTGATCTCGATTAATAATATTTGGTAAAATTTCTTGTATTCGTCTTGCTAAAATTTTACAGATTATCTTAAGGTTGGCATTTAATAGGCTTATTGGTCTCATACTTTCACATTTATTAGAGGGCTTACCTGGTTTTGGCAACAGTATAATTAAGGCATTATTCATATATGATGGTAAATTACTATTTTGAAATGCTTCTAAAACCATTTCCAAAAAAGGTTTTGTTAATTTATTCTTAAATTTTTTATAAAGGTCAACTGGAAGACCATCTGGTCCTGCACTTTTTCCTGATTTCATATTATCAATAGCTAGTCCAACTTCTTCTTGACTAATTTTAGACTCCAGTATCTCCCTATTTTCATTTGGAATACACAGTATAAATAGTTCGTTCAAAAACCCATGTAGTTTTGTTAAGTCAGATTCATTTTTGGTATCATATAATTTTTCATAGTAATCTCTAAAGGCTCTATTAATTTTTAAAGGATCTATAACTACCTGTCCGTTACTTATAATACTGGTAATTGGTGTTTTAGATTCTAATTGTTTAATCTGCCATGCCAATAACTTTCCTGATTTTTCACCTTGTTCATAAAAAGATTGTTTCAATCTTAGAAGACTCGAGGCAGCTCTATTCGCTGATTTTTTGTCATATTCAGCTCTCAAAATCAGTAATTCGTTCTCCAACCTTGGATCTCTTCCTGCATATACTCTTTCTTGAAGAATTTTTATTTTATGTTCCAATTGGACTCTCTCCTCTCGAGTCTTCTTAGATTTTGAACCTGTATAACTAATAATATGTCCCCTAACAAAAGCTTTGAAAGCCTCCCACTTTACACATGCTGATGTTTGTGTAGTATTGATATCAAAGAACTCATCTATCTGTTTTTCTATGTACTTAACAAATTCCTCATCCTGAAGCCATTTATGCTGAAATTGCCATCTACCTAGTTCCTTTGTCAATTTCTTATCTACATATATTAGACAGCAGGGTGCATGATCAGAGATCACGATGTTATCATAAAAACAGTTTTGAATCTTGGACCTTAATTCTGTGGAGATCAAAAAATAATCTATACGTGAGAATGTCTTGTAAGTATTGGAATAACAAGAGTATGCTTTAACTTGTGGTTTCATTTCTCTCCATATATCTATCAATTTCAATTCTTTCATAAAATGATTAATGGTCATCCTACATCCATTGTGCGTACAGTCCAGTCCTGTTGATCTATCTATACTGGGATTCAATGTACAATTAAAATCCCCTGCTATTATATGTTGCCCTGTAAGTGATGATAAGATAAGAAATAAATTAACAAAGAACTTTTGATCATCTATATTGGGACCATATAAGTTCACCAAATTTATGTTTTCTAATAGCAAAGATCCTTGAATGATTGCATATCTTCCAAATTTGTCTCCAATTACATTTTTCACTTGAAATGGGACTGATTTATGTATGAGAGTCATAACTCCCCTGGCTCGGGATGAAAATGATGAGGTGAAAACATTTCCTTGCCATCTACTCCTAATTCTTTTTACATCTTCCTCTATTAGATGAGTTTCTTGTAAAAACACAATTTTTGAACCCATGTCTTTTATTTTATTCATAACTTGTTTAAGTTTTTTTAAATTTTGTAGACCTCTGCAATTCCATGAAGTTAAATTAAGATTAACGCTTTGATTTATGATCAATAGGGAGTTTGGGATTACCTTGCAGTGTAAACATGCTCAAACAGAAAAGCAAAAAAATGAGTGGTTGAACATTCACCCTACAAACTACACACAAACAAATTCCCCCTTCCCACATTTGTGGCAATCCCCCCAAAAACAAAAGAAAAATTCCGTCTCCCGATATAGCCATCGACCGTTCCACACCCACGAGGATCAGCCAAAGCCACTCCTTCTTCATCCTCCCAATCACCCTAACTCTACTGCTTTTAATGACGTAACATTAACTCTCTTCTGTAATTTTCCAATTTAACTCCAAAATTTTTTAGCAATTTTGTACTTTTTTTTTTTTTAATATGTAATACAATCTATATTTTGTAATCTTGTTATATGCTTCTAGTCAGTTAAATGCTCAAATATTCTACCCTATATTCTGTTCATGCTTAGCTCCCACCAGTCTCTTCCTGGATCTTCTTGATGAGCTCCTGCGCCTCCTCGGGGGTCTTGAAGATGTGTGTTCTGCCCTCATATGTGACCAGAAGTCTTGCAGGGTGAATCACTCCATGACGAATCTCAAGGTTGCGCAGTTCTTTACGGATGGGGTCAAACTGCTTCCTTAATTGTTGGATTCCTGAGGCCAAATCTGGGTAGAACCGCACCTGCTGATCTTGGTATTTAATTTCTCCTTTGGCCCGCACCGCGTTGGAGATCGTCATCCTGTCTCTGTAGCTAAGGAACTTCATAATTAGCGTCCTCGGTGCTGCCTTGTTACCTCTCGGTGGGCCAATTCGGTGGGAGCTTTCCAAGACGACTGATGATTTTAGCTCCGCGTTGTTCAGCGCCTCCGGGATCCACCCCTCCAAAAAGGAGCATGAATCACGACCTTCGGCTCCCTCCGGTAAACCCACCAGCCTCAGGTTGTTCCGTCTGGACCGGGATTCTAAGTCCAGAACGCTATTTTCCAGATCTTTATTTTTTTTTTCCAAAGTGCGCACCTTTATTTGAAGTCCGCTGATTTCATCCTCCGCACTTGAAACACGAAGCTCCGCCTGCGTCACTCGCTCCACGCAGTCACCCAACTCCTTTCTCATTGCATCCAATGCTGCCATAATCCCATCAAGTTTAGCGGAAAAGTCTGCTCTCATTGAGCTAATGGCAGCCAGCACTGCACCTGTGCCGCCATCGTCAGCAGTTGCCGCACCACCGCTAGTTTCATCCGCCATATCCGCAGCTTTTTCTACTGCGCCACAAACTTTAAAGTCCGTTAATTTGGACTGCTTCGGCGATTCAATTTTTCCCCCTCCTGATTTCCCAGCCTTAGTCTTCACCGGCATATCCTCACCCAAACGCTGGGAAAAGTTCTGTTCCAAATGAGAGAGTTATTTGCCGAATCTTTATTTCCAGGAGCAGAGCAGAGTGATACGTGTCTTTCTAGGCGGCCGCCATAACCGGAAGTCCAGTTAAAGTATTTTTTAAATTAATTTATTTGGATGGAAGTAAAATCCAAGTTCCTGTTAAAAAGATCAGTTTTTTACCAGAGGGGGAAAAAGAGCTTTTTTTAAATCTTAAAGACTGCAGTGATATTAGGGGTCCTCGTCAAAGGTAAGAAAGCTGTTTATTAACTGATGAGATGTTGCACATACATGAGCTAATTATTATATTTAAAAAGAACAAAAAACAGTGGTGATCTATTTTCCATAAATCGCCACTGAGGAGGTACTTTCTGCTCAGCCTAAAAAGAGCTTAGTCAGTCCCTCCAGGATTTTGCGATGTTACAATCGCTTCAATTCACGTGAAATCAGCCAATCAGCGCAACTATTGCGCGACTTTGCAACTTTCTCCAATCACCGCAACTTTCCTGCAATTTTGGCCAATCCTCGTCAACTTCCACCATTTTTACCAATCAAATTTGTCTCTGACTGGTGTTGAAATGCTCAGTCTAACCAATCAAGTGCATTGCTGCACCGCGTTCACTTCCATGTTTACAGTGAGTATTAACAGAACACATCAGCAAAAACAGAGCGTGTGATTTAAAAAAAAAACCACTCACCCGTGAGGTTTCTAACACCGTCCCTTCCTCAATCTCCCCCAGCCTGCCGGTGGACATCTCACCACGTCTCTGTCCTGACTGTGTGTATGAAGCACTGGATTTGTGTTGAAAAATGTCCGCCTGCCCCAAAAGCATCCCGTCACGGGAGCACGCGTGAGGACAGACACCATAAAACCACAAACAAAATGTGCAAATCTAACACTACAGCCAGTGTTTAAACATTTTATACATCTTTAGAGGTAAAATCATTATTACATCTGATCAGTGAGATTTAAAGCTGTGAATTTCCGGTCTGGACACGGACAAATGCCGCCCCCCCACCCCGCCATAAATGAAAGATGTGTCTGAAGAGACAAACGTGTATGTGTCAAGCCGCACATCAGACAGATATGTAGGAGTTAGGCACGGAAAGAGAGAGAATATTGTCTGTAATTTTTTTTCTGAAAAACACAGACTCCAATAGACAATACAGACCAACAGAATAAATTATTTATTTTTTCCTCTCTGCTCGGTACCAAGTGGTTGGGGACCGTAGGGAGTTTTCAAATGAAGGTGCTGTTAATAATTTCCAGATCTATACTCTTTATACATGCATTCAATGCAGTTTAGCTGTTTTTTTTTTTTTTTTTTAACTTATTTTGTACCCGTAGGTAGATTTGTTTTGCAGTCTGGTGACAAGCCACCAGCTGCCGGTCGCTGCGTGCGCAAGCGCCCCTTAACTCCCTAACCTGCATGTTTTTGGCATGTGGGAGGAAACTGGAGAAATTCCGGAGTAAACCCACACAAACACGGGGAGAACATGCAAACTCCACACAGATCACTGTTGGCCGGCAGCAGGGATCGAACCCACGATCTCACGGTCCCCGCGATCCCCCGGCCGAGGGTAAAACTGTGCTGCCACAGTGCTAACCACTGCGCCACCGTGCAGCCCACGGTGTTAGCTGTTGTAATTAGCTGTAATTAGCTGTTGTAATGGATATTGTGTTAGTCTGTATTTGCTGTTGCACAAAAGAGTTTTTCTGTATAGCAGAAGTTTCTGCTTAATTTGCAAATCACTGTAATGGAAAATTTTTGACAATCCTGTGCTTTTCTTGTATTGTTATATGGAATGTCATTGCAGTAAACTGGAAAAAAAAAAACCCATCTGCTTTCAAATTTGTAATTCTTCCCACAACTTTTAGTGCAAAAAAACTCTCAAAACATCTCAACTTTTAAAAAAAAGCTCCCATGAATTCAGGCTTTTTGGGCCGCAACAATCATATAAACATCCCGTGAAATCCTGAAGGGACTGCTTAGTTGAAGAGTTGAACTGACATTCGCAGTCATTACCTCTATGCTAACAGTCTGTACAGTGATCTGTGGACACCAGACTTTATCAGAGAAAAAAAATCAATCGGAGAACAGTAGGATCAGACTTGAGACCTTTTTATCTGATGAACCATCAGTCCCTCTGACCCCCCCCCCCCCCCCCCGGTCTCATTATTAATATAAAAGATCTCTGCACATGTTAGCATTGCTGCTAACGGCAGCTCTGTCATTTCAATACAGACATTAGTCAGCTGTTGAAGATGTCATAAAATAAAGCAGGTGATCTCTTATCGTTTTGACCACGTAAAATATACCACTACAGTCAGGGTAATATGATAATGACCACCCTTACATCTGTTTGTAGTTTTGGTCTAATAATCATCCATTAACCGGTTGTTTGTAAAAACTCTCCACAGTAGCTAATGCAGACCTCAGAGCACTAAGCTTACTAACCAACCTAGTGATGTCACGGAAATGGTCCATCATGTGCTGTAAAAAAAAGTCGCACTGCTGTCTCTAATGGCCCGGCATAGTTATTACAATACCTTTTTTTGCGGCTGCATTGACAGAAATGGTGAGTTAAATTTGTGTTTATTTTGAAAACAAAGCCTTATCTCGCAATTCTGGCAAATTAAAAGTTGAGAAAATATGGCAATACAATGATATAAGCCTTTAGTTCCACTTATTTTTAACTGGGCAAGCTGAAACAGAGAGGCAGACGGACAGCTACATACACACACACAGCCACACACAGATGCACTAACTGTATGCCTCTCAGCTTCACCGAGGCATAATTAACTAAAACAACCAAAGATGCATTTATTTCTGTGATAATGTTTCTATATATTTACAGTTTTTTAGACCACTCCTCGCTAAACAGACAACGGGAAAAACCTCCAGTATTTTGAAATCCAAATGTTGGCAGGTTTAGTTTGTCTGAAGGCTGGATATTAACGGATTTATGTCACTGATTTTGTGAATTTTGGTCCTTATAACTCTCCAGGTACATAATATTGAACATAAATTAGTTAATATTGTAGTGTTTGGTGAAGTAAATCCTCAACAATTCAGTCATCCTATGTCTGCCTCAGTTAGCTTATATATCAAGCCTAACCACACTTGTTAGCTTAGTGACTCATTATTGTCCCTGTTAACGGGTTGAAACCATGATAAATGTTGTGGTGGGCAGGTGAAGCCTCAGTGAAGCTCTGAGGCTTTCCTTCTAATTGTGCTGAAAAAGATTCAAAGTTTCAGTCGAAGAACAGTGACATCTGGTGGCCAACTGAAGCCATAACAACCTCTCAAGAGCACAACTGAAGCGCTGACACATTTCAATCCTATGCCAGCAATAAAAGTTCAAAAAGGACTGTGAGGTCGTTTTAATCTGCTGATGTTTTTGCTCATTTATACCAGTGGTTCTTAAACTTTTTTCTTTTATTCCTGACTTTGGGGAGGCAGGCGATTACCAAGCCCACCTACACACACAGGTCTTTCTCTGCCCCTCTACATCCAAAATGAATCCAAAAGCAAGCTAAGCCTTGTATTTCATTTTCTTCCTGGCTTTTTGGTTAATTACCATCAGGAATTTCTCTTTGCCCATCATTTTGATGGAGACAGTTTTAAAAATGAGGTCATGGTCTAATTATTATATCAATCATTTTAATTCTAATGTGATAAAACACTGAGTAGCTTTAATTGTCATTTGCATTTCAATTTTTAATTGTGAATTTACAGGATGGGCACACAGATTATGCATTTATTTTTTTGCTCAACGTAAATCAGATCTATGTGATACCACGGGGACACAAGAGTTTTACCCGCTTGTGCAGAGAAAACAGCAGCCCTCCTCCAAACTCCTTTAAACTTTAAATTAAAAAAAGACTGAGCTCCGACACAGTGATTCAAATCCCTTCCCTTCGGGAAGAGTGAGACAAGGTCCGAAGCTTCGGTATCATTTGCCCATCACTACCTCCACTACTTATATACCTCTTCTGCTTTTTTTCTCCGTTGAAAGTATGCTCATGCTTTATTTACTCTGACATCAAGGGAGTGAGTACACCTGTCTCAGACAGCGATGCTAGATACACTGCTGCTGACTGGAAATTCGACCGCAACTGATGCCGGGAGTGTGTTGTTTGACGTGTGCTTGCGGAGTGATGGCCCTCATTTATTTTCTTAGTGGAAAAAAATATATATTGTTGTTTGTTGTTCGTCTATTGTTCTCGACGATGACCAAGGACATCACAGGGAAGAAAACTGGGTGTAGTGTGTCCGGCTGTGGCTGATCAGTCTAACATGAGCATGGAAGGCTCTGCTGCAGGTCGGGCACAGGTGGTCTATGTGGGCAGGAGATATAGAAGTGGCTCTGGACTTGCGAAGCTCACATTTCCTCTGGGCCTTGGCAATCCTGTTCAGCTCAAAGGAGGCAGCGCCTTAGCTGGTACAGCTATGCCAGTCTGGTTGATCTAGTACTAGGGTCTCCCAGGTGTCAGGACTGATGTCAGAGCTCCTCAGGGAGGCCTTAAGAGTGTCTTTATAGCGCTTCTTCTGACCATCTTGTGAACATCTGCCCTCTGCTAATTCGCCATAGTGAGTACTGAGTTTCCTTCCATCTTGGTTTTGACTTGGAGCCTCCGCAGGTTGAAGAGCTTGCCGTCCGTCCTGTACCTGATTCTGATGGTGCTTTCTTCATCATCACAGAAGGCATCAGACAGCATGGCTGTGAACATCATGCTGAAAAGTGTGGGCGCGAGCACACAGCCCTGTTTGACCTTGTTGGTGACTGGGAAGTCTTCGGAGGAGTCTCCATCGTCCAGTACTCGAGCATGCATGCCGTTGTGGAACTGGTGCACCATGCGGCTGAACTTCGCCATGATCGTCCACAGCCCCTCACGATTGATGGTATCAGAAGCCTTGGTCAGATCTACAAATGTTGTGTAGAGGTCCCTGTTCTGCTCTTGACACTTCTCCTGAAGTTGGCGTGCAGCGAAGATCATGTCAGCAGTTCCACGACCTTCTCTGAAGCCACACTGGCTCTCTGGCAGGTGACCGTCTTCCATATGCTGAATAAGGCGGTTGAGAAGGACTCTTGCGACAATCTTGCCAGCAATGGCGAGGAGAGAGATCCCACAATGGTTGTCGCAGGACTGCCTGTTTCCTTTTCTCTTGTAGCTTGGTGAATTTCTGTATTAGAACTGGTTCTCCTGCCTTGTAGGTTTCAGCTGGAATGAAGTCAGAGCCTGGTGCTTTTCCGTTGGAAAAGAATTTAATTGCTTTTTGGATTTGTGATTCCGTTGGAGGTTCTGCCAGAGACGTGTTCACCTCTACTTGGGGCATGTGAGTGATGGCTTCTGCACTGATGGACGAAGGTCTGTTCAGGACGCTGCTGAAATGTTCTGCCCATCTTTCCAGGATTGCGTTCTTGTCGGTGAGGAGAGTGGACCCGTCAGCACTGATCAGTGGTGATGTTCCAGAAGACTGAGGCCCGTAGATGGTCTTAAGGGCATCATGGAAGCGTTTGAAGTTGTTACTGTCAGCGTACTGCTGTATTTCATCTGCCTTTTTGCTGAGCCAGGAATCCTACATCTCTCTGAGCTTTGCCTGCACCTTTCCTTTGATGGATTTGAAGGTTGTCTTCTTAGAGGGAGATCTGCTGTCTTGCTGGTACGCTCTGTAGGCTTTACGCTTCTCGTCAAGCAGCCTTTGTATGTCCTCATCATTTTCATTGAACCAGTCTTGGTGTTAATGCGTGTTCTGGCCCAGATGAGTGAGTGAGGTGTTGTACACCATGTCTCTAAAAGCTGCCCAGTCTTCTTCTACTCCATACGCCCCGAGATCGAGCTGACTAAGCTTGCTGTCCAGATCCTCACTGAGGTTCTGTCACACAGAGTGTTGTTCCAGCTTGCTGACATTGAGTCGCTTGTTTGCCTTTTTCCCCTGTGGATGCCCTTTAAGCTGGATTTACATATTGAGCTTTGAGAGAATGAGTCTGTGATCCGTCCAGCAGTCTGCACCACACGTTGCCCTTGTCACTCCAACGTCCTGCCTGTCTGCCCTTCTCACTATGATATAATCGATCAGATGCCAGTGCTTGCTGTGTGGATGCATCCAAGAGGTCTTATTGCGATTTGGCAAGCGGTAAACGGTATTAGTGATCAGAATGTTGTGAGAGGCGCACATCTTCAACAGGAAAAGACCGTTGCTGTTACACTTTGCAACTCTGTCTTCAACAGGAAAAGACCGTTGCTGTTACACTTTGCAACTCCATTTCTCCCAAGGACTCCCTCCCATGTCTGGTAGTCTGTACTAACTCTGGCGTTAAAGTCTCCAAGAACAATGAGTTTGTCCTCCTTCGGTATGCCTTCAATGAGAGTCTCTTAAGTCCTCATAAAACTTGTCTTTGATCTCATCTGGGTTCGTCATGGTGGGAGCATATGCACGGATGAATGTGGCATGGCGTTTGTCATAAGGCGGTCATTGGTTCTTTTGGGGAGGCTGGTAAACTTGCTGATCAGATTAGATCTGATCACGAAACCCACTCCTGCTACACGGCGTTCTTTGCTGTGACTTCTCGAGTTCTTCGAGTAATGGCCCTCATTTATTTTCTTAGTGGAAAAAAATATATATATGTATATAAGGGGTGGCAAACGTGGCTCTTTTGTGTCTCCTTTGCTGCTTTTTTCTTGTTTTTTTTTTTTTTTTTTTTTTTTTTTAAATTTACTCCTGTTTGGCTCGTTTAAAAAAATTATATATTTTTTTCTTAGCATGGTGGCTCAGCTTCTGGTGTGGTGGGCCACCATGCAGAAATGTTACCAGCCAAAACCCTGAACTGAACAGGGAGATAGCCCTGCACCAAACCAGGGCAACTTGATGTTGGCTTCACAGCAGCTGGAGATGGTCAGAGCTGCTGCAGGCTCTGTGGGAGTGACTGAAAAAGTGCTCTTCAAAGAAACCTGTCACGCTCAGCTGCTGTGATATTTGTGTAGTTGTGACACACAGTTGCCTGCTGCAGCTTCGAAATTAATATAATATTACTCTGTCAGAATAAGAGACGGCCTTCTATTTCATTTTCACTCTGTTGCTTTGTCGTGACATGGTGACGGTGACATCTACTTCATCATGTGTTTATCCATGTTCTTTTCAAATGTCCGCCGAGCTAAGGTGAGATGGGATATGACTTACGTCGCTTGCAGGGTCATTTAACCCGGGTCAGGGCCAGGGTCAGGCAACAGAAGGAGCCCGGATTGTACTGGGCTTTCCTGAATTGCCAGGGTAGATTGAAAGGGGCTTTTTCTCGTTGTTTGCAACTTTTTTCTGTACATTTACATTTTTTTCCTTGTAAATGTTTTGGGGGGTTTGTTTGCCTAAAAGAGCCATAGGTTGGAGACCCCTGACCTACTGTAGCCGATCAGGTTGCTAGGTCATTCATTCAAACTAGAATCAGTGAACCGTGTTTTTATTTCTATAGTTCACAAATCTTACTTTAAACAGTTTTCTGTGGGTGTCTGGTGGCCTAATGGTTTGGACTTATGCCACATTGAGCATATTGCTGAACCGCAGTGACCTAATATGATTCCCAACCAGAGCAACCTTTCTTGTGCTAACCCTCCCCTGCACTTCACCCCCATCTCCTGTCTCTCTTTTAACTGTGTCTGTCCAATAAAGGAAAAAAACATGCCCCCCCCAAAAAAAAATCTGAGCTCTATTTTTTCACCACCATATAAGATAAGATAAGCCTTTATTAGTCCCACAAGGGGGAAATTCCAGGATTGCAACAGCACAGGGACAGCAACACTCAGAGCAATAATTTAGAAGATAAGAAAATAAGAGCAGTGAATATACATATGTACACATAAATATACAGTATATACACAGTGCGGAGCATTGTAGCTAGATGGAATAAACAGCAATACAGTCTATTTAGTTACCCCACATAGTATGAATATGTACCCATACATATTGTCACCTTCCATAGCGATTGATATTGTCCTAGTTGTATACTGGAGGGGACCATTATGTGTAAGTTTGTTGCTGTCATGACCCACTCTGGGTCGTCATCTGCCTCAGCTGCGCGCACACCTGTGGCTAATCAATCTTGGGCTTTATAGCCCGCTCTGCCTGGAGCCTCGGCACGGAGATGTCTGTCTTACTACGACCTTCGTCTCCTGCATGTCGCTGTTTCCACACAGCCCTTCGTCTGAAAGGACTCTCCTTCCTCACGTAAGCTCATTATGACTCATCTTTTCTCCCAGGCTTTCCCCTGTGCACAGGTGGATCCCTTTGGCGGCGGATCCTATTCTCCGTGGCGGCGGAAACGCTTCCCCACCATGCCGTGCATCACAGCTCATTGCCGGGTGTGCGTCGCAGATGCTGTCTCCCTGGTAGGAGGCCAAGAGCCGAAACCGGCGCCAGCGTCAGATCACCTGCAAGTAAGCCCCAGTCAATTATACAACTCTCTGTGACGTGGCTGAAACTAACATCTGTGTTTGGCTCTGTTCCTAGGGTTGCCAGGCTGTACGGCGTTCTGTCTCGCCCCCGGCAGCAGCTCGTTCACCATCAATACATTCACATAACACATACACGCACCCACACACCTCTGGTGGTAACAATAAAGATAATTGAATTGCACTTGAGGCTGTGTGTGTGTGTTCCCTGGGTCCGACAATATGTCAGTACAGCTCCGTCAGAGTGACCCAGCGAACAGCGGGCTCACACACCAGTTTAACATCTTAGAGGCTTGAGTGGACCAAATTACTCACCAGCAGCAGGTCACACTGAACCAGTTAGTTCAGATTAACAGTCGGTTGGATCGTCTGGAAGGACAGCGGGCGTCCCCTCCGGCTCATAGTAGCAGGCCAGCTCCCGTTAGCTCTCCTCCCAGCCAGGCTGGCCCGGGCTCGCTAACCCGTCTTATACCGGTTCCCATTCCCACGCACTTCAGCGGAAAGCTCGGGGAGGCTGGGGGTTTCATCCTCCAATGTGAGACGGTGTTTCAGCAAGTTCCGGGGGACTTCCCCACCGATCACAACCGAATAGGTTACGTGGCTAATCTGTTGGAGGGGCGCGCGTTAGCATGGGCTTACGCCATTATGACGAAGCCCAGCTACGCCAATTTAACCTACGCCAAATTCGTGCATGATTTCCACGAGGTTTTTGATCATTCGGACCGTGATAGCGTGCTAACCACCTAACTGTTAAACCTTCATCAGGGTGGTCGGTCAGTGGCCAATTACGCTGTTGACTTCCAGGTGGTAGCAGCGGAAGTTGGGTGGGAGGATGCCTCGCTTTGCAGCATCTTTATTCGTAGCCTGAGCTCTAGTCTACGGGATGAGCTGGCCCACTTAGATCAGCCCGAATGACTCACTGAACTAATTTCATTAGCTATTAGTCTTGATGACAGGCTGAGAGAGCGCGCTGCTGAGCGGAGGTCTTCCAGCCGCTTGAGCAGACAGTTCCAACGCACCTCTCAGTCCTCATCTCTGGCATTGCCTGCACTAGAGGCCCCAGACAAACCTGAGGCAATGATAAGGGGGCGGACCAAACTCTCGCAGGCTGAGAGACAGCGCCGCAGGGAGCTAGGTCTCTGTATGTACTGTGGGGATGATCAGCATGAGCTCGAGTCCTGTCTGGTTCGGCCAAAAGAGAGGGGTCCGCGCGTTGCTGTAGGGGGACTCGCGGACTCGTGTCGGCCAAACTCCCTATCGAAATGTCTCCTGCCAATTAGGTTCTGTCACAGGCACACAGAAATTCTCACGCACGCACTGGTGGACTCGGGGGCTGAGCAGAGCTTTATTTCGAGGAAACTGGCAACCCGACTGAGGCTCCCCTGACACGCTCTGACTCCCCTTAACCTCGTCACTCTGTCAAAAGCTCCCTTGGAGAAAGTGACGCATCAAACAGCCCCTTTCTCTGCCATCATCTCAGGTAACCATCGAGAGGACCTCCGGCTGTTTGTGCTTTCCACTTCGGCTGCCCCCGTCATCCTGGGTTACCCCTGGCTGCGCCTACATAATCCTACCTTCGACTGGAGAACCGGGAGTGTCTTCGCCTGGAGCCCTTTCTGCCTGAGTGTGTGCCTCCAGTCTGCAGCTTGTTCTCCTTCGGTTCCTCTCTCCTCCCCCGCCCCCCTCCCTCCCCCCGACCTGTCCAGGGTGCCTCCAGAGTTCCATGACCTTGGAGCAGTGTTTAGTAAATCCCAGGCGCTGTTCCACCGCCCATATGACTGTGCCATTAACCTCCGCTCGGGTGCCCCACTGCCGTCGAGCTGCCTTTACAGCTTATCGGCTCCGGAGCGGGAGGCTATGGCTGGCGTAGATCAAGGAATCGCTCAGCTCGGGCATCATTCGGCCTTCGTTGTCGCCAGTGGGGGCGGGTTTCTTCTTTGTCGGGAAGAAGGATGGTTCCCTCCGCCCTTGTATTGACTTCCGGGCCTTGAACGACATCACTGTCAAGGACAAGTACACGTTACCACTCATGGACTCTGATTTCGACTCCCTCCAGGGGGCCTCCTGGTTCACGAAGCTGGACCTCCGCAGTGCTTACCACCTCATGCAGATCCGGGAGGGCGACAAGTGGAAGACGGGATTCCGGACCCCCAGCGGCCACTTTGAATACCTCGTCATGCTGTTTAGGCTCACCAACGCTCCGGCCGTCTTCCAACGTCTGATTAATGACGTCCTCCGGGATTTCCTCGGGTCCTTCGTCTTCGTCTACCTGGACGACATTCTGATCTTCTCCCATTCCCGGAGGAGCATCAGGTCCATGTGAGGCGGATTCTTCAACGGCTCCTGGAGAATAAACTTTTCGTGAAGGCAGAGAAGTGTGAGTTTTACACCGAGAAGACCTCCTTCCTAGGATTTATCATCTCACACAATCAGGTCATTCCGGACCCTGAGAAGGTGAGGGCGGTGGTGGATTCCGCCCCCCCCCCTTCATTGAGGAAACAGCTACAACAATTCTTGGGGTTTGCCAATTTCTACTGGCGATTTGTACCTAATTATAGCTCGATCGCCCTTCCCCTGACTAGCCTCACCTCCCCCAAGGTGGCATTCCGGTGGACAGAGGAGGCTGCGTCGGCCTTTGCAACCCTGAAGACAGAGTTCTCATCCTCCCGGGTCCTGACGCAGGTGGATCCCACTCTCCAGTGCTTGGTTGAGGTGCATGCCTCTGATTCGAGGGTGGGGGCAGTATTATCACAGCGCTCTCCTGCGGACGGGGTGATCCGCCCCTGCGCTTTCTTCTCCCGGCGGCTGTCACCCGCAGAGAGGAATTATGACGTCGGCGACAGAGAACTCCTGGCGGTGAAGCTCGCGCTGGAGGAATGGCGGCACTGGCTGGAGGGGGCGGCGCAACCCTTTGTGGTATGGACCGACCACAAAAACTTGGAGTACCTGAGAATGGCTAAACGCCTGAATGCCCGCCAGGCGCATTGGTCCCTGTTCTTTGGGCGCTTCGGGTTTACCATCACCTACCGCCCTGGGACGAAGAACGCCAAACCAGACGCCCTGTCCAGGCAGTTCGCCTCGGAGGTCTCTGAGGGGCAGGAGCACACCATACTCCCGGCCTCGTGTGTCATGGGTGCCCTCTCGTGGGCCATCAGGGACAAGGTCTTGAGGGCACAGGAAGCTGAGCTGGATCTGGGCGGGGGGGCCTGCAGGAAGACTGTTCATTCCATCGTCCATTTGGGGTGACGTGATCCACTGGGCCCACTCGTCCAAGCTCGCCTGCCACCCTGGGATCACCCGTCTGGTGGAGCTGCTTCAGAGATTGTTCTGGTGGCCAGGTCTCCGGAGTGACGTCATCAACTACGTCCAGGCCTGTCCCCAGTGTGCCACCGGGAAGACGTCATCATCACCGCCAGCGGGTCTTCTCCATCCATTGCCGGTCCCTGGAAGACCGTGGTCCCACGTTGCCCTAGACTTCGTAACCGGTCTCCCGGCATCCAACAGCTTCGACACCATTCTCACCATTGTGGACCGTTTCTCTAAGGCCGCCCACTTCGTCCCCCTACGTGGGCTTCCAACGGCATGTGAGACAGCGGACCTATTGGTGCAGCACATCGTGCGTCTGCATGAGATTCCCAAGGACATTGTCTCCGATCGAGGTCCCCAGTTTGTGTCCCGCATTTGGAAGTGCTTCTGCAATGCATTAGGGGCTACGGTAAGCCTGTCCTCTGGTCATCACCCCCAGAACAACGGGCGGTGCGAGCGGACCAGTCAGGAGCTGGAGGCCACTCTGTGCTGCGTCATCGCTTCCAGCCTGTCATCTTGGAGCAGTCGTCTGCCATGGGTTGAGTACGCTCATAACCTGACTCTGTCATCGGCTATCGGTGTGTCACCTTTCAGGGCATCGCTGGGCTACGATCCCCCACTATTTCCCAAAGAGGAGGGGGAGGTGGCCGTGCCTTCCATCCATGCCCACCTGAGGCACTGTCGTCGGCTCTGGGCTGCTACACGCCAGGCCCTTTTGCGCATGGCGGAGCGCAACATTAGAACAGCAAACCGGCGCAGGAGGCCTGCTCCCCAGTATCAGGTGGTTCAGCAGGTATGGCTATCCACTCAACACATCAACCTGAAGGCTGAGAAGAGGAAGCTGGCTCAGCGTTTCATTGGGCCCTTCCTGATTGTCAGCGTGATTAATCCTGTGGCTGTGCGTCTGGCTCCCCCCCCCCCCTCCGTGATTGTCCTACTTTCCACGTTTCCCAGGTCAAACCCGTGGTCTCCAACCCACTCTGCCCCCCTCCTAGGGCTCCACCCCCCGCCAGTGTTGATCGACGGCGACCCGGCATGGAGGGTCAACTCCATCTTGGACGTCCGCCGCCGGGGTCGTGGCCTGCAGTACCTGGTGGACTGGGAGGGGTATGGCCCCGAGTGGAAGTCCTGGGTGCGCCCGTCGTTTGTGCTGGACAAATGGCTCATTAAGGTCTTCCATCAGGCGCACCCAGGTAGGCCAGCGCCAGGAGGCGCTGCTTGGGGGGGGGGGGGAGTACTGTCATGACCCACTCTGGGCGGTCATCTGCCTCAGCTGCGTGCACACCTGTGGCTAATCAATCTCAGGCTTTATAGCCCGCTCTGCCTGGAGCCTCGGCACGGAGCTGTCTGTCTTACTACAACCTTTGTCCCCCGCACGTCTGTTTCCACACAGCCCTGCTCCTCATCTGAAAGGACTCGTCCTGAAAGGACTCTCCTTCAATGAGTGGTAAGCTCATTACCACTCACCTGTTCTTCCAGGCTCTCCCCTGTGCACAGGTGGGTCCCTTTGGCGGCGGATCCTATTCTCCGTGGCGGCGGAAATGCTTCCCTCACCACGCCGTACATCACAGCTCATCGCCGGGTGTGCTTCGCAGACGCTGTCTCCCTGGTAGGAGGCCAAAAGCCGAAACCGGCGCCAGCGTCAGATCACCTGCAGGTAAGCCCCAGTCAATTATACAACTCTCTGTGATGTGGCTGAAACTAACATCTGTGTTTGGCTCTGTTCCTAGGGTTACCAGGCTGTACGGCATTCTGTCTCGCCCCCGGCAGCAGCTCGTTCACCATCAATACATTCACATAACGCATACATGCACCCACACACCTCTGTTGGTAACAATAAAGATAACTGAATTGCACTTGAGCCTGTGTGTGTGTGTTCTCTGGGTCCGACAATATGTCAGTTGCGTCTTTTGCATTCAGTACTATTAAGTTGTAACGTTTTTTTGCTATCTCTGCGAGCAGCCCTGCTTAGGTTATAAAGTCTGACAGCCGTAGGTAGGAAGGACCTGCGAAACCTCTGTCACGCACCTAGGATGATGTAGTCTACTGCTAAATGAGCTCCTCAGTGCATTCAGTATGTCCTGCATAGGGTGGGACTTGGACTCCAGCAGAGATGACAGCTTAGCCACCATCCTTCTCTCTCCTATCTCCTCCACTGGGTCAAGGTGCTGCCCCAGGACAGAGCTAGCTTTCTTGATCAGTTTGTTCAGTCTCTTCCTATCAGCTGCTGTGATTCCGCTGCCCCAGCAGACCACTCCAAAAGTGATGGCCGATGCCACCATTGAATCGTAGAAGGTCTTCAGGAGCACCCCTTGTACACCAAAAGACCTGAGTCTCCTCAGTTGGAGGCTCAGGTCATTTACTTACACTGTTTACTTACAAACAAGGAAATTAAACCAATACAGTTCCCTTGCTTACATGTCATTAAAGTTTACATTTTTCATGTTAATTCTAGTTTTTTACCCTCTATATACCCATTATGTATAGAAACATTTTTTTAATATGTCCATATACAGTAGGTTTGAATTAGGTCACGTACACCAAACACCTCAAATTAAATCCTGGCACATAGTGAGTATCCTCACTAATAACAACTACTTTTCCATATGTTGTACATATGGACTGAATTATTTCATACAGATTGGTCCATAAATCCAGGGATTTCCCAACAATGGGATCATTGACTGACATAACATCAGCTAAGTTTAAGGCAATGCATGAAGCCTTTTATCTCCTCCAATTAGCTGTGGTATTCCATGACGTGCTGAAACTCGCATTAGGTTATGGGTGGGAATGGTGGGTGTTTCAAGGTTAATTTAGGTTCCTGGATTTATATAAAAAAGCTTACCTCAAATGCCCTGGGCAGGTCTAAATGAAGAAATGAGGCATAATCACTGAAACAGTGACACATTTATGGATATGGCGTTTCATATAAAGACACATATATACATTGGTTTCATCTGCTCATATCTGAGTATGCGATTTAAGCTCATTTAAAATAATACGACTCTTATTTGTACATGCTGAGAGAAGGCTTTGTGCCAAGCAGCTCTGAGGTGCCTTAAATCATCCATAAACTCTTGTTATTTTACGTGAACACCGTAGCGTCAACTTGCTTTATTATTAGTCTACCTCGCTCATAATAGGCTTGAAACCTTCCAGACATTCAGAGTGAATTAAGAGAAGACCACCCACACCAGCGCTCAAAATCTCACCTCAATCCTTCTCACATGCATGACATTTCTGAAGTGTTGAAAAGGCATATTCTAAAAGCATGAAGCGCTTGTCTTTTTTTCTTCTTCTTGATATGTTGTGTAATCCAAAAATAATTTGAAAGTGTTGAGGTTTATCTGTCTTCCACCAGCCCCCGAGGCTGCAGCTGTCCTCAGTGATTATCCCCACCACTTTCTGTCTATTTCTGATATAATTTATTTTAACTAAGAAAAAAGTGACTGGAATTTTTTTTTTTTTAAATGTAGCTGCCAGACTAATATCAGTGGAGCCTACACTTGCCAAAGACGGGGCTATTTAAAAGAAAAATCAGAGAGGGAAATTCCACTTCTGCAATTAACGGTGTTTAACAGCCACATGCAGAGTATTATGAAGGCCACACTTAGTGCTATGATTCAAACCCTTTTCTTTTTGAAACACTACTTTTGTTGATTGTTAGATTGATCAGTCTGTACTTCCATGACTTAACTGTGGCTATTTTTTGTCTTTCAGCTCAGTAAGATGTTCTTCCTGTTCCCCGACCCTCATTTTAAGAAGACCAAGCACAAGTGGAGGATCATTAGTCCCACTCTGCTGGCAGAGTATGCATACACAGTGAGAATTGGGGTATGTACTGTGTATGGGTGACACTTCTTCATTTCAGTATCAATTCAAATTTATTTCCATTTGGGGAAAAAAAAAAACAAATCAGCAAACAGTGAAAACAAATTAGCAGACAAGAAAGCTGATACAGAGGAATAGCAGTCACACATGGTTAAAAAAATCAAAATTACATATTTTCTGCCATCATAAATCAAGCATATGCATGCTTTTTAATGTATTTTTTTATCACTCTTTTAAACCCACTAAATGCAAACTTTAATTTCACCTCACCAACACAGTTATTCCCAGAGGTTGTCATTTTAATGGAGGGTTGCAAAAATTCCACAATGACCCATTATAATCTGTCATTCATCATCAGTCCTCTTTGCCCACACATTCGGAGCATAGGGCCTCGACGAACGCATGCCAGTTAGGGTCCTCCAGCGAGACTGCTCTTCAGCTGGAGTTGACATTCGTTCTGAAGTTTTCGTAATCAAATGAATCCACTAATGGGTGATTGGCCCAAAAGGTTCACGCGAGCCCGTTAGCCTCTTGTTTTAATGCAGCCTGATTTTCATGCCCCCCCCCCCCCCACACACACACGTACACACACTTTGAGGTGGGCACTCTGACTTCGGGGGGTGGGGGTGGGGCGATAATCCATCATTACAAAAAAATATATATATATATACTGTACACACACACACACACACACACACACACACACACACACACACACACACATACATATATATATATATATCTGGCATCCTCATCTCGAAGAGGCGATGGTTAGCGCGTCAAGGGTTGGAGCAGCGCATGGAATGACTATACAGCCCAATCCTTGAGTGGCAGTCTTTGGAGCAGTTGGCGCAGATGAAGATTGATGGTGCACGTGCTGATGCTGCATGTTCTTCCCTCGCCGCACGCTTTGTCGCCATCTGGACTCTCGTGTTCTCTTCCATCTTGAAAACACCCTCTTTGACACTGTGGCGCCAGGTGGCTCGATCTTTGGCAATAACCTCCCAGTTATTGGTGTTGATCTGCGCACACCGCATGTTGCATTTGCAGACATCTTTAAAGCGCAACAGCGGTCGGCTCACACGGTGGACGCCCACCCGCAATTCTCCGTAAAGGATTTCTCTCAGCAGACGGTCAGGCTCCATGTGGTGCATGTGGCCGAGCCACCGGAGTCGTCTCTGGCTGAGAAATGCAGGGATGCTTGGCAAGTCAGCGCGCTCAAGGACCTTGGTGTTGGGGACTCTGTCCTGCCACTTGATGTGCATTAAGGTGCCGAAGACAGCGGAGGTGGAACCCGTTTAACCGCTTCTCCTGCCTGGCATAGGCTGTCCAGGACTCGCTGCCATACAGGAGAGTGGACAGGACGCAAGCTTGGTATACAAGTAACTTGGTCTTCAAACTCAGCAGATTGTTGTTCCACACACGCTTGTTTAGTTTGGTCATGACAACAGCTGCTTTGGCGATTCTGGAGCTGATCTCGGTGTCCAGCGAGAGCGTGTTTGAAACAGTGGACCCTAGGTAGGTGAAGGTGTCAACAACCTCCAGCTGTGTGTTGTCAGTGGTAATGACAGGAGAGGAGACAGCATCTTGCGCCATGATGTTGGTCTTCTTAAGGCTGATCATGAGCCCAAACTCCTTGCAGGCGTGGGACAGTTTGTTGACCAGGTGCTGCAGGCCCTCCTCGCTGTGTGATGCTAGGGCAGTGTCGTATGCAAACAGCAGCTCACGTATGAGGACCTCGTAGACTTTGGTTTTAGCACAAAGTCTTGCGATGTTGAGTTTTCCATTTGATCTTGTGCGGACGTAGACACCTTCAGGACAGTCGGCGAAGGCGTAGTGGAGGAGCATTGAGAAAAAAATCCCAAAGAGAGTCAGTGCTAGAACGCAATCCTGCATCACTCCACTGCTGACTGGGAAGGCATCTGAGGTGGCTCCATCAAAGCAAACAGTTCTATGCATGTCCATGTGGAAGGAGGAGATGATTGCAAGGAGCTTTGGGCGACAACCAATCTTTCGCAGGATCTGGAAGAGCCCGCTTCGACTAACTAAGTCAAAGGCTTTGGTCAGGTCTACGAACGCAAGGAACAATGGCTGCTGCTGCTCTCGACACTTCTCCTGCAGCTGACGGAGGGAGAAGATCATATCCACTGTGGACCTTCCGGCTCTGAAGCCACACTGGGACTCAGGATAGACTCGCAACGCGAGGCTCTGCAGGTGGAACAGGGTGACCCGGGCGAAGACTTTGCCAACTATGCTCAGAAGAGAGATGCCGCGGTAATTGTTGCAGTCACTGCGGTTGCCTTTGTTCTTATACAGCGTGACTATGTTGGCATCTCTCATATCTTGGGGAATATGACCTTGCTCCCAGCAAAGGCAGAGGAGATCATATAGTGGTTGTAAGATGGCTGTTTTCCCATGTTTCAGAACTTCTGGGGGATACCGTCTTTCCCTGGAGCCTTGCCACAGGCGAGGTAGTCTATGGCTTTGCTGAGCTCTTCCAGCGTGGGCATTTTGTCAAGCTCTTCCATGATTGGTAGGCCAGGCAAGGCGTCAAGGGCAACGTCTGTCACAATATTCTGGGTCGAGTACAATTCAAGATAATGCTCGACCCAACACTGAAGTTGCTTGCTCTTGTCGGTGATGGCTTCGCCTGTCTTGGGTTTGAGCAGTGCTGTTTTGATGCTTGTGGGGCCGATAGCTGTTTTGATGCCCTCATACATTTCTTTGGCATATCTGCAATCGGCAGCTACCTGGATGTTGGTGCACAGGTTCTGCCAGTACTCACTGGCGCAACAGCGGGCAGTCTGCTGTGCCTTGCTCCTTGCTGCTCAAAGGGCATCACGTGTGCCAGGGCAAGGGTTCTGCTTGTGAGCCAGCAGTGCTTCTCTTTTGGTCTCTGTGACTGGCTGCATTTCATCCCAATGAGCCTCAAACCAGTCAGCATTCTTGCGTTCTTTCTTTCCGAATGCGGTCATGGCTGAGTCATAGATGGCGTCGTGAAGGTGGTTCCATTTGGTGTCCACATCGCCTGGGATATCAGACTGGAGGTGAGCTTCAAGTTTCCTCTGAAAGCTGTCAGCGAAGGTCTGAGCCTTGATCAGATCGGAAATTCCGCAGGTGTTGTTGCGGGGGCGACTTTTAGTCTTGGCATGGCGGATCTTCCTTGGCTTCAGTCTGACCTTACTGGCAACAAGGGAATGATTTGTATCACAATCAGCGCTGTGATAGTTTCTCATGTGAAGAACACTGCTGAGGTCCGCTCTTCGGGTGATGACAAGATCTAGCTGGTGCCAGTGATGAGACCGGGGGTGTCTCCAAGACACTTTCCGCTGCTCTTTACACTTGAAGTAGGAGTTTGTAATGCAGAGGCCATGATGACAACAGAATTCCAACAGCCTCTGTCCGCTTTCGTTCATCCTGCCTATGCCAAAGTGGGCAAGATAGGATGGTCACACTTGCCAGTCTGCTCCGACATGAGCGTTGAAGTCGCCTAGCAAAAATAAGCCTTCAGAGCGGGGGATTCTAGATAGCACTTCCTCTAAAGCCTTGTAAAACTGATCTTTGGCTTCTGGAGTGGACGTGAGGGTCGGGGCATACACAGAAAGGATGTTCACAAAGCCCGACGATGTCTTCATGCGGAGGGCGAGGATTCTTTTGGACCATCCTGTAGGGGTTTCTGTGGTGGCGATCAGCGAGTTCCTCACTGCAAAACCTACACCATGCTGCCTGGACTCGTCCTGGGACAGGCCCTGCCAATAAAAGGTGTAGTCTAATTCTCTTAAGAGAGCTGCTGTCGGCTAGGCGGGTTTCCTGAAGACAGGCAATATTGATGTTAAGTCATGCCAGTTCCTTATTGATGATGGCGGTCTTGCGAGAGTCATCCATTTGTTGGAGATCAGTGGTAAGTCCGGGGCATATGGTGCGAACGTTCCAGCTTGCAAATCGAAGAGCTGGAGTCTTCGTATGTTTCTCCTTTTGACTGCCTGGTGCAGATTGACGCTTGCTTGTTGGGAGAGACCCCTAAGTCACTACTACTCTGCTACGCACCCAGTAGAGCAGGCAAGCCATGGCAGGGTGGCACCTTACTGGCTGGGGGCTGCCCAGCTTGAGGCGGGTGGTAGTTGCCCAATGAAGCTGCGAAGGCTTCTCCCACCATCGGATGAGACCCCTGGTGCTCCTCCCTACGCCAATCAGTTGATGCTTATAACCGGTAACTGCCTTGTCCCGTGTTGTGCCGGAATCTTGCGACACCGCTGGAGTGGCCTCTCCAGTTTGCGTTAAAAGCCTGGGTGGGGTAGTATGGAGACACTGGGCTGCCCATATGTCAGTGTCCCTCTCTCGGTGTCACTGGCTGAGTCCAAAGGAAAGGATGATCCAGTACAGTTTGGGACCAGTTCCACTGCAGGAGTTGCCAGAAGTAGTGCTGAGCATCTGCCAACCGCCTTAGGGCTCCACTCCGGATTTATCCTCGAGGTTTACTCCCGAAGCCTTTCCTGTAATCAGGTATAGCCGCAAGGCAGCGGAGGTTTGGAATCAGAGTTTACCTTCTCCTAGGTAGTTTGCCGGCCAAGGCTAACGGGCACCACCTGCCCGGATTTGAAATCAGAGTGGTCCTTCTCCTAGGTGGACTGACACCCAAGTCTGACGAACCCCACCTATCCAGAGCAACCTGGTTATAGTGCCAGAGATTCGCTGACACCCTCTGTCATTTAGTGAAAACAGGGTCGGCACGAGAAGCCAGACAGTAGGATTTGGTTAGGAGAGGCTATTGGAGAGACGCTGTGCTATGAGTGGAGTATTTCAGTGGAAATGTAGGTGCTCATTTCTGCATTCCACCCCAGCACGTCCTAACCCATTGAGACAATGGGTGTGTGTGTACACACACACACACACACACACACACACACACACACACACACACACACACACACAGCTTGGAAAATAACACGTCAACATTTTTCCTCATTAAACATATTTATGATGGAGCCATTGACCTGAGATTTTCACCAGATATCAGTAACAACCCAAGTGATCCATACATACAAAGAAATCAAATCAACTGTGTTCACAAAACAAGTTATATTTAATAAAGTGGAATGACACAGGGAATAAGTATTGAACACATGAAGAAAAAGGGGTGCAAAAAGACATAACCAAGAAACCAGCTGAAATCTATCAGAATTTAGGAAGCCATCTCATCCCCCGTCAGTGCAAATTAATTTCAGCTGGTTAAGTCCTGATTGATAGCCTTTAAAAAGGTCTGTAAATATCAGATTGTCACCCCACAAAGAACTCATGATGGGTAGAAGCAAAGAACTCTCTCTAGACCTTCGTAACCTTATTGTTGCAAAACATAATGATGGCAGTGGTTACAGGGGCATTTCTAAACTGCTGAATGTTCCAGTGAGTACTATTGGAGCCATCATGTGGAAATGGAAAGAGCATCATTTTACCATAAACCGGCCATGACCAGGAGCTTCTTGCAAAATTTCTGACAGAGAAGTCAAAAGAATTATCAGAAGAGTTATCCAAGAGCCAAAGACCACTCGTGGAGAGCTGCAGAGAGACCTGGAATTAACAGGTACTGCTGTTTCAAACAATAAGTAATGTACTCAACCGACATCTGCTTTATGCCCACTCACCTCGCAAGACTCCATTACTAAAGAAAAAGCATGTTGAAGCTCATTTAAAATTTGCTGCACAACATTTGGACAAATGGCACTGCACATCCCATCATGGCGTGGGGGTGTTTTTCAGCACATGGTACAGGCAGGCTTCATATAATTGAAGGAAAGATGAATGGACAAATGTACAGAGACATCCTTGATAAGAACCTGTTGCCATCTGCAAACATACTGAAGATGAAACAAGGGTGGACATTTGAGCAAGACAATGGTCCCAAACACACAGCCAAGGAAACTCTCAACTGGTTCCAGAGAAGGAAAATAAAGCTGCCAGAATGGTCCATTCAGTCACCAGACCTGAATCCAATTGAAAATCTCTGGAACGAACTGAAAATCAGAGTTCATAGAAGACACCCACGGAACCTTCAAGATTTGAAGACAGTTTGTCTAGAAGAATGGGCTAAAATCACTCCTGAGCAATGCCTGTGCCTAGTTTCCCCATACAGGAGGCATCTGGAAGCTGTTATTACCAACAAAGGCATTTCTACTAAATATTAAATGAATTTCATTATGCATGTTCAATACTTCTTCCCTGTGTCATTCCACTTTATTAAATATAACTTGTTTTGTGAACAGAGTTGCTTTGAACATCATTGGTGGCCATCATTTTTGCTCAACGTGAATCAACTTTCATCAGAGAACAGCACTGAGGCCCACTGATCCCTTGTCCAGCGTAAATGCTCCCTGGCCCATGAAAGACGACGAGACCTGTGCCTGATGGTGTGGTCAAGTACCCTTGCAGGTTGTCTAGCACGCAGACCACGCTGATGTAAGTGGTTTCGAATGGTCTGACATGACACTTGGGTGCCTCTCACCTCCCTTAAATGTGCCTGGAGTTGAGTGGCATTCATCATCCGATTCCGCAGGGCACTGTTCACAATGAAATGGTCATCAGTGTGGGATGTGGCCAAAGGACGTCCACTTTTATGCCTTTCTGTGACTCTTCCAGTCTCTCTGTGTCTCTGTTGCAAGCTGCTGTTGACACTCTGTGACACTCTAAGTTCAGTGGCCACTTCCCTCTGCGAACATCCTGTTTGAAGCCTTGCAATGGCGAGGTACTGTTGATCAATTGTTAGGTGTCGTCTTGGTCTCATGATGTCACGATGTGAACAGCATGATGGAGGACTGTTTAAATACCAATTCTAATTGAACCAGAAAATTTATTGGTCAATTCATGGATCAAATACCTCTTGTGAATTTTGCCGTTAAGCACCTTGTTAGAGAACAGCAAGTTATGCAAAAAGTACTCAAACATTGAACAGTTGGACATGTGTACTCAAAAGGTTAGAGAAGGTCAAATTAAGTTCGCCTGTAAAGGTTATAGTGCACCTGTAAAGGTTAGGTGCATCCTGAAATTTCACTCGAAAGCCAAATATCCCTAACTTTTTGTGAGTAGTGTATATAAATTCTTTTCCTGTTGTGTGGGGTAGGGATCTAGTTTCAGGTGTTTTACTTTAATAACTTCATCAGGTGCCAGAATTGATCATGGAAAGTCCAAATTTTAATGTCAGCTGGATTTAGGGATGCAACTATTGATTAACTGAATAAGATATTTTTTTCTTTTGCTTTAAGATCTTTTGACCAAAAGGTTGCCATTTATGTATTAAAGAAATTTACATTGATCAATCTGTCCTCCCCCCCATCTGTTCCCCCTAAAGACCAGTAGTAATTGTCCAAAAAAGTCAGTAACAACAGTTACATATTTCTTGCAATAAGTATTGCAAGAAAAAAGACCTATCCAGTTAATCAATAGCTGGAGCCCTAGCTGCATTAATGGCCTCAAATTTTCAGTAATGTCAGTTTCAGTGAATAATTGGACATGGCTTATTAGAATGTGGTTACATATGTTTTTTTGTAAATTTTAAAGGTCTCAAATTTGACCTGACAAAAGCTATTTAAAATTCTTCAATAAAACTTCCTTACAGCTGCAGATATCCTGCTTTGGTCAACTCAGAATTTCTCTACCACAGCACAGTTTATTGGCCCAACATCACTGGAACAACTGGATCTCTTAAGTGGCTTAACATGAAGCTGCCATTTTTTTTCACAATTTTTATTACGCTGTGCTGAAATCTCTAAATTCACTGAAGTAAAACCGAGCACCCTGTGTGTCCTGCAGCTGGTTGACATCTGCACACACTCAGCTCCTGCCTGTCAGAGCTGTCAGAGTAGCAATGGGACACTTGAACAGGGCGTGAGCGATGATGGAGGTTGTGGGGAACAATGGAAGACTTGTGTCTAAATTTGGCTTTGTTTTTTCCCTCTGTGTGTAATGATGCATTTGTGCATGCATATGGTGTGTGTGTGTGTGTGTGTGTGTGCAGGCTCTACGAGGGTGTTCACCCATGTGTTTTGGTGGGTGGGGAGGCTGTCAAGCATATGCTCATTTATAGAAGCGGTTTCGTACCAATTTTGAGGCTGTTGTTTAGTTGTAGCCATCTTTAGAATCGTTATCAGATTTGCACAAACAATCCTAAACAGGCATGATTAATGTGATGACAGTTCAACATCCTTATATTCTGCCATTTTTGAAGAGTTTAAAAAAATGCATACGTGCTGCAGACACATTGATTTGGAAATCTGTGCTATTGCTGAATTTTCTAAGAAGTCCTTTTTCTAGTAATTGTATCACTTGTCTCTCCAAAGTAAACTGTCTAAACAAAGGTGATTCACCTCTGCTGTTGGTTATTTTTATCTTTTAGATAACTTGCTCTCAAAAAGTGATGAAACCTGCTAACTCAGAAATTGATAATGTTTAAAAAATATTGATTTTTTTTTTCTTTCAGCATGAATAGCCCAATTTCTTAATGATGATGGAATCCATGTTTACTTACCATTGAGGTTTGTTAACTTATTCTTCCTAGAATGGTGTCAATACCCTTCACATGTTTGTTTGTCTGGTCATGTCAGGGTTTGGTGTATACCATCACCGATGTGGAGGAAGTGCACCTCTGGATGGTGAAGCACTTCACTGAACATCCACTGTTTATGCTTGTCCCAGATGAAGAACTGGTACGTTGATGTGGAGCTTTTCATTCTGTGTTTACGGGTCATGACATCAACATTTGTTCCCCGTTGTAAAAGCAGGCAAATGTAGGATTTGAAACTGGAATGGTTTAAAGAAGTATCTTTGTCAGAGATTAGACCAATTAGACTTGAAAAAATATTTAAAAATCATCTTCTCTGCAATCAGTTAGTTGTAATGATCGACCAACTGTGAATCCCAGGGACTTTTGCAGCCATCCCCCCTATGTGCTGACACTTCCATCTGTTGATATGCGTTAAATACTTTTCACTAATATTTAGGGATGCACGATAATACCGGTACATTATCAATATCGCCCAATGAAGCATTTAAAAGTGTAATAATAATATAATGTAATATAATGATACTTAAAGCTGATAAAATATAACGGCGACAGTCAGGAGTGATGCTCTGATGTGACATTACACTTTTCCTGCTGCACGAGTGAATCCCATCAGCTCATCAGGCATGGGCTCAAAACAAACATGGTTGCCTCCACACAGTCACGCAAGGAGAAGAAAAACACACGAGGAGCCCAGGAAGCCCAAACGAGAAAAACACAATGGCGAAGACAAAAAAACCTTCAGTAACAGTCTCCTCCAGTGCACACTTGTGTCAGGACCACAGCCAGGCCTTTATCACCGTCTGATAGAAAAGAAAATATTTTTATAATTACTTTAGAAGACAGTGGGAATTCTTTTGGATTACGGCAAATAAATAAAAAATAATTTTTTAAATCTAATATCCCTACTAATAGGGGTGGGCAGTATGGCCTAAAAATATCACGATATTTCTGTGAATTTTCACGATAATGATATTCTTCATGGTATGAAATACAGATGGGTTTTTTTTTTCTTTTTAATTTATAAAGGACAGTTTCAGAGGCCAGCAGTTATTTACATTAAACATATTCAGTAAATATCAAATATTACAAGAAAATGATATAAACCACCACATATTAAGTGCACACAGATGTCGGGGTTTTATGCTGAATCAGTTTACCTGCATTAGAAGTCTCCATTGCACAGACATGTCCCAGGGCTTTTTGCCTTGTCGCACTGAACCGATGGTTTGCTTTTTTCCTTCAGGTGGTTGAATAAAATCAAGCTGAAGCAGAATGAAAACAGGACTCCGGAAATGTTGAGTGTTACCGTTAACCAGTGTTGGGCAAGTTACTAATAAACAGTAACTACAGTTAATAGATACTTCTTTTCAAAAGTAACTGAGTTACTTTACCGATTACTGTATGATTAGAGTAACTAGTTACTTGGAAAAGTAACTTTCACGTTACTTTTAAATGTATACTTAACCCCTTAAGCTAGATTCATGCTGCACCTCTGCTGTACGTGTAACTGGAAACCTCGTGAGACAAAATTTACGCCATTGTCTGCACTCCGCTAGTGTCCGCAGTGCTCGACCGTGGACAACTGTGTGCAGCCCAAATTTTGTGACCACGCCACCTGCCCTCGACCTAAACGTGCTGAAAACGCTTGCGCAAGACTGAACGTCTCATTCACGAGGTGGCGATATCAGCACAACATACCAAGACAAAGCAGACAAAGAAGACAATGAGGAAGCGGAAGATGAGAATAAACGTACATGAATCATACACAAATACTTCAGCAGCAGCAGCAGCAGCAGCAGCAGCATCTTTGTGGAAAAGGAGTGAAAACCGGGAAGTCAAGCAGCAGAAAGCAAGCAGCGTTTCTTCGTTGGTGAAAATCCTGGTGCGTCAGTGCATTGGCGCAACCTATCGGGCAGGAGTGAAACTACAAATGATGGTTGTGCCCATGCGTCAACCGCTTGGCCTGGGTAGATGAAAAAAATGAGCATGAACAGTGCCGCGTGCGTGCCGGGCTCGTCCAAAGCGTACGCGGACCAAAGTGGATTAGAGGGGAAATGCAGCATGAATAAGGCTTTAGCATTCCTGCCAATTTCCAGCCAATGTGAAACATTCTGTGGGTGGAAAACTAGAATTTTAAGAGGCTAAGAAAGAAGATCTTTCATTATTCACCATTACACATTGTTGTCTGTCACACAGATAAGACGAAAACATTGCATGGCCAGATTAGAAAAATTGATCTAAATATTTTTTTTTTAATTAAAACGTAGTGATTCACTGCATCAAAAAATTTTTTTTAGGTCCAGTAAAATGGCTCCCACAACCTGACCTTGATCTATTGACTTTTTTGTTTTTAATTTGTTCAGTCAAGTAGGAGTTAGCGCTCTCAGCTGAATAATTTGATCAGAAGCCATAGACAAGATATAATTATTAGACTCCATATACTCCAATAATTGTGTAGCAACAGTTTTTTTTTTCTAAAACTTTGGAGAAAATTGGTAATATACTAACAGACACAAGCCTGATTTACAGCTCTAGATTTAAATCCCTTATCATTTTAGCCAGTGTCCAGCCAATGTAAAATGTCCCAGGGATGGGACATCTTACACACATAGCAAGATAATTTAATTAATGGATTACATTACGGCCTTATTAATGCCAGGCTGAAAACAGACTGTTTCAGACAGAGCTTTTAGAACATGTTGAGTCTGCTTTATCCTGCCTTGAGAGCTCTTATTGTGGGAAAAAAAAACCCAGAAGAAAATCAACATGATATTGCCAGTAATTTTCTCATTTGGGAGTGAGAGTTGCCAGCACTGCATAAAGCTGCCCATGTTTATTTTACCTTTATGATTATGGCTTTAATCCTATGTGCAGTGATCCAAAGAAAATGTCCATTATCCACAGTCCAAATGTCTGCTATGACAGAGACATGATCGTCCCTCAAATTCCTTTTGGAGGTCAAAGTCTGAATTTTTGAATAATCTTTATCCAGGTAGCAAGTATATGCATTTTAATTTCAGTGGATCACAGTCCAGCTGTCTGATGGAACGTGTTATCACGTCTTCAGTCTGGAACAACGTGTCTGGCAATCAATCAGTTTAATTCTTGCTGGGTCACAAACTGTTCAGATGCATACCTGTGCTTGAAATCCCGCCGTGGGTATCGAGATGAGTATTTCCACTTTACATTCAGCCGTGGCTGTTCAGAATCAGTAAAATCCACTTCATGCTGTTGTTAGCATAGCAAAGCACTAGCTTTGTTGGAGCTGAAGATTGCTGTAAGTCTCAACCGGCACTTAGTTTGCAACCCACCAATATGCTTTTGTCTTTAACCGCGACAAAGGAAACATAATCTCTTTCCACAAAAACGAAGTAGCTTCATCTTTTCTTCTGCTCAGTAATTAAGACTCAGACTCTCTGTAACAGGTCACGTCGACTGACGGCTGCATCAGCTATGTAGGGTCAGTTTGTATATTCATTTATTTGCGCTAAAAATATCTATCCATATTAATAAAATGAGTAACGAGTAACACATCTGATCAAATTTCAGTAACTAACGCATTACTGAATTTTTAAACAGTAATTCCGTTACACAGCACGTTACTGCAAAAGTAGTGGTGTTACAGTAACATGTTACTTTGTAACGCATTTGTAATGCGGGCAGATCATCCACATTGCTGCACCGTTTTTTGTTTTTTTTCTTTTTCATGGCAGCAGTCTGAAACAGTCTTAAAACTTAAAATTCCCACACAACTCAATGTAGACGCTCCAACCTCAGAGAAGCAACTTCCTGCACCATGTTTGTTTTGCCGTTTCTGAGTATTAACACTGCACAGAGAATCTGCTTGCTTGTTTTAGTTATTTTTCAGATGAATTATTTAAAAAAATGTTATTGTAATTATGACTGTCATCTCATCTAGTCTTGCTTTCTTTTTCTCTGTTTTGTTGTTCATTGCATTCCACGCAGGCTGATGATATAATTGTTGGACGTTTGGGTACGTGTACAGAAGAAGGAAAGAAGGTGCAGAGAAATGGAGGCAAGAATTTCCTCGCAGTTTTCCAAAGGATTGAGGATTCACTATGAGAATAAACAGCCTGGACTTGTTGAAATAATGGCCATATACACCCATCTTTATATGGAAGATAATACTGCTCAGTGATGGACACATTTGTGTTTTGTTTTGTTTTTTCAGCTTTTTTTCACCTAATTTAATTGTCTTGTTTCTCAGCTCTTCAGAATCTGTAATAAAAAAAAGTCCTTTTTTCAGATTTTCTAAATTTGAGAACCTTTTTCCTTCATATTTTGTTAGATGTAAAGTTGTACAGCCCTTCGGTTAAGAAAAAAATGTGAGAAGTGTAAATGTGTTCATGACACTATGTTGTAATTGACCCATAGGCATGGGCGTCGCACCTGTGGGTGTAGTGGGTGTTTTAACACCCATAGATTTCAAGAGGACACTGCCGAACACGCACAGTTTTTCCGGTTTCCCACAAATACCGCTCAGTTTCTCTGGCTTCTGTGTGCGCTGCTCCTGTTGCTTGAAACATGACACTGGTGAGTGTGACTGCCTGATTGTTCCTGTAAGTGAAGTTAAAAGCTTCACAGGTGAGCAATGAAATAAATTTGGGATTAAAATAACTGCGTACAGGGTTTTGTTTTTTTTTAGTTGCACTTTATGAAAGAGGTTTATTAAAAGATTGGAAGAGCGGCCACATGTGCGTGTATGTGTGCATGTGTGCGTGCGTGTGTGTGTGTGTAAATTCATGTTGTGTTGTGATGCTCGTGGACTGCCCCTTTGCCCCCTGAAGTGCCCTCCTGGAGAGTTTTTACACGCAATTAGTGATTTATTTTTTAACAAGGAGATGTTCATAATTGGGGCGGCGCGGTGGAGGAGTGATTAGCACTGCGGCAGCACAGCAACTCACCCTTGGCCGGGGGATCCTGGGTTCGATCCCAGCCCCCGACCAACAGTGATCTGTGTGGAGTTTGCATGTTCTCCCCGTGTCTGTGTGGGTTTACTCCGGGATTTCTCCGGTTTCCTCTCACATGCCAAAAAACATGCAAGTTAGGTTAATTGGCATCAAAACTGGGGATTCTAAATTGTCCCTAGGTATGACTGTGAGAGCGAAAGGTTGTCTGTCTTTCTGTTTTGGCCCTGTGATGGACTTGCGATCTGTCCAGGGTGTATCCTGCCTCTCGCCCAAAGATGCTGGGATAGGCTCCAGCCCCCCGCGACCCGAAAAGGATTAAGCAGAAGAAGATGAATGAATGAATGAATGTTCATAATTGTAGTATACAATGTAAATGTAATTTCAGTGGTGTGAAAAAGTGTTTGCCCCTTCCTGATTTCTCATTTTTTTTGTATGTTTGTCACACTTAAATGTGTCAGATCATCAAACAATTTTAAATAATAGACAAAGATAACAAGTAAACACAAAATGCAGTTTTTAAATGAAAATGTTTATTATTAAGGGAAAAAAAATCCAAACTTACACGGCCCTGTGTGAAAAACTGATTGCCCCCCTAAACCTAATAACTGGTTGGGCCACCCGTAGCAGCAACAACTGCAATCAAGCATTTGTAATTACTGGCAATGAGTCTTTTACAGTGCTGTGGAGGAATTTTGGCCCACTCATCTTTGCAGAATTGTAGTAATTCAGCCACATTGGAGGGTTTTCGAGCATGAACTGCCTTTTTAAGGTCATGCCACAGTATCTCAATCGGATTCAGGTCAGGACTTTGACTAGGCCACTCTAAAGTCTTCATTTTGTTTTTCTTAAGCCATTCAGAGGTGGACTTGCTGGTGTGTTTTGGATCATTGTCCTGCTGCAGAACCCAAGTGCACTTCAGCTTGAGGTCATGAACAGATGGCCGGACATTCTCTTTCAGGATTTTTTGGTAGGCAGCAGAATTCATGGTTCCATTTACCACAGCAAGTCTTCCACGTCCTGAAGCAGCCAAACAGCCCCAGACCATCACACTACCACCATCATATTTTACTGTTGGTATGATGCTACTTTTCTGAAATGCTGCATCACTTTTACTCCAAATGTAATGGGACACACACCTTCTAAAAAATTCCATTTTTGTCTCTTCAGTCCACAGAGTATTTTCCCCAAAAGTGTTGGGGATCATCAAGATGTTTTCTGGTAAAACTGAGATGAGCCTTTATGTTGTTTTTGCTCAGCAGTGGTTTTCGTCTTGGAACTCTGCCATGCAGGCCATTTTTTCCCAGTCTCTTTCTTATGGTGGAGTCATGAACATTGACCTTAACTGAGGCAAGTGACACCTGCAGTTCTTTGGATGTTGCTGTGGGGTCTTGTGTGACCCCTTGGATGAGTCGTCACTGCACTCTTGGGGTAATTTTGGTCAGCTGGCCACTCCTGGGAAGGTTCACCACTGTTCCATGTTTTAAACATTTGTGGATGTGATAAACCACAGTTAATTTATGTTTTAATGGGGGGGAGAATCACTTTTTCCACACAGGGCCATGTAGGTTTGGATTTCTTTTTACCCTTAATTATAAACACCTTCATTTAAAACTGCATTTTGTGTTTACTTGTGATACCTTTGTCTAATATTTTTCTTTAGTCACCCCACATTAGACATGTGTTCCAACATGGTTCACTAATCCACAGTCAATAATATATCCTGCGTCATTCTGCCTTTTTTTTTTTTTGAATAGTTTAGATATAATAGGCCCGCATATTAGCATCTTGGCTAGAGGTCACTTGGAGGATCATTTCATTGGCGGGCACGTTTTTCATTGGAAGGGCACCTTAGTTGTATTTTCTTACATTTTACCCACTCCCGGAGTAAACCCACGCAGACACGGGGAGAACATGGAGTTTGCATGTTCTCCCCGTGTCTGCGTGGGTTTACTCCGGGATTTCTTCGGTTTCCTCCCACATGCCAAAAACATGCAAGTTAGGTTATTTGGCATCAAACTGGGGATTCTAAATTGTCCTTAGGTATGACTGTGAGAGTGAATGGTTGTCTGTCTCTCTGTGTTGGCCCTGCGATGAACTGGCGATCTGTCCAGGGTGTACCCTGCCTTCTGCCCAAAGATGCTGGGATAGGCTCCAGCCCCCCCGCGACCCAAAAAAGATTAAGCGGAAGAAGATGGATGGATGGCATCTGTTGAGTCATATCAGATTTTTTTTTTTAACTCGAGCAGTGTTTTTCAACCTTTTTTGAACAAAAAAATCCTTTATTTATATTGAAAAAAAATCTCATGACACCCTACTAGCCAAAAATGTTACAAAAGGACAAATTGTAGCCCATGACAGCATATCCAATCCAACTTTATAAAGCACTTTAAGAACGATAGCTGACACAAATTGCTGTACATAAGTGATAAAATATAAAAACATAAGAACAATAAAAACAATGCTAAAAAGTACACAACAGTAGTCATACAATAAGACAATAAGAACAAATAAAATCAATATCTGAAACTGGGTCAAAAGCCAGAGAATAAAAATGGATTGTAAGATGAGTTTTAAAACTGGACAGTGAAGAAGCCTGTCTGATTCAATTCAATTCAACTTCATTTATATAGTGCCATTTCACAACAGTCATCTCATAGCACTTTCAACTGTAGGGGAAACCCCCACAATTGCAGAAAGACCCCAGCAATCAGGCGATCCAATGTGAGCAAGCACTTGGCGACGGTGGAGAGGAAAAACTCCCTTTTAACAGAAAGAAACCTCCAGCAGAACCAGGCTCAGGGAGGGGCAGTCATCTGCTGCGACTAGCTGGGGGGTGAGGGGATAGAGAAATTGAAAAGAACAGACATGTAGAGAGCAAACAGCACGATGGGGACTCAATTTATGGGAGAGGACAAACAGATGTTAATGACCAGCAAAAAAAAAAATTCATTGAGAGTGAAGCCCAGTGCATTATTGGAGGTCCCCCAGCTGTCTAAACCTATTAGCAGCATAACTAAGGGAGGGTTCAGAGACACATGATCCCTCCCTAATTGTAGGCTATATCAAAAAGGAAGGTTATAACCCTATTCTTAAAAACAGAGATTGACAGGGATGAGAATCCTCTGCGGATCCGCGGAATTCCACGGATTTGATCATGTCTAGGGTCATTCGCGTGAATCGTCTAAATTCGAGGAGAAAATTTTAGGGGGGGGGGGTGAGGTATGTTATGAGCGGCGAGTCGTATTTTCGATCGGCTGCTAAAATCCACCGCGCAGAACGCGCTACCCTGCGAGATCAGTAATCTAATGTAACAAGGCCACTGATTGGCTGATACTTATTGAAGCAACCAATCGACGATTTTGTTATTCCTTTGTCATATCCCACACGCAGAGCGAAATGCAAATGGCGGACAGTTCAGTCAACCGAGTTTTCCCGATTTCGTGAAAATGGTGAACCTAAAACTCACGAAAGACAACAAAGCAAGAATTTTAGAAATCGACAAAGGGATAAGGAACAAGTTCCGTTGGGAATGGCTTGAAAAAACTGTGTCAATGACTGTAAAGATCGATAAAAATACTGAAGGTGTGGTTGAAAAAATGGCCGACTTCATAGCGAAATGCGAAGTACCAGGGAAAGCCCAGTGTGTTTATTGCAACGATTTCTTGAGTTATGGATCTCGTGGTTGTGTTGCCTTAGCTGAACACTGTTCAAAACAGAAACGTCTCAAAATTGTGCCTACAAGAGATCGAACTGCTCGCTTGTGCTGCATTCAAAACAATCGATGGACTCGGTCAAATTCAGATGCCAGTTGATCAAAGTTCATCACAATCGGCCCCGATTACAGCAATTAGTGATCAGAAGACACATTCCGAGGTAAGATTTTTTTCTCGTTATAAGTAATGAACTTGAGAATTTTCGCATAATGAATTTGTTATGAAATAGCATGTGTAAGTTGTGACATCATGCCTGTTTTGAAACACTAATTGCATTTGAATGCTGATAATCGATTGTTAATAGATAAATGTTAATGTTAATGTGTTATATACATGTGTGTTAATGTTAATAGATAAATGTTTGGTGGTGATCCGGATCACCGTCTGGATCCAGGAATTTTTTAAAGGATTTTTTTTTTTTTTTACCTCCGCCAAGGAGGTAAAAAAAAAAAGAATCCTTTAAAAAATTCTTGCCAATGGCATTTTTTTCCATGGTCAAGGAATCTATAAAGTTAGACAAAATAAATGTAGGATTAATATTTATGATGTTAAACACTGTATGAGGGGAACTGTGGCGCTGGGCGGAGGTCTGCGCTCTCCGGAGTGCTTTTCTAGTTACATATTTTCTCACAATTTGAAATGCAGTCTAAGAATTTTGAATATAATTTATCATTTTTTGTTTCACTAGGAGGAGTTACATAATGCATGTGTGTTTTTTTTGTCATGGGGGGTGATGGGTTGCCTTTCCTAAGATATCTTTGCTTTTATTAGTAAACATAATTTCTTTATGGTCATTGCATAAAAATATTAAACATCTTTTAGGTTTTACTTACTTTCTTAGATTATCTTTCAAATATTAAAATATACTAATATGCAACTTTTTTTATATTCCTAGTAACACTAACAAATGCACACATTAATAAATCAAAATGTTTGCAGAATGTCAGTATATTTTAATAAATGGGTGATGGACTTGGTGATGGAATTTTGTTAATATTTATAATTTATTTTACTTGGTTAAATTATTTTGTCTGTTCTAGAACGATGTAAATGTAATTCTGTGTCAGTTCTAAACATATTAAATAGTAGTAAAATATAATTTAGTATTATTACATCAACATACTGTGACGTATGCAAGGTTCACACAAAGAAGAGGAGCAAGATGGTTGTGACGAACAGGCTTTATTTGCACACCACCAACCCCAACTACTTCTGAGCACAGAGAGGAGGGGAGGTCATTCTCCCAGACCTCCGTTTCAATCATGGTTACACACACATGATATATCTTGCCCTAATCCTGCTAAACACTGCTGGGTCATTATAACGCAGTTATAATGACCCAGCAGTATAATAACTCAGTAACAACACATTTAATACACACACACAGTAACGTTTCAACTGGCAAAGCATGCTGGGAAATCCCTGCCCCCCTTAACATGGCCCCGACGTTGCACTGCCCTCCCCTGGACTGGTTTCTGTCCCCAGAAAATTCAAAGTCCACTTTCAGAAATCCAACGCGAGTCAACCCGGTGCCGGGGCGGCACGCACGGGCCATCCAGTATCCATCTGAGTCTCGGTCAGAGTATCTGGTTGGGGTAGGGTTCCGGTTTGGCTACCAGCGGGCGGATGGTCATATCTGACAGCCTCTGTAGGACCACACACAGTCCCTTCCCTGGCAGCGGGAGTCCCATGCCCGCTCCGGCCGACTCCCACCGCTGCCAGGTCTCCCAGGCGGCCGCTGGCCCGCGTCCATGCATCCAGCCCTTGCTGCGCCTGGAAAATGGCTGGATCTTCGTCCTGCTCGCTCCGCTGCTGCGCTCCGCTGCTGCGCTCCGCTGCTGCGCGTTGCTGCTGCGCCGAGGGCCTCCGTGACGTCACCGAAAGGGGAAGCATCTGCGGGTGGCGGTAGGACTACGTACAGTTCCTCCCCTGGCAGCAGGAGTCACGACTTCCACCGCTGCCAGGACCTCCCAGGCGGCCGCTGGCCCGCGTCCAGGCGTCCAGCCCCTGCCAAGCCCGGGAAAAGACCGGATCTGTCCTGCTCGCTCCGCTGCTGCTGCGCTCCAAGGCCTCTGTGACATCACTGCCGGGGGAAGCATCTGCAGGAGGCGGCCTTTCCCGTCCATGCCACCTCGCTCTAATTTAACTTCGGCGAGGGGCCAGTTTGTCGTGCGCTGCGTGCGGGGCAGTACCGTGCGATGTACCCTGGCTCTGTGCAGCGGAAGCCCCCCTTCCTCGCATCGCCGCGGCTGTCTCCTCCGTGCACGCGCTGCCGTGGTCTGCCGTAGCTCCTCCTCCCACTCGCTCTCAGCACGGCGGTTTCCTCCGATGACCAGTCGTTCAGCGCGGCAGCCAACTCGACCTGGGCCAGGTGGTCATCCAACAGGTTCTCGCCGTTGTAGCAGAGAATCTTGGCCCGCTGCCGGATGGATGGGACGGTCACCTCCCGGTCTATCGCTGCTCCTAATCGCTCTGGAATCGCCAGCCCATCCTGCCCTGAAAAGGGCGGGAAACGGGGCTGGTTTGCTCTGCTCGGCCCGCTCTGCCTTGAAAAAGGCAGAGCAGTCCCATCGGGTCCGCTGCTCCGTCCATCGCGGCGAGCCACTCCGGGGGCCGGCGTCTCAGTTCTACACTCCGTTCCCAGCCGAGCGATGAACCGCTCCGGCTGCTGGACCTCCGCCTGGATCCTCATCTTGCTCCATCCCCACTCCTGACACCAGTGTGACGTATGCGGGATTCACACAAAGAAGAGGAGCAAGGTGGTTGTGACGAACAGGCTTTATTTACACACCACCAACCCCAACTACTTCTGAGCACAGAGAGGAGGGGAGGTCATTCTCCCACACCTCCGTTTCAATCATGGTTACACACACACATGATACATCTTGCCCTAATCCTGCTAAACACTGCTGGGTCATTATAACGCAGTGATAATGACCCAGCAGTATAATAACTCAGTAATAACTCATTTAATACACACACACAGTAACGTTTCAACTGGCAAAGCATGCTGGGAAATCCCTGCCCCCCTTAACATGGCCCCAACGTTACAATACCATTCAGATATCATAAATTTACACATGTGATGCAGCAGCAGATTAAAAAGGTAAACTATAAATACATTTGTACTTACTTCTAATTTTAAATATAAGACCACATTTGAGCATTCTAAAACACCAGATTTCGTTAGCTTCTGGCCTGCGTCCCCCAAGACCCCGGGCTTAGTTTCCTCTTTTTTCCCAAACCCCATTCTCATCCCTGGATTGAGTCTGACTCCCGAATCCAGATTGGCAGCTGGTTCCACAAGAGAGGAGCTTGATAACTGAAGGCTCTGCCTCCCATTGTACTTTTGGAGATTCTAGGTATCCAGCATTTTGGGAGTGTCGTGCTCTGTTAGGATAATAGGGTAGTATCAGATCTTTTAAATAAAAAGGGGCCTGATTGTTTAGAGCTTTGAAAGTGAGAAGAATGATTTTAAACTTAATTCTAAACTCTATGGGAAGCCAGTGAAGGGAGGCCAGAACTGGAGAGATATGATCTCTCTTTCTAGTACCTGTTAAAACTCTTGCTGTGTAGAAGCTGGGTTAATCATCTCAGACTGGATGCAGAGGGTAAACAGAGAAGGACAATAGGTATTGAGATGAGAGAGATTATGGTGAGGTAGCAGGAAGAAGTAGTTGGGGGACAGGGGGGGAGAAAGGTTGAATGTATTGTGATGTGAGATGTCATGCAGATGTGAGATGGGCGGATGATTATAAAAGGAGAGACCCTGTTGTATTGAGCCAATGCTTTTTCTGTGTATGACTGATGTGAGAGTGAATAAAGTCGTCTGCTGCATGAGTCTGCCTCCGTTATTTGCACTCTCCACACTGGTGACCCCTTGACGAATTACGGAACACGAGGCAAGAACCTCGGAGTCGGCCCGGATGGGAAGCCCCAGCAAAGCGACAAGCATCCCAGAGGCGGCCCGGACGGAAAGCCCCAGCAACGAGTGCGCTGTTTCGGTCAAACTACAGGACTTATGGCTGCACGACCCGCGGTCTTGGTTCCACCACACCGAGGCTCAGTTTGCCCTCTGGGGAATAACGGCAGACGACACCAGATATTACTATGTGGTCGCAGCGCTGGACGCTCGCACGTCTCAGCAAGTAGCGAGCCTGCTCCAACAGCCTCCAGCCCACGACAAATACGGGGCTCTCAAGGCCGCGCTGACCCGGCGCTACACGCTCTCGGACTGTGAGAGAGCAGAGAGGCTCCTGAGGTGGTCCAAGTTAGGAGATGGGTCGGCGGTTGAACTGATGGAGAAGATGTTGGCGTTGATGGGCACGGACGACGGGCATTTTCTGTTTGCCCACCTTTTCCTCCGGAACCTCCCAACAGAGGTAAGAGCGGTCCTTGCCAATTCGGCGTTGCTGGCCGCGTGTGACTACCGTGCGCTAGCCCAGGAAGCAGATCGGATCATCCTCACCACCAGAGCCCTCATAGTGAACGCGGCGTCGTCGGAACCCAGCAAGACGACCAGCGGAGGCGAAGAGCTGGTGACGGTAGCGGCAGCGGGGGCCAGGAAGCGCCAGAGAGACACGCTCTGCTTCTATCACCGCCGCTTTGGAGAGAACGCACGCAGATGTGTGCCACCATGCCAATTCAAGAGTTCAAGAAATGCCAAGGCTGGCAGTCGGTAGCAGCTGCGACCGCCGGTGAAGAGAACAAGCTGCTCTATGTGACGGACTCGTGCTCGGGGAGACGGTTCCTCGTAGACACCGACTCCCAAAAGAGCCTCATCCTGCCGTCCTACGCCAACCGGCTAGCAGGAACTAGCGTCCCCCAGCTGGTAGTTGTAAACGGCTCGGACATTAAGACTTTTGGTGAGAGAACACTGACTTTATCCCTACACGACCGTATGTACGAGTGGACTTTTGTCATAGCGGCATTGAGTTTCCCAATCCTGGGAGCTGATTTTCTGTGTGCACACGGGTTGCTAGTCGATGTTGCTAACAGACGCCTGGTTAATGCAGTGTTTTTTGATTCTCTCCGCTGTACAGCTCGAGGGGCCGGGCAAATAACACAAGCCAACGTCACAGCTCCAGGCGGTAAGTTCCACACACTGCTCACTCAGTTCCCAGCACTCACGGTCCCGACGTTTTTGGCGGCCAGCACCAAACACGGGGTGGAACACTTTATCACCACCACTGGGCCGCCCGTTTTCGCACGACCTCGGCGCCTAGACGCAGCTAAACTGGCCATAGCGCGTGAGGAGTTTGCCAACTTGGAAAGGTTGGGCATCATCAGGCGCTCAATCAGCCCATGGGCATCCCCACTGCACATGGTCCCCAAGGCCGAGGGATCGTGGCGACCGTGCGGAGATTTCCGCAGGTTGAATAACGCCACAGTGCACGACCGCTACCCGATTCCCCATATTCAGGATTTTTCCGTTCACCTTACCGGGGCACGCATTTTTCCGAAAATAGACCTGGTCTGTGGTTACCACCACATTGCGCGTGGAGGACATACCCAAAACAGCGGTAATTGTTAAGTTGCAAATACAATATGTTGTATATAACTGTCATTTATCATGTGTTTGTTGTGCTGTTATTCGCAGGGCTTTTATTGTGAAAGCGAGCAGAAGGGGGAAAGCGGATATGTTTTTTTTGTGGAGACTCTCATGTCACTTTGTGTGGTCGGCAATAAAGGTGTAAGCAGACACAACGAGTCTGTTGTTCTTATCGTCTTTCAATGGTAGCAGAGGATGGTTACCAACTATAGAGTCCCGCCGACGTTTGATGAGGGGAAGCCCTATGAAAGTTGGAAAAATGAAGTCACGATTTGGACCCGAGTCACGGAGCTGGAAAAAAAGAAACAGGCGCTCGCTGTGGCTTTGGCGCTATCGGGAAGAGCGCGGGAAGTGGCGATGGAGATACCGATAGATGACCTGAATGGAGACACTGGTATGGACACTTTGCTTTTGAATCTTGATAACTTATTCTTGAAAGAAGAAAAAGACCGAGTTTATGAGGCCTACTCCAATTTTGACCAGATAAAGAAAGACAGCAGTGTGTCTATGGCAGACTATATAATAGACTTTGAGCAGCGCTACACCCGCATGCGCAAATATAAGATGGAGCTTCCCGATGCTGTGCTTGCATTTAAGTTGTTAGACACTGCATGCCTGGATGTTAAGGATCGGCAGCTCGCCTTGACTGCGTGTACAGACTTAACTTTTGCCGCGATGAAATCAGCACTCAAGCGAATATTTGGTGAAAATTCATCTGTTTCAACCACGGGCATTAATCAGGAAACGGCCTATATCACAGAACAAAACCAGCAAACAAGAAAGTCGTCCTCCTGGAATAGTAAACAAAAAACACCACAAGCAGGCACCAACCCCCTGGACAGGTATGGCCGGAGATCAAGATGTGCCATCTGCCAAAGCACATTTCACTGGGCTAAAGACTGTCCACACCGAAGTGAACAAGTCAAATTTATAGAAGCGAGTGAAGTAAGTAACACAGAGGAGGAGTGTAACTTTACCCTGTTTACTGAAGAGTCACCCAATGAAGCAGAAATCTTTATGACTGAGTGTTTTGATTCTGCAATAATCGACACCGCATGCACTCGGACTGTGTGTGGACAAGAATGGCTTGATAATTACATGACAAGGCTGAGTTTGAGTGAGATAAATAATATGAAAAAAACGGAGAAGCAGAGTAACAAACCGTTTGTTTGGTGATGGAAAAGTGATTCATTCCACAAAAAGGTTGAAAATACCTGCAAAGATTGGACAGACAAGATGTAGTATTGAGACTGAGGTTGTTCCTGTAAAAATCCCACTTCTTCTGAGCAAAACACCTTTGAAAAGAGCAGGAACAGTGTTGGACATGGAAAATGACAGTGCAGTTATGTTTCAGCGACCAGTGAAACTTGACTTTACCAGCTCTGGTCATTATTGTGTGAACATTATGGACAGAAAAAATAGACACATTCAGCGTGATGATCAGATTTTGACAGCTGATGATGATGTCACAAAACATGAAAATGCAGATGAGAATCAAGAGCAATGGGATGAGGAGATCCTGACAATCACGGACAATTTGAACGTGGCTGAAAAACACAAAATCCTGGTGAAGCTTCACAAACAGTTTGGCCATGCTTCTGCTGACAAATTGCAGAAGCTGCTCGATAGCTCTGGAAATAAAGACACAGAATGCAACCTGATCCTAAAAAAAATCATCAGTGAATGTGACATTTGCCAAAGGTACATTAAGACCAAACCAAGGCCTGCAGTTGGGTTACCACTAGCATCTCAGTATAATGAAACTGTGGCAGTTGATCTACATGAACTGAAGCCAGGCCTGTGGTATCTTCACATTATTGATCAATTCACGAGATTCAGTGCAGGCAGCATTCTCACTACAAAAAAGGCCTCAGAAATAGTGAAGCACTTCATTCATGTGTGGGTAAGTGTACATGGACCACCACAGAAACTGTTTAGTGACAATGGAGGAGAGTTCAATAATGATGAGGTGAGAGATAAGGCAGAGAATTTCAACATAGAAGTTAAGACAACAGCTGCCTACAGCCCGTGGAGTGATGGACTTCTAGAGAGACATAATCAAACACTCATAGAGATCATAATGAAAATAAAAGCCAGTAACTGCTGTGACTGGAACACTGCTCTAGACTGGGCACTCATGGCAAAAAACACTATGCACAATGTTCATGGATTCAGCCCATATCAACTGGTGTTTGGACAGAATCCCAACATGCCCTCTGTGTTAAATGATAAACTCCCAGCCTTAGAGGGCACTACAAAGAGTGAATGGGTTGCAAAACACATCTCTGCTTTGCACGCTGCAAGAAGAGCTTTCACAGAAGCAGAATGTTCTGAAAGAATACGCAGAGCACTACGCAAACAAATCCGTCACACAGATGAAACATATGAAGTGGGTGATAAAGTCTACTATAAAAGAGTGGACTGTCCAGAGTGGAAAGGGCCAGCAGTTGTTATTGGCCAGGATGGTGCAGTGGTGTTTGTTCGACACGGAGGAACCTGCGTAAGAGTGCATCATCTCAGACTGAGAAAAGTGAATCCTAAAAGTAGTGAACATCAGACAACAAATGGAAATCCAGAAAACAACACAGACATTGGTGAAAAACAAGGAATGATAGGAACTGCTGAAAACATGGAGAACACAGAAAACGAAATGGAGGTTCAAGAAAACATGCTTCAGCCCCATTGCACCGAAGAAGCTACTGGAGTTCAGAGTGAGATTTCACTTTCCACAAATGGTGACAGAGAGACTCATGAAATACAACCAGAAATGCCTAACAGAGAAACAAACACAGCTGAAACATGCGGTGTTTGTCCTGAAATACATAGACAAAGACAGTGGGGTTAAACACACAGCCAAAGTTTTGGGGCGGGCAGGCAAAGCAACAGGGAAATATAAAAATTGGTATAACTTGCTTTTTATGGAGCCTGATTGTCTAGATGGTAACACAAAATCTGTTGATCTAACACAGGTACAGAGTCTTGAGATTGAACCTGCTGTCACTGATGTTAACGCTAATGAAGATGTGTTCATGGCTAATGATTTATCATTTGATAAAGCCAAACAAGAAGAAATTAAATGCTGGAGAGATAACAGTGTGTTTGTAGAAATGAAGGATGAGGGACAAAAGTGTATTTCAACAAGGTGGGTGTGTACTCTCAAAGAAACCGTCTCAGGATTAGTGCCAAAAGCTCGTCTGGTGGCAAGAGGTTTTGAGGAGATGGAGATGTCTGAGCTGCAAAAGGACTCACCCACCTGTGCTTCAGAGTCCTTACGACTGCTAACAGCAGTTATTTGTCAAAAACAATGGTCACTTCATTCTATGGACATAAAATCAGCATTTCTTCAGGGAATGGAGGTGTCACGTGACATTTACATTAGACCACCTCCTGAAGCCAACTGTAATGGAATATTATGGAAGCTCAAAAAGTGTGTATATGGCTTAGCAGATGCATCATTGTACTGGTACAACAGTCAAAGAGATGGTGCTGAAAGCAGGTGGACAAATGTCAAAGGTCGATCCGGCTGTTTTCTATTGGACAGATCAAGACTGCACCGTGTCTGGGGTGCTCGCCTGTCATGTAGATGATTTCATATGGGGAGGCACACAAAAATTCACCACAACAGTCATACCTCACCTGAAATCTGTTTTCCAGGTTGGGCGTGAAGCACACAAACACTTCTCTTATGTGGGAGTAGACTTTGTGACTCTTGATGGAAAGGTGCAAATGCACCAGGAGAAATGCATTCAGCACATGCAGCCCATACACATTGACCCATCGCGAGCAGTACAGCAAGATTCGCCTCTCTGTGAGGAGGAAAAAGATCAACTCAGATCAAAGATTGGTCAGATTCTCTGGGTTGCCAGGCAGAGTAGACCAGATGTGATGTTTGATGCTAGTAACCTGGCTTCAACACTGAAAGATGCAACTGTACACATGATCCATGAAGCAAACAGAATAGTGTGCAAGATAAAGTCAAAGAAGGTTGTGTTAAACTTTTCACATTTGGGAAAAGACAGTGCACTAAAAATAACTGTGTTTAGTGATGCCTCATTTGGAAACCTGTCTGATGGAGGCACTCAAGGAGGACATTTCATTGCTCTCATGGGAGAAAAGGGAAAGTTTTCACCTCTTTCTTGGCAATCAAAGAGAGTAAAAAGGGTAGTGAGAAGTACACTAGCTGGTGAAACCCTGGCTATGTCTGAGGGAGTTGACAATGCACTTTTTCTAGCTACACTGTTTTCTGAGTTGACCGCAGGAGACACGAACCATGCCCCTCCAATAATCTGTGGAACAGACAACCATTCGCTAACTGATGCACTAAAATCCACAAAGTCAGTTTCTGAGAAAAGACTTCGTTTGGAGATTAGTAGCATCAAAGAGCTTATTCAGATGCAGAAAATTGAACAGATACTGTGGCAGAGCACAAAAGAACAACTCGCAGACTGCCTCACAAAAAGGGGTGCATCAGTTCACCAGTTGCTCAAGGCGCTGAGTGAAGGGCAATGGACTATTGGTTAATAGGGGGTCAGAGTATTACTTAAAAAAATGAAAACTTGAGAACATACAGTTCTATTCATATTTAAGCTTTGTTTAACAGTTATGTTCTGTCTTCTATTCATATTTAAGCTTTGTTTAACAGTTATGTTCTGTCTTCAAGCTCAGGGTTTATTTGAGCACGTGTATATGTTTATGTTGTTGGACTTAATGGGTTTGAATATGACTGATTTAAAAAAAAAACGGAGATTGTTAAGTTTCAGATACAATATGTTGTATATAACTGTCATTTATCATGTGTTTGTTGTGCTGTTATTCGCAGGGCTTTTATTGTGAAAGCGAGCAGAAGGGGGAAAGCGGATATGTTTTTTTTTTGTGGAGACTCTCATGTCACTTTGTGTGGTCGGCAATAAAGGTGTAAGCAGACACAACGAGTCCGTTGTTCTTATCGTCTTTCAGTAATAACTCCGTTTGGCTTGTTTGAGTTTTTACGCATGCCCTTCGGATTAAAAGGCGCGGCACAGACATTCCAACGCATGATGGATGCGGTGTTGCGCGATCTGCCGTTTGTGTTTGTCTACCTGGATGATATCCTGGTGGCCAGTGCATCCGAGGACGAACACGTAACCCACCTCAGGACGGTTTTCCGGAGGTTGGAAGAGCACGGGTTAATAAACAACCCGGCAAAATGCCAGTTCGGCGTGACGGGGATTGACTTTTTGGGGCACTGCGGCTCACCGGAGGGAGCGATGCTCTTGCCCGACAGGATGTGCGCTGTGGCGAATTTTTCCCAGCCTCAGACGGTCAGGGTGCTGCAAGAGTTTTTGGGGATGGTTAACTTTTATAACCAGTTCCTCCCCCGCGCAGCTCAGCTCATGCAGTCATTGTACGCCGCGCTCAAGAAATGGAAACCGGTGGACAGAGTCGAATGGACTCCGGAGCGGGAGCAGGCATTCTCTGAGGTTAAAACAGCCCTGGCAAACGCCGCACTGTTGGCGCACCTGGACCCGGCGGCCCGGATAGTGCTCACTACCGACGCCTCAGACTTGGCCATAGGGGCCGTCGTGGAGCAACGTGTCGCCGGTTCTTGGCAGTCGCTCACTTTTTTCAGCAGGATGTTGCGCGACAGTGAGCGTAAATACAGCGTGTTCGACAGGGAGTTGCTGGCTCTCCACCTGGCCATACACCACTTCCAGTTCTGGCTGGAAGGGCGCAGCTTCACCGTGTTCGTGGACCACAAGCCGCTAACGTTCGCGATGGCCAAGGTTTCGGAACCATGGTCGGGGCGGCAGCAGAGACAGCTGGCCGCGATCTCGGAGTTTACGACCGATATTCAGCATGTGTCGGGTAAACTGAATGTGGTGGCGGACTGCCTCTCGCGCGCAGTAGTGGCCCCAGTCTGCGTAGGGATAGATTATACAGCCATGGCCGCAGAGCAGATTGGCGATGCGGACGTGTGCGCGCTCCAGTCTGGACCAACAGGGTTAAGGCTGGAAAGCAGAGTACTGCAAAACAGCAGCCCCCCCCAATCTGCGACATCTCCATGGGACGCCTGCGCCCGGTGGTCCCAGTTGCTTGGCGCCGCCGAGTGTTTGAGTCAGTTCATGCTCTGGTGCACCCAGGAGTGCACGCGTCAGTCAAAATGGTGGGAGCGAAGTTCGTTTGGCCAGGCCTGCGCAAACAAGTGAAAGAGTGGGCTGCAGCCTGCGTAGCGTGCCAACGAGCCAAGGTACACAGACACACGAAGGCTCCTTTGGAGCCGTTTCGTATACCGGCTAAGAGATTCGACCATGTTCACGTGGACCTCGTGGGACCCCTCCCGCCATCGCAGGGGTTCACGCACCTTCTGACAGTGGTGGACCGCACCACACACTGGCCAGAAGCAGTCCCGCTGGCGGCAACCATGTCCGCAGACATGGCGCGTGCTTTTTTGACGACATGGGTGGCATGTTTTGGCATCCCGTCGAACATAACGTCTGATAGGGGCCCGCAGTTTGTTTCCAACCTCTGGTCCGCAATGGCCCGTAGCCTGGGTGTTGCAATTCATTGCACAACCGCGTACAACCCGCAGGCCAATGGGTTATGCGAGCATTTCCATAGGTCACTGAAAGCAGCGCTCAGGGCTTCGCTGACGGATGCAAATTGGGTAGACCGGTTGCCGTGGGTTTTGTGTTCCGCACCAAAAGAGGATTTGGAGGCTTCCCTGGCGGAGCTTGTTTTTTCTCAGCTACTGCGGCTCCCCGGGGAATTTTTGCCAGATAATCCCGTGCTGGACAACTGTCCGTCTCAGCGTTTGCAGCATAGTGCAGATACAGGCACGCTGCCAGGCCTGGCCCACCACTGTTTTCCACGCGCTTTTGTGCCAAAAACTTTGAAGAACGCGGAGTTCGTGTTTGTCAGGCACGATGCCCACCGCCCCCCATTGCGCCCACCCTACGATGGCCCGTTCAGAGTGCTGAAACCAGGGGACAAACATTTTTTGTTAGACTTGGGGGGTCGTAGGGAGAAAATATGTATAGACAGACTTAAGCCTGCCTTTGTGGTGGTGGACAAGCAAGTGATGTTGGCTCAGGCCCCTCGGCGTGGAAGACCCCCACGGAGAACTCTCCAGGTAAACGATTCATCAGAGCAGCCACACGGGCAAGTCGAAGGTTCCCCCCCCCCCTCGCCATTGCCCACCCGCAGACAGACACACCCCCAGGAGTCCCCCACCGGCACAGCAGCGCCGTGGAGGCGGAAAACCCCCGTTACAGCAGATACGGGAGGAGACTGAAGCCAAAAGGACGTGAGGACTGAAACTCGGTCTGAGATTCTGGGGTGGTGGTGTAGAAGCTGGGTTAATCATCTCAGACTGGATGCAGAGGGTAAACAGAGAAGGACAATAGGTATTGAGATGAGAGAGATTATGGTGAGGTAGCAGGAACAAGTAGTTGGGGGACGGGGGGGAGAAAGGTTGAATGTATTGTGATGTATATTCGCTGCTCTTGTTTTTTCTTGTCTTCTGATTGTTGCTCTGAGTGTTGCTATCCCCGTGCTGTTGCAATCCTGGAATTTCCCCATTGTGGGACTAATAAAGGCTTATCTTATCTTATCTTATCTTATCTTATGTGAGATGTCATGCAGATGTGAGATGGGCAGATGATATAAAAGGAGAGACCCTGGTGTATTGAGCCAATGCTTTTTCTGTGTATGACTGAAGTGAGAGTGAATAAAGTCGTCTGCTGCATGAGTCTGCCTCCGTTATTTGCACTCTCCACAGCTGCAACATTTTGGATCAACTGAAGACTTTTTAAAGATGTTTTAGGACAACCTGATAATAAAGAGTTACAATAATCTAATCTAGAGCAAACAAAAGCGTGGATCAGTTTCTCAGCATCACTCTGAGACAAGATGCTCCTAATCTTGGCAAATTAGGCAAATGATAGAAGGCAGTCTTAATATGTGAATTGAAAAACAGATCTTGATCAAAAATAACTCCAAGGTTCCTCACAGAGCTATTAAGAGAAAGTGTAACTGCATCCAAACTAAAAGTTTGATTTGGAAAGGTATTTCTAAGGTTTTTTGGACCAACAAGAATGACTTCAGTCTTATCTGAATTTAATAGCAGGAAATTACAAGTCATCCAAACTTTGATTTCCTTAAGACAGGCTTCTAACTTGGCTAATTGATTACTATCACCTGGCTTTATTGACGGGTATAATTGTGTGTCATCTGCATAACAATGAAAATCTATACAGTGCTTTCTAATAATGTAGCCTAACAGAAGCAGATATAAACTAAAAAGAGTAGGGCCTAGCACACATCCCTGTGGAACTCCATGACTGAGCTTTGAGTTGAAAGAAAACTCATTATTGACATGAACAAACTGGAACCCATCAGATAAATAAGATCTAAACCACTGCAACAAAGTTCCATTAAGTCCAACATAGTGTTCTAATCTATCAAGTAGAATATTATGATCGATAGCACTAAGGTCAAAAAGGACAAGTACAGAAACAAGTCCATTATCAGATGCGATAAGGAGGCCATTAGTGACCTTCACTAAGGCTGTTTCAGTACTATGATGGATTCTAAACCCAGATTGAAATTCTTCAAATAAACCATTTCCCTGCAAGTGGTCAAATAATTGCGTAGCAACAACTCTTTAGAGATTGGAGATTGGTCTATAGTGTGGCACATATGTTTGGTTCATATTTCCCACAAGAGTGTGGCACATATGTCTGGTTCATATCTCCCACAAATGTATGGCTTATGTGGATTGTATGGCTTATGTGGATTGGGGCTTCACGTCTGGAGGAACAAGACAGGAGATGGCGAGGAGGTGTGAAGTCGGGCCCTCATCTCAGAGAAGAGGACCTGGGGGGTTTCCCAGTACACCAGAGAATAAGAGACAATGGTGAATCTTCAGAGACTTGCATTGTGATTGAATGTTTGCAGAAGCACCATGTGACTTGAGTTCTTAATCCCCCGGAGGTATAAGAGTGAGCTGTAACATTATTCTGCCTCTTCTTGCTTTTTGAGAATGTTGGAAGATTGTGTTCTTCAATAAAGCTGAACCTGAGAAATACACTCAAGTCTCGTCATTGAACACATCTTCCACACTGGTGACCCATGACAAAGAATGAGCAGGGAGAATTCTCCCGAGCGGAGCTCATCAGAGGCCAGCCTGATGGCTGCCTCCACGCTCCGGCTGCTCGATTTCTGGCAGCACAGCCCGCGCTCCTGGTTTAGCGCGGTCGAGGCGCAGTTCAACCTCCGGAGAATCTCAAAGGATGAAACGAGGTTCTACCATGTGGTGGTGAAGCTGGACAGCCACACGGTCCAGCGGGTGGAAGACCTGGTTAACCACCCACCGGACACCGACAAGTATGGCGCATCGAAGGAGGCGCTGATCAGCCATTTCACCTCCTCGGTGCAACAGCGAGCAGAGGGGCTCCTAGAGTTGACGGAGTCAGAGAACGACAGACCGGCAGACCTGATGGTGAAGATGCTGAGGCTGAAAGACTCCGAGGATGGCGAATTTATTTTCGCCCACCTTTTCCTCCGGACTCTGCCGCCAGCAGTGAGAGTGACCCTGGCAGACTCACCCCGATTGGCCAAGCGGGACTACCATGGCCTCGGCAAGGAGGCGCAGCGACTCGTCGACGCCCACAAGTGGAGCGCGGTTTCGGCTGCAGCAGCTGAGCAGAAGACGGCGCCCGGAGATGGCTTGGAGCCAGTGGTGGCGGTGCCAGACGACCCGACGGCGGCGGCGACAGGCGTCAGGCGACGCGGAGCTGAAGACGGCCTGTGTTTCTACCACCGCCGTTTTGCGGAGAGGGCACACAGATGTCTCCCACCGTGCCGCTTCAAGCGTCAGGGAAACGCCAAGACCGGGGGTTGGTAGCGGCTGCGTCCCTCGGAGAAGAAAATAAGCTGCTTTACCTGACAGATGCACACTCGGGGAAACAATTCCTCGTGGACACGGGCTCCCAGCTGAGTTTCGTCACGCCTACCTACGCGGAACGGCTGATGCTGTCCAAAGCTCCCTGGGTGTCAGTATCAGCAGCGAATGGCTCAGCGATTAAGACTTTCGGTGAGAGGACCATGCGTCTGTCCTTACAGGGCCATTCATTCGAGTGGACCTTTATTGTAGCAGCAGTCAGTTTTAACATGTTAGGGGCTGATTTTTTGTGCTCACATGGTTTATTGGTTAACCTTGCTAATAGACGTCTGGTTAATGCACTTTCTTTTCATTCTACAGTGATCCCTCACTTATCGCGGTTAATGGGTTCCAGAACCGACCGCGAAAAGTGAAAAACCGCGAAGTAGCGTCACCCCTAATGACGTCATCCATAAATAATACGTACGTTCATTCTCTCACTCTCTCTCTGATACGTGTGTGTGTGTGTGTGTACGTGTACATACATACGTAGATGTAAATAAAGTGTACATAAATATGTTTTTAGAACTCTTTTATTCTTATAACAAGATACGTAACTCAAGATGAAAATGATTTACTGCACAGGTTAATGAGAGCTTTACTGCTCCTCAGGTGACGCCTCATCGTCAGGTGCTGGAGGTGCAGCATCGTCGAGGGCAGCTGCAGGAGGCGGCGTAGTGGCTCGACGGGAAGACTATTTCGCACAAAATGGCACAAGAGAACAGCAAAAAGTTCCAAGCGGCGAGACTAAAAGTAACACGAGCGATAAAGAGCAATGAATGCGGTCTTCCTTCCTTCATGGGCGCTCGGCAGGGAGAGGAGGTGGGTGAAACGTCTCGGCCAATCAGCTTGCGGGGTGAAACGTCTCGGCCAATCAGCTTGCGAGATTTCCGAGCCGAGCCAACACGAGAACAGCGAATAGAGAGGTGGATTTTTTGAGCTGTGCGGCTCTCCGTGTTGATACCTGATGGTCTAATGTAGTCTCCCTGCCTTCTGCTAGCGCCCGCCCATTATTTCTCAATTTTGAATTTTTGATGAATATTTTTGAAAAATCCACGATGCACTGAGGGCGCGAAAGGTGAAGCGCGAAGTAGCGAGGGATCACTGTATTCCCTGCACAGCTCGGGTGGCTCCGCCGACTGCACACGCCAACGTCACAGCTGCGGGTGGTAAGTTTCATGCTCTGCTCACTCACTTTCCAGCACTTACAGTTCCAAAGTTTTCGGCGACAGTGGCCAAACACGGGGTGGAGCATTTTATCACCACAACTGGGCCCCCCGTTTTTGCAAAAGCCCGGCGCTTGGACTCAGCTAAACTGGCCATAGCGCGTGAGGAATTTGCCAACCTGGAGAAACTGGGCATAATTAGACGCTCGAACAGCCCCTGGGCTTCCCTGTTACACATGGTCCCAAAGGCTGATGGCTCGTGGCGACCTTGTGGCGATTTCCGCAGGTTGAACAACGTCTCGGCACACGACCGCTACCCGATTCCGCACATCCAGGATTTCTCAGTTCATTTGGCGGGGGCGCGCATTTTTTCTAAAATAGACTTGGTGCGCGGCTACAATCAAGTCCCCGTGCACGTGCAGGATATTCCCAAAACCGCGGTAATAACTCCGTTTGGGCTTTTTGAGTTTTTGCGCATGCCGTTTGGGTTAAAGGGCGCCGCGCAAACTTTCCAACGCATGATGGATGCTGTTTTACGCGACCTGCCTTTCGTGTTCGTCTATTTAGACGACATTTTGGTAGCCAGCACGTCCGAGGACGAACACGAAACCCACCTCACAGCGGTTTTTCGGAGACTGGCAGAGCACGGGTTGATAATTAACCCAGCGAAGTGCCAGTTCGGGGTAGCGCAGATCGATTTTTTGGGGCACCGCGTTTCGCCTGAAGGTGCGGTTCCTCTGCCGGAGAAGGTGCGCGCGATAACAGATTTCCCCCGACCTCAAACGATAAAAGCGCTGCAGGAGTTTCTAGGGATTGTTAATTTTTACAACCGGTTTCTTCCGAGCGCAGCGCGGCTTATGCAGCCACTGTACGCGGCACTGAAAAAACAAAAACCCACGAATAAGGTCGAATGGTCTCCGGAGCGGGAGCGCGCTTTCTCCCAGGTTAAATCAGCCCTTGCAAGCGCCGTTTTGTTAGCACACCCGGTTCCAACAGCCCGTTTGGCGCTCACCACCGACGCTTCGAACCTAGCGGTGGGGGCAGTCATTGAACAGTGTGTGGCAGGGACCTGGCAACCTCTCGCTTTCTTTAGCAAATCCTTGCGCGATAACGAGTGTAAATACAGCGCGTTTGACAGGGAGCTTTTAGCCCTACACTTGGCCATCCGCCATTTCCAGTTCTGGCTGGAAGGGCGCCGTTTCACCGCTTTTGTAGACCACAAACCGTTAACTTTTGCGATGGCCAAAATCTCAGAACCTTGGTCAGGCCGACAACAAAGACAGCTAGCTGCAATATCGGAGTTCACCACCGATATCCAGCATGTCGCAGACAAACACAATGTAGTGGCGGACTGTCTCTCACGTACTGTGGCAACGCCAGGCCACGTGGGGGCAGACTTGGTGGCTGTGGGCCAGGGCAGCGACGCGGGAGCGTGCGCAGCCCCGGTCCATGTAGGTTTGGATTATGCAGACATGGCTGCAGAGCAGGTTGGTGACGCGGATGTGCGCGCGCTCCAGTCTGGACCAACAGGGTTAAGGCTGGAGCACAGGGTGCAGCAAATAGGTATGCCCCCCTTAATATGCGATGTCTCCACGGGTCGGCCTCGTCCAGTGGTGCCAGCCGCGTGGCGCCGCTGCGTTTTTGACTCGGTCCACTCGCTGGCGCACCCGGGGGTGCGCGCATCGGTCAAGATGGTGGGGGAGAAATTTGTCTGGCCGGGGTTGCGCAAACAGGTCAAGGGTTTCCCGGTACACCAGAGAATAAGAGACAATGATGAATCTTCAGAGACTTGCATTGTGATTGAATGTTTGCAGAAGCACCATGTGACTTGAGTTCTTAATCCCCCGGAGGTATAAGAGTGAACTGTAACATTATTCTGCCTCTTCTTGCTTTTTGAGAATGTTGGAAGATTGTGTTCTTCAATAAAGCTGAACCTGAGAAATACACTCAAGTCTCGTCATTGAACACATCTTCCACATATAGGTAGCTAAAACTCTTGGATCCAGCGTTGGCTTTTTGAGTAAGGGTTTAATTACAGCAGTTTTGAAAGCCTGCGGTACGTGACCTAAAGTTAAGGAAGAATTGATTATTTGAAGAATAAAGCTACCAATAAATGGGAAGACTTCTTTAAATAACCTGGTAGGAATAGGGTCTAAAAGACAAGTTGAAGGCTTGGATGAGGAAATTATTTTGTCTAACTGTAAAAGTTCAATTGGAGTAAACTCATCCAAACAGATAAAGGAGCTGTAGTAGTTACTGTATTTAACGGTGGGAAGAATCTGATTGATTTTATCTCTGATGGATGAAATTTTATTATTGAAAAAGTTCATAAAGTCCTGACTAGTAAGCTCTAAGGGAATGCTACGATTGACAGAGTCCTGACTCTTTGTCAGCCTGGCTACAGTGCTGAAAAGAAACCTGGGATTATTCTTGTTCTCTTCTATTAATGCAGAGTAATAACTTGTTCTAGCTTTTCTAAGAGATTTTTTTATAAATTAAAAGATGATTTTTCCAAGCTAAATAGATTTCATCTAAATTAGTGGAGCGCCATTTTCTTTCTAATTGACGAGTCTTCTGTTTTAAGCTACGAGTTTCTGTGTTGAACCAAAGAGTTAGAAATCTCTGATTAGACTTTTTCTTTTTCAAAGGGGCCACCATGTCTAGAGTCTGATGCAGAGAAGCTGTATCACTATCTACCATGCTATCAATTACAGAAGGAGCAAGCTGTCAATAGCTTATTTCCGTTGTGTTGACACATGGCATAGAGGAAACAATTTGCATAAATTTGGTTACAACATCATCTGAGAGGAATCTACTGTAGTAATATTTTTCTTTAGGAGCCAAATAGTCAGAAATAGTAAAATCAAAGGTTAACAGACAATGGTCTGACAGTACAGGGTTGTGAGGAGACACTACCAGATTTTCTATTTCTGTGCCATATGTCAGAACAAGGTCCAATGTATGGTGGAGATAATGGGTAGAATTGCCAACTTTCTGAGAAAACCCCATCGAGTCTACTATAGGATTAAATGCCTTTGTGGAGTGTGCAAATGAAGAGGCAGCTTCATGTCAGACGATTTATTACACACATCTCACAAGCAGAGAACAGACTGACTGGTTACAGTAAGCACTCCTCTCTATATATCAAGTCACCTTCACAAGCTTCAAAGCACTTCCTCATACACAGCATGATATTTACACTACACTTCATTCAACCCCCTCTCACCCTCTTGGGCATTGTTCTCCCATGTGTATTCATTGTCTCTGTCTGAGGTGCGAAATAACTTAACTTTCATACCGCCCCCCCAGCATCTTAGATAGAACAATAGAATATCAGTCCACATGTTGTTTCGGCTTCAGTCTCCTCCCATATCTGCTGTAACTGGGGTCTACCGCCTCCGTGGTGCTGCTGTGCCGGTGGGGGACTGCTGGGAGTGTGTCTGACTGCGGGTGGGCCATGGCGGGGGGGGGGGGGACGTCGCCCTGTCCGTGTGGCTGCTCTGTTGCATCGCTTCCCTGGGGAGCTCTCCGTGGGAGTCTTCCACGCCGAGGGGCCTTAGCCAACAGCACCCGCTCGTCCGCTGCTACAAAGGCGGGTTTAAGTCTATGCCACTTTTCTCCCGCCTACCCCCCAAGTCTAGCATAAAATGCTTATCCCCTGTTTCCAACACTCTGAACGGTCCATCATAGGGTGGGCGCAATGGAGGGCGGTGGGCGTCGTGTCTGACGAACACGAACTCCGCGTTCTTCAAAGTTTTAGGCATGAAAACACGCGGAAAACAGTGGTGAGCAGGGCCCGGCAGCGTGCCTGTGTTTGCTCTATGCTGCAAAAGCTGAGACGCGCAGCTGTCCGGCGCGGGATTATCTGGCAGAAATTCCCCGGGCAGCCGTAGGGGCTGCGCAAAAACCAGCTCTGCCGGGGAAGCTTCCAGATCCTCTTTTGGCGCGGAGCGCAACCCCAGTAAAACCCACGACAACCTGTCCACCCAATTTGCATCCGTCAGTGAAGCCCTGAGTGCTGCTCTGAGTGATCTATGAAAGCGCTCGCATAACCCGTTGGCCTGTGGGTTGTACACGGTTGTGCGATGAATTGTAACACCCAGGCTGTGGGCCATCGCGGACCAGAGTTTGGAAACAAACTGAGGGCCCCTGTCGGACGTAATGTCCGACGGGACTCCAAAACGCGCCACCCATGCTGTTAAAAAAGCACGCGCTATGTCCGCGGACGTGGTTGCCACCAGCGGGACTGCTTCTGGCCAGCGTGTGGTGCGGTCCACCACTGTCAGGAGGTGTGTGCACCCCTGTGATGGTGGGAGGGGGCCTACGAGGTCCACGTGAACGCGGTCGAACCTCTTAGCCGGTACCCGAAACGGCTGCAAGGGAGCCTTCGTGTGTCTGTGTACCTTGGCTCGTTGGCACGCCACGCAGGCTGCAGCCCACTCTTTTATTTGTTTGCGTAGGCTCGGCCACACAAACTTCTCTCCCACCATTTTGACCGACGTGCGCACTCCTGGGTGTGCCAGAGTGTGAACCGACTCAAACACGCGGCGGCGCCACGCGACCGGGACCACTGGACACGGGCGCCCCGTGGAGACATCGCAGATTAGGGGGGGCATGCTGTCTTGCAGCACCCTGCTTTCCAGCCTTAACCCTGTTGGTCCAGACTGGAGCACGCGCACGTCTGCATCGCTAATCTGCTCCGCGGCCATGGCTGCATAATCTATCCCCACGTAGACCGGGGCCACCACGGCGTGCGAGAGGCGGTCCGCCACCATATTCAGTTTACCTGACACATGCTGAATATCGGTAGTAAACTCTGAGACCGCGGCCAGCTGTCTCTGCTGCCGGCCCGACCACGGTTCTGAAACCTTGGCCATCGCGAACGTTAGTGGCTTGTGATCCACGAACGCGGGGAAGCTGCGCCCTTCCAGCCAGAACTGGAAGTGGCGTATGGCCAGGTGGAGAGCCAGCAACTCCCTGTCAAATGCGCTGTATTTGCGTTCGCTGTCGCGCAAAGTTCTGCTGAAAAAAAGCGAGCGGCTGCCAAGCCCCGGTGACGCGCTGCTCTACGACAGCCCCTATGGCCACGTCTGATGCGTCGGTGGTGAGCGCTATCCGGGCCACCGGGTCCGGATGCTCCAGCAGTGTGGCGTTTGCCAGGGCTGCTTTAACCTCCGAGAACGCCCGCTCTCGCTCCGGGGTCCATTCGACCCTATCCGCGGATTTCTGTCTCTTGAGTGTGATGTACACTGGTTGCATGAGCTGCGCCGCGCGGGGAAGGAAACGGTTATAAAAATTCACCATCCCCAAAAATTCCTGCAGCGCCCTGACCGTCTGAGGCCGGGGAAAATCCGCCATGGCGCGCACTTTGTCAGGCAGCGGGATCACTCCTTCCGGAGAGACGTGGTGCCCCAAAAACTCAATCTGCGTCACGCCGAACTGGCATTTCGCCGGGTTGATTATTAACCCGTGCTCCTCCAACCTCCGGAAAACCGTCCTGAGGTGGGTTTTGTGTTCGTCTTCAGACGTACTGGCTACCAGGATGTCGTCCAGGTAGACGAACACGAACGGGAGATCGCGCAGCACTGCATCCATCATGCGCTGGAACGTCTGTGCCGCGCCTTTTAACCCGAATGGCATGCGCAGGAACTCGAATAAACCGAACGGAGTTATTACCGCTGTTTTGGGTACATCCTCAGCGCGCATTGCGACTTGATGGTAACCGTGGACCAGGTCTATTTTGGAAAAAATGCATGCTCCGGCGAGGTGGACGGAAAAATCCTGTATGTGGGGAATCGGGTAGCGGTCGTGTGCTGTGGCGTTGTTCAACCTGTGGAAATCACCGCACGGTCGCCACGATCCCTCAGCCTTAGGGACCATGTGTAGCGGGGATGCCCATGGGCTGTTCGAACGCCTGATGATGCCCAACCTTTCCAGGTTGGCGAACTCCTCGCACACTATGGCCAGTTTAGCTGCGTCCAAGCGCCGAGGTCTTGCAAAAACGGGTGGCCTGGTGGTGGTGATAAAGTGCTCCGCCCCATGTTTAGCGATGGCCGCCAAAAACGTCGGGACCGTGAGTGCTGGGAACTGAGTGAGCAGTGCGTGGAACTTACTGCCTGGAGCTGTGACGTTGGCCTGTGCTGTTGGCTGGGTCCCTCGAGCTATACAGGGGAGAGAGTCAAAGGACAGTGCATTAACCAGGCGCCTGTTAGCAACATCAACCAGTAAACCATGTGCACACAGAAAATCAGCCCCCAGGATATGGTAATTCAGTGCTGCTACGACAAAAGTCCACTTGTATGTACGGCCGTGTAGAGATAAGATCAGTGTCCTCTCACCAAAGGTCTTAATTTCCGAGCCGTTTGCTACCAACATCACGGGGCCGCTAGGTCCTGCCAGCCAGTCAGCGTAGGTCGGCAGGATGAAGCTCTTCTGGGCTCTGGTGTCCATGAGGAAACGCCTCCCTGAGCGCGCGTCCGTCAAGTAGAGCAGCTTGTTCTCTTCACCGAGGGTCGCAGCTGCTACTGACCACCGGCCTCGACGTTTTCCCGAGCGCTTGAATTGGCACGGTGGCGCACATCTGCGTGCGTTCCCTCCGAAGCGGCGGTGTTAGAAACAGAGCGTGTCTCTCTGGCGCTCCTTGGCCCCCGCTGCTGCTACCGTCGGTGGCTCCTCGCCTCCTCTGGTCGTCTCGCTGGGCTCCACTGCTGCCGCGTTGACTGTGATCGCCCTGATGGTGAGGATGATCTGGTCCGCCTCCTGGGCTAGCGCACGGTAGTCATGCGCGGCCAGCAATGGTGAATTGGCCAGAACCGCTCTCTCCACTGTTGGAAGGTTCCGGAGGAAAAGGTGGGCAAACAGAAAGTGCCCGTCGTCCGTGCCCATTAACGCCAGCATCTTCTCCATCAGGTCTACGGCCGACCCATCTCCTAATTCGGTCCGCGCCAGGAGCCTCTCCGCTCTCTCACATTCCGAGACCATGTAGCGCCGGGTGAGCGCAGCCTTGAGCGCCTCATATTTGTTGCTGGCTGGTGGCTGATCGAGCAGGCTCACTACCTGCTGGGCTGTGCGGGAGTTCAGCGCTGCTACCACATGGTAGAACTTGGTGTCATCTGCCGTTACTCCCCGGAGGGCGAACTGGGCCTCGGTGTGGTGGAACCAAGAGCGCGGGTTGTGCTGCCAGAAATCCGGTAGCTTGACTGAAACTGCATACGCATTGCTGGGGGTTCCAGTCCTGGCTGTCTGTGGAATGGCTGCTGCGTCTCTGGAGCTTCCCAACCGGGCTGGCTCTGGAGTTCTCGCCTCGTGTTCCATAATACGTCTTGGGTCACCAGTGTGGAGTGTGTAAATGAAGAGGCAGCTTCATGTCAGACGATTTATTACACACTCACATCTCACAAGCACAGAACACACTGACTGGTTACAGCAAGCACTCCTCTCTATATATCAAGTCACCTTCACAAGCTTCAAGGCACTTCCTCATACACAGCATGATATTTACACTACACTTCATTCAACCCCCTCTCACCCTCTTGGGCATTGTTCTCCCATGTGTATTCATTGTCTCTGTCTGAGGTGCGAAATAACCTAATTTCCATACCTTAAGGCAATCACTATCTACAGTGGGGCAAAAAAGTATTTAATCAGCCACCAATTGTGCAAGTTCTCCCACTTAAAAGATGAGAGAGGTCTCCAATTTTCATCATAGGTATACCTCAACTATGAGAGACAAAATGAGAAAAAAAAATCCAAAAATCATATTGAAGGATTTTTAATGAATTAATTGGTAAATTCCTCAGTAAAATGAGTATTTGGTCACCTACAAACAAGCAAGATTTCTGACTCTCACAGACCTGTAACTTCTTCTTTAAGAGGCTCCTCTGTCCTCCACTCATTACCTGTATTAATGGCACCTGTTTGAACTTGTTATCAGTATAAAAGACACCTGTCCACAACCTCAAACAGTCAGACTCCAAACTTCACTATGGCCAAGACCAAAGAGCTGTCAAAGGACACCAGAAACAAAATTGTAGACCTGCACCAGGCTGGGAAGACTGAATCTGCAATAGGTAAGCAGCTTGGTGTGAAGAAATCAACTGTGGGAGCAATTATTAGAAAATGGAAGACATACAAGACCACTGATAATCTCCCTTGATCTGGGGCTCCACGCAAGATCTCACCCCGTGGGGTCAAAATTATCATGAGAACGGTGAGCAAAAATCCCAGAACCACATGGGGGGACCTAGTGAATGACCGGCAGAGAGCTGGGACCAAAATAACAAAGGCTACATCAGAAACACACTACGCCGCCAAGGACTCAAATCCTGCAGTGCCAGACGTGTCCCCCTGCTTAAGTTCCCCTGAAGTTTGCTAGAGAGCATTTGGATGATCCAGAAGAGGATTGGGACAATGTCATATGTCAGATGAAACCAAAATAGAACTTTTTGGTAAAAACTCAACTTGTCGTGTTTGGAGGAGAAAGAACACCATACCTACTGTGAAGCATGGGAGTGGAAACATCATACTTTGGGGCTGTTTTTCTGCAAAGGGACCAGGACGACTGATCCGTGTAAAGGAAAGAATGAATGGGGCCATGTATCGTGAGATATTGAGTGAAAACCTCCTTCCACCAGTAAGGGCATTGAAGATCATTTCAAGGTCCTGGAGTGGCCTAGCCAGTCTCCAGATCTCAACCCCATAGAAAATCTTTGGAGGGAGTTGAAAGTCTGTGTTGCCCAGCGACAGCCCCAAAACATCACTGCTCTAGAGGAGATCTGCATGGAGGAATGGGCCAAAATACCAGCAACAGTGTGTGAAAACCTTGTGGAAACTTACAGAAAACATTTGACCTCTGTCATTGCCAACAAAGGGTATATAACAAAGTATTGAGATGAACTTTTGTTATTGACCAAATACTTATTTTACAGAGGAATTTACCAATTAATTCATTAAAAATCCTTCAATGTGATTTTCTGGATTTTTTTTTCTTATTTTGTCTCTCATAGTTGAGGTACACCTATGATGAAAATTGGAGACCTCTCTCATCTTTTAAGTGGGAGAACTTGCACAATTGGTGGCTGACTAAATACTTTTTTACCCCACTGTACATCTACATGTATATTAAAGTCCCCTACTACAATTATTCTATCTGATTTCAACACTAAATCAGCTAAGAATTTTGCAAATTTGGATAAAATCTCTGAGTAGGTTGATGGAGGACGATAAACTATGGCAAATAAAATTGGGGGTAGCCTAAAAATTGCTAAAATGCCCAATACTGAGGACCAGGCCCTCAAAGGTATGATAACGTGTTTTTTACTTTACATTAACTAGTAATTTGGAATGGTAAATTGTTGCTACTTCTCCACGACCAGAACTTCTGGGATTTTGACAATTTAAATAACCAGAGGGAGTTGATTCATTTAAACCAACATAATCCTCTTGCCCTAACCAAGTCTCTGTAAGGGATATTAAATCAATCTGATGATCAATTAACAGATCATGGACTAGCAGAGACTTGGGAGTTAGAGACCTAATATTTAACAAACCGCATTTCATTTTTAAGTTATGAGGAAGAACAGAGGCCAAATCATTCAATTTAGAGGCTTCATGTTTAATTTGAGTTTTACCAACTTTTTGTTTAATCACTCTGGGATGCTTATACTTTCTATTTTTATTTACTTTGGAGGGAGCAGACAACGATTCTCTGATGGGGAAGACAGGGGCTAAGTTGAGGGGTGGCGGATGAAGAGGAGCTGCAGAGAGGCGTGTAAGACTGTGACTCTGCTTCCTGGTCCCAACTCTGAGTTGTCAAGGTTTTGGAAATTTGGATAAAAATGATGCCAGATTGTTAGATAAATGAGACTCACCATCCAAAGTGGGATGGACGCTGTCTCGTCTAATAAGACCAGGTTTTCTGCAAAATGAGCTCCAATTGTCAATGTAGCCCACGTTGTTTGCAGGACACCACACAGACAGCCAGTGGTTGAAGGATGACAAGTGGCTAAACATGTCATCACTGGTCAGATTGGGGAGGGGCCCAGAGAATACTACAGAGGCAGACATTGTTTTGGCAAAGTCACACACCAATTCCACTTTAAGTTTTGTGACATCTGACTGCCAGAGTTGGATGTCGTTAATCAGAATCAGAATCAGAATCAGCTTTATTGGCCAAGTATGCACAACACATACAAGGAATTTGACTTTGGCTAAAAACTTGCTCTCGTTGTTCAGGTGGAGGATTTAAATAAGAATTCAATGACAACAGAGTATGTACAGTAAATTACAGTCTGTCCACGTTTCTATAAAAGGATGCAAATATATACAGGAATATATGCAGTTATTTACTCAGACTAACCACACTTTGCAGAAATATATGAAAAAATATACAGTCACACAGTATTTCAATGTGAACTCAGATTCAGTGATATAATGTGAATGAGGTAAAAAGCAGTGTGAGAGTTATGTGCAATGTAATAATGGATGAAAAGTCATGAGTACAGCAACAGGTAGGACTAGGTGAATGTTAGGAGTTCATCAGAGTGATGGCTTGAGGAAAGAAACTGTTCCTGTGACGGGTAGTTTTGACCTTCAGTGATCTGTAACGACGACCAGAAGATAGAAGTTCAAACAGTTTGTGGCCGGAGTGTGATGGGTCAGCACAGATGTTTCCCGCCCGTTTCCTGGTTATGGACCGATATAAGTTCTCAATGGAGGGTAGGTCGGTACCAATGATCCTCTCCGCAGACTTAATGATCCGCTGCAGTCTGGTCTTGTCCTGTTTAGTAGCAGATCCAAACCAGACAGTGATGGAAAAGCAGAGGACAGATTGGATGATGGCGGTGTAGAAGACAACCAGCAGCTCCTGAGGCAAATCAAACTTCTTGAGCTGACGCAGAAAAAACAACCTCTGCTGGGCCTTTTTCCGGACAGTGTCTATATGGGAGGACCACTTCAGGTTCCGGGAGATTGTGGTACCCAGAAACTTGAAGGAGTCCACAGTGGACACTGTGCTGTTGAGGATGGTGAATGGGGGGAATGAAGGGGGGTGTCGCCTGAAATCCACAGTCATCTCCACCGTTTTGGTTGGGTTAAGTTCAAGATGGTTCTGGCTGCACCAGAGGATCAGCTGCTCCACCTCCCGCCTGTATGCAGACTCATCATCATCCCAGATCAAACCGATGACTGTGGTGTCATCCGCAAACTTCAGGAGCTTCACCGAAGGGTCCTCTGAGGTGCAGTCATTGGAGTAGAGGGAGAAGAGCAGTGGGGAAAGGACACATCCTTGGGGGGTGCCAGTACTAATTTTTCGGGAGCTGGATGTAAATCTCCCTAGCTTCACCTGTTGCCACCTGTCAGTCAGAAAGCTGGAGATCCACTGGCAGGTGGAGGGAGGCACCTTGAGCTGGAGGATGGATAACGCCAATGGCATTATCCAGCATGGATAATGCCAGCATTAATGCCAGCATGGATAACAATTGTAGAGTATTTACAGTTACTTTTAGCCAGCATTTTCAAATTTGACTCGATGTCGCCTGCTCTGGCCCCAGGAATGCATTTGACTATGGCCACTGGAGTCTCTAGGCTAACGTTTCTGACTACAGAGTCGCCAATGATGAGAGTTTTTCCTCAGCGGGTGTGTCACTGAGTGGGGAAAAGCGATTAGAAACATGAACAGGTTGGTGGTGAACTGAGGCCTTGCGATTAGGCTTCCTTCTCACCGTCACCCACCCAGTCTCTTCATTGCTGAGGAGGACCGGAGGAGCGCTAGCAGGCCGCCCTATGCTAGGGAGCTCCGCTGCAGCTAAGGGGCATCTGTCATTATTAACTGGCGCAGACAGTGTTTCAATGCAGTGGAGCCAGGATTCCAAATCAGACAACCTCACCTCGAGCGCCTTAAAAAGACGACATTTATTACATTTACCATTTTCACTAAAAGAGGCAGAGGTGTAGCTAAATATCTGACAGAGAGAGCACACCAGAGGAGAAGGGGAAGGAGAGCTAGTAGCCATAGCTAGTGGCTAACCCGAAGCTAACACAAACACAGATGAAAGGTGAACAGAAGGCTAAAGAGGGTGATTAGATGACACTGAGTGTGCACACAGGTGCAAGAGGCTTGATAAACAGAAGTGAGAGTTAACGGTAGAAGGAAAAAGTGATTAAAATACAATTAAAGGCAAAATCCTCAGGAGAATGAGGAGAACTAACCACAGAGCAAGCCACACAGACAGCCAGCAACACAGGAAGTGATGATATGTTACCGCAGGAAGTCATGGAAGTTCAGGAGTCAGATCTGATCTGATGAACAAAGGCAGATTATTCCACTATTTAGGAGTAGTAACAGAAAAAGCTCTGTCCCCTCTGAGCTTCCTTTTTGATTTTGGTATCTCCAGGAGCAGCTGATCAGCTGACCTGAGAGACCGAGCAGGAGTGTAAGGATGGAGCAGCTCAGAGAGGTAAGGTGGGGCAAGGCCATTACTGCATGTTTAAAATGTGCAGGAACCACACCGGAAGACAAACTGTTGCTTGAAATTGTTAAAACCGACTGACCTACTGTATACTAGATAAAACCTCTTTAAAAAAATCGAGGAGGGAGAGCATCACAGGGGGAACCTGAGAGCTTAATATGACCAACTACTTCCTCTAATTGCAACAGGGTTACAGGCTCAAACTGATTAAAGACAGCAGAGCAAGGGACAGAGATGGAGGGATCAGCGGCAGGAGCTGGGATGAGAGCCATAATGGTGGTGACCTTATCAATAAACAAGTGTAAAAAGTCATTGCACATTTCAGATGATGCTTCCATAATGACAGTCGGTGAGGCAGTAAAAACGGAGTCAGTGGTCTTAAATAACACGTGGATTATGACGGTTAGATGCATTAATATTAGATGTTCCCTTTTAGCCTCTTTAACAGCACTCGGATAACGATGCCAACAGTCCATTAAAATTTGAAATACCTGCAGCTTATCCTTCTTCTGAAGGATATGTAATGAGAATTTAATCTTGTAATTAGTTTACATTCAGTGTGAAACCTGGGCCTGTTTAGATGAACACAAAGCTGATATCCTCGCAGGAACTGAAGAAAGAGACACAAAGCAGTTCCGCCACAGCTCTTAGCATCTTGCTTTAGTTTTTATAGGATTCATGATTGAAAAGCCCAGCTCACATATCATATATTGTGGAAAATGGGAGCAATATTGAAATAGCTACAGTATGTTTGCCAGAATTGGGAACTCCTTGGCTGCAGTCAATCAAAAATTATCCAAAGTAGGCCTCTAGAGCCCAGAGGGCACACTGTCTTAAGGCTGCGTTTCCACCAAACGTGTTTTGTGTTGCTCGACTGCCCTGGGTTTTTTTCTTTTTTAGCATTTGTGTGCTGCACGCTGGAAAAAAAAAAAAAAAGTCTGTGCACTGTATCCCAGCAACAGCTTGTCACTCTTAGCTCAGCACTTCCGCTTTTCTTATGGTCAAACTTTCTACTTATTTTTTAATAGCAGTCTCTAAATAACGATGGACAGAAAACGTGTTTTAGCAGCTCTGGATGTAAAATATGATGACACGGAAAACAGGAGTCTGAGTAGAGACTGTATCAGCGTCCCATGTCCTGTCCTTCCTTAATTCTGATTGGCTACTTAGAAAGGTCTGACATTGACGAGCTCAGCTGCAGTCAGAAAAGTTTAACTTTTTTCAACGATGAGCGCCGCAACAAAAAACGGCCACCGCTCAAAGTGTTTCAGCGTCGAGGGTGCTCAGTGCTGTAAACGCTGCACTACTTAGAGAATGACTAGAAAACAGTCGCTCAGGGCGGGAAAAACACATTTGACGGACACCCAGCCTAACTTTATAAGGATTAAATTTGATAACATGATCTACCTCTCCTGTGGCTGGTGTCGCAGATCCGCACCTGTCACATGATAGGTCAAAAAGTATGGGGGGGGAGGCAAATAAACCCAAATAAACCCAGATGTACCAAGCATTTCACATCACTAGGTGGCAGACACATATAGCTTACTGCGCTTCACTGGAGGACTCAGTTCAACCCACCAGAACTTCTTTGAATCTGATATCACTTCCGGGGCGCAGAAGAAGAGACGAATTGTGGTGATCCAGCACAATGCAGACTGATACTATTCACGCTCAACAGGGATTGCATACGGACAGAGAACCCCTGGGGGACAACCAGAACAATAGACTATTGTTTATACATCCCCGGATTAAGGAGAAGACGTCCGGGCGCCAGGGTCAGGCTAATTATATGTATTGACTGATATGTATATCAATATGCTAATGTGCCATGCATTCTCTCTGTTTGTATAACATATAAAACAGTAACACAACACAGCACACACAGCACAACACAGTGCACAGCGCTACAGTGTGTCTCATGATGTTGGAGGAAAATAAAATCCTGCCACCTTCCAGCTCGTCGCATCTCGCCTGAACTTATTTGCTCCTCAAGTTACTCAGCTCGCGACAAGCGGACCTCCCGCGCACAGAAGCCCCGCACGCGCACCGCAGGATTATGAGGACAGCGCAACTGCCAGCTAAGTGGTCACTGTGCCATGCACGCGCCACGCACAGGGTCAAGCCGGCTCCACAGACCGATACAGCGTCCTCCACCGCTGCACATGCCTGAGAAAAATGGCCGATCGCCACCCTCGGAACCTTCAGGGCTGCTCAAGCACCTGAAGCAGACATGCAGCCTGCACACAGGACTTTGTATGGGTTTCTCAGCCACGGCGCACAACAGGAATTTTGCCGATTGCTTTCCCTGATGACTTTAGAGCTGCTTCCTGCACCTAAAAGCCAAACCGCCTCTCACTCTCACATATCTGCAGTTGTTTCACAGCCGCTACACATCCTCGGGGAATTTGGCTGCTCGCTTTCCCCGCATCCTCTCTGGATCGAGCCGCGAGAGAAGTCAGAGACTTATTAATTTTTTTTTTTTCCTTCAGCCGCTGTGGATCTCCGCCAGGTTTACCGGGGAAGTCCCTCACCATCGCGGAACCACACGCAATGTTTGCGCGGCCCAGACACCTTTGACGTCCCGGGACGGCACTCACTTACTCCCACCCCCTCCCCCTACTCCTCCACAGCGCTTTTCCCGCACCTCACTCCCTAAAGCCGGCTGATTGCCACCTGGTTTCATTACGCACGACTGCACCCCGGCCCGTGCGCCCACAATCCACGGCTGTTCAACGTGCTGGAACCCGGAGCGGAGCACACTGCTTTTTTTCCACCCCTCCCCCGTCCCCCAATGGACTGACATGCCCTCCAACAGTTCTACCGTTGCTGGAGCCCAAACGACGGGGGGGGGGGGGGGGGGTCACAGCCCCTTTTGAGCGTTCTGGGGGGAGCCGTGTGGTGACCCAGCACAATGCAGACTGATACTATTCACACTCAACAGGGATTGCATATGGACAGAGAACCCCTGGGGGGACAACCAGAACAATAGACTATTGTTTATACATCCCCGGATTAAGGAGAAGATGTCCGGGCGCCAGGGTCAGGCTAAATATATGTATTGACTGATATGTATATCAGTATGCTAATGTGCCATGCATTCTCTCTGTTTGCATAACATATAAAACAGTAGCACAACACAGCACACACAGCAAAACACAGCGCACAGTGCTACAGTGTGTCTCATGAAGTTGGAGGAAAATAAAATCCTGCCACCTTCCAGCTTGCCGCATCTCGCCTGAACTTATTTGTTCCTCCACAGTATAAACAATTGTGCAACATATATTTCAACAGGGAGGAAGCATTTGCTCCAAATTTTGCCAGCTATGATTCTAAAAGGGATTATTTAGCTTGTGAAGGAAAATATTTACCTTCTGTGACAGTACAAGATGGACCAGAGCATGTACACTTTTCGTCCGCCATTGACGAAACTGCACGCGACGGAGAAGACAATACTGCCGGTTTGGTGGTGTTATCTAACCGAAATCGAGGTGGAATAACTCAGAAGATAAATGTGAGAGTTTGTGGATGTGGGAGAGAAAGCGAAAATGACCGACACAAAACAAAATAAGCACCAGGGATGAGCACACGGACGCATGGCGACACATGATGAGCGGTAGGTCTGATGTTTTTATCAGTTTGTTTACATTCTACTGATTTTTAACAAAACAGCAAAAGCAATGACAAACAAAACCACCCTTTGTTTAAATATGTCCAAAGTCCACTTTGACCGAAAGTTATGCAATCCAATAGCCGTCACATTATGCAAATTAGATGTGTAAATTTACTCCTATCATAAACTTTGGAACATATAAGACATCCAGCTGGCCCGCCGCATCCGCAGAGAGAGAGCTTAGACTTTCTGCTGCACATTCACCAACCACAATGCTCCGCACTGTGTGTCTATATATATATTTATATTAATATGTACATATGTATACTAGCTGCTCTTGTTTTTTCTTGCCTTCTGATTGTTGCTCTGAGTGTTGCTATCCCTGCGCTGTTGCAATCCTGGAATTTCCCTGTTGTGGGACTAATAAAGGCTTATCTTATCTTTATCATTTACAGTAAGCTATTATCTCTTACCACTTTCAAGTTACAGCCTTTGGAATTTATATCCAAATTGAATATTTTCTTGAAAAAAATCTTTGCCAACAGAGGGTGCATGCAGATGGTGTGGATCCACGACAGAAATCCTCAAGTGGATATATTGCACAAAAGGCCACCATAGATGCCCATGATTATTTTTCCCAACCAAGAGGGAATTACTTCTTGTTTTAACCACTCTCGAGACCACTGTGCCAAGTAGCCCCCACCCCACTCCACCACTGTGCCTCTCATAACTTTGTTACAGTACAAGGGGAGGGGCTGAAAAGTTCATAGACTGACTATGAAGGAGTTATGCTACAGCAGTGAAACTAGTCATGCATTAAATTCAACCTTTTCTGATACTAACTGCATTGTTTCTTTTCAGATACACTCACATTGGATAGTTATCCAGTACTTTGAAAAGGAGACCTAGAGCCGCTTTGTGAAGATGGATAAAAGACGGAGGCCATCACCTTCCCTGCTGATGACACCATGTTGGCCTTCTTTGGAGGGGGAGAATATGACACGATACAACTATGTTGTCAGTTATTACTGAAATTTGTTTTGCACTTCATAGGACACTCCGTTTTCAAACATACAAAAACACGTAGATTGGACAAACATACCAGTTACACAAAACATACCACTTGGACACACCATACAAATAAAAATAAAACAGTGAGGACAGGCACAACAGTACATGTTTAGACTGTGGGCTTGTTGGTGTTTAGCCATTCACTGATTCTGGTTCAGCAGCAGAATAGATTGGTGGATAAATGAATTTTTGAGTTTATTGTGTTTAAATTCTGAATCGTCTGAGGGAAGAAATTGATATTCCCTGTTTAGAACATGGGAGGAGTCAGAGGAGATGGAGTTGGCTAACCTGATTGTGCTTTTCCTATGTGCTTCATGAAAATTACTTAAGTGGTTGACCAATGATCTTTGTGTAGATTTTTATTTGGCTGTTGAGTTTAGTTTTAAGTTTAACAGTCAGGGTGCTAAACCAGAACATGCTACAGTACAACAGCACACTCTCTATCACTGAGAAGTGAAACAGTTCTTATCTTGTTGCTGGCTCCAAAAGATCCAAGTCTATACAGGAAGTAGACACGCTGCTGGATCTTCTTACACATACAGTGGTGTGAAAAAGTGTTTGCCCCCTTCCTGATTTCTCCTTTTTTTTGTGCTAGTACATACCCTTGCATACCCGTCCATACCCGTAGAAACCAAGTATAAGCAAGTATTTCTGCATACCCGTTGCTGAAGGGTCTCTTCCTGTCTGAGACGGCTGTGTTGTTCACAGTCATGCCTACAGCGTACTGCTCGAACCTGAGGTGCTTCATCTTCACGGCATCTTTTCTGACGTGCAGCAGTTCTCTTCACTCTATGGCTCTCCATCTGGTGGGTCTTCTTCTTGCCCGTTGCTAAAGGGTCTCCTCCTGTCTGAGACGGCAGTGTTGTTCACAGTCATGCCTGCGGCGTACTGCTCGAACCTGAGGTGTTTCATCTTCACGGCATCTTTTCTGACGTGCAGCAGTTCTCCTCACTCTATTGCTCTCCATCTGGTGGGTCTTCTTGTTCTTCTTCTTCATTCAGACCACTGGTTGAGGTATAGGTGCATTATAATTCCAGTTCATGGACAGGAGCATGAAAATAGATCTGAGCAAAAAGTGGCTTTCAACCCTGTTCAGGAAGACCCATGCATGCCTGCCGAAACCCAGAAACTGGAGCACCTGGAGAAATTCAGCGCTTTGCTTGGCATTCTATATGAAATCATAAAGCCATCAAGGCAGGCATCATAGGACACTACATCATAGGTAGCCAGTCCTATTGCCTATATGATGGCATTGCCTATATGACGGCATCGCGAGTCCTATGTAGCCTGACATCATAGGATCATCATAGGACATCATGCAGACATCATAGGCTGTCCTATGATGTCCTATGATCGTGACACACAGACAGACAGAGATTTCTTAAATTTATAGAGTGACTAGTGCATACCCATGCATGCCCGTAGAAACCCATGCATGCCCGTAGAGGGGATGCATTGGAACAGAATTCTTGCCAGTTACAGGACAGTTGCTATAGCAACACAGCACTGAGTGGCAATCACATGTGAAGGCTTTTGTATGCAGCAAAACATAAAAGTCACACAAAATATGCCCTGCCATCTGGGGCTGTTTGCCTCTGCTTCTTACTTCTTCTCCTGCCTGTCACTGTTCTGTGTTATGTTGCTTACCTGTGTCTATATACAGTATATGTCTTGTAGGGAGTCATGTGCACTGTCTATGTGCCGTCATATAAACATCATATCTTGATGACGGCATCGCATATCTTTATGATGGCATTGCGAGTCCTATGACGCCTGAGATCATAGGATCATCAAAGGACATCGGGCAGACATCATAGGCCGTACTATAATGTCCTATCCCCTTGTGTGTGATTATCTTTGCAGCCCCGCACATCATGTTTTCTGTAACCATGCCCTGCCATCTGCGGCTGTTTGCCCCTGCTTGTTACTTCTTCTTCTTCTGCATGTCACTGTTCTGTGTTATGTTGCTTACCTGTGTCTATATACAGGTACATCTCAAAAAATTAGAATACTGTGGAAAAGTTCAATATTTTTGTCACTCATTTCAGAAAGTGAAATCCATATATTATATAGATGCATTACACAGACAGTGATATATTTCAAGTGCTTATTTATTTTAATTTTGATGATTATGGCTTACAGCCCATAAAAACCCCAAATTCAGTTTCTCAGAAAATTAGAATGTTACATAAAATTAATTTAAAAAAATACTTTTTTAATAGAAATGTTGGCCGACTGAAAAGTATGTCCATGTACACACTCAATACTTGATTGGGGCTCCTTTTGGATTAATAACTGTATCAATGCAGTGTGGCATGTAGGTGATCAGCCTGTGGCACTGCTGAGGTGTTATGAAGGTCCAGGTTGCTTTGATAGTGACCTTCAGCTCGTCTGCATTGTTAGGTCTGGTGTCTCTCATCTTCCTCTTGATAATACTCCATAGACTCTCTATGGGGTTTAGGTCAGGAGAGTTTTCTGGCCAATCAAACACCATGATGCCATGGTCATTAAACCAGGTTTTGATACTTTTGGCAGTGTGGGGGTTGCCAAATCCTGCTGGAAAATGAAATCAGCTTCTCCATAAAGCTTGTCAGCAGAGGGAAGCATGAAGTGCTCTAAAATTTCCTAGTAGATGACCGCTTACTTTGGTCTTGATAAAACACAGTGGACAAACACCAGCAGATGACCTCTGTTCAGATAAAAGTAAATTTTGCATTTCATTTGGAAATCAAAGTCCCAGAGTTTGGAGGAAGAGTGGAGAGGCACAGAATCTAAGCTGCTTGAGGTTTAGGGTAAAGTTTCCACAGTTAGTGATGATTTGAGGAACCATGTCACCTGCTGCTGTTGCTCCACTGTGTTTTATCAAGACCAAAGTCAGCACAGTCATCCACCAGGAAATTTTAGAGCACTTCATGCTTCCCTCTGCTGACAAGCTTTAATATAGAAGCTGATTTCATTTTCCAGCAGGACTTGGTACCCCCCCACACACACTGCCAAAAGTATCAAAACCTGGTTTATTGACCATCGCATCACTGTGTTTGATTGGCCAGCAAACTCTCCTGACCTAAACCCCATAGAGAATCTATGGAGTATTGTTAAGAGGAAGATGAGAGACACCAGACCCAACAATGCAGACGAGCTGAAGGTCACTATCAAAGCAACCTGAACCTTCATAACACCTCAGCAGTGCCACAGGCTGATCACCTCCATGCCACGCCACACTGATACAGTAATTAATCCAAAATGAGCCCTGACCAAGTATTGAGTGTATACATGGACATACGTTTCAGTCAGCCAACATTTCTATGAAAAAAAACAATTTTTTAAAATTAAATTTATGTAATATTCCAATTTTTTGAGAAACTGAATTTGGGGTTTTCATGGGCTGTAAGCCATAATCATCAAAATTAAAATAAAAACACTTGAAATATATCACTCTCTGTGTAATGAATCTATATAATATATGGATTTAACTTTCTGAAATGAGTGACAAAAAATATTGAAATTTTTCATCCATCCATCCATCCATCCATCCATCCATCCATCCATCCATCCATCCATCTTCTTCCGCTTCATGATATCCTTTTTTGAGGTACCTGTATGTCTTGTAGGGAGTCATGTGCTCTGTCTATGTGCCGTCATATAGACATCATATCTTTATGACGGCATCGCGAATCCTATGACGCCTGAGATCATAGGATCATTATAGGACATCAGACAGACATCATAGGCTGTCCTATGGTGTCCTATAAACGTAATCCTATCCCCTGTGTGTGATTATCTGTGCAGCTCCGCCCATTGCGTTTTCTGTAACCATGCCCTGCCATCTGGGGCTGTTTGCCCCTGCTTGTTACTTTTTCTGCCTGTCACTGTTCTGTGTTATGTTGCTTACCTGTGTCTACATGTCTTGTAGGGAGTCATGTGCTCTGGCTATGTGCCGTCATATAGACATCACATCTTTATGACGGCATCGCATATCTTTATGACGGCATCGTGAGTCCTGAGACGCCTGAGATCATAGGATCATCATAAGACATCAGGCAGATACTGTATCATAGGCCGTCCTATGATGTCCTATAAACGTGACACACTGTGCTCTGTCTATGTGCCATCATATTCTGGGAGTCCTGTGCACTGTCTATGTGCCGTCATTTAGACATCTTTTCTTTATGATGGCTAAAATATCAAGACTAAAATATCTGAGATGTTTTGATATCGGCAGTAGGGTGGCGGAGTGGTTAGCACTGCGGCAGCACAGCAACTCACTCTTGGTTGGGGGTTCCTGGGTTTGATCCCAGCCCCCAATCAACAGTGATGTGTGGAGTTTGTATGTTCTCCCCGTGCCTGCGTGGGTTTACTCCGGGATTTCTCCGGTTTCCTCCCACATGCCAAAAACATGCAAGTTAGGTTAATTGGCATCAAACTGGGGATTCTAAATTGTCCTTAGGTATGACTGTGAGAGTGAATAGTTGTTTGTCTCTCTGTGTTGGCCCTGCGATGGACTGGCGATCTGTCTAGGGTGTACCCTGCTTCTCGCCCAAAGACGCTGGGATAGGCTCCAGCCACCCCGCGACCTGAAAAGGATTAAGCGGAAGAAGATGAATGAATCTTTATGACGACATCGCATATCTTTATGATGGCATCACGAGTCTTATGACGCCTGAGATCATAGGATCATCATAGGACATCAGACAGATATCATAGGCTGTCTTATGATGTCCTATAAATTTGGCACACTGACACACAGATTTCTTGTAGTGATGTTTGTCACACTTAAATGTTTCAGTTCATCACTCCATCATCATCACTCTATAAATCAAGAAATCTCTGTGTCTGTGTGTCACGATCTTAGGACATCATAGGACAGCCTATGATGTCTGCATGATGTCCTATGATGATCCTATGATATCAGGCAACATAGGACTGCCTGCCTTGATGTCTTTATGATGTCATATAGACCATCACTCACCAAAGAAGAGATACTCATCACCCGATTAAAACCCTCTAACTGTCCCAGGCGCCATTTGGCACCATAACCCCTAGTGGTCAAGAGTGGTATAGATTTTTTGTCAAGAAATATTCAGATCCTCTGGTGAGAGTTCCATGGCTATAACTTGAAAGTAGCAAGAGATAATGGCTTACTGTCAATTAGAAAGATGTAGAATATGATCCAACCTTTCAGATAGGAATAAATTTACGCATCTAATTTGCATAATGCTGCGGAAGCTATATTGAATTACATAACTCAGTCAAAAGTAGACTTTGGACATATTTACACAAAGAATGGTTCTGTTTTTTGACACAGTTTTTTTTCTACAGGGGTATGTTGTTATCTTCAAAGTATATGAACCAGAAAATCAGTACAATGTAAAGAAACAAAGAAATTTGTCATGTACCATTGGCAAAGGGGGCTCCGTTTTCGTCCATCGTGGTCGTTATTTTGCATTCTGTCGGTCATTTGTGCGCTCTCCCACATCTACAAAGTCTTATGATTATCCCACGTCAATTTCATTTGTATCCCGAGGCAATTTTTTGTGTATGTGTATGACGATGCATGGCAGCGATATTTGCTTTCTGAACTCAAACAAGGAAAAGGAAGAATAATAATAAGGATTTCTTCTTCTTTGGTGTATTCTGTTTCAGCCATGATTCCTCCAACGCGTGTCTGCTACCTTCTGAACTGGCAGATCAGTACAAATCCTCAGTACAGCTGGGGAGTTAAAGGGATGTCAGAGTGAGTTGACAGGCGCAGTTGCTGCACTGTGCCACTAGGGGCGCATGAACTCTGACAGTTAAGTACAACACAGAACTTTAAACCACACCCATTCAAAGCAGTAAATGTGGAAATCTTACTCATCATCCAATTAACAATAGGACACACTACTTTAAACCACTTTAAACCACACCCATTCCAAGCAGTACATCATGTCATATAGACCATCACTCACTAAAGAGAGATACTCATCACCCAATTAAGAATAGGACACACTACTTTAAACCACACCCATTTGAAGTAAATCTGGAAATCTCACTCAGTAAGGCAGAAGGCACTCTATAAATTCAACAAATCTCTGTCAGTGTGTCAGTCTGTGTGTCTGTGTGTCACCATCATAATATCAGGCAACACAGGACTCTCGAAGCCCTCATGCAGACAATAGGACTGGCTACAACACCATAGGATTGCCTACCATGTTCCTATGATGTCACCATAGGATTGCCTACGATGTTCCTATGATGTCTACATGATGTCTAAATGACGTCATATAGACAGCATAGTATACAGTCGCCTCTGAGTCCCTATGATGTCTACATGATGTCTATATGATAGATACACATCATAGGACGTCCTATGATGGGCTACGACGTCTACCTGATGTCCGATGAGGTTCCTATAAGTACTCGCTATGACATCATCAAAGATCACTGCAGGCATCATAGGACACGCTGGGACATCACTCTATAAATTCAAGAAATCTCTGTCAGTGTGTCTGTCAGTGTCTCACAATCATAGGACCACCTATGATGTTCCGATGAGGTCTGCAAGCTGTCTTATGATGTTCCTATGCTGCCAGCGATCATAGGATGATGTCTAGGGGACGTCACACACACCATAGGACTCACTAACACATCATAGGTCCCCCTATGATGTTCCTATGATGTCTACACGATGTCCACATGACGTCATATAAACCATAGGACTGTAGTGCCAGAACAGGGTGAGTTTGGAATTGAACTTGATGAAACACTAATGATTCCAGCTGGCAAACTGGAAGACATTGTCAGTAGGGTGTATGAAGACATGACTGTTTGTGTGTGTGTCACGATCGTAGGACTTGCTATGACCTCATCTAAGATCACAGGCAGGTATCAATGAACGACTGTTGAAGGCAAACATCAAAGGCAGGTTTCACCATGGTTACTGTTGCCAGACAGACAAATCATCAAAGATCAAAGGTAGGCATCACTGAATGAATGATGACGTCAAAGATCAAAGGCAGGCATCAGCATGGTTACTGTTGCCATGGTAACAGTAACTTTCAACAGGCATGCGGAAATGCTTGCTTACACCTGCTTTCTACGGCCATGCAGAAATACTTGCTTATACTTGGTTTCTACGGGCATGCATGGGTATGCACTAGTCAAACAAATTTAAACATTAGACAAAGATAACACAAGTAAACACAAAGTGCAGTTTTTAAATGAAGATGTTTATTATTAAGGGTAAAACTACATGGCCCTGTGTGAAAAAGTGACCCCCCCCCCCCACACCATTAAAACATACATCAACTGTGGTTTATCACATCTTTGGAAAGCTGAGTTCAATTTCTCTAGTCACAACCAGGCCTGATTATTGCCATACCTGTTCTCAATCAAGAAATCACTTAAATAGGACCTGCCTGACAAAGTGAAGTAGACCAAAATATTCTGAAAAGCTAGACATCATGCTGCGATCTAAAGAAATTCAGGAACAAATGAGGAAAAAAAAGTAATTGAGATCTATCAATCTGGAAAAAGGTAATAAAGCCATTTCTAAAGCTTTGGGACTCCAGCGAACCACAGTGAGAGCCATTATCCACAAATGGTGAAAACATGGAACAGTGGTGAACCTTCCCAGGAGTGTCCGGCTGACCAAAATTACCCCAAGAGCGCAGCGACGACTCATCCAAGATGTCACAAAAGAGCCCACAACAACATCCAAAGAACTGCAGGCCTCACTTGCCTCAGTTAAGGTCAGTGTTCATGACTCCAACATAAGAAAGAGACTGGCAAAAATGGCCTGCATGGCAGAGTTCCAAGACAAACACGACTGCTGAGCAAAAACAACATAAAGGCTTGTCTCAGTTTTACCAGAAAACATCTTCATGATCCCCAAGACTTATGGGATAATACTCTGTGGACTGACGAGACAAAGGTTGAACTTTTTGAAAGGTGTGTGTCCCATTACATCTGGCATAAAAGTAACACAGCATTTCAGAAAAGGAACATCATACCAACAATAAGATATGATGGTGATAATGTGATGGCCTGGGGCTGTTTTGCTGCTTCAGGACGTGGAAGACTTGCTGTGGTAAATGGAACCATGAATTCTGTTGTCTACCAAAAAATTAGATGGCACACAGAAATTAATATAGTCATTAATTTCAGTAGTTATTTCATCCAAGGAGTCATTATGAAATATTTTCCAGTCTGTCAGGTCAAACATGCTTTAAGTTTGCCTTTGCTCTCCGGGGACCAAATTCTGATATACTGTATGTCTCTTGCAATTTACAGCTTTTTAATTTTGTCTTATAAGTGGGAATTAAAAACACAACATTATGATCTGAGTCTGCCACAGGAGGTCTAATTCTGGATGCATAGGCCATTTTCACATTTATGTAGCATTTGTCAAGAATTTTGTTCTTTCTCATTTCATTCTTGACAAACTGATAGAAGCCAGGTAATGCACTGTCCAGGTTGCAATGATTCAAATCCCCTAAGACAATAATAGGTGCCTCTGGATGTTTTTGCTGTAGTTTGTGTACATATTAAGCAATAGTGACAGCTACTTGCCCAGCTTTGCCACTGGGCGGAACATAGACCACACACAGCAGGACACAACCAAATTCACGTGGGAGGTAGAAAGGTCGCAGAGACATGCAGAGCATCTCAACATTGGGATTGCAGATCTTTTTCACAGTGAACTGTCGACACCAACGATCGTTCATATAGACAGAGATACCACCACCTCTGCATTGAGAAGAGCCATGTTTCCACTGCTTACTGTTGTTTGGTCTCTGGCTTGAAGTGGTGGACCCAACACTCATCTTGGGTGAGGAAACGGTCAAGGAAACTAGCTGGATCTGGTTTATCCATCTTCACGAAGTGGCTGTAGGTCTCCTTTTCAAAGTCCTGGATTACTGTCCAGTGTGTGTATCTGAAAAGAAACAATGCAGTTAGTATCAGAAAAGGTTTAATTTAGTGTATGGCTAGTTTCTTTGCTGAAGCATAACTTCTCCTTACTCAGCCTATGAACTTTTCAACCCCCCCCCCCCCCGTATCCCAGTATTAATAGAAATCTTGCGATACATTGTTTTCTCACTGTAATCTGCATCATCTTTTTTCTGTTTGCCTGTCCCTCATATAACTAATCTCCCTATTACTGCCATGCAGTAACAAAGCCACAAGGCTGCCAAAATTACATCGTGAACATTTTAATACTGTCAGGTCATGAAAAAAGAGTTTAATTAAATGCTCAGCAGGCAAATCCAAGAAAGATAAAATTAATGATTAACATTTGGTAACTCTTGTAAACATGATTTGTCAATGCTTCATACTCAAAGAATTTCTTACATCTGGACTTCAGAATGTTATTGAGAACAAAGGTGAATCCTTTAAGTGTTTTGTTATTACAATACTCCACTGTACTGTTTTAGTCTTTTGGTAAATTATAAAGGTTACATGACAATACAGTCACTTGAGGAGCCCTTCCTGACTTTCAAATACAACTGATTTAACTTAAAGGTGCCGCATATAAACAAAAGCAAAGGTCTCTGAGAAAAAAAACAAAACAAAACATGGTTCCAATGCTATCCAATCACTTTGTTAAATGAATCATTCCGTTTTTTTAAATTTTCTTATAATGAGCTTTTTACACTACTCACAAAAAGTTAGGGATATTTGGCTTTTGGGTGAAATTTATGGGAAGTGTAAAAAGCTCACACTACAGTGATATATCATGAAAGTAGGGCATTTAAGTAGAAGCATGCAATGGTGATTTCCTCATCTCAATTTATTGAAACAAAAGTCAACAACAGTGGTGGGTATACCACAACAAAAATGCCAGTGTCTCAATAACTTGTCATGTGCTCCTGAGCATCAGTTACAGCTTGTCAACGACGTCTCATGCTGTTCACAAGTTGACTTATTGTCTGCTGAGGCATGGCATTCCACTCTTCTTAAAGGGTGGCCCTCAGGTCAACGAGATTGTGGGGTGCAGGGTTACGAGCTTCAACACGGTGACTTGGCTGATCCCATAGGTTTTCTACGGGATTCAGGTCTGGAGAAAGTGCAGGCCACTCCATTTGAGGTACCCCAGCCTCCAGCAGCCATTCCCTAATGATGCAACCTCGATGAGCTGGAGGATTGTCTTCCATGACGATGAAATTAGGCCTGTGTTATTAATGTAGAGGCACAATGACTGGATTAATGATGTTATTCAGGTAGTATTGGCTTGTCACTATACCATTCACAAGGTGAAGGGCAGTTCTGTATTGATGAGACACACCTGCCCAGACTGTAACATGGTGACAACAGTGGCTAATACATAACGCTTTCTTTGACATCTCCAACATCATTGCCGGCCATCATTTCTGTTCAACGTGAATCGACTTTCATCAGAAAACAGCACTGAGGTCCACTGGTCCCTTGTCCAGCGTAAATGCTCCCTGGCCCATGCAAGACAATGATGCTTGTGCTTGATGGTGTGGTCAGGTACCCTTGCAGGTCATCTAGCACACAGACCACATTGATGTAAACTTTTTGAATGGTCTGACTTGACACTTGGGTGCCTCTCACCCCCCTTAAATGTGCCTAGAGTTGAGTAGCATTCATCATCCGTTTCTGTAGGGCACTGTTCACAATGGAGTGGTCATCAGCATGGGATGTGGGCAAAGGACGTCCTCTTCTATGCCTTTCTATGACTCTTCCAGTCTCTCTGTATCTCTGTTGCAACCTGCTGATGACATTCTAGGCTCAGTGGCCACGTCCCTCTGACAACATCCTGTTTGAAGCCTGGCAATGGTGAGGTACTGTTGATCAATTGTTAGGTGTCATCTTGGTTTCATGATGTCAAAATGTGAACAGTATGATGAAGAGGACTGTTTAAATACCAGTTCTAACTGAACCAGAAAATTTATTGGTTGATTCATGGATCAAACACCTGTTGTGAATTTTGCCATTAAGCACCTTGTTAGAGTACAGCAAGTTATGCAAAAAGTGCTGAAACACTGAATAGTTGGACATGTGCATTCAAAAGGATAGAGAAGGTCAAATTAAATCCACCTGCAAAGGTTATAGTGCATTTTAGATGCATCTTGAAATTTCATCCGAAAGCCGAATATCCCTATCTTTTTGTGAGTAGTGTATATCTATGATCTGGTGAGTCCGTATACACCAGGCAGCACAGTGGTGCAGTGGTTAGCATTGTTGCCTAACAGCTAGCAGGTTCCATGTTCAAATCCCCAAGCTGGCAGGGGTAGGAACCTTTCTGTGTGGAGTTTGCATGTTCTCCCTGTGCTATGTGGGTTTACTCCGGGAGCTCCGGTTTCCTCCCACAATCCATGCATGTTACGTTAATTGGCCATCCAAAATTGTCCCTAGGTATCTGTCTTCTATGTAACCAGAAAAAGTGCTATATAAGTATAGGTCCTTTCCCCTTATATACAGTATATTATGGAACAGCCATACTGTATTTTTGTCCTTTTACTACAGTAGCTCCAAATGGACAAACAGCCATGTGTGCCTAGTGACAGCCCTTTAGGTTTCAGTGGAAATAAAAATAACATACAGCTTTACTGTGCTCACCTTTAGTGTTGTCATCACAGGAAAGAAAAGGTGCTTTTCCACTAGCCCAGCTCGCCTCGCCTCGATTCGCTACTACTCGGTTCGGTCTCGGTTGTGTCTCCATAGCAGCTGGGTAAAGTGGGGTTAAGCTGGGGTGGGCGGGATTTTTTTTACAGCAAGGCGGCGCCACACTCCCGTGACGTAAAACACGCGACCCAAGCAAAGCATAACACATGGCGGCTGTACAAGGCGACTCCTCGGTCTGTGGCTTTTTTCACCGTAAATGCCAAAAAGGACCGCCAGACAAGGGTACAGGCAGCGAGACGAAACACTCTGGAATAGTACTGCAGCTTCTGGGTGAGCCGAAGACGTGAGGATACAAACTAGTGTGGCACATATGTTTGGTTCATATTTCCCACAAGAGTGTGGCTCATATGTCTGGTTCATATCTCCCACAAATGTATGGCTTATGTGGATTGTATGGCTTATGTGGATTGGGGCTTCACGTCTGGAGGAACAAGACAGGAGATGGCGAGGAGGTGTGAAGTCGGGCCCTCGTCTCGGAGAAGAGGACCTGGGGGGTTTCCCGGTACACCAGAGAATAAGAGACAATGGTGAATCTTCAGAGACTTGCATTGTGATTGAATGTTTGCAGAAGCACCATGTGACTTGAGTTCTTAATCCCCCGGAGGTATAAGAGTGAGCTGTAACATTATTCTGCCTCTTCTTGCTTTTTGAGAATGTTGGAAGATTGTGTTCTTCAATAAAGCTGAACCTGAGAAATACACTCAAGTCTCGTCATTGAACACATCTTCCACACTGGTGACCCACGACAAAGAATGGCCGGTGAGAATTCTCCCGAGCAGAGCTCATCAGAGGCCAGCCTGATGGCTGCCTCCATGCTCCGGCTGCCCGATTTCTGGCAGCACAGCCCGCGCTCCTGGTTTAGCGCGGTCGAGGCGCAGTTCAACCTCCGGAGAATCTCAAAGGATGAAACGAGGTTCTACCATGTGGTGGCGAAGCTGGACAGCCACACGGTCCAGCGGGTGGAAGACCTGGTTAACCACCCACAGGACACCGACAAGTACGGCGCATTGAAGGAGGCGCTGATCAGCCATTTCACCCCCTTGGTGCAACAGCGAGCAGAGGGGCTCCTAGAGTTGACGGAGTCAGAGAACAACAGACCGGCAGACCTGATGGTGAAGATGCTGAGGCTGAAAGACTCCGAGGATGGCGAATTTATTTTCGCCCACCTTTTCCTCCGGACTCTGCCGCCAGCAGTGAGAGTGACCCTGGCAGACTCACCCCGATTGGCCAAGCGGGACTACCATGGCCTCGGCAAGGAGGCGCAGCGACTCGTCGACGCCCACAAGCGGAGCGCGGTTTCGGCCGCGGCAGCTGAGCAAAAGACGGCGCCCGGAGATGGCTTGGAGCCAGTGGTGGCGGCGCCAGACGACCCGACGGCGGCGGCGACAGGTGTCAGGCGACGCGGAGCTGAAGACGGCCTGTGTTTCTACCACCGCCGTTTTGCGGAGAGGGCACACAGATGTCTCCCACCGTGCCGCTTCAAGCGTCAGGGAAACGCCAAGACCGGGGGTCGGTAGCGGCTGCGTCCCTCGGAGAAGAAAATAAGCTGCTTTACCTGACAGATGCACACTCGGGGAAACAATTCCTCGTGGACACGGGCTCCCAGCTGAGTTTCGTCACGCCTACCTACGCGGAACGGCTGATGCCGTCCAAAGCTCCCTGGGTGTCAGTATCAGCAGCGAATGGCTCAGCGATTAAGACTTTCGGTGAGAGGACCATGCGTCTGTCCTTACAGGGCCGTTCATTCGAGTGGACCTTTATTGTAGCAGCAGTCAGTTTTAACATGTTAGGGGCTGATTTTTTGTGCTCACATGGTTTATTGGTTGACCTTGCTAATAGACGTCTGGTTAATGCACTTTCTTTTCATTCTATTCCCTGCACAGCTCGGGTGGCTCCGTCGACTGCACACGCCAACATCACAGCTGCGGGTGGTAAGTTTCATGCTCTGCTCACTCACTTTCCAGCACTCACAGTTCCAAAGTTTTCGGCGACAGTGGCCAAACACGGGGTGGAGCATTTTATCACCACAACTGGGCCCCCCGTTTTTGCAAAAGCCCGGCACTTGGACTCAGCTAAACTGGCCATAGCGTGTGAGGAATTTGCCAACCTGGAGAAACTGGGCATAATTAGATGCTCGAACAGCCCCTGGGCTTCCCTGTTACACATGGTCCCAAAGGCTGATGGCTCGTGGCGACCTTGTGGCGATTTCCGCAGGTTGAACAACGTCTCGGCACACGACCGCTACCCGATTCCGCACATCCAGGATTTCTCAGTTCATTTGGCGGGGGCGCGCATTTTTTCTAAAATAGACTTGGTGCGCGGCTACCATCAAGTCCCTGTGCGCGCGCAGGATATTCCCAAAACCGCGGTAATAACTCCGTTTGGGCTTTTTGAGTTTTTGCGCATGCCGTTTGGGTTAAAGGGCGCCGCGCAAACTTTCCACCGCATGATGGATGCTGTTTTACGCGACCTGCCTTTCGTGTTCGTCTATTTAGACGACATTTTGGTAGCCAGCACGTCCGAGGATGAACACGAAACCCGCCTCACAGCGGTTTTTCGGAGCCTGGCAGAGCACGGGTTGATAATTAACCCAGCAAAGTGCCAGTTCGGGGTGGCGCAGATCGATTTTTTGGGGCACCGTGTTTCGCCTGAAGGTGCGGTTCCTCTGCCGGAGAAGGTGCGCGCGATAACAGATTTCCCCCGACCTCAAACGATAAAAGCGCTGCAGGAGTTTCTAGGGATGGTTAATTTTTACAACCGGTTTCTTCCGAGCGCAGCGCGGCTTATGCAGCCACTGTACGCGGCACTAAAAAAACAAAAACCCACTAATAAGGTCGAATGGTCTCCGGAGCGGGAGCGCGCTTTCTCCCAGGTTAAATCAGCCCTTGCAAGCGCCGTTTTGTTAGCGGACCCGGTCCCAACAGCCCGTTTGGTGCTCACCACCGACGCTTCGGACCTAGCGGTGGGGGCAGTCATTGAACAGTGTGTGGCAGGGACCTGGCAGCCTCTCGCTTTCTTTAGCAAATCCTTGCGTGATAACGAGCGTAAATACAGCGCGTTTGACAGGGAGCTTTTAGCCCTACACTTGGCCATCCGCCATTTCCAGTTCTGGCTGGAAGGGCGCCGTTTCACCGCTTTTGTAGACCACAAACCGTTAACTTTTGCGATGGCCAAAATCTCAGAACCTTGGTCAGGCCGACAACAAAGACAGCTAGCCACAATATTGGAGTTCACCACCGATATCCAGCATGTCGCAGGCAAACACAATGTAGTGGCGGACTGTCTCTCACGTGCTGTGGCAACGCCAGGCCACGTGGGGGCAGACTCAGTGGCTGTGGGCCAGGGCAGCGACGCGGGAGCACGCGCAGTCCCGGTCCACGTAGGTTTGGATTACGCAGACATGGCTGCGGAGCAGGTTGGTGACGCGGATGTGCGCGCGCTCCAGTCTGGACCAACAGGGTTAAGGCTGGAGCACAGGGTGCAGCAAATAGGTATGCCCCCCTTAATATGCGATGTCTCCACAGGTCGGCCTCGTCCAGTGGTGCCAGCCGCGTGGTGCCGCCGCGTTTTTGACTCGGTCCATTCGCTGGCGCACCCGGGGGTGCGCGCATCGGTCAAGATGGTGGGTGAGAAATTTGTCTGGCCGGGGTTGCGCAAACAGGTCAAGGAATGGGCAGCGGCTTGTGTAGCGTGCCAGAGGGCTAAGATACACAAGCACACGAGGGCTCCTTTGGAGCCTTTTCACATCCCGGCTAAGCGGTTTGATCATGTGCATGTTGATCTGGTGGGCCCGCTTCCCTCGTCTCAAGGGCACACACACCTTTTGACGATGGTGGACTGCACCACATGTTGGCCAGAAGCGGTACCTCTGGCGTCAACAACGGCGGAAGAGGTTGCGCGCGTGTTTTTAACAGCTTGGGTCGCGCGTTTTGGAGTTCCGTCGGACATAACGTCAGACAGAGGCCCTCAATTTGTTTCCGAACTGTGGTCGTCTATGGCCCGCAGCTTAGGGGTGAAGGTACACCGCACTACCGCGTATAACCCGCAGGCCAACGGTTTATGTGAACGTTTTCATAGGTCATTGAAAGCAGCCCTCAGAGCATCGCTCACGGATACAAATTGGGTGGACAAACTGCCATGGGTTTTATTGGGGTTGCGTTCTGCACCGAAGGAGGATTTACAAGCCTCCCCAGCGGAGTTGGTGTTTGCACAACCTCTCCGTTTGCCCGGGGAATTTCTCCCGGAAAATCCTGCGCCCAATTGCCCCCCGGCTCAGCTGTTGCAGAGCGGCACAGGATCAAACACGCTGCCGGGCCCAGTGCATTACAGTTTTCCACGCGTTTTTGTGCCAGAGGCTTTGAAAAACGCAGAGTTTGTTTTTGTTAGACATGATGCACAACGCCCAGGGCTGAGACCGCCTTATGATGGACCGTTCAGGGTGCTGGAAAAAAATGAGAAGCATTTTTTGCTAGATTTGGGGGGCAAAAGGGAGCTAATTTGCATAAACAGACTCAAGCCTGCTTTTGTCCTGGCTGATGAACGAGTGCAGTTGGCGAAAGCCCCCCGCCGGGGCAGGCAGCCAAGAAGGCATGCTCCAGAGCTCCCACAGAGATGTGCTAACAAATCTAATCCCCAGGTGCGAGGAGACGCTGCAGACGCAGCGAAGCCGGCCTACAGCAGATTCGGCAGGAAGCTCAGACCTAAGAGACTGGGGGATTGATTGTTGGTTATGTGGTAATGTTTTTTATGTATGCATTTATGAGTGTTTGTCCCATGCAGACGTTTGGGGGGGGGGGGGTCATGTGGCACATATGTTTGGTTCATATTTCCCACAAGAGTGTGGCACATATGTCTGGTTCATATCTCCCACAAATGTATGGCTTATGTGGATTGTATGGCTTATGTGGATTGGGGCTTCACGTCTGGAGGAACAAGACAGGAGATGGCGAGGAGGTGTGAAGTCAGGCCCTTGTCTCGGAGAAGAGGACCTGGGGGGTTTCCCGGTACACCAGAGAATAAGAGACAATGGTGAATCTTCAGAGACTTGCATTGTGATTGAATGTTTGCAGAAGCACCATGTGACTTGAGTTCTTAATCCCCCGGAGGTATAAGAGTGAGCTGTAACATTATTCTGCCTCTTCTTGCTTTTTGAGAATGTTGGAAGATTGTGTTCTTCAATAAAGCTGAACCTGAGAAATACACTCAAGTCTCGTCATTGAACACATCTTCCACACTAGGTCATATACAGTGGGGTAAAAAAGTATTTAGTCAGCCACCAATTGTGCAAGTTCTCTCACTTAAAAGATGAGAGAGGTCTCCATTTTTCATCATAGGTATACCTCAACTATGAGAGACAAAATGAGAAAAAAAATTTCAGAAAATCACATTGTCTGATTTTTAAAGAATTTATTTGCAAACTAGAAAAGCACTCGGAGAGCGCAGACCTCCGCCAAGCGCCACAGTTCCCCCCATACAGTGTTTATTTTGTTCCTGGATCCAGACGGTGATCCGGATCACCACCAAAATCTAATCATCTGTAGGATACCCCATTTCTGACAATCTCTGAAAATTTCATGAAAATCTTTCCATAACTTTTTGAGTTATCTTGCTAACAAACAAACAGACAGACAGACAGACAGACAGACAAACCAACGCTGATGAAAACATAACCTCCTTGGCGGAGGTAATTATGGTGGAAAATAAGTGTTTGGTCACCTACAAACAAGCAAGATTTCTGGCTCTCACAGACCTGTAACTTCTTCTTTAAGAGCCTCCTCTGTCCTCCACTCATTACTTGTATTAATGGTACCTGTTTGAACTTGTTATCAGTATAAAAGACACCTGTCCACAACCTCAAACAGTCAGACTCCAAACTCCACTATGGCCAAGACCAAAGAGCTGTCAAAGGACACCAGAAACAAAATTGTAGACCTGCACCAGGCTGGGAAGACTGAATCTGCAATAGGTAAGCAGCTTGGTGTGAAGAAATCAACTGTGGGAGCAATTATTAGAAAATGGAAGACATACAAGACCACTGATAATCTCCCTCAATCTGGGGCTCCATGCAAGATCTCACCCCGTGGGGTCAAAATGATCACGAGAACGGTGAGCAAAAATCCCAGAACCACACGGGGGGACCTAGTGAATGACTTGCAGACAGCTGGGACCAAAGTAACAAAGGCTACCATCAGTAACACACTACGCCGCTAGGGACTCAAATCCTGCAGTGCCAGATGTGTGCCCCTGCTTAAGCCAGTACATGTCCAGGCCCGTCTGAAGTTTGATAGAGAGCATCTGGATGATCCAGAAGAGGATTGGGAGAATGTCATATGGTCAGATGAAACCAAAATAGAACTTTTTGGTAAAAACTCAACTTGTCGTGTTTGGAGGAGAAAGAACACCATACCTACTGTGAAGCATGGGGATGGAAACATCATGCTTTGGGGCTGTTTTTCTGCAAAGGGACCAGGACGACTGATCCGTGTAAAGGAAAGAATGAATGGGGCCATGTATTGTGAGATTTTGAGTGAAAACCTCATTCCATCAGCAAGGGCATTGAAAATGAAACGTGGCTGGGTCTTTCAGCATGACAATGATCTCAAACACACCGCCCGGGCAACAAAGGAGTGGCTCCGTAAGAAGCATTTCAAGGTCCTGGAGTGGCCTAGCCAGTCTCCAGATTTCAACCCTATAGAAAATCTCTGGAGGGAGTTGAAAGTCTGTGTTGCCTAGCGACAGCCCCAAAACATCACTGCTCTAGAAGAGATCTGCATGGAGGAATGGGCCAAAATACCAGCAACAGTGTATGAAAACCTTGTGAAGACTTACAGAAAACGTTTGACCTCTGTCATTGCCAACAAAGGGTATATAACAAAGTATTGAGATAAACTTTTGTTATTGACCAAATACTTATTTTCCACCATAATTTGCAAATAAATTCTTTAAAAATCCTTCAACGTGATTTTCTGGATTTTTTTTCCTCATTTTGTCTCTCATAGTTGAGGTATACCTATGATGAAAATTGGAGACTTCTCTCATCTTTTAAGTGGGAGAACTTGCACAATTGGTGGCTGACTAAATACTTTTATAACCCACTGTATGATGGTAAGCTAATGATTGCTAATACTAGTTTGCTATAAGTACGTCGTACTACACTGTAACGTCTGCAAGTTATCTCTGTTAGGTACTAAAATATGGATGCTGTGTGTATGTTTCAGATGGCTCTTGTCACCATGGGTTGAGATGCCGTCTCGGCACTGAGCCCATGTTTTCCCTCATCCCTGCCTCCCATTGAGCAGCGTCTCAGCTGGCCCCCAGCTGGCAGCATTATGGACGGCTGGGGCCAATTAGTCTTCATCAGCTGGGGCGCTGCCAATGAGGATAAATAGGAGCAGCCTCGATGACTCGGGGCTGCGACATAAACACATTACTAAGCTGAAGCCCCTTCGTCTGGTGTCAGCTTATACTCCTCTTGCAGCATTCCTGTGTTTGTATCCCGCTGTGAGTATGTACGTCTTGCTACCCCCACGTCCGGTACGAGCTGCTTACCTCTGCGCTGTGCAACCTGTGAGTGTACCTCTGCATGAGTATCTGTGCTCTCCTCATCCCTTATCCCTTACCCAAAATAAACCATCTCGACTCACTGGCTTGTCCCTGGCTCTGATTGCCCGGCTCCCTAGAGCCGGGTATGACAGTATGTCGCAGCCAGAAGAGTTGCCGGCGGCCGTGAGTCGCTGTGGAAATGTACCTTTCTGTCCGGGTGTCAGCGCTGCTAGCATGCCGTTTCCCAGGAGTCACTTCCGGCGCCAGGGCGACGAGCTGAGGTCCATCTCGGAGGCTGTCGACGGGACGTTCTTCACCCTGCACGACGCCTCCAACGCGAGACGCTGGCATCCGGGCCGTGCTGAGGAACTCCTGGACTGTCACCCTCACTCTCTGTACCATCTGGAGGACAGTGCCAGGATAGACGCTGCAGGTACACAGCAAGAGAAGCTCCACGGGGTGGATGGAAATCCCGGCAGGGAGTCGAAGTGGGCGACGTCTTTCCCCGCTTCGGAGTCCCGTTCCTGCCGCTATTCCAGTCCGGGAGTTCGCGCCAACCAGAGGACTTCCCCCGACCTGCGTCACGTCACTCGGGATTCCCTTCAAGGAGCCGCAGCTGACAGCAGTTATGTCCGGGGTCGAGTGGCTGTCGCGAGCTCTACTGTGTTTCCTGTCACCACCTTCAGGCATGTGGCGGCGGCAGTGAGATTGATGGTGAGGACTTCAGGGCTACGAAGCTTTCCCGTGCTCGACGCCTCCCTCGTCTCGATCTCCGATCTGGAGCGGCGAATCCTGGGTCTCCCCCTCGCTTCGTTCCCTGGGAGTAGTCGTCATCACATCGCCGAGTCACCTCTGCACGAACCTCATCCGGATCCAGTTCTGGGTCATCGTCAGGACCGTTCCTCCCACGCAGCTGTCATCCCTTCGCCTCATCAGTGTGGAGATTCTACAGCCTCGTCCCCTGAGCCTCGTTTCCCCGCTGTCATTCCTGGACATTCGGGCTGGCTCACCCCGGCTGTTTCCCCCTCCTCCTCGACGCGCTTCCTGACCGCTGTGTGTTCCTGGAATTCCGGCCTGGTGAGCTCTCTGCTGGAGACAACGCGAGCGATCCTCAGACGAATTCCCGGGGGGTCCTCCGTTATCGCCGGGCGGGGAGAGGAAGAAGCAGATTCCACTACAGCAGGCGATACTCAACCTCCAGGGGGCAGGCAAGTCATTGTTTTTTCACACCTGCTTAATGATTTGCTCTGTCACATCCCTGGAGGAGAAGTTCAGGGTTCGCAGCTCCCTGAACTCTCCCCACCTGCTGTAACCTGTTTTCCTAATCCCGCATCCTCTGTGTCTCTCTCCGCCGAGCGGTCCCCGGCTCCGGGTCAACGTGGTGGGATATGGAGAGGGCCTGTGGTTCCGCAGCTACATTGCGGACGGAGGAGGGGGACTGACTGCTGCGTGGAGTCTACGCTGACGACTGAGCGTCCCTGGGTCTCCACGGAGGAGCGGTTCGGTCCAGCGGGACGAGATTCTTCTGGCTTCACGCCGAGTGGGTCGTCGGCGGGGTTACCTGAGCTGGAGGGATCTCAAGCTGCGCTGACCATCGTGCTGGCTGCGGGGCCCGACGCGGCTAGATGGGAGCCTGACAACGACCTCCTGACGACGGATCCTGGATCTTCGCAGTCCTGGACGGCGTCAGAACCCGAGATCAGGCGAGTGCTCTCCTTTCTTTTCTCTCTTTTTATCCCCGAGCACTTCAGCCTATCTCCAGGGGAGACGAGCCGGGTGCAGCCGTCCGCTGCGTCTGAGCTCGTCTCGCCGGGTTCTGGCGCTGCCGGTGATCCTGATCCCGGTTCTGTTTTCTCTTCTGAGCCTTCTTCCAGGGTCACCGGCAAGGAGTTGCTGTTCCTCGTGGTGCTGGAGGGTCCGGGTTCAACGTTGGAGGTCGGTTCTGGTGCAGTAGTCAACGTGGGATCGCCCGAGACCCAGTCGGGGTCCAACGTGGGTTCGCCTGAGGCCCGATCGGGGTCCGACGTGGGTGCTGCCCCAGTATTGTCCAGGTCCGGTGAGGAGGTGGCCGTTTCCCTGAGGCCCGCCGCCCTCGTCATCGGCTCTCCCCTGAGCCTCTTCCACCGGGATCCGCTCTGACCCTTCGTCCGTCTCAACGGTCCTGGTGGTTGAGTGATGCGGGTCGACGACCCGACCCGCAAAACTTTCGGTTCGGTGATCTGGTTCCCCCCACTGGTCTGTGTTTCCCTCTGGGCAGCCTGGTTCGGCTGCCGGTGGACTGGATTCCTGGGATCTGGGTCCAGAGTTCGCCGTCCGAACACTTCTTCCCCTGATTCGCCAGCTGGACAATGGGCGGGGAGATCTCCGGAGCCATCTCGGCTATTTTTGGACTCTGCCTGCCATACACCTCGGGTGTCACTTTTTCTTTTATCGTTATTAAGGTCACTTGGGTGTAATGTCTGTCCTGTTGGTGGATGTGTATTTATAGTGCTGTGTGTTTTCCTTCCCTCGTACCCAGCATTTTATTTTTTGTACCATGTTTTTAGTCTCGTTTTTGCATTGTAGAGTTATGTTTTGTTCCCTTTCAGACCATACTCTGCAGTTGCCCATTCATTCCAGTCACTTTCATTTCTTTAGGTGACTGGGTATTTATATATTCATGTGTGTGGGTTTTTCTTTGCCTGCACTCAGTATTTCTTTTTTATGCCCTGTTGGTTCATTATAGAGTCATGTGCCTTGTTTTCCGTAACACCATGCTCTGTAATTGTCCGTTTGTTCCAGTCACCCTCACTTTTCTTGGTGACTGTGTGTATGTACTTATATTGGTGCTGTGTATTGTGTTTTCCCTTTATTTGACCATACTCAGCATTTTTTGCCCTGTACCTTTTTGGTGGTTCTTTTTTTTTTTCTTGCTCTGGGTCACGCATGGTTGGTACTCTCTGGGTAGTATGTAACCGGCGTGCTGACCCAGTTCTTCTCCCCATCTGTACCTGGGTTAATTATTCTGTTGTCAGTATTGTATTTGGGTTTTTCTTTCCCGCTACCCTACATTGCCCCATTGGTGTTGTCCTTCCCTTGGCTTCTTCCCCTCCGGTCCGCCTCCCTTCCTCCCACCCTAGGTGGGGGGGGGGGGGGCTGGGATGTTCCTGGTCGTTCAGGAGCCCGACCTTGAGGGAGGGGCTCTGTCACCATGGGTTGAGATGCCGTCTCGGCACTGAGCCCATGTTTTCCCTCATCCCTGCCTCCCATTGAGCAGCGTCTCAGCTGGCCCCCAGCTGGCAGCATTATGGACGGCTGGGGCCAATTAGTCTTCATCAGCTGGGGCGCTGCCAATGAGGATAAATAGGAGCAGCCTCGATGACTCGGGGCTGCGACATAAACACATTACTAAGCTGAAGCCCCTTCGTCTGGTGTCAGCTTATACTCCTCTTGCAGCATTCCTGTGTTTGTATCCCGCTGTGAGTATGTACGTCTTGCTACCCCCACGTCCGGTACGAGCTGCTTACCTCTGCGCTGTGCAACCTGTGAGTGTACCTCTGCATGAGTATCTGTGCTCTCCTCATCCCTTATCCCTTACCCAAAATAAACCATCTCGACTCACTGGCTTGTCCCTGGCTCTGATTGCCCGGCTCCCTAGAGCCGGGTATGACAGCTCTGTTGTGGGAAAATTACCGCTTCAAACGGTTGGTCTGGGCATTCAACACAGCCTGTCACTGATGTCACCCCAGCTTCACAAACGATCAGTGGTTATAGAGCTTAAGAATGTTTGTAATATGGGCCTCAGGTTATTTCACACCTTAGACAGAGACAATGAATACACATGGGAGAACAATGCCCAAGTGGGTGAGAGGGGATTGAATAAAGTGTAGGGTAGATGTTATGCTGTGATGAGGAAGTGCCTTGTTCCTTGTGAAGTGTGACTTGATATAGAGAGAGGAATGCTTGATGTGACCAGTCAGTCTGTTCTTTGCTTGTGAGATGTGAGTGTGTAATAAATCGTCTGAAATGAATACGCCTCTTCATTTACACACTCCACACTGGTGACCCAAGACGTATTATGGAACACGAGGCAAGAACCCCGGAGCCGGCCTGGTCGGGAACCCCCAGAGACGCTGAAGCCAACCCGCAGACAGCCAGGACTGGAACCCCCAGCAACGCGTGTGCAGTTTCAGTCAAGCTACCGGATTTCTGGCAGCACAACCCGCGCTCTTGGTTCCACCACACCGAGGCCCAGTTCGCCCTCCGGGGGGTAAAAGCAGACAACACTAAGTTCTACCATGTGGTAGCACCGCTGGACTCCCGCACAGCCCAGCAGGTAGCGAGCCTGCTCGATCAGCCACCAGCCAGCAGCAAATATGAGGCGCTCAAGGCTGCGCTCATCCGGCGATACACGCTCTCGGAATGTGAGAGAGCAGAGAGGCTCCTGGCGCGAACCGAGTCAGGAGATGGGTCGGCCGTAGACCTGATGGAGAAGATGCTGGCGTTGATGAGCACGGGCGACGGGCACTTTCTGTTTGCCCACCTTTTCCTCCGGAACCTGCCAACAGAAGCAAGAGCGGTTCTGGCCAACTCGCCGTTGCTGGCCACGCAAGACTACCGTGCGCTAGCCCGGAGGCAGACCGGATCATCCTCACCACCAGGGCGATCACAGTCAACGCGGCGGCAGCGGAGCCCAGTGAGACGAACAGGGGAGGCGAGGAGCCACCAACAGTAGCGGCAACAGGGGCCAAGAAGCACCAGAAAAACACGCTCTGCTTCTACCACTGCCGCTTCGGAGGGAACGCGTGCAGATGTGCGCCACCGTGCCACTTCAAGCACTCGGGAAACGTCAAGGCCGGGGGTCGGTAGCAGCTGCGACCGCCGGTGAAGAGAACAAGCTGCTCTACGTGACGGACTCGCGCTCAGGGAGACGCTTCCTCGTCGACACCGGAGCCCAGAAGAGCGTCATCCTGCCATCCTATGCTGACCGGCTGGCAGGACCTAGCGGCCCCAGAATAGTGGCAGTAAACGGCTCAGAGATTAAGACGTTCGGTGAGAGAACACTGACCTTATCTCTACATGGCCGCTCGTATGAGTGGACTTTTATCATAGCAGCACTGTGTTGCCTGCTCCTGGGCGCTGATTTTCTGTGTGCACATGGTTTACTTGTGGATGTTGCTAACAGGCGCCTGGTTAATGCACTGTCCTTTGAATCTCTCCCCTGTATAGCTCGAGGGACCCAGCCAACAGCACAAGCCAGCATCACAACTCCTGGCGGTAAGTTCCACGCACTGCTCACTCAGTTCCCAGCACTCACGGTCCTGACGTTTTCGGCGGCCATCGCTAAACACGGGGTGGAGCACTTTATCACCACCACCGGGCCGCCCGTTTTTGCAAGACCTCGGCACTTGGACGCAACTAAACTGACCATAGCACGCGAGGAGTTTGCCAACCTAGAAAGGTTGGGCATCATCAGGAGATCAAACAGCCCATGGGCATCCCCGCTACACATGGTCCCTAAGGCTGAGGGAGCGTGGCGACCGTGCAGTGATTTCCGCAGGTTGAACAACACCACAGCACACGACCGCTACCCAATTCCCCACAGACAGGATTTTTCCGTTCACCTCGCCGGAGCGCGCGTTTTTTCTAAAATAGACCTGGTCCGCAGTTACCACCAAGTCCCAGTGCGCGCGGAGGACATACCCAAAACAGCGGTAATAACTCCGTTCGGTTTATTCGAGTTCCTGCGCATGCCATTCGGGTTAAAAGGTGCAGCACAGATGTTCCAGCGCATGATGGATGCAGTGCTGCGGGACCTCCCGTTCGTGTTCGTCTACCTGGACGATATCCTGGTAGCCAGTACGTCCGAAGACGAACACGAAACCCACCTCAGGACGTTTTTCCGGAGGTTGGAGGAGCACGGGTTAATAATCAACCCGGGGAAATGCCAGTTCGGCGTGACGCAGATTGATTTTTTGGGGCACCGCGTCTGTTCCGAAGGAGCGATTCCGTTGCCCGACAAAGTGCGCGCCATGGCAGATTTTCCCTGGCCTCAGACGGTCAGGGCGCTGCAGGAATTTTGGGGGATGGTGAATTTTTATAACCATTTCCTTCCCCGCGCGGCGCAGCTCATGCAACCATTGTACGCCGCGCTCAAGAGACAGAAACCCGCGGATGGAGTTGAATTGACCCCGGAGCGAGAGCGGGCGTTCTCGGAAGTTAAAGCAGCCCTGGCAAACGCCGCACTGCTGGCACATCTGGACCCGATGGCCCACATAGCGCTCACCACCGACGCTTCAGACGTGGCCATAGGGGCGGTCGTGGAGCAGCGCGTAGCTGGGGCTTGGCAGCCGCTCGCATTTTTCAGCAGAACTTTGCGCGACAGTGAACATAAAAACAACGCGTTCGACAGAGAGTTGCTGGCACTCCATCTGGCCATACGCCACTTCCAGTTCTGGCTGGAAGGGCGCAACTTCACCGCGTTCGTAGACCACAAGCCACTAACATTCGCGATGGCCAAAGTTTCAGAACCGTGGTCGGGCCGGCAGCAGAGACAGCTGGCCGCGATCTCAGAGTTTACTACCAATATTCAGCATGTGTCGGGTAAACTGAATGTGGTGGCGGACTGCCTCTCGCGCGCCGTGGTGGCCCCAGTCTACGTGGGGATAGACTACGCAGCCATGGCCGCGGAGCAGATTAGCGATGCAGACGTGCGCGCAGTCCAGTCTGGACCAACAGGGTTAAGGCTGGAGAGCAGGGTGCTGCAAGATGGCGGCCCCCCCAATCTGCGACGTCTCCACGGGACGCCCACGTCCGGTAGTCCCGGTTGCGTGGCGCCGCCGCGTGTTTGAGTCGGTTCGCACTCTGGCGCACCCAGGAGTGCGTGCATCTGTCAAAATGGTGGGAGAGAAGTTTGTGTGGCCAAGCTTACGCAAACAAGTAAAAGAGTGGGCTGCAGCCTGCGTGGCGTGCCAACGAGCCAAGGTACACAGGCACACGAAGGCTCCCTTGGAGCCATTTCCGGTACCGGCTAAGAGGTTCGACCTCGTGGGCCCCCTCCCGCCATCACAGGGGTGCACGCACCTCCTGACAGTGGTGGACCACACCACGCGCTGGCCAGAAGCAGTCCCACTGGCAGCAACCACGTCCGCGGACGTAGCACGCGCTTTTTTTAACAACATGGGTGGCGTGTTTTGGAGTCCTGTCGGACATTACGTCTGACAGGGGTCCGCAATTTGTTTCCGACCTCTGGTCCGCGATGGCCCGCAGCCTGGGTGCTGCAATTCATCGCACAACCGCGTACAACTCACAGGCCAATGGTTTATGCGAGCGTTTTCATAGATCACTGAAAGCAGCACTCAGGGCTTCACTGACGGATGCAAATTGGGTAAACAGGCTGCCGTGGGTTTTATTGGGGTTGCGCTCCGCGCCAAAAGAGGATTTGGAAGCTTCCCCGGCAGAGCTCGTTTTTGCGCAGCCCCTATAGCTGCCCGGGGAATTTCTACAGGACAATCCTGCGCTGGGCAGCTCCCCGTCTCAGCTTTTGCAGCGTAGCGCAAACACAGGCACGCTGCCGGGCCCTGCCCACCACAGTTTTCCGCGTGCCTTCGTGTCTAAAACTTTGAAGAACACGGAGTTTGTGTTCGTCAGACACGACGCCCACCGCCCTCCATTGCGCCCACCCTATGATGGACCATTCAGAGTGTTGGAAACAGGGGATAAGCATTTTGTGCTAGACTTGGGGGGTAGACAGGAGAGAATTGGCATAGACAGACTCAAACCAGCCTTTGTAGTGGCGGATGAGCAAGTGCTGTTGGCGAGGGCCCCTCGGTGTGGAAGACCCCCACGGAGACCTCCCCAGGGGAACGATTCATCAGAGCAGCCACACGGACAGAGGGAACCCCCCCCTCCACAGCTCACCCGCAGTCGGACACACTCCCAGCAGCCTCCCACCGGCACAGCAGCGCCACGGAGGCAGTAAACCCCAGTTACAGCAGATATGGGAGGAGACTGAAGCCGAAACAGCATGTGGACTGATGTTCTATTGTTCTATCTAAGATGCTGGGGGGGCGGTATGGGCCTCAGGTTATTTCACACCTTAGACAGAGACAATGAATACACATGGGAGAACAATGCTCAAGTGGGTGAGAGGGGGTTGAATGAAGTGTAGGGTAGATGTCATGCTGTGATGAGGAAGTGCCTTGATCCTTGTGAAGTGTGACTTGATAGAGAGAGAGGAATGCTTGATGTGACCAGTCAGTCTGTTCTTTGCTTGTGAGATGTGAGTGTGTAATAAATCGTCTGAAATGAATACGCCTCTTCATTTACACACTCCACAGTAGAAATGTTTATTTCCTGTGCAACAAATTGCTCTGATCTGCGTGAAAATCATGGAGAGACTGTTGAGACATCATGGATGTACCTGCTCCAGCAGCACTGAGTGTGAGGTGGTGTCATAGCAAAAAATGATCAGCTGACACAACTTGATCGCCAGGTTAATAACTATATTAGCCACAAAATATATATTCAAAAAGTAAACAGTACTGAGTTAGGTATAATAAGATATATTTGACAATTATGATGCATTTTAGGCCAAAACAAACTTGATCTAGGATTAAAAGCAATTAAAATAATGCAGTCACAAGGTTACATGAAAAATACTTGATTTACTAGATACATGTACTGTAGAAATATACGTATATTATCTGCATCAACAATGTACTATACATGCATTCATGTAATATTGCACAGGGAATTGCACTGACAATAAACCTCTGAAGTTTTTGCAGATGTCTCTTTTTTATATGTGAAGGTTACCACCATGTAGCACAAATTAAATACTAACAGATTGGAAAAGCTGTCTAAGAACAATCCAGCAGTTTGAGAATCACTTTTGGTTTGGTGTAAGTCTGTCAACAGAATTATGAACCATAAAGCAGTTTGTGTTAAAATGTTAAATCCCATTAAACCCTAACCCGGGGGCTTCCAATCATGTGTCATGGGGGGCCAAGACCCTGCAGGTTTTCTCTTCTACCCGGTCTCTTCAGCAGGTGTTCTCACTGATCAGCAGTCAGTGGAAGAAGTTCAGTGGAATCTGCTGTTGAAGACACTGTTTGGAGGTAAAGCCTGCAGGGTCTTGGCCCTCCATGGCACATGATTGGACATCCCCGCCCAAACCCATTATGATGAAGAGCAGATGCTAATATGACCCAGAATTCCTCCATATACTGGTACTGTCACTAAAGTATGCAGGGTCTTCTGCGGTGGCACATCCAACAATACAGTCTTCAGTTAATAAAATAATTGTTTTGGTTACTTTTTTCTTAAAAATGAGCCATTATTTTCAAGGTCACAATAAATGCTTTGTACTGTTGACTCTTTTCCCACCGGTGTCTTAACAGACAAAATAGAAAATCATGATGCAAACACATAAGTCACTAAATTGTTTATTACAATCAGCAGCAAATTCCAGATTATTCAGAATGTGTCATATCCCGAGCGCTATTTTGTCCGCGCTCGGGCTACACATCATTCCTGTCAGGCTTTGACAGCAGTGTTGTCATTCTGGCTCCCCGGGCTCTGATTGGTCAAACGCTCGGGAGTTCCCTGCTGTCAGAGCCTGAGCAGCTGTGCTGCATTTGCGGTCGTTAGCAGCCGGCTTTAAATGCCGGCACCAGCGGCTGCATCTTGCGGCTGTCTTGTCAAGCATTCGTGTCAGAGTTCGTGTCATCATTCGTGTTAACATTTCCTTAATGTTCATCCACGGTTCTTCGCTAAAGTAAGTGTGTTTATGGTTATTGTTAGTATTCCTTGCCTTTTCCTTCGTCTGATGACGAGCGAATGTCCCTCGTCTCAGCTGTCATTGATCTGTGTAATGTTCGTAGTTAATCTTGCCGCTCAGCCCATGCGGCTAGCTACCTTGTCCTAGCCTTGAACTGTAAATAAACCTAAGTGCAAGTTAACTGGTTTGTGGCGTCTTATGCTGGCTCGTGAGGGCCAGACGCGACAGTAGACAGCCGACAGAAGTTGACGCTGTCCGCAGTAAGTTGCATTCAGGAGAACTCCGCTCTTTCCTGTCTGGGTACGGCATACTGGAATTATGCCGTCGCGGAGGGGTCGCACTCGGGGTTCCAGCGACCAGCTGACCGAGGTGTTGGAGCAAGTGGATGAAATCCTCATCGCTGCCGACCTCGATCTTAATCCTGATACCCTCATCGCCCCTCCCCTCCTCGGCTATCAGCCCGATGTACGCTGGTACCTAGACCGGGCTGAGTATGTGCTTGACCAACTGTCTTCCTGCTACGACGACCACCCAGAAGTCAATGCGATGAGACTGGATATCGCCGCCCAACGCAGAATACTCCGGAGGTACGAGGAAGAAAAAGCCCAGACACGGAGGAGACGGAATCCCCGCTGCCCGCTTTGGGATCCTGATCCCTTCCTCGATCCAGTCCAGGAGTTCGCACCACCTGTGGCCCGTCGAAGACGTCGGCGTCGCAGCCAGAGACATTCTCAGCAAAAGTCCCATCCGGATCCTGCTCCGGATCGCTGGTATGACCCCTTTAACCAGACAGCTGTCTCTTCAGCGTGTCGCCAGGAGGGAACCCCCGCAGCCGGCCTCCCCGAGCCGTCTTCCTTTGCTGATTCGCCAGCGCTTCTTGCCTGGCCCATTTTGGCTGTCGCCCCCTCCTTTCTGACATCTTCTTCAGCTGCTGATTGTATGAGGAGTTCTGCCCTGGCGAGCCCCGCATCGATCCCATCTCGAGTGGCCCCCCCTCTTCCTTCCAGGGAGCCCTCTGCCACCATCCGACAGGAGGAGGAAGGAGCAACGTTCCCTGCAGCAGGCACCATCCCTCCCCTGGGAGACAGGCGAGTACAAGTTCACTCCTTTCCCCTTAATAGTGATTTGTCTTGTCTGACTCCTGGGGGTGAGGTTCGAGGTTAGCAGCCCCCCGAGCCCCCACCACCTGCTGAGATAATTACTAAACCCGCTGCCTCTGTGTCTCCCCCCGTTGAGCGTTCTTCGACGTCATTCGAACGTTATCAGATGAGGAGGGGGCCTGCGGTCCTGGAGCAGAAGATCCCAGCCCCGCAGCCACATCAAGGATAGAGGAGGGGATCGGACTACTGTTTGGAGCCTGTGCCGACGACGGAGCGTCCCCAGGTCTCCACGGATAAGCAGTCCGACCCAGCGGGCCAGGGCCCCCCCGCCACCACGCCGTACAGATTACCAGCATGGATATCGGCGTCAGAGGGTCCTCAGGCTGCCGAAGCCATCATGCCAGCTGCGGAGTCCGACGCAGCCGAGTGGGAGCCAGAGGACGACCTCCTCCCGTCTGAGCCCGGATCGTCGAAGTCCTGGACGGCGTCCGAACTTGAGATCAGGCAAGTGCTCAGTGTTGTCTTTGTTTTTTCTATTGTTGAGCATTTTTGCCTGTCTCTTGGTGAGGCGAGCCGGGTGCAGCCGTCCACTGCATCCGAGCTTGTCTCGCCGGGTTCTGGCGCTGCCGGTGTTCCTGATCCTGGTTTTTCTTTTTCTTCTGAGCTCTCCCCCAAGATCGCCGGTGCAGAGCAGACCCCTATCGCTGTGCCGGAGGTTTCGGGTTCAGAGTTGGAGGTCGGTACTGGTGTGGCCCTGACCCAATCGGGGTCTAATGCGGGTGCAGCGTCGGCGGAATCAGAGTTTGCCACCGAGGTGGTTCAGACCCAATCGGGGTCCGACGCGGGTGCAGCGTTGGCGGAATCAGAGTTCGTCACTGAGGTGGTTCAGACCCAATCGGGGTCTGACGCGGGTGCAGCGTCGGCGGAATCAGAGTTCGTCACCGAAGTGGTTCAGACCCAATTGGGGTCCGACGCGGGTGCAGCGTCGGCAGAATCAGAGTTCGTCACCGAGGTGGTTCAGACCCAATCGGGGTCTGACGCGGGTGCAGCGTCGGCGGAATCAGAGTTCGTCACCGAAGTGGTTCAGACCCAATCGGGGTCCGACACGGGTGCAGCGTCGGCAGAATCAGAGTTCATCACCGAGGTGGTTCAGACCCAATCGGGGTCTGACGCGGGTGCAGCGTCGATTGAATCAGAGTTCGTCACCGGGGTGGTTCTGACCCAATCAGGGTCCGACGTGGCTGCAGCATCGGCTCAGTTAAAGTTCGTCCCCGGAGGGGTTCTGGCCCAATCCGGGCCCACCGTGGGTGCAGCGTCGGTCCAGTCAGGATTCCTTACCGGATTGGTTCCGGCCCTGCCAGCGTCTGTTTGGGTGGGATCCGGAGATGGTGCTGCAGATCCACAGCCAAATAATCCCAAATTAATTCCCTACCCTCGTCATGTTTCTCCCTCCCCCGCATCTGGAACCGCGGGAATTAATTATAGTTGGCCCGGTTCTCCCTGGCTTTCCCCCGCCATTGGAAGACCATTGCTGATCCCTCTCCAGTCGTCTGGTTGGCAGGTGGATGCGGGTCGACCACCTGGAAGCCTGTTCTTCTCGTTTGGCTTCCGGGGCCGGCCTCCCGATAAGCAGAACTGTACATTTGGCGCCCTGGTCCGGCCGCCGGAGGCATGGTCATCCTCGGCCCGGGATTCGGGTAGGCCACCAGAACACGTCCCGCTGCCCCTGTTAGTGGTCTGGATGCTGGGGGCTGGGAGGCCTCCTGAACTGTATATTATGACTGTCATCCTGATGTGCTTCTTCCCCCTTCTTTCGCCCCTCAGTAGTTTCTGTGATTTTGAGGGGTTTTTTTGGATTGAAATACTCCACAGGCAGGATTATGGTGTACCCCGACGTGTGACTTGGCTACTGTTTTTTTTTTTTTCCCCATTCAGTTCTGCTTATATACCGAGTTTTTTTTTCTTCCTCTTGTTTGACCTTTTGGTTTTGAAGACAACCGAGCTTATCTGATTTTGTTAGCATTTTTCCTCTATTGTTTGGTTCTATGGTTATTTTGTACAACGTTTATATTACCCCTATTTTGTGTTTTATGAATATATGTACCCTTGTCTGGGCAGTTCACACATTTTTGAGTTTAGTAGAAGGTTGTCTGTTTATTGTGTCTGGAATCAAGGAACCCTTAGAGTAGATTTTTTTTCCCTTCTCTTTAGACATAGTACCATTATGATTGTTTTCTCACTGGCCATTGCCATGCACATGCTGTAACGTCTACTTTAGATCTTTATTCTGCCAAAGAGTCTAGTTGACCTGATTCTAGCACCAAAGGAATGAACCTGTTCAAATGCTGTTTTTTTTTTCTCCCATGTTTTTTTTCTTCCTTTTCACTCTTAATATTACAATTTGAAGTGCAGTCTTTGGAATTCTTAGCCACTAAATTTCTAGGAGAACTTTTGCACTCTGTCTGTTTTAAGGCAAAAATTCTCCTGAACTATTTTTTTTTTATTTTCCTTTATGTAAGCTCAAAACAGAATCATCGGCATTATTTACTAGCTTCTAAAGTGAAAACTAACTGACAGGGACTCTAGCAGAAACCTTATGTTTGGATATACTTCTAACGTTTGTTCTGACATTTTTGTATCCAAGGTCAGGTAGTTTATGGGTCTTTTGCTTATGTTCATTTTCCCATGTGCACTCAGGGCCACTGATCAATCACATCAGTGTCGGGTTCATACTATTGAGGTTTTTTTTGATTTGCTGTCTATTCATGGCTGTCTATTCATGAGAGATTTTTTTTTTCTTCTCTGTAACAGTCCGGTTATCCAGTTTTGTGATGTAATTTGTTCATTGTTAAGCTATTTTCTCTTTGTGGTACGTGTTCTTGTACAGTTTTTCTTGTTGTTTTTCTCCCCCCCCCCCCTTGTGAATTTATCCCGTTTGTGTTTCTGCCCCTGCCTTGTCTTCATGGTGATTTGTGTGTCTTTTTCTGTGGGGTTGATCTTGTCCCCCCTCTACCTGCTTCCCCATCCACCCGCCCTGGGGTGGGGTGGGGGTGTGTGGATGTTACAGGCGTCCGGGAGTTCGCCTTGAGGGGGGGTCCTGTCATATCCCGAGTGCTATTTTGTCCGCGCTCGGGCTACACATCATTCCTGTCAGGCTTTGACAGCAGTGTTGTCATTCTGGCTCCCCGGGCTCTGATTGGTCAAACGCTCGGGAGTTCCCTGCTGTCAGAGCCTGAGCAGCTGTGCTGCATTTGTGGTTGTTAGCAGCCGGCTTTAAATGCTGGCGCCAGCGGCTGCATCTTGCGGCTGTCTTGTCAAGCATTCGTGTCAGAGTTCGTGTCATCATTCGTGTTAACATTTCCTTAATGTTCATCCACGGTTCTTCGCTAAAGTAAGTGTGTTTATGGTCTTAATTATTGTTAGTATTCCTTGCCTTTTCCTTCGTCTGATGACGAGCGAATGTCCCTCGTCTCAGCTGTCATTGATCTGTGTAATGTTCGTAGTTAACCTTGCCACTCAGCCCATGCGGCTAGCTACCTTGTCCTAGCCTTGAACTGTAAATAAACCTAAGTGCAAGTTAACTGGTTTGTAGCATCTTATGCTGGCTCGTGAGGGCCAGACACAACAAAATGTGCAAAATTCAAACTGTAAAAAAAAAAAAAAAAAAAAAAAGAAGAAACTGGAATGGGTCACGCACGCCAGCCACGCTGCCTCACTGAGAAGCAACTGGATTGGCCCCTCATACTGGTCCTGGTTCAGCAGATCTTCAGCCTGCATCTCTGTAAATAGTGAGGCAAGGTCCGGTTTGGGTGGATCGTTTCCCTCTTGCCTAGACAAAAGACAGAAATGGGTGGTGGTTAATTAAAGCAAGTTTAAAATATATTTGGGAAATACACTTGTTGCTAAAAGCCAGTGGTGGAATGTGAATGAATGAATGAATCTTTATTTCGGATAGATTAAAAGTAAAGATTAAAAGAAAATAGAATAATATAACAAAGGGGAAAATTCTAACAAGGTCAAATTAAACAATAACTCCTCTGATTATACAGTTAAACATAGGTTATCTGAAATGGGTGATGACTGAAGCTGCAGCTTATATTGCCCACCCATATTCCATCCAAGAATTCAAAAGAAAAACAAAACAGAAGCGATTACAATTTGAATGTGACAATAAAGTACTTCGTTGTATTTATCCACAATTTTCATGTAGCTGTGCTTCAGTAGAGTAGATTTTACAAAGGCTGGGTTACATTTAAAATCATCTGTTTTTACTGTGGCCTCAGCAATCAGAATGAATTAATACATTCACTTGAATGGAATCTAGTACTTTAACTGAAGGTGTGCATCACCGAGTGTGGAGTCGCTCAGTCAAAGTATGGAGTTTTTATCAATAAAAGTTTGTCTTGTCTGTAAAAGTGTCTCTTCTTGCCCTGGCTTCAAGTGTGGGCGGTGTTTTGTACTTGTATTGCTAAAATATAAAAGGATGCACTACAATGGGTCTCAAATATTTGCAATGTGTCCTGTTACTGCATGAGTTTATTGATGATAGAGTATAAACGACGCCTTTTTTTTTTTTTTTTTTTTTTTTTTTTTCTCTCGGCGCCACACGAGTAGGCTGCCTTTTGCAACAGCGGCTCGATTCCGAGTCTTTTTCCCTTCCTCTCTCTTTTGATCCGTCTTTTTTTTTCACCCCACTTATATCACGGACACACAGATCGTCCTAAATGTCTCCTGAGCCGGTGGACGGAGCCACTGTTTATAGCAGGATACGATACAGCAGAGAACAGCTGCTAGCATTCAACCGCCACCCGGTCCCATTGGAAAAACTCGACATACCGAGAGAACTGAGGCGAAAACGCCGCGGCTGCCGGGCTGGAGTAAGGCGGAGGACAAAAAATATAAGGTACAGACCCTCCCTTCCATCTGTTGTCATGGGAAATGTACGGTCGATACTGGGAAAGTTAGATGAGCTAGCGGCTATCTCCCGTTATGATAGCACATACCGGGAGTGCTCTCTCCTTTTGTTTACTGAGACGTGGCTAACTGAACTAGCAGCAGATGCTAACATTGAGCTGGAGGGTTTTCACATGATACGAGCTGACCGAACACCAGACAGTGGCAAGGCTAGGGGCGGTGGAGTGATAATGTATGTTAATAACAACTGGTGCAGACCGGGACATATCACTGTTAAACAACGACACTGCAGCAAAGACATTGAGTTGCTAGCTGTTAGCATGAGGCCTACATATCTCCCGAGAGAACACTCACATGTGATCTGCATTGTTGTTTATGCAAATCCGACGGCGAACGCTGGGACAGCACGTGACGTCATCCATTCAGTAACCAGCAGGCTGCAGACAGAACACCCAGATGCTCTTCTCCTCATCTCAGGCGATTTCAACCATGTTTCACTGTCTCCCATTCTACCCACGTTCACCCAGTATGTCACATGCCACACTAGAGACAATAAAACACTGGATTTATTCTACGCAAACACTAAGGAGGCGTACACCTCATCACAACTCCCCCCACTCGGGAGATCGGATCACAACTTGGTTCATCTCCGGCCGGTGTACAAACCCCTAGTGCACAGACAACCTCCGGCCATGCACACTGTGGAGTTATGGTCTGAGGAGACAATGGACACCCTAAAGGGCTGTTTTGAAGCCACCGCCTGGAAGCAGCTCTGCGATCCACATGGTGAGGACATCGATGGCCTCATTCACACCTTCACGGGCTACCTCAGCTTCTGTGTGGACAAATCCGTTCCCACCAAGACCATACGGCGTCACTCAAACAACAAACCCTGGATCAACCCTGAGATAAAAACACTTCTGAGAGAGAAGAAGAGGATCTTCAGGTCAGGGAACAGGGAGATGCTGAAGTCCGTACAGAGGGAGCTGAGGAGAAAGATCAGAGAAGGCAAGGACAGCTTCAGGAAGAAGATGGAGGACAAGCTGCAACAGAGCGACATCAGCGGGGTCTGGAGAAACCTCAAAACCATCTCGGGGCTCCAGAATACCTCCCCCCAGGCCACAGGGGGCAGGGAGTGGGCGAACAACCTGAATCTGTTTTTCAATAGATTTGACCAACCGCCCTCCCCCCTGACTGCACAACAACCACTGCTGCCTCTAAAGAAATCAAGTCCTGCTGCCCACTCCCCACTCCACCAACACCCCCCCACTCCCAACACACAGCCCCCCATCCTGACCCTGACCAGGACCCAGGTGAGGACGGAGCTGAGGAAGATCAAGGCGAGGAAGGCGCCGGGACCGGACGGCATCAGCGCAAAGCTCCTCAAGTCCTGTGCAGACCAGCTGTGTGGGATTGTGACGTATATCTTCAACATGAGCCTGAAACTGGGGAGGGTACCACAGCTGTGGAAAACATCTTGTGTGGTACCTGTACCAAAAACTTCCCACCCCAAAGACCTGAACAGCTACAGACCGGTGGCCTTGACGTCCCACTTGATGAAGACCCTGGAGAGACTGCTCCTTGCTCACCTCCGCCCCCTGGTGGAACCAGCGATGGATCCACTCCAGTTCGCCTACCAGCATGGCATTGGGGTGGAGGATGCGGTGATCTTCCTCCTTCACCGTTCTCTGTCCCACCTGGAGAAGCCCGGGAATATGGTGAGGATCATGTTCTTTGACTTCTCCAGTGCTTTCAACACCATCCAACCGATGATCCTGAAGGACAAGCTGCTGCGCGCAGGGGTGGACCAGCACCTGTCATCATGGATCCTGGACTACCTCACGAACCGGCCTCAGTTTGTGAGAACCCGGGACTGTGTGTCCGACACGATCATCAGTAGCACGGGGGCCCCCCAGGGAACGGTGCTGGCTCCCTTCCTGTTCACTCTTTATACTGCGGACTTCTCACACAACACAACACACTGCCATCTACAGAAGTTCTCTGATGACTCTGCGATCGTTGGCCTCATCTCCAATGGAGATGAAGCTGAGTACAGAGGGCTTATCCAGGACTTCGTGGACTGGTGCCATCGGAACTGCCTCCAGATCAACGCGAGGAAAACTAAGGAGCTGGTGGTGGACTGCCGCAGGCATGGGCAGCCCCTCACAGTACCAGTAAATATACAGGGAACAGACATCGAGATGGTGACATCCTATAAGTACCTGGGTATTCATCTGAACAATAAACTAGACTGGTCACACAATACTGATGCACTCTACAAGAAGGGACAGCGCAGGCTGTTCCTGCTGAGGAGACTCAGGTCTTTTGGTGTACAAGGGGCGCTGCTGAAGTCATTCTATGACACGGTGGTGGCATCAGCCATCACTTTTGGAGTGGTCTGCTGGGGCAGTGGCATTACTGCAGCCGATAGGAAGAGACTGAACAAACTGATTAAGAAAGCTAGCTCTGTCCTGGGGCAGCGCCTTGATCCGATGGAGGAGATAGGAGAGAGAAGGACGGTGGCTAAACTGTCATCTCTGCTGGAGTCCGAGTTCCACCCTATGCAGGACATACTGAATGCACTGAGGAGCTCATTTAGCAGCAGACTACATCATCCCAGGTGCACAACCGAGAGGTTTCGTAGGTCCTTCCTACCAACGGCTGTCAGACTGTACAACCTAAGCAGGGCTGCTCGCAGAGATAGCAAAAAGACGTAACAAACTAATAGTTTTTTGAATGCAAAAGATGCAATAGACTTACACAATGGTCCCCTCCGGCATACAACTAGGAACTTACCGGTCGCTATGGAGGGTGAGAATATGTATGGGCACATAATCATACCATGTAGGATAACTAAGTAGACGGTTATGCTGTTTCATTCCATCTAGCAACAATGCTCTGCACTGTGTGTGTTTATATATTTACATATTTATTCCATCTAGCTACAATGCTCAGCACTGGGTGTGTTTATATATTTATATATCTACATATTATTCCATCTAGCTACATTGCTCCGCACTGTGTGTGTTTATATACTTGCATATTTATTCCACCTAGCTGCAATGCTCCGTACTGTGGGTGTTTATATATTTACATATTTATTCCATCTAGCTACAATGCTCTGCACTGTGTGTTCATATATTCATATATTTATTCCATCCAGCTACAATGCTCTGCACTGTGTGTCTGTGTGTGTGTGTATATATATATATTTTATAGTAATACGTACATATGTATATTAGCTGCTCTTGCTTGCTTGTTTTTTTCTTGCCTTCTGATTGTTGCTCTGAGTGTTGCTATCCCTGTGCTGTTGCAATCCTGGAATTTCCCCGTTGTGGGACTAATAAAGGCTTATCTTATCTTATCTTATCTTAAACTACACATATAAACTAAATTATATTGATGACTGAACAACACACATTCCCCAAAAGATACAGTTATGAACATAACTCACAAAGGATCACACAAGTGATCTGACAAAAAATAAATACATTAACAAGCGGTTTATTTTACAATCAATCAATCAATCAATCAAAGACTTTATTCCAGACTCATGGTCCATCAAAAAAATAAGATAAAATAAAATAAAAACAAGACAGTTGAAAAACAGTTAAGAAAAACAATCAAAAAGTTACAAAAAACAATAAGACACAACTACTAAGAGAAGTACAAAGACAGTACAGACTTTAAAAAGACTTAAAAAGACAACTGTACCAGTGCCTTCTAAACTGTGACTGACAGCGAATAGAACTGAGCTTAATGCTAGACATGACTTGAATGATTACATTTCTAGATACATCAAGCCGACAGATGAATTTATACATAAGATTCCTTGTTACTGCATGCAGTGTATTTACACGTGATGAGACAAATAACTCGGAAGCACTGCACCATCGAGGCTTTTTAAGTAAAATTCTTAAAGCATCATTGTAAGCAACCTGTAATTTCTGCATACTTTGTTTCCTACAAAGTTATCAAAGTTCCTGATTTACTGTCCCTGTCAAATAAACTAATCTACTACTACTACTACAGTTGATGTGCCAGCCATTTTCAATTATTCTGTAATTAATATTCACACAATCAAATAAATCTCAGTTCAGTCCCTTTTATATTAAGTGGAAATTGTGCTACTTTGGTTTTGACACTTTACCTATAAAAGCAAAGGATTTCAGTACTTTCCACAGCGGCAAGGTCCGTTGTGGGCTGGCTGCTTTCCTCTTGCCTAGACGAACGACAGAAATGGATGGTGGTTAGTTACAGCAAATTCAACACATATACAGGCACATCTCAAAAATTAGAATATCATGAAAAAGTTCAATATTTTTGTCACTCATTTCAGAAAGTGAAACCCATATATAGATTCATTACAGGGACAGTGATATATTGCAAGTGTTTATTTTAATATTGATGATTATGGCTACAGCCCATATTAACCAACACCTCAGCGGCCAACATTTATATTTAAAAACTATTTTTTAAAGTTAATTTTATGTAATATTAATATGTAATATTAATATGTAATATTTTTGCCAAATTGAATTTGGGGTTTTCAGGGGCTGTAAGCCATAATCATCCAAATTAAAATAAACGCTTGAAATATATCACTCTGTGTAATGACTCTATATAATATATGGATTTCTCTTCCTGAAATGAGTGACAAAAAATACTGAATTTTTTCATGACATTCTAATTTTTGGAGATGTACCTGTGTTAGGGAAATACACTTGTGAAAGTCAGTGGTGGGATGTGACAAAAACGCTTCGTTTCCCTGACAAGCATCGCAGGATCCATTCTTACATGTAGTACAAGTACATTATCAATCCAGGGATTTATGGTGGAACAGCACAACAACACTGTTCCAACACCTTTTATGGAAAATCCACAGAATAGGTGTGTGGGTCTATTCTGACGCTTTAGAAAATTATATGAATGACTTTATAAATCACTGGTTTGGGCTGCACGGTGGCGCAGTGGTTAGCACTGCGGCAGCACAGTTTACCCTTGGCCGGGGGATCGTGGGATCGTGGGATCGTGGGTTCGATCCCAGCCCCCGACCAACAGTGATCTGTGTGGAGTTTGCATGTTCTCCCCGTGTATGCGTGGGTTTACCCCGGGATTTCTCCGGTTTCCTCCCACATCCCAAAAACATGCAGGTTAGGTTAATTGGAGACTCTAAAGTGGCCCTTGGTGTGAATGTGTGTGTGAATGGTTAAAAAGGGATGGCGCCGTATTGTGGCTGCTTCATCCATCTAGGTGGTGGATGACCCTTAATTTCTGTAAAGCGTCTTTGAGTGTCTATGATAAAGCGCTATATAAATCTGATGTATTGATTGATTGATTGATTGGTTTGAAAAAGCACTTTTAATATGTTGAGATTTCGGCTCCTGGGCTCCATTGACCTGCATCCACAATATAAACACCGAGGGAGGCTAAACCCTGGTATGTGGAAACACATTCTAGCATTAAATTGCACACAATTTAATGCGCAGCACCAAAGTGCAATACGTACACAAACCAGGACTTTAACCAGGATTAACATATTTCATCGTTTTGCTCTCACAAGCGAATACTTAGAACAAAACAAGCGCGAATGAGCAGTTGGCTACTAGCTAGCTACTAGCTAACACTCGTTAGCCAGCACAGGACGGCGCTGTATGGCTAAAAAAAAAGTGAGCTTTCCACCAACAGGATAAATAAGCGAACAGATGCACAATATTACAAATCACTCACCATCGATGGTTCTCTCACATTCGTCTTCAGCTTGTCCATAGTCCGGTTCTATGCTGGGCTGCATCTGTATCGGTGCGGGTCGCTCCTCTCGCTGTGGATCTGCCACCAAGCAGAGAAAACCCCTCACCTCTTCGTTGGACCACGGTGTAGATTTCCGCAAAACCTACAATGCTGTCTGTATTAATATCGTATTTACTCCGTGACCGAGTTAGTCCGTAAAATATTGCAAATGGCGGTCGTGTAAATTCCACTGAAGACAGACACTTTCGTGACGTTACGCACTGACCAATCAGTGGCTCGCAGTCTGTTGACGTCACATCTCGGCTCGACTCAGCACAGTTGTACCCTGCCCTCAATCAGGCACGAAAATAGCGCCTGCTAACCGGTGCTGGGGCTAATGGAAAAGGCTACAAATGCGGGCCAAGCCGTAACGTGTTGGGCCAAGCGGCGCAAGTGGAAAAGGGCCTCAAGCTACTGGATCCACTCAGATGAAACACACATTAATCAGCTTTTTTTAGAAGAGTTTTGGACCTTGATGGCCACCCTCCATCTATAATGAAATGTAGGTAATTACGAGCTAATTTGAGATTGTTGCTTTCTCTGACTTAACTATGCCAATTATTGTTACACACTGTTGTTAAATAGGTACTGTTTCCGCTTACTGGGTGGACCCCTATTGCCTATAGAATTAATTTAATTCATGTCATAGATTTAACAATGTGCTGGAAACTTTGCTTAGAGATACTGGTCCATACTGATATGCTAGCATTACATAGTTACTGCAGATTTGTTGGCTGCATATTAAGTGATGCTCCATGCATACGTCCATTCTTTTATGTTGTTTATGCCAAATTATGAACCTACCATCCAAATGTTGCAGCAAAAATTGAAACTCTGAGCAGTCAACATTTTTCCAGTCTTCTACTGTGCAATTTTTTGAGAGCCTGTGTTGACTGTAACCTCAGTTTCCTGTTCTTAGCTGACAGGAGTTTCACCAGTTGAGGTACTGCTGTAACCCATTTAGTTAAAGGGTCCATGTGTTGTGCCTCCCGGGATGCTCTTGTGTATACCTCGGTTGTAAATGAGTGTTTTTATGTGCAGAGGAGGGATAATGGATATATTGGACAAAGGATGTTGAAGATGGAGATGCCAGGCAGGAGGAAAAGAGGAAGACCACAGAGAAGATTCATGGATGTAGTGAAGGAGGACATGGAGAGGGTTGATGTTACAGAGGAAGATGCAACAGATAGCGTGAGATGGAGGCAGATTATCTGTTGTGGCGACCCTTAAAGGAAGCAGGAAGGAGAACAAGAAGAATAATTCAAAAAGTAAAACTCATATACTGTATAGATTCATTACACTGAGTGATATATTTCAAGTGTTTATTTTTTTTTTATTTTGATGGTTATGGCTTATGGCTCTCAAAAAATGAGAATATTACATAAAATTAATTTAAAAAAATGGATTTTTAATAGAAATGTTGACAGACTGAAAAGTATGTCCACATATGCATCCGATACTTGTTTGTAGCTCCTTTTGCATGATTTACTGCATCAGCGCGGCATGGCATGAAGGTGATCAGCCTGTAGCACTGCTGAGGTGTTACGGAAACCCAGGTTGCTTTGATAGCAGCCTGTAGTTCATCTGTATTGCTGGGTCTGGTGTCTCATCTTTCTCTTGACAATACCCCATATCAGGGCTGTGTGATATGACGAAAATTTCCTATCACAGTCACAGAAGTCATCTTATCACACATAGAAATCAAGGCAACTATGTTCACAAAACAAGTTATATTTAATAAAGTGGGATGACACAGGGAATAAGTATTGAACACCCTTGGTGAAATTCATTTCATATTTTGTAGAAAAGCCTTTGTTGGTAATAACAGCTTCCAGATGCCTCCTGTATGGAGAAACTAGGCACAGGCATTGCTCAGGAGTGATTTTAGCCATTCTTCCACACAAACTGTCTTCAAATCTTGTAGATTCCGTGGGTGTCTTCTATGAACTCTGATCTTCAGTTCGTTCCATAGTTTTTCAATTGGATTCAGGTCAAGTGACTGACTGGGCCATTCTAGCAGCTTTATTTTCCTTCTCTGGAGAAAGATGAGTTTCCTTGGCCGTGTGTTTGGGATCATTGTCTTGCAGGAATATCCACCTTCGTTTCATCTTCAGCATCTTGGCAGATGGCAACAGGTTCTTATCAAGGATGTCTCTGTACATTTGTCCATTCATCTTTCCTTCAATTATATGAAGTCTGCCTGTACCATTTGCTGAAAAACACGCCCACACCATGATAAGATGTGCAGTACCATTTCTCCTCCAAAGGTGCTGTGTGTTGTGGCATCCAAAAAGTTCAATTTTGGTCTCATCTGACCAGACTATATTCTCTCAGTATTTTACTGGCTTGCCCAAATGTTGTGCAGCAAACTAAATGAGCTTCAACATGCTTTTTCTTCAGCAATGGAGTCTTGCAAGATGAGCGGGCATAGAGCCCATGTTGGTTGAGTGCATTACTTATTGTTTTCTTTGAAACAACAGTACCTGCTAATTCCAGGTCTTTCTGGAGCTCTCCATGAGTGGTTGTTGGCTCTTGGATAACTCTTCTGATAATTCTTTTGATTCCTCTGTCAGAAATCTTGCGACGAGCTCCATGTCATGGCTGGTTTATGATAAAATGATGTTCTTTTCACTTCCGAATGATATCACAATAGTGCTTACTGGAAAATTTTGCAGTTTAGAAATGTGCCTGTTTTGCAACAATAAGGTTGTGAAGGTCTAGAGAGAGCTCTTTGCTTCTACCCATCATAAGTTCTTTGTGGTGTGACTATCTGATATTCACACACCTTTTTAAAGGCTATCAGTCAGGTCTTAATCAGCTGAAATTAATTTACACTGATGGAAGATGAGAGGGCTTCCTAAATTCTATGTCATGTCCGCTGCGTAATTTCGCAGTGAACACATGAAATTGGCAATGAGCCCAAAACGCAGTGTAAGTAACGTGTTTTATTTGCAGTGGAAAAATGTACAGGAAAATGTCCAAGTAACAGTGACAGTGATCATGGGTGAGACAACCGGCTACAAACTTCGTTGGCTCAAGGGAAATGCCAAACGCGCTCAGGCAGGAGCGGAGAGAAAACGCACAACTAAAAGGACTTACAAATGCGTAGGAGCGGAAAGGCTGTGGAGCGACTGCACAGTTTAGTCCAGGGGAAAACCAACAGATGTGAGCCTGGATGTCCAATGTTGACTTTTTAAGCTGCCACGCCAACTGGTCGCACTGCCTCGCTATTTGTACAAAAACCCTAACGACAGTGAGTGGACCCAGCCATGTGGCAAGCAGGTGCATGAATGATTGGCAATCAGTGTGTGTGTGCATGTATGAGTGTGTGTGCGTGCATGAGTGTGTGAGTGTGTATGTGGTGAACCATACAGCTGGTGAGTGTCTGTGAGAGGAGGAGGCGTGGCTGTAGGACTGGCGGAGAGCAAGGCTCAATCCGCCAGCTGGAATTAATAAGCAATAATCAAAACCTACAGCCACAAGTCATGAATGGGGTGAACGGCCCCGAACATGACATTCTGATGGATTTCAGAAGTTTTTTTTGGCTTTTTATGCCTTTTTGCGCCACTTTTTTTCCTGTGTTCAATACTTATTCTGTGTTATTCCACTTTATTAAATATAATGTTTTGTGAACATAGCCTTGATTTCTTTGTATGTGTGTATTACTTGGGTTGTTACTGATATCTGGTGAAAATCTCAGGTCAATGGCTCCATCAGAAATATGTTTAATGAGAAAAATGTTGATGTGTTCAATATTTATTTTCCTCTCTCTCTCTCTCTCTCTCTCACTATATATATATACTGTATATATATATATATATATATATATACTGTATATATATATATATATATTTGTACTTATTTTGTACCCGTAGGTAGATTTGTTTTGCAGTCTGGTGACAAGCCACCAGCTGCCAGTCGCTGCGTGCGCAAGCGCCCCGTATCCCTAACCTGCATGTTTTTAGCATGTGGGAGGAAACCAGAGAAAACCCGGAGTAAACCCACGCAACACGGGGAGAACATGCAAACTCCACACAGATCACTGTTGGCCGGGGGCAGGGATCGAACCCACGATCTCATGATCTCCGCGATCCCCCGGCCGAGGGTAAAACTGTGCTGCCGCAGTGCTAACCACTGCGCCACCGTGCAGCCCGGAAATAAATATATAAATATATATATATATATATATATATATATATATATATATATATATATATATATATATATATATATATATAATTATTATTTATAATATAAATTATTATTATTTATTTATAAATAATATTTATAATATAATAATAATATTCATAAATTATTATTATTTATAATATATATATTATTTATAATAATAATTATTTATAATAATATATAAATAAATAAATAAATACACACACACACACACACACACACACACACACACACACACACATAGTGATGCGATATATGTGATATACTCTCTCCACACACTCCTTGCCTATATATAGAGGAGGCAGCTCACTCCTATGCTTCCTAAAATCAGTAATGAGTTCTTTTGGGGTTTTTTGTATTCAATAGCAGATTATTATCTGAGCACCATCTCACCAGTTTCTGGACCTCATCTCTGTATGCAGACTCATCTCCTGATATTAGCCCCACCACTGTTGTATCATCCGCAAACTTCACTATAATGTTTGTGGGATGAACAGGTATGCAGTCATATGTGTACAATGAATACAAAATGGGGCTCAACACACAGCCCTGTGGCGAGACTGTGTTAAGCATGACCGTAGAGGAGGAATAGGGTCCGAGTCTAACAGTCTGTGTTCGATTTGTTATAGGGCCTAGGAGTCATAACCAGGGCAAGATGGAGGGAGACAGACACCAAAGGCCGCCGTAGTCTAGTCCAAGAAGAGCTTCACATGATGGAGGCGGGGGGCAGACAAGCCAGGGCTGCATCCATGAATAGCCAGGGGAGGTGGATGTGTTGGATAAGTGTTCAAGGAAGGTCATTGGGGTGGAGGGATAAGTGGGGCATGGAGGACCAGCGAATAAAGTTCCTCTTTTGCGCCACATACGATGTCCTGCCAACATCGGTAAACCTACACCGTTGGGGGCTGGTTGAGAATCCAGGTTGTGTGCAGCGTGGAAAGCTGGCAAGCCTTGAACACGTGTTGTCATCATGCCAAGCTAGTCTGGTGGATGGCAAGTTCAGATGGATGCATGATCAGATATTGTCTGAGCTTGCCGTAGGTCTGGAGGTGGAGAAGAGGAAGACCCATAACGCCACCAAGATGACAGGGCCCTGCCTGATTAGGTTTGTTAGGGCAGGGGAAACCTCTAGTGGGACACAAACAAGTGTAGGAATCCTGGCATCTGCTGCTGATTGGGACATGAGAGTCGACCTCACAAGACAACTTAAGTTTCCAGAGGAGATTACATCATCAAACCTCAGACCAGACATAGTTTTGTGGTCCAGAGCATCAAAACAAGTGGTTCTTCTTGAACTGGCTGTGCCATGGGAGGAGAGGATGGAGGAGGCCCATGAGAGGAAACTTGGGAAGTACCAACCCCTCATTTATGAGTGTCAGCAGAGGGGATGGCGGGCATGGAACTTGCCAGTGGAAGTGGGCTGCTGAGGATTTCCTCGGCAGTCACTCTGGAGTGGCCTGTCCAGACTCGGAATTAAAGGTTGCAATAGAAGAAAGCTAGTGGCTGATATCACCAAGCGAGCCGAGGCAGCATCGAGATGGCTGTGGCTGAGGCGCTGTGAGCGCTGGAATAACCCATCGGGCACGAAGGAAACACCTTAGAGCAGTGGTGGTGGAACCCATGTTGCCAAGGGGGCTGCCTTAGGATGCTGGGGTCAGCTGTCAAGCCCCCTGGAGGTGTTGTGGGCTAATTGACGAAACACTGATGAAGGAGGGTACCCACCTGATGACCCTAAGAAAGCACCATGGGCCCATGCCACAAGGCTCAGTCATTCTACATGCAAAGCATAAGTGCTGGCCATCATCCTTAAGAACATGGCTTGGAGTCTACTCAGCCATTGAGGTGAGAGTGAGGGATTCATCGTATTATAGACAGACTATACACACACACACACACACACACACACACACACACACACACACACACACACACACACACACACATATATATGTATTCAGTATATATAGTTTAAATAATCACATAAAAAGGACCATCTCTTTTTTTACGTTTTAAATTGTGTACTGAAAAAAAAAATCAGTTGTACAAACTGAACAAATGGCAGCCTGAAGACTGTGATTCTGGTCTGATTCAACCTGTTTGCTTCTTTGTAAAAAATATTTCAGACTGGCCATGATCTGAAAATCAAAGGCACCCAGAAGATAATGTAAAAAATACATGTGATGACTTCAACTTTATTCATTATCACTACTTGACTAATCAAAATTATTAGAAATTAAATAAATTACATTAAGAGCCAATTTGCTCCTCCGATATGTTTTATTTATTTTGTTTATGTGCAGCAATCACAAACTTTTGCAGCTTTAATAAAATTTTTCAGAAAAAAACTAAGAAATTTAAACCAAAGAAACAATGGTCCGATACACTCTTAGCAACAACTTAGCATCGTCATTTAGCATTTGCTGTTTATTAGAGTGAGATGGTGTTAATGTGACTTACCTCCAATTAAAACAGGGTTAGAAGACTATCCTGTCTGATGCAGCACGGTGGGAAACAGTCCGACATCCCTGACACACAGAAGCAGCGGTTATCTGACCAAACCATTAGTTTCGAGTTGGCTGCTGCACTAATCATCGGAATGAAGCCTGGCCACTTACTTGCTGGAGTCTGCGAGCTGTGGATGGATACTCTTGGGTTCCGCTGCGCGCAGTGGGGAGAGAGGTGGGGTGCTGACTAGTAGTGTGTGAGGAATTTTGCTGAGGAAACAGAGAATATGCATTTTAAATCCCACCAGTCAGAGATGATTTGGGGAGCCAAGTCATCTGATGGTGTTGGTCCACTGTGGTTTTTTTTTTTTTTAATTACTTATTTTGTATCCGTAGGTAGATTTGTTTTGCAGTCTGGTGACAAGCCACCAGCTGCCGGTTGCTGTGTGTGCAAGCGCCCCGTATCCCTAACCTGCATGTTTTTGGCATGTGGGAGGAAACCGGAGAAATCCCGGAGTAAACCCACGCAACACGGGGAGAACATGCAAACTCCACACAGATCACTGTTGGCCGGGGGCAGGGATCGAACCCACGATCTCACGATCCCCGTGATCCCCTGGCCAAGGGTAAACTGTGCTGCCACCACTGCGCCACCGTGCAGCCCCTTATCAAGTCCAAAGTCAGCGCAGTGATCTACCAGGAAAATTATAGAGCACTTCATGCTTCCCTCAGCTGACAAGCTTTGTGGGGGTGCTGATTTCATTTTCCAGCAGGACTTGACACCTGCCCACACTGCCACAAATGTGGGGCGGCTGTGGCGCAGGTGTAGTGTGGTTGACTACTAATTGGAGGGTCAGGGGTTCGATTCCTGCTCTGTCTGCAGTCTGCATGTTGAAGTGTCCTTTAGCAAGACACTGAACCACCAGTTGCTCCTGGTGGGTCAGGCCAGCGCCGGTGCATGGTAGCTCCACCGCCATGTGTTTGTGAATGGGTGGACAGCAGGATCTGTAATGTGCTTTTGTCATCCAGAGAGGAGTAAAAAAGCGCTATATAAGTGAACGCCATTTACCATGATAACCGATAGTGTTAGATGAAACAAAAGATGTTTTTATTTTGTCATCCGATATACATCGTCATATCGCACAGCCCTACCCCATCGATTCTCTATAGTGGGACTCCTAAAATGGCAGACCCTGGTCTGCAGCCGAACCCTAAGGATCTTCTGTCCAGATCCCAAAGCCTTTTGATACTATTTTGGGGAAAAAAAAGACCCGCCTGTTTCATTTTGATGGAACAAAAAAAAGTTGTAATAGCTGCAAGCCGGACAAATATCTCTGCGGTAAGGACAGCCCTGGATGGATTGAGGGTTTTGACAAGGACCTGTCAAACCAGGGCAAAATGCTCAGTGGAAGCAGGCAACCACGAGAAACCACATACCCCACCCAGAGGACAGAAAGAAAACAGTCGCGACCGCTACTGGCAACCGGAGGACCACAACCTGAAAATGGTGCTCGCATTCCACCTTTGATAATCAGGGGCCCCGCCCACTCCACACCACTGCACACCCCCTCCATGGACCAGTGATCCAAACATGATGCAAAAACGAAAGCCAGGGAGCCACCGTCAGACAGCAGGTAGGGCTGAGTTTTCATTAGAAATCTGATATTCGTATGTTAGAAATTCATGTCTATTTTTGACTGAAGGACTCTGTTACTTACTTGACTTCACATTTCTTTAATATATGACCTTCTCTGTGCTTAGCAACTTTGCTGAGCTGCCTGTATGTGACTGAATCAGCGTTGTATACGGGCATTGAGCGACACCTGTGCTCGCGATCACACTGTTCCAAATGCCTGACTGCTACTACCAACTTGGCCTTGCTGCTACCAAAGCTCAAAGAGCATGCTTATTGCTTGTGTGTGTGTGTGTGCCCATCACTGGTGCAACATGCACTAATGTTCCGCTGTCTGCTGCTGCAGTCTCCCCATATCCTGTGCAAAGTCCTGTCATTTGGAAACCAAGGCCCCAGTGTCTAGAGGAAGAGAGGAGGAGCACAAAATCCAAGTTGCTTGAGGTCCAGTGTGAAGTTTTTACAGCCAGAGATGATTTGGGAAGCCATATCATCTGATGGTGCTGGTCCACTGTGTTTTATCAAGTCAAAAGTCAGCGCAGTCACCTACCAGGAAAATTTTTGAGCACTTCATGCTTCCCTCTGCTGACAAGCTTTATGGAGATGCTGATTTCATTTTCCAGCAGTACTTGGTACCTGCCCACACTTGCCAAAAGTACCATAACTTGGTTTAATTACCATGGTATCACTGTGCTTGAGGTACTGTCAAGAGGAAAATGAGAGATACGTAGACCCAACAATGCAGACAAGCTGAAGGCCACTATCAAAGCATCCTGGCCCTGCCCAACACCTCAGCAGTACCACAGGCTGATTGCTTTCATGCTACGCCACACTGATGCAATAATTCATGCAAAAAGAGTGCCGACCAAGTATTGAGTGTGTACATGGACATACTTTCAGTCGGTCAACATTTCTATTAAAAATCCATTTTTAAAATTAATTTTATGTAATATTCTAATTTTTTTGAGAAACTGAATTTGGGGTTTTCATGAGCTGTAAGCCATAACCATCAAAATTAAAAGAAATAAACAATTGAAATATATCACTGTCTGTGTAATGAATTTATGAGTTTCATTTTTTGAACTGAATTACTGAAATGAATCAACTTTTCAGTGACATTCTAATTTATTGAGATGCACCTCTATATTAGATTTTCATATGAGATATGCATGGAGGAATGATTTTCTGTCCAAAAAAGGAGCATTGGGACAAATGATGTTTGTCAGGGAACATCTAGACAAAGACCAGGACTTACAGAACAATGTGGTGTGCACAGTAAATCTAAAACTGAAATATTTGGGCACAGTAACAAAGAACGTGTTTAATATAAACAAAAAAAAAAGACCTGTGAAGCATGGGGGTGGAAATGTTGTGCTTTGGGCTGCTTTACTGCAGCAGGACCTGGGTAGCTTACTATCATAAAATTCAATACAAAATCTTTACTGCATCAAAGGGTGTTTGAGGAAAATGTGCATCCACCTATCCAATAACTGAAGTAGAAGTGAAGAAACAAGACAATGACTTGAAACATTCCAATAAATGCACCTAATAATGAGTTAAAGAAATGGAGAGTTCTGGTAAGCCCAGATTTTAATCTTATTGAGATACTAAAATGAAATGCGATATTTAAACAGGCTGTGCATGCAAGAAACCCCTCAAATATCACAATTATTATTCCCCACTGGTCGAAGCCCAAAGGGGTCGGCGAAGACTGAAGGGGGATTATGCTATGGGTCCATCCATCCATCTGTCTGTCCCACCTTTGTGAAATCAACTCCTCCTACAGTTTTGGTCCGATTGTTTTGAAACTTGGTACCATGGTTTGATTTACCGGAGTGGTGGTGTTACCAGAGTGGTGGTCTTACCGAAGTGGTGGCCTAGTTGGTAGAGCATCCGTCCCACAACTGGGAGGTTGTGGGTTCAAATTCCGGCTGGGTCATACCAAAGACTATATAAAAATGGTACTTTCTGCCTTCTAGCTTGGTGTTCAGCATAATAGAAAGGGGAAAGGAAAGTTAACGCACAGAGCTGCCAGAGGACTGACACCCCCCCCCCCCCCCCCACACACACACACACTGTAGCTTCCACTATCCACAGTAGCTGTGTGGCCTAGGGTCAGTGAAATGGAGATAGGCACCACCCCATACACCACATGGTATCCCACATGCTGTGGAAGGGATTAACTTTACTAACTAACCATGGTTTGATATATACTGAGGATGCGCATAATTCAATTTGGTTCTGATTAGATGATTTTTGCAGGAATTGTAGCCCCTGACCTATGACCTCCTGTTTCACCTCACTTCATAGACAGTCTTATGAAATCAACTCCTCCTACAGTTTTGTTCCGATTGTTTTGAAACTTGATACCATAGTTTGATATACTCTGATGATGCGCATATTGCAATTTCACTCTCATTGGATGACCTTCAGGTCAAAGGTCAGAGGTCAGATTTTTCTCTAAATCTTTTAAACACAATAAACACTGAAAGAAATGATGCAGGCTTTTCAAATTGATACAGTAGCTGTATCTAATACACACCTTGGACAACTTACACCCTCACCTAGCTATGGGTTTGGGTCAAGGGGTCAAAGTTTAAAGTTAACATTGCAGTTGCACTATGGTAAATGGTAAATGTTACATTTACTATTACTATAAAACGAGTAAAGCTAGGGCCACCAAAACAAAACATACAGGTTCACCTTGGGATCCTGACCTCTGACTATGGGTTTGGGGTCAAAAGATCAAAGGTCTAGGTTAACATTCCTTATGCCTTATTACTATATAATGCATAAAGCTAGGGCCACCAAACCTGGTACACAGGTTCACCTTGGCATCCTGACCTCTGATTTTGGGTTTGGGGTCAAAAGATTGTAATGTTGTGGCTGTGATAAGGGGTGGGGGGAATTCTCCCGGCATGCTTTGTGCCGTGGGGTATTCAAAGACTGTTACTATTCTTGTGTTCTGCTTGTGTTCTGAGCGTTATTGTTGTACCGTTATAATTGTGTTAAGTCTGGTTGTGATAGTGTTGTTTTCCCTGTGTGTGAGAGATTACATGTCTGTCACCCTGAGTGAGGAGAGTGTCTGTGTGAATGACCTCCCCTCTGTTCTGTGTAATTTGGCAGTGATGAAATAAATGCCTACTATGTTCGAAATCCTCTCTCATCATTGTGTGAATCCTTGAAATGTCACACTGGTGTTAGAAGTGGGATAATGAGAGATGGAAGTGAGAATCAAGGAAGAGATCCAACAGCCCAAACGGCTCATCGACCAGACGGAAATGGACAGCAGAGCATACCCGTCAGCCCCCAGAGCTGTTCACATCAAAGAATGGGGAAGAGGACCGGACGAAGCAAGTGCGTCCCATTTTCTGCCTTTTTCAAGGCAGGACGGGGAGCACCAGTGGGGGAACTACAAGCTAGCGATCCCACTGCAGCCGAGGGCAGTGATCAGCATGGAAATGACCGTCCCAACCCCAGCACCCCCAATCCACCAACCGGCCAAGCTTCCCCACTTTGGTGGCGAAACCTCATTCGATGACTATCTCATCCAGATTGAACTGGACACCTGAGGAGACAGCTGTGCAGGTCACACTGGCCGCTGCTGCCGTGATCAAGAAAGTCTGGGGGCCTATGCGGCAGATGTCCAGCTGCTGACACGGTGCAGCTACCCAGACTTTGAGTCAGAGGTGGTGAAGAAGCTCACCCTCCAGAATTTCATCCAAGGCCTCCACCCGGTCCGGCTCCAAGAACATGTCTGGATTCACGCCTCGAGCAGTTGGGAGACGGCCATGGCAGAGGTGAAGGATGTAGAGCCGATGCTGGAGCCCATAGTCCATTCAGACTGTGCAGTGTCTTTGGGCCCAGTTCTACTGGCCGGGGTGTCGTCAGGACGTGGAGCTATATGTCCACCGCTGTGACACCTGCACGACTCAGAAAGGACCAACTCAGTGTTCCCATGCTCCCTTGCAACAGTATGAGGTGGACAGCAAACTGGGGTTGGATTATTTGTTTTGCTTGAGAGAACATCTTCACATGGTACACAAACTGGCTCGGGAAGCACTGGTCGCGGTGGGGAGTTGTTGGAAGCGAGCGTATGACTCCCGCTGCCAGGGGAGGGACTTTGCACCCAGGGATCAACTCTGAGCTTTCTGCTTGGAGCAGAAAAGGGACTGTCACCAAAGCTGACAAGCCACTGGCCGGGACAGTGCATGGTCCTATAGAGACTGCCGGATGTAGTGTACAGGGTGAGGCTGCAGAAGAGGAACTGGATGGTGGTGCTTCACCGCGACCGCCTCGCCCCGTACCAGCCAGCTGCCCCATGGGTGGCCGAGCCAGAGGCCCCATCCTGACCGGGAGCCCCGGCTGAGCCTCGGATAGATGCTAACGGGCCTGTGCATGCTAGCTGCCGACAACGGTGGGCGCCCCGACATCTGGACGGGTTTGTATTGGACTTTTGAGTTGGACTTATTGTTTTGGGCACAGAAACCAGTCCAAGGGAGGACATTGTAACGTTGGGGCTATGATAAGGGACGGGGGAATTCTCCTGGCATGCTTTGCTCCGTGGGGTATTCAAAGACTGTTATTGTTCTTGTGTTTTGAGCGTTATTGTTGTACTGTTATAATTGTGTTATAAGTCTGGTTGTGATAGTGTTGTTTTCCCTGTGTGTGAGAGGTTGCATGTCTGTGTCACCCTGAGTGAGGTGAGTGTCTGTGTGAATGACCTCTCCCCTGTTCTGTGTAATTTGTCAGTGATGAAATAAATGCCTACTATGTTCGAAATCCTCTGTCATCATTGTGTGAACCTGTGAAACATCACAAGGTCAAAGGTCAGGGTTAGCATTCCATTTACACTATTACTATAGAACAAGTAAAGCTAGGGCCACCAAACCTGGTTCACAAGTTCAGCCTGTCACCCTGAAATGTGACTATGGTTTTGGGATTGCAAGGTCAAAGGTCAACATCAAAATCCCTTTAAAGAGATATAAAAGTATATCTCAACAACAAAGAAAACTAGCGTCACCAAACTTGCTACACAGGTTCACTTTGGGATCTTGACCTCTGACTATGGGTTTGGGGTCAAAGGTCAAGGTTAGCATTTCTTATGCCTTATTACTGTACTAGTAAAGCTAGGGCCACCAAACCTGGTACATAGATTCACCTTGGAATCCTGACCTCTGACTATGGGTTTGGGGTTAAAAGGTCAAGGTTAACATTCCTTATGCCTTATTACTATACAGCGAGTAAAGCTAGGGTCACCAAACTTGGTACACAGGTTCACCCTGTGACCCTGAAGTGTGACTGTGGTTTTGGGATCACAAGGTCAAAGGTCAACATCAAAATGCCTTATAAAGTATATCTCAGCAACAAAGAAAGCTAGGGTCACCACACCTGGTACACAGGTTCACTCTGAGACCATAACCTCTGACTACAGGTTTGGTGTCAAAGGCCAAGGTTGGCACTCCCTATAATCTCTTACTACAGAATGTGGAAAGCTCTCTAGGATCACCATACTTGCTACACGGGTTCACCTTGGGATCTTGACCTACATCTATGGGTTGTATACTTTGTTGTATATTCCTATTCCTGGATGATGGGCTTATCATAATTTGGTTCTGCTACAGTAATTATATTGGAAAGTTGAAAACTGCTCTCCGTCAATAAGTAGTGGGATCTTCAAAGAAAACGGAGGTGGGGGATATTGCACTCACCTCAGAGTGCTCTTATAAGAATTTTATATGGATGAGCAGGGCAAACTTCTCGTTCGTTGATATCAGACTGGTAGACGGTCTGGCTAACTACTTCTTATCTTCTTATCTTATTTACTGTTGCTCTGAATGCTGCTATCCCTTTGCTGCTGCAATCCTGGAATTTCCCCGTTGTGGGACTAATAAAGGCTTGTCTTATCTTATCTTATCTTAGCTTATCTTATCTTATCTTACAGTATCTTATCTTATGCAGACCTGTAATGACTCATATATCCAGAAGAAACCACAAATATATTTTGGGATGACCCTGTCTTCTTATACACTAAACATGGCTATTCATTGATCTAAGGAAGGAAAGCTGGTTACCCAGCCATGGAGGAGCACAAGCCAGTGTACTCCCTGTGAGGGTCCTAAACCCGGATAAATGGGGAGGGTTGCGTCAGGAAGGGCATCCAGTGTAAAAATCCTTGCCAAATCACCATGTGGATCATCATGATATCGGATAAAATGCTGTGGCAACCCCAAAAGGGAGCAGCCAAAAGAAAAAAATATGTATATATTTTAAATAATCTAACTATAACGCCATGACCTATCAGTTATATAAAATGCCACATCTCATCATTCGCTGTTGATGCAAACTCAGATCTTTAAAATTAAACAAACACAATTAACTTGGAATAAACCTTTTTTTCCTCTGTGTTGAGCTTCACTTTTTCATCCTATATCTGCCTCTCAGTAACTTTATACTACTACTTTAAAAAAAATTACAGTGTTTATGTCTTGCTGTTGTCTGCTTCAGATATTGTAATATTCAGCAGGATAGATGCAGGCCATTTATTGTTGGACTTAAATTGAAAAGTCCAGACATAAGGTCTATTGTAGACTTCAGATGTATCCATGACAAATGCACTTGGGCCATGATGGCTTAAATATTTGAAAGCATCTTGTTAAATTAAAATTAGAAGCAACCAGAGCAGAGTGAAACCATTTTACTACATGAACTTCTAGTGTCAAGCTCTACTATACACATCATTCAGCACACCAAAAGTCGAAGTGAAGCAACATTAGGCATAAATGAAGGGAGACTTTGAGGGGAAAAAAAAAAACGTGTGTGTGTGAGACCAAAGATTAAGCTGAAAATCTGTAGGCACAGATGTCAGACATTCATTTGTAAAACTGGACAGCCCAGTCCAAATGTTCAGAAAACCCTTTTAAACATCACTTAAGAGTTTAAGCAACTGTCACACTGTTATACCAAATGATACTTTTGTTTGCTTATTTTTGTCCAGCCACCACATGTCAGTGATGAGTAGCTGAAAATGTGAACTGCTCATATTTTTCAAAGAAATCTCTGCTGCTGATGGACATCAGTAATTATTCTGAAGTGGGGTGCAGTTGCATCTCCCTTTCTAAATGTTTACACCTGCCAGTCATGACGTAAGTGCCTCGTTATTTAAGACAGCTTGTTTCCCATAACCAAAATATGTATGCAAGTTGGTCATTAATCATGTCTGCACTGCTACGCACTGGTCATGGTGACAGGCTGCAGAGAATCCGCATTTTCTCCTGTTTGAGTCTGTCTGATTTGGCTGATATATTCTGTTCTGTAATTAAATGCATACCTCTTTAATCTACCTAAACTAATATTTTATCATTTTTTTCTCGACCTTCTTTGTTGTTTGGTTACATTTTTTCCTCCTTTCTGACAGCATATTCTTTTTACCCAACAAGGATGGACCTTTTTATTTTTGGATAGCCCATGTCCTTTCAATTGCGAAATAAAGCATTTTCAGCTGGCTGGCTTTAACATGTACTCTTATACTTAAAGAGTAGTATATTTATGTGAAATGGTTTATGCAAAAATGCTCAAATATACAAGAAAGTTGAACACTTATATTTTTAAAGTTGTTAAAGGTGAACTTGACAGTATTTTTATAAAAATAAATACTTTTGCACAGCTCGGTGGTGCTTTGGTTACTACTGTGACAGCACAGTAAGAAGGCCATGGGTTCTATCCCACCCCTGGCCAGCAGTGACCCTTCTGTGTGGAGTTTGCATGTTTTCATCAGGTAATCTGTTTTCCTCCCATAGTCCAAAAACACACGTTAGGTTAATTGGCATCAACTGGGGATAAACTGTCCTTATTAATGTGAGAGTGAATGGTCGTCTGTGTTGGCCCTGCAATGGACTGACAATCTGTCCAGGGTATACCCAACCTCTCGCCAAAAGATGCTGGGATAGGCTCCAGCAACCTGAGGATTAAGTGGTTGAAGCTGAATGAAATTTTTTTTAAATTAAAAATGCATCAACAAAATGTTCAGACAGGTGCAGAATCAAAGTCTTTATATTTTCATTTATGAAAAAAATAACACTTAAATTTTTTTACAGGTCAAAATAATCACAATTACAGTACATCTAAGCAGTTGAATGATGAGACTCCGGTGGCCATTAACATAGACATTTACGGTATAAACACTTGATAGGACATGGGTAACATTTTCATGGCAAATAGAGGCAACATATTCTGCAGGTAATTATAATGGTTGAGAGCAGTTGCAGCATTGTGATAACAGCATACGCAAACAATTGTTTGTTGTATTTATTGTAATACTATAAGTGAGCCATGTATATGGAACATGACTAGTCTAGCAGCTAGCCAGTCCTATCCAGTGTTTATGTACAGTGGTGTGAAAAAGTGTTTGCCCCCTTCCTGATGTCTCATTTTTTGTATGTCTGTCACACTTAAATGTTTCAGATCATCAAACAAATTTAAATATTAGACAAAGGTAACACAAGTAAACACAAAATGCAGTTTTTAAATGAAGGTGTTAATTATTAAGGGGGAAAAAAATTTAAATCTACATGGCCGTGTGTGAAAAAGTGATTGCCCCCCTGTTAAAACATAAATTAAGATTCAAGATTCAAAGGCTTTATTAACATGTGCACAGTTAAGAAATGCTACATTTCCTGAGCAATGAAATTCTTACTTTGTTCTCTGAACGAAAGCCAAGTTAAAGGTACAGAAACAACAATTCTAATAGGTCATGGCACACTAACCCAGTAACTCAATCCTAGTACTGATGGATGCTCAGACACATACACCAACACACAGTTAGGCAGTAGAGGAATGAAAATGAAGTCACCGGATGACTAAAGTGAAAGTGGTATATTGATATCAGAGATGATGTGAACCTGAGATGGCATGAACTTATGTACAGTGTGCAAATGAGCATTGTGCAACAAGCAGTGTATAATTACAAATTATTGGTAAGTAGCAGCAGAGATGATATGGACATCAGACAGGTGATACTATACTGTACAGGTGATCGTCGGCCTCCGTCGGTCTATGATGACCATGGAAGAGAATCCTAAATGTCTACTCTGCTGGAACAGCACCGCCTGTGGCTGAACAGGCCGATGCGCGAATGGCAGTCCCTGTCACACAGGTCGCACTTGTGGGTGGTCTCCGTGCTGCTGGAGCTGTGGCGGTTCTTCCCGCGGGTCCTTTTTTCATCTGCTGCAGCAGTCAGTCTCTCTTCACCCGCCTTGAGCTGTCTGGTCAGGGTGCCTCTCCATTTGGAGCGGTCCGTTGCAAGGTCCTCCCAGCGCTTTGTGTCAATCTCCAGGGCCTTCATGTCTCTCTTGCAGACGTCTCTAAAGCGCAGCTGTGGGCGGCCAACGTCTCTCCTGCCAGTCACCAGTTCTCCGTAGAGGACGTCTTTGGGGATTCTGCCATCCTCCATACGGTGAACGTGGCCTAGCCAGCGGAGCCTGCGCTGCCTGAGTAGAGTGAACATGGAGGGAAGGCCGGCGCGGGACAGAACTTCTGTGTTGGGCACTTTGTCCTGCCAGGATATGTCCAGGATGTGGCGAATGCAGCGCAAGTGGAAGGAGTTCAGTCTCTTTTCCTGCCGGGCATATGTTGTCCACGGGCTGATGACGCAGGCGTTGTACACTGCCATCTTTGTCTTGACAGAGCGTTTGGGATTCTACCACACTCGTGTGGTGAGGCGAGCGAGTGTGGAGGCTGATTTTCCAATCCTCTTGTCGATCTCTGTATCAAGGGAGAGGTTGCTGCTGATCGTGGACCCCAGGTACGTGAACTGATTCACGACCTCCGGCTCGTAGTCGTTGATGGTGATGGTTGGTGGTGCTTCCGTGCCTTGTGCCAAGACATTAGTCTTCTTCAGGCTGATGGTAAGCCCGAAGTCCTTGCATGCCTGGGATAAGTGGTCCATCAGGGTCTGAAGCTCCTGCTGTGTGTGGGTCACGACTGCAGCGTCGTCTGCGAACAGCATGTCTCTGATTAGAGCCTCGCGTACTTTGGTTCTGGCTTTCAGGCAGGCGAGGTTGAAAAGCCTGCCGTCAGATCTTGTGTGCAGGTAGATTCCCTCTGTTGCTGTGCTGAAGGTATGCCTCAGGAGCATAGCAAAGAAAATCCCAAAGAGGGTTGGCACAAGTACACAGTCCTGTTTCACTCCGCTGCGTATGTTGAATGGCTCTGAGACGTTGCCGTCGTGCTGCACTATCCCCTGCATGTTGGTGTGAAACGATTCGATGAGGCTTTGCAACTTTGGTGGGCATCCTGTACAGGTGAGCAGTGTGCAAATTTAGTAGCCGGTGTGTGAGTTCCTATATGCAAAGCTGTGTTAGAGTTTTGGGAGTTGTTATCTGTTCATGAGTCTGATGGCAGTGGGAAAGAAGGAGTTTTTCAGTCTGGTTGTCCTGCATTTCACACTTCTGTACCTCCGACCTGAGGGTAGAAGTGTGAGCAGTCTGTGTTGGGGGTGGGTGGGGTCCCAGAGGATGACGTCAGCTCTCTTTTGGACTCTGTGGTGGTAGGTGCTCTGCAGAGAGGGGAGTGGAGTCCTGATGGTCTTCTCCGCTGTCTTCACCACTCTCTGCAGGCGTTTGCGCTCCAGGGCAGTGGTGTTTCCGTACCACGCAGTGATGCCGTTGGTCAGGATGGTCTCGATGATGCAGCTGTAGAAATTGTTGAGGATCCTGGAAGACATGCCAAACTTCTTTAGCCTCCTCAGAAAGTACAGTCACTGTTGAGCTCTCTTGACCAGCTCTGTGGTGTTGTGTGTCCACTTAAGGTTCTCGCTGATGTGGATGCCCAGGTATTTAAAACTGCTCACCCTCTCCACCTCAAGCTTCTGGATGAACAGTGGCCGATGGGGTCTCCTCCTCCCTTTCCTCATGTCCACTATCATTTCCTTTGTCTTGTCCGTGTTGAGGGTGAGATTGTTGTCCTCACACCATGACACCAGGTTGGCCACCTCCCTCCTGTAGGATGCTTCGTCATCACCAGTGATGCTTCCTATCACTGCTGTGTCATCCGCAAACTTTAGGATGATGTTGTCTTTGTGAATTTTTAAACAAATCTTTTCTGTTTACATTTATTTTCTGTAGGGTTATATATGTTTTGTGGCCATAAATGGCTTTTTCCAATTGCCTATTATGGACCACCCTCTGCACATTTTACATTCTATTATTGTATTAGCATATGATTACTGTTTTTATATTCTAAAGTATACGGAGCAATTCTCTACTCTGAGAAGAAACTATCTAATTTAATGAAATCCCATTATTAGAGAATAAAGTTTCAACACTGTGTCAACAGTACAAAAAAGACTAATTTTTCTGTGCCTTACCATTTAGCCATTACAAATTAAAACTGAACATGAAAATTAATTTAAACTCCCTTAATAAAATGTGATTTTCCATAGATTAGTTGCTATAAGATAAGAAAAGCCTTTTAGTCCCACAATGAGGACTATATAACCTTGGAGTGTCTGTTCCAGCCCAGTAACAGAGTGGTGGACATACATCATATACTGTGAGAATGAAAACCACCTTCAAATACGTCAGGCACAGCTGGTGTCCAGATGTGCTATTAATTCAACAGATACCCCTTACGGCACCTTAAACACCTATCTAATAGAGAGGAAAGTTTATTTTCTTTTTCAGGCTGCACAAGGTTAACCAATGACCACAACTATGCCAGTAAAAATCATTATTTGGTAATTTTATTGTTTGATTTTTATTCTTCATTAAGACATCCTCATATCCTGTATGCCGTGAAGAATCTAGTGGGCATATGGTAAATGCTGTTAGTTTCTCAACCCTTCTGCTTACTGGGTACAGATAATGACAAAACCAATACATATAAACAGATAAACTAAACAGAAAAATATAATTTAATTATCTCCAGAAAACTGGCCATTGTTCATCTTATAACCATACATATGGCAATGAAGTTGACCTAAGACTACGCAGAGATTACCTTTATGATGATAAAAAGTATGGTGTGGTAATTCCTTAAAATTCCGATTTTCTAAAGAACTTTTCCAATAGTGAGGAAAACACGGTTGGGCTTTTTTTTGGCAGGGGCGGGAAGAGGGGGTTAAAGATCATTTTTCAAGATGGTATGTTACCATTTTCCTAACACCTAACACAGGTATTGTAACCTTGTAAGAACTCAAGTTTTCCTTTTTCACCTCCTTTGACAAAGGTCTTTTCATTGACACGATAAGTAGCTCCTACTGTCTTATTATCTCTGCCAAGGGAGGAGGTAATGTTTTTTGCTGGTGTTGGTTTGTTTGTCTGTCTGCAACATTACTCAAAAAGTTATTAATGGATTTTGATGAAATTTTCAAGAAAGGTGTGTAATGGCACGAGGAACAGATGAATAGATTTTGGTGGTGATTCGGGTCACAATCTGAATCCAGGAATTTTTTGAAAATTATTTTATATTAATATTGCACTTTTCATGTACTGCGCCTTTAAGATGTGTCCAGGGAGTTACATGCGTGGACATGCACCTCGACAACCAGGAAGCAGTGCACTCTTACCACCAAAAACTGCAGAAAAGGTAAAATGGCTTGGAATGAAAAGAAATGTGGTCTCCATCCACATAGTATGTGATGATTGACATAATTTCATCTGAAGACGCCAAGAAAAAGCAAGCAAAGTGTACGGTTTAGGACAAAGTTTGGAGCACGTGTGGACGTAACTCCGGCCAGCAGATGAGGATGCCAGCCACATGACCCACACGGTATGTAAACACAGTTAACTTCAGCACTGGACAATGTTTAATTTTTTTGTTTGTGAAATCACAATAGGCCTGTTCTGTTATGCTCATTTACTATGCACCACAGTGATATGGTACCGAACTGTTGTGTAATATTGCTTAATAATTATGAACTTTGTCAGTAAACTATAAGGGAGAAGAGAGGAGGACAAAAAAAAAAAAAAAAAAACAACCTGAAAGATTCAATAAGCCATGATGCTGATTTAAGGTTGAATTACCCAGCCCCAATGTATGGTCAATACAATTATGACAGGCTTGTTATTATAACGTAGTCAAGTCATACTGTATAATGTAGTCATATCATTTTAGCCGCTGTTTCTCTGTCTGTTAGCAGGATCGTGCAAAAATTCATAGATGGATTTGGATGAGATTTTCACCAGAGGTGGTCCTTAGTCCAAAGATGAACTCATTAGATGTTGGAGGTGATCTATGAATGCATACCTCTGTCAAGGCCCTATCTCACAATGTACAGATGGATAGTGATATGGATGGATAACGAGACAGAGGGGAGGACAAAGGGAGGGAGGGATGGAACCTTGGCAGAGGTATGCGCTCTCTTGAGTGCCCTCTAGTTTGCTCTTTTTTTCACAAGAAAATCAGGTTTTTAATTACAGTTGTCCACTGAAAAACTGGTGTTGGAGAACATTAAAAATCAACAAAACTGTGGTAGGTCTCATCAACAACAGTGATGAGTCAAACTACAGGGAGGAGGTGAGCAAACTGACCACATGGTGCAGCGACAACAATCTCATCCTTAATGTGGAGAACATGAAGGAGATTGTGGCTGACTACAGAAGAGCCAATACCCAACATCCTCCACTAACCATCAACAGGGCTGCAGTGGAGAGAGTGTGCAGCATCAAGTTCCTGGATATATACATCACAGAGGACCTCTTCTCTAATACCAGCACTGCATCACTGGCCAAGAAAGCCCTGCAGTGACTCTGTTTTCTCTGCAAACTAACGAGAGCCAAAGGCCCAGTTCCCATCGTGCGCTCTTTCTACTACAGCACCACAGAGAACATCCTGACCAGCTGCATACGTAACTGTGTGGTACAGAAGCTGCACCGCCTCCTGCCAAAAGATTCTGGAGCCAAGGCCGCCTTGATGAAGGGGCCTACGAAAATCAGGGGCCTATCATGAGCCAAGGAACAAGATCACACTGTTATTAATTGGTCAAATTCTATGTCCATCACTTGATATTCATCTGTGGCTGCTGATTGGTCTAATTTACAAGTGCCTCACATGGGTACCACCTAACAATAGCCAATCAGAGGAATTGTTTTGATATGTGGCTATGCAAGCACCAGTGAGAGGAAAGAAGTAGTTAGCTCAGTCAAAATCAAACAAATCACTCAAAAAATCTTGAAGCTTAAAGGATTTTTCTAAGCTGGAGCAACAAGTGGAGGAGGCTGCTAATTATTTCACCCAGGAGACAGGTGGGCCATTAACGCACTCACCTGGAGGAGAAGGGCAAAGGGAGAAGAAAAGCCATGATTGCTTACATCAGACAGCTGTGCGTGGGCCAGTGGACTCCGAACTTGGTAAAAAGTAGACTGGATCGAGGATGCATCCTTACAGTATGTTGATATTCATGCGCTGGACTTAAAGGACATAATGAAGGATTTTTCTTTAAAGAAGGCCAGAAGAAAGCACTTCTAAAAAGCAACACACAATATTTGCAGCTTTCCAGCCACCTGTGCAGGTTTTTCATTGCTGCTGTTGTGCATTGTTTGAATCAGGAATACTTCACTAATATAACTTCATGCTGAAGGCTCTAGTATCTGTCACACGGTAAAAATGAAAATCTCAGTAAGATAATACAGTATGTCTTAAATCAAGGCTTTATGTTTGTTTTTCTCTCACAAGATAATTTTGACAAGAATTTATTTTTGATGTGCAGCTTTCTGTAAGATTTTACTTGCTTTACGAAAGTTTTTACTTGTTTTAAACAATTTAATCTTACTTTGTTGGCAGATATTTTTTCTTTTTGCTTACTTTAAATAAAATTATCTGCCAACAGAGCAAGAAAATTTGACTTATCAAACTGCTTAAAACAGCACAGCAACTCACCCTTGGCCGGGGGATCCTGGGTTCGATCCCAGCCCCCGACCAACAGTGATCTGTGTGGAGTTTGCATGTTCTCCCCGTGTTTGCGTGGGTTTACTCCGGGATTTCTCCGGTTTCCTCCCTCATACCAAAAACATGCAAGTTTGGTTAATTGGCATCAAACTGGGGATTCTAAATTGTCCTTAGGTATGACTGTGAGAGTGAATGGTTGTCTGTCTCTCTGTGTTGGCCCTGCGATGGACTGGCGATCTGTCCAGGGTGTACCCTGCCTCTCACCCAAAGACACTGGGATAGGCTCCAGCGCCCCCGTGACCCGAAAAGGATTAAGCGGAAGAAGATGAATGAATGAATGAATGAATGAATGAAGTCAAAACTATGTGAAAGCATGTAAAATATTGTTACACATAAACCGTGCAGCAAGAATAAATATCTTGTCAGACAAAAACAAGCATGTACAGCCTTAATTTATTTCATTTTACTTATATTTGACTTTTTGCAGTGTAGTTGTGTTTTCTAGCTCGCAGTTGCATTATCTCTCCAAGAGAAACAAAAATGAGGCAGTAGTGTTTCAGGAGGTAGAGCAGGTTGCCCAATAACCAAAGGGTTGGCAGTGTGAATCCCACTCCCCTCAACTTGCTGTTGTGTCCTTGGGCAAGACACTTGACCCACCTTGCCTCCAGTGTGTTCATGGTTCATGACACTGGTGTAGAATGTGAATAAATGTTCAGTAGTGGTTGGAGAGGCCATTGGCATGGATTGGCTGCCATGTTTCCATCAGTCTGCCCCGGGGCAGCTGTGGCTACAGAGGTAGCTTACCACTATCATTGTCTGTGGAGTAATTGTGGAAACTGTAAATGTGGAGAATAATGGACTCATTGTAAAGTGTCTTTGGGTGTCATGAAAAGTGCTATATAAATGCAATCCATTATTAAAAACATGGCTGTTACACATTTTTAAACTGAGATTCTGTTGGGGGGGGGGGGGCTACAAAACCTCTCAGCCCCAGGGCCTAACGGCAAGGTAAGGTGGCCCTGCCTGCAGCGCAGAGTTAGAGAGACTGAAAAGATTATTGATACCCCCTCCCCTCCCTCCAGGACATATACAATACATGGATGGCCCACAGAGCACTCTGCATTGCAGGCAACTTCACCCATCCCTCATGCTGCTTCTGCATTTCCCTGCCATCTGTGAGAAGGCTGAGGATTCTATGAGCGAGGACCAGCAGGCTGAGAGACAGCTTCATCTATCAGGCTGTCAGAATCCTGAACTCTCTCCCACCTGTTCCTCCCCTTTGCCCTTTGCCCTCTGCCTCCACAAACTCTGCCCCCCCCCCCCCCAGCCTCATGACCCACAAACCCTTGACCACGGGTCATCAACTACATTTGTCCAAGGGCTAGAATTTTTCTCAGTAAACACTATTTTATTTTTATTTTACATTCTCATAAAACAAAATAACATTAATATTGTATCCTAAGTATATTATTATTTGATTAATTTTCCTTCCAAATTTGTTATTTTTTACTTTTTGTCAGTGTTAACAAACTCATATTATCTGTATTGCAGCAAGCTACTAGGGGGTGATTGTGATATTTTAGACTTCATATTTGTGAGGCTGTTGAGCTGTCTGTGTCATTGTTTGTGGAGAACACTGGCAGGAGAAAGGCCTTCTACATGTATTTAAAGGTGATATAGACAAGATTCTGCCCACCTGGCCAGTAGGGGACGCACTCACTGCTGACTCACTATAAACTCGTACTGGTTACCAGAAAGACAAACTGTGGCACACATATGTGGGGTTCATATGCTTCATATGTATTCACTGTATGCTTACTGTATGCTTCACGTCTCAGATGAACAAAAGGACTGAGCCTCCTAGGAGATAACAGGAGGATGTGAAATGTGGTCTTTTGTATGCAAAGAGATGGTCTTGGGGAATTTCCTGGCCACCAAGGACTTTAGGTGGAGGTGACAAGACCTGGAAGAAGACGCATTGTGACTTGGGGATTAAATACAATGTGACTGTGTGCTTTGATATCCAGGGGTATAAAAGGACGAATGACTGGGGGGTTTCTTTCTCTTTTTCTGTTGTTGATGATGTTGGAGAATGGAATAAACCTGACTTGTGAGATGAACTCAGCCTCGTCATTTCCACATTCTCCACACTGGTGACCCTAAGACGTATCATGAGCGAAAGAAATTCCCCCGAGCCGGACTCGTCAGGAGCCAGCCAGGTGAACGCAACCACAGTCATGCTACCAGACTTCTGGCAAGACAACCCGTGCTCCTGGTTCCACTTGGTTGAAGCACAGTTCGCCCTCCGGGGGATAACGATAGATGACACGAAATTCTACCATGTTATTGCCAAGCTCGACAACCGCACGGCTCGACATGTGCAGAGCCTTTTGGAGCGCCCACCGGCCGACGACAAATACGGCGGGTTGAAGGCTACGCTCATCCAGCGTTTCACTCCCTCAGTCCAGGAGAGAGCGGAGAGGCTCCTGGCTCTGAACGACTTGGGAGATAGCATGCCCATCGACCTGATGGAGGACATGCTGAGGTTGGCGACAACTCAGATGGTGACAACTTCCTCTTCACCCACATTTTCCTGAGAACCCTACCGTCGGCCACGAGAGCGACCCTGGCCAGTTCACCGTTGTTGGCTCAGCGGGACTTCCGCGCGCTGGCCCAGGAGGCACAACGGATTCTCAAAGCCAGCAAACAGTGCGCAGCCACCACGGCAGCGACGGAGTTCGGCGCGACAGCCGGAGATGGCAGGGGGCCAGAGGCGGCAGTAGCAGACCCACCGACAACGGCGGCGGCGAGGGCCAAGGATCGCGGAGGAGACGACCTCTGTTTCTACCATCGCCGCTTTGCAGAGAGGGCACACAAATGTATACCACTGTGCCAGTTCAAGCGCTTGGAAAACGCCAAGACCGGGGGTCAGTAGCAGCCGCGGCCCTCGGGGAAGAGAACAAGCTGCTCTACTTGACGGATGCGCGTTCAGGGAGGCAATTCCTCGTGGACACAGGCTCCCAAGTGAGTTTCATCACGCCTACCTATGCTGACTGGCTGGCGGGTCCCGGAAGTCACGGAGCGTCAGCAGCGAACGGCTCGAGAATTAAGACCTTTGGTGAGAGGACTCTGCTTCTGTCCCTACACGGCCGTACATTTGAGTGGACTTTTGTTATAGCTGCAGTGAGCTTCAATATGTTGGGGGCTGATTTTCTGTGCTCACACGGTTTGTTGGTTGATCTTGCTAACAGGCGCCCGGTTAATGCACTTTCTTTTTATTCTATTCCCTGTGCAGCCCGAGTGACCCCGCCCACAGCACAAGCCAACGTCGCAACGGCAAGCGGTAAGTTCCACACACTACTCACTCAGTTCCCAGCACTCACGGTTCCCACATTTTCAGCAGCTGTCGCTAAACACGGAGTGGAACATTTTATTACTACCACCGGACCGCCCGTTTTTGCAAAAGCTCGGCGCTTGGATGCAGCTAAACTGTCCATAGCGCGCGAGGAGTTCGCCAACCTGGAAAAGTTGGGCATCATCAGGCATTCGAAAAGCCCATGGGCTTCCCCGCTTCACATGGTCCCTAAAGCTGACGGCTCGTGGCGACCTTGCGGAGATTTCCGCAGGTTGAACAACGCTACAGCGCACGACCGCTACCCAATCCCGCATATCCAAGATTTTTCCGTTCATTTGGCGGGGGCGCGCGTTTTTTCTAAGATAGACTTGGTATGCGGTTACCACCAGGTCCCAGTGCGCGCTGAGGACATGCCCAAAACAGCGGTAATAACTCCGTTCGGGCTATTCAAATTTTTGCGCATGCCGTTTGGGCTTAAAGGCGCGGCGCAGACGTTCCAACGCATGATGGACGCGGTGTTGCGCGATCTCCCCTTCGTGTTTGTCTACCTGGATGACATATTGGTAGCCAGCGCGTCCGAAGACGAACACGAAAACCACCTCACGGCAGTTTTCCGGAGGTTGGGAGAGCACAGGTTAATAATCAACCCAGCAAAGTGTCAGTTCGGGGTGACGCAGATTGATTTTTTGGGGCATCGCGTCTCTCCAGAAGGAGCAGTTCCTCTGCCTGACAAAGTGCGCGCAGTAACAAATTTTCCCCAGCCACAAACGGTTAAAGCGTTACAGGAGTTTTTGGGAATGGTGAATTTTTATAACCCTTTCCTCCCCCGCGCAGCGCAGCTCATGCAACCATTGTATGCTGCACTAAAAAAACAAAAACCCACAAATAAAATCGAATGGTCTCCGGAGCGAGAGCGCGCATTCTCGGAAGTCAAAACAGCCCTGGCAAATGCTGCATTGTTAGCACATCCAGTCCCAACGGCCCGCATAGCGCTCATTACTGATGCGTCAGATGTGACCATAGGGGCGGTCGTGGAACAGTATGTAGCCGGAGCTTGGCAACCGCTCGCCTTTTTCAGCAGGACCTTGCGCGATAGTGAACGAAAATACAGCGCATTCGACAGGGAGTTGTTAGCTCTCCACTTGGCCATTCGCCACTTCCAGTTCTGGCTGGAGGGACGCTGTTTCACCGTGTTCGTTGACCACAAGCCGCTGACTTTCGCGATGGCCAAGGTTTCAGAACCGTGGTCGGGCCGGCAGCAGAGACAGCTGGCCGCGATCTCAGAGTTTACTACCGATATCCAGCATGTGGCGGGTAAACTTAATGTAGTGGCAGACTGCCTCTCGCGCGCCGTGGTGGCTCCAGCCCGTGTGGGGGTAGATTTTGCAGCCATGGCCGCGGATCGGGTTAGCGACGCAGAAGTGCGCGCAGCCCCAGTCCGCGTAGGGATAGTTTATGCAGCCATGGCTGCGGATCAGGTTAGCGACGCGGATGTGCGCGCGCTCCAGTCTGGACCAACAGGGTTAAGGCTGGAGAACAGGGTGCTGCAAGATGGTATGCCACCCCCTAATCTGCGATGTCTCCACTGGGCGACCACGTCCTGTGGTACCGGCCGCGTGGCGCCGCCGCGTTTTTGACTCAATCCATTCTCTGGCGCACCCGGGAGTGCGCGCTTTGGTCAAAATGGTGGGAGAGAAATTTGTATGGCTGAGCCTACGCAAACAAGTTAGAGAGTGGGCGGCAGCCTGCATGGCTTGTCAACAAGCCAAGGTGCACAGACACACGAGAGCTCCCTTGGAGCCGTTTCACATCCCGGCTAAGAGGTTTGATCATGTTCACGTGGACCTCGTAGGCCCCCTCCCGCCCTCACAGGGGTGCACACATCTTCTGACAATGGTTGACCGCACCACGCGCTGGCCGGAAGTGGTCCCACTGTCGTCAACCACAGCCGAGGAGGTGGCGCGCGCGTTTTTAACGGCATGGGTAACACGTTTTGGAATCCCGTCGGACGTTACGTCCGACAGAGGCCCTCAATTTGTTTCCGAACTTTGGTCAGCGATGGCCCGCAGCCTGGGGGCAACAATCCACCGCACGACAGCGTACAATCCGCAGGCTAACGGGTTATACGAACGTTTTCACAGGTCATTGAAGGCGGCCCTCAGAGCGTCGCTTACGGATGCAAATTGGGTGGACAGGCTACCATGGGTTTTATTGGGGTTGCGTTCTGCACCTAAAGAGGATTTAGAAGCCTCCCCGGCTGAGCTAGTTTTCGCACAGCCACTTCGGCTGCCCGGGGAGTTTCTCCCAGATAATCCTGCGCCAGAGTGCTCCCCTGCTCAGCGGTTACAGAGTAGCACGGAATCGAGCACGCTGCCTGGCCCCGTTCACCACAGTTTTCCGTGCGTTTTTGTGCCTAACTTTAAAAAACGCGGAGTTTGTTTTTGTCAGACACGATGCCCATCACCCAACGTTACGACCACCTTATGATGGACCATTTAGAGTGCTGGAAACAGGGGATAAGCATTTTTTGCTTGATTTGGGGGGCAGAAAAGAGGTGATTGGCATAAACAGGCTCAAACCCGCTTTTGTGGTGGCTGACGAAGGTGTGCAGTTGGCCAGGGCTCCTCGGCGCGGCAGACCCCCTAGGGAGCATTCCCCAGAGCTCCCACAGGGATTGACTAACAGTTCTCATCCTCAGACAGCAGCTCCCCAGCAGGAGGGCGCCGCGGAGGCGGTAAAGCCCGCTTACAGCAGATACGGGAGAAGACTGAGGCCCAAGCAGCATGTGGACTGATGTGTGTGATTTTATCATGACATGCAGACTGTTATTACGTTGTCCCATCTTAGACGTTTGGGGGGGGGTCATGTGGCACACATATGTGGGGTTCATATGCTTCATATGTATTCACTGTATGCTTACTGTATGCTTCACGTCTCAGATGAACAAAAGGACTGAGCCTCCTAGGAGATAACAGGAGGATGTGAAATGTGGTCTTTTGTATGCAAAGAGATGGCCTTGGGGAATTTCCTGGCCACCAAGGACTTTAGGTGGAGGTGATAAGACCTGGAAGAAGATGCATTGTGACTTGGGGATTAAATACAATGTGACTGTGTGCTTTGATGTCCTGGGGTATAAAAGGACGAATGTCTGGGGGGTTTCTTTCTCTTTTTCTGTTGTTGAAGATGTTGGAGAATGGAATAAACCTGACTTGTGAGATGAACTCAGCCTCGTCATTTCCACATTCTCCATAAAACAACACTTCCTGGAGGCTAACGTCAATATACTGCACACTGCTAAAATCTCATTTCTTTGGTTATTATGAGTCAGACAACGTGTCAAGCGAGGACTGTTGTGGTATATAATCGTGAATTTAACATAATCCTCTCTGATGCACATCTCCAGTAATTTTTTTTAAAATAACTATTGTAAAGTGTTATTGACAGTAATGCTAATGTAGCCCAGCAGTGATTGAACCGGATAGCGCTCTAATTTTGATGACGTAATTATGACACTTTAGTTCAGATTGTAAGGACTTTGATTACTGTTAGCTGTTGTGTGGTTTCTGTAAATATGCTGAATGACACTTTTATGGTCTGTTTATGTTCATCCGTTTTAGCTACGCATACTTAAAATAAGCTGTTTCTATCCACCTTATTCATAGTTTTCAGTCACGTGACCCTTGCAGAGCCCTGGAGGGCAAAACATTACTCCAGCATAGCGGACAATAGTGGACAGTCGGCGGGACTGCAGCAAAAGTCGATCATTTTTCCTCCTGTCCCAAGCTGGGAATACTTAGATCACCTTTCTAAAGAGCCAAAACAAAGATATCTGGACAAACTACAGGTTTTGGGAACTTGTGATTTGTATACAGCTCCCGTAGAATTATTTAAATCTCTGAAATCAGCAATGTCCTTCTCGGAGCTCAACTTTGGTGATGTGTATATATATCCATCCATCCATCCATCCATCCATCCATCTTCTTCCGCTTAATCCTTTTCGGGTCGGGGGGGCGGAGCCTATCCCAGCATCTTTGGGTGAGAGGCAGGGTACACCCTGGACAGATCGCCAGTCCATCGCAGGGCCAACATAGAGAGACAGACAACCATTCACTCTCACAGTCATACCTAAGGACAATTTAGAATCCCCAGTTTGATGCCAATTAACCTAGCCTGCATGTTTTTGGCGTGTGGGAGGAAACCGGAGAAATCCCGAAGTAAACCCACGCAGACACAAGGAGAACATGCAAACTCCACACAGATCACTATTGGTCGGGGGCTGGGATTGAACCCAGGATCCCCCAACCAAGGGTGAGTTGCTGTGCTGCCGCAGTGCTAACCACTCCGCCACCATGCTGCCCCGTGTGGAGAATCCCTTGCCTTATTGATTCCGCCAGTGTTACGTAGTGTCCGTAGAACTGACCAAGTGCATTCTGGGTAGGGTAGGAACCGTTAGTTCGCTGAGATCACGTCAACGTAGGAGACATCGTCACAAAGCAGCTGTGTTTTAAACTGTAATAGTCGTTCTCACAACCGCCGTGGAGAAAAGGTACACCACAGAAACAGCACAGCACACGTTTCGGATGTAACTAAGAGGTGACGCCTGGCCTGGATTGCAGCAGTCAGAAGACCCAACATAACTTTCAAACACGCACCTGAATCGATGGTGGTGTGCTCAAAGCATTTTCATAAAGGTACGTTATGATTTATTGTGTATGTCTGTTGTTAAAACTTGCTTGTGTTGTGGTTAAGACTTGCGTGGTCATAGCTTTTACCCTACGTCAGCAGTGCTAAGCTAAACAGAGCTAAGCTAAAGAAAGACTCCGATATCTGAGTAGCTAGAAAAAGTTACCACTCACACACCTGTGTGAGCGGGTTTAATTTGTTCTACTCCAAAGTATTTTCTTACCGTTTACTTTGCTTTAACAGCAGACAAGCTTATGAAATGCTAGACTGTGATCCTGACTGGGCACCTTCTCTAAACCTTGGGCATGCAGAGCTTCCAGCTACCACTCCTGACACGTTTAACCGCTTATGCAGAAGGACAAGATTATGACAAAAAGAATCAGCAGGGCATGCAAGTGACCCCCCAGCACAGACCCCCAACATCACTGGCCCCGTGACTGAGATGGATAATGTAGCTCCTTCAGGTAGTCTTTTTTTTACTTATGTTTTTCTTTCTAAAATGTGTCTTGGGATTCCTTTTGATTACAAAATATATTAACTGTGGCGGTAAAGATTTATAAGCAGCGAACTGAGGGTTTTAAGTAGGTTTATTAAATCATACCGCCATCATAGGAACTCGCTCCAGCCCTTGTGCAGGTGGGCTGGAGCGGGTCCTCAGGCTCTCAGCAGCAGTAGTCAGAAGCAGTTGTAAGAGTGAGAAAATGAGTTACAGAGCAATGCAGCTTTTATACCCAACTACAGACAATACATGAAAGGCATGGGACATTTACATCACAGTAAGAGCAGGAAGCATGAACACAATGCATGAATGGCACATTAACATCACAGTACTGAGCAGGAAAAAGCTAGACGAAGCGAGGCTGCCTGTTGACATTAATACACACATTTCACTGTAATGTTAATCGCTCCAGATGCGCGCTCTGATTGTCCCAGTCTGTTGTGGGGGTTATCCACACTACTCCCCCCCAGAGGGCTCAGCAGGTGGCTGAGGTCTCGATAGTCCGGCTTTGGCAGCGAGCAGGGAAAGCTCTGTGCAGGCGGAGGTGGAGGGGGTGGGGGGGGGTAGCAAGTGCCGGCCCGGGACGGGGAAATGTCTGGGCCGCGCAAAAATTGCCTGTGGATCCGCGATGTTGAGGGGTTGTCCCGCTGAGCATGCGGAGGTCCACAGCAGCTGTACGAAGAAAAATTAGTCTCTGACTCCTCTCGCAGTTAAGTCCTGCAAGGATTAACAGCGGCCATGAAGAAAAACAGGAGCGGCGAGGCTGCGTAGCGGCTGTAAGAAAAAAAAACAAAAGCAGAGGGACTTGGCATTGACAATACATGAAAGGCATGGCACATTAACATCACAGTACTGAGCAGGAAAAAGCTAGACGAAGCGAGGCTGCCTGTTGACATTAATACACACATTTCACTGTAATGTTAATCGCTCCAGATGCGCGCTCTGATTGTCCCAGTCTGTTGTGGGGGTTATCCACATTAACTACAGTTGTTTATTGTCCTGATCAGCAGCAGATGACACCACACCTCTGGCTGAGATGGAGGAGACGACATCTGATGAAGCAGCACTGATCTGTCAGGCTGATGATGCTCCAGAGGAAAATGTGCAAGAACTACAGAACTGCAGCATGTGTCACCTTAGACTTAAAGAAATTTTACTCTTGCAAGAGGAGAACAGAAAGTTAAAGGGAGAGCTCTCCAGAAATACTCTGGATAAGAATTTCCTCAAAGATAATGACTCAAAGGTGAAATACTACACTGGGCTTCCATCTTTCAGTTTAATGGCTCTGCTGATGCAATTTTTTCCCAGCCTACCAAAGACAGAAAAATTTCCCAGTTTCAGATTCTCCTTTTAACTAAGATGCGTTTGCGGATTAATTTGCCTCTTGAACATATTGCACACCTTTTTGACATAAGCAGACAAACCGCATCCATCCTATTCTGCGACACCATAAATGTGCTCCATGCACACCTCAGCCCTTTGGTGTACTCGCCAGAGACCTTGTTTGCAGGCTAGCATGCCACATCAGTACGTTGAAATGTTTGGCAGTAAGGTCACAGTTTTTATTGACTGCTTTTTAGTTTTAGAATGTAGGCACTGACATGTTTTTGGTGTGGTTTAGCCATTTTGACATCATGTCTTTAACTGTGTCAATAATATTGAAGCAGTTAAAAGGAACTCCGATTATATTGGCATGTTAGCTCTATATTATTTTTATGATAGTAACATAACTGTAATATATTTTTTTTGAAAATAATTCCCAGTTTTATATATTTTTAAAAAACTTTATTACGATGTAAATCGCCATTTTTGTTTACGTCGCAATGCATTCTGGGTAGTGACGTAGAATGGTTGCAGCCGTTTTTTCTGTCTTATACAAGCCAAGAAGCGAAGCTACTAACTACTGCCATTTGTCAGTGAAAATGCCACATTGCGCGGCTTTTGGATGTAATTTCCAATCAAAGGGAAATAAAGAGAGCGGGGTAAGCCTCCATAGCTTTCCTAAAGAGGGAAAGTGGAGGAAAAAGTGGGGCGGCAGCGGCTCAGCAGGTAGAGCAGGTCGTCTAATAACCCGATGGTTGGCGGGTCGCATCACGCTCTCCCCAGATATCCTGCCGTTGTGTCCCTGGGCAAGACACTTCACCCGCATTGCCTCCAGTGCCCATAACACTGGGTATGAATGTGTAAAAATGTTTAAATGCTCGGTGGTGGCCGGAGAGGCCGTTGGCGTGGATTGGTAGCCACATTTCCGTCACTCTGAGTGTCTGTGATCACGCGCTATAGCGCACCCTTGATAAAGCTGACATATGTATTAATCACGCTATGATAAAGCACAATATCGCTCAAAGCGCGCGCATGAGACACAAAGTGGAGAGACACTCGCGGAGCGGAGAGACACTCGCCCGCACGCTACATCGCTCATTTGAGCGAAATAGAGCTTTATCATAGTGTGATAAATATACAGTATATATATCAGCTTTATCAAGTGTGCGCTTGATAAAAATTCGAACCGTGACAAAATTTGAACCGTGATTGGCTTGAGCGTGCGCAAAGCGCTCTCTGATCCTGCTTTTTGATCACACGCATTGCCTGTTTGCTGACTAGACACAGGGCTCATTCCAGCCACAGCGCTGGAGTGAGCTTCGTGCTGGAGGATGAAATAAACACCCTTTTAAACTTCAGTTCGCCGTGTCCTGCCTGCACTTATTCCGTGCTTCCACACTGGGTTCCCTTATTTCATCCGCCACACTGGTGCGCAAAGCGCACGCTTGAGCGCTTTGAGCGATATTGTGCTTTATCATAGCGTGATTAATACATATGTCAGCTTTATCAGGCATGCGCTATAGCGCGTGATCACAGACACTCAGAGTGACGGAAATGTGGCTGCCAATCCACGCCAACGGCCTCTCCGGCCACCACCGAGCATTTAAACATTTTTACACATTCATACCCAGTGTTATGGGCACTGGAGGCAATGCGGGTGAAGTGTCTTGCCCAGGGACACAACGGCAGGATATCTGGGGAGAGCGTGATGCGAGCCGTCAACCATCGGGTTATGAGACGACCTGCTCTACCTGCTGAGCCGCTGCCGCCCCACTTTTTCCTCCACTTTCCCTCTTTAGGAAAGCTATGGAGGCTCACCCCGCTCTCTTTATTTCCCTTTGATTGGGAATTACATCCAAAAGCCGCGCAATGTGGCATTTTCACTGACAAATGGCAGTAGTTAGTAACTTTGCTTCTTGGCTTGTATAAGACAGAAAAAACGGCTGCAACCCTTCTACGTCACTACCCAGAATGCATTGCGACGTAAACAAAAATGGCGACAGGCATTACTGGCTGTAATGCAATTAGACGTCATCTTTTGGGCTTCTGGGTGGGTTTATCAGCTGCAGCTTTCCTCTTGTGTTGTGGGGTCAGAGTCAGTAAAGTGACGGGCAACAAGCTCAGGAAGGAAAACTTTATAATTATATTTACTTAATATATTATATTTATATTATATATATTTAATTATTTATATTATCTTATATTTAATTATATTTACTTTTTTTTTTTCCGGTTCCGGTTCCGCCGGACCGGCGGCGCCACACGAGTCGGCTGCCTGTTGCAACAGCCTTTTTTTTAATCTTCCTTCTTCTTTCTACACCTTTCACTCTGTATATATATCACGGATTGCCCCGGGGGTCTCCCGGGTCGGCGGACGGAGCCACGGTTTGCAGCGGGAGACGTTACAGCGGGGAGGAGCTAGTGCTAGCTAGCACTTGGCCGCCGCCCGGTGCTAATGGGAAACTCGACATACCGGGAGCTGTAGCGAAAAGGACGCGGGTGCCGGGCTGGAGTTTAGGCGGCGTGAAAGAAATATAAGACAGAATAATAAAGTGCGATGGCAAGAACCAAGCAGACCGCCCATAAAATCTACTGGAGGAAGAAGCCCCCCAGGAGACAGCTAGCCACCAGGGCTGCTCGGAGAGGCGCTCTGGCCACCGGCAGAGTGAAGAGGCCTCGCCGTCACAGGCCCGTGGCTCTGAGAGAGATCCGTCGCTACCAGAAATCCACGGAGCTGCTCATCCGTAAGCTGCCCGTCCAGCGCCTGGTGAGGGAGATCGCTCAGGACTTCAAGACCGTCCTGCGTTTCCTGAGCTTCGCCGTCATGGCTCTGCAGGAGACCAGCGAGGCCCACCTGGTGGGTCTCTTCTTCGCTAAGGGGGTCACCATCATGCCCAAAGACTTCCAGCTGGCCCGCCGCATCCGCGGAGAGAGAGCTTAGACTTTCTGCTGCACATTCACCAGCCATAATGCTCTGCACTGTGTGTCTATATACGTATATACATTTATAGTAATATGGACATATGTTTACTAGATGTTGTTTTTTCTTGCCTTCTGATTGTTGCTCTGAGTGTTGCTATCCCTATGCTGTTGCAATCCTGGAATTTCCCCATTGTGGGACTAATAAAGGCTTATCTTATCTTATCTTATCTTATAAAAAAAAGTTCTGGGCAACTGGTAAAAGTGTTTGCTCCCACAGGTCAGAATCTGGTGTGACACGTACAACAACACAACTTTTTGTGGTTCACACAACAAAGTCACAGAAATGTGAGCCTGTCACAAACATTTGCATTTGTACCTTCTTGTAGTACTTGTGACTGTGCTTGAGTTCTAGTGTCCCATGAGAGAGTTTCAGGTAAAAATCCTTGTCTGCACAGGCCTGCAGGATGTTGTTGCGGTGCTTATATGGGATTTTATTTCCACACAGCCTTTTTCACAACAGGTGCAGGACACAAGTGCATCAGGGGTTGCACCAACTTCAGGAAAGGAGGGGTTGATTATAAAATATTATAAGCACACTTTCACATGTATATTGGGTGCATAATTCAATTTATGGCATGCACTTATTTTATTTAGTAAATAAATACTTGTAATCAAGACAAGAAATTAAAAAAAGCACCTTTGTGAGCACAATTGTCTTCAAGTCTACCTTGTACATCTACAAGTCATGCACCCATCCATCTGTGAACTGCACTTTTTCTTGCTTCAAAGACCTAACGTTACTAAAAACTTCATGTGCGTATGGACTTATGCTTACAGTCATATAATTATAAATGAAGGCATGGTCGAAGTTTGGTAGAATGTTTACATCCGAACTCCATGTGATATGTTGGTAGGGATCTAGTCCATTAACCCTTCCAAGCTTCGCCAGATCGCGTGCCTTTGCAGTCCCATTCAATTTGACGGAGTACAGTCGCTTTAAATTTTCCTTCACGGTCCATTTTGTGATTTTTTTTCCGTTCATTCACAAGAAATGCCGAGGCGCTGTGTGTTTGCAGTCCGTTTACGATCGCTGTACCTACCCCGCCCAGAATGCATTGCGCGTTTGTCACGTGGGCTGGCGAGGTTAATACTGCTGCCAGGATGAAAGCTTTTAAAAGTACAGATATTTTTAATGTATTTTTGATCTGGATGGGTAAATAATGCTGCTGTGTGGGAGGTGAAGAGAAAGAAATTGTTTATCGTCAAAGCAAAGGTAACCGCTACTTTGCTAACTTTAGCAAGCTATGATACCAAATGTAAATCTTGCATGTGCGTGTCCGCGTCAGTGTTTACAGAGCAGTGGTGTTAGTGTAAAGGCAACATTAATTTGTTAGCTTAACACTATCATATTACAAAAAAGTTGACTAAGAATTTTTTTTCCCCAATGTTAGGTAAGCCATTTCTACAGTTTAAATGACCAACCGCTGACAGCTTGGATTGCTGTGGAGAAGCAGGGATTGGTGCGATAGTTCTGTCTTCCCAGAACTACGTTTACAAACTAATCATATATATCAAAATATACAACATAAACATTGGCTTACCACTGATGAAATGATCGCTACAAAGACGTGTATATTTTGATGGTTGCCATTCTTTGCCCTCCCCAAGGATGGAGGCACGTTTAATGGCACAAATCCACAATCTTCTTCTCTCTAGATTTTCATTTTCAGATGGTATTCTGTAGAAGCACAATCCGGCCTTGTCCCCTCCTCGATTAGTGCATCCGACAGCACAACAGCTATCAGGCATTTTGGTTCAACCAAACAGCAAAAATTAGCAAGGTGGCAGACAGGCAGAAGGAAGTAGCAATGTTTTGCCTGCTGGTGGGCATTACCCGGTGGAACTGACGTCAGGTGAAAACTATGAATTCCTGGGGGTGCCGCTGTAGGAATGATTATGGGGGGGACTTCTGGTTTTGGCTGAAGTTGTGTTAAATCAGTCAGCAAGAGTGGAGTAGTAGGGGCATTTAAAATAGCGTTTTTAAAAGTTTGTCAAATTCATTTTGATGTATAGTCTACATACGTGTTTTGCACTCAAGTGGCAGCTAATTTCAGCAGTTTTTGTATTTTTTGAATGTTTTGGCATAGTTCTGGTACTTGTTGCTGGCGTTCGTGGTTGTGCCGTAGACTGTATAAATGGAGGCTTCGTTGTGGCTCTAACTAGATTCTACGTCTGCTCCGAGGTAAATCTGATTATGTCCAACATATTTTAACAAAATGCAGCTGACTTTATTGCGGTGGAGAAATTGATATGTGACTTGTGCTGGCAAAATGAGTCGGAATGGGCACCGTGTCATTATGAGCTACAGGCACGAGAAGTCATAAATCATGACTCCTTCTTTGTTTGCTAGCGGCAAGTCCTGGGAAACCCCCCGTGAGTGTCTGGTATCATTGTAAAGCTTAGAAATCATACTTTCTAAAAATATATATGTTTTAGCAGGAGACATAACTCCTTGTTATGTGTGGGATTTGACCCTTGGGGCTTGCCATTGCCTGGCTGGGGGGAGTTGGGGTAATGACGTCAGGCGGGCTGCGGCTGTAGTATATATTCTTTTGTTGGTAAGAATAAAGGGAGTTCAGTGTTCAATTGAGAGTTTCTCCAGTCTCACATTATTCGGACATAACATTTGGCGACGAGGACTGGATGGGGGTGTGTATCAGAGAAACACCTCCATTTCTGCAGTCTTCGGGCACACCAGCTATGCCATGGGCCCATTGGAAAGAAATGTTCGATGTTTGATGTGTATGTGGCTGCGGTTGGCCTGAGCAGCAGAGGCGAGGAGAGACAGAGGAGCCTAATGGCTCACTACCTCGGTGAGGAAGGTCAGCGGATATGTTTTGGGCTGTGTGGCAGCGGTTCACTGAGGGATGGTGTTTTTGGTGACCATTCCACCGTCACGGCGCGGAGGTATGATTTTTTTTTTTTTTTTAATTTCTTGTTCCAACCTATCATAGTTTGCTTTATATATTTTGCTTAGGTCTTTAGGTATGTTCACTCCAAGGTATTTTATTTCTTTTTGGTTCCAGTTTAGTTTGATCTTATCAGTTATCTGGTTTAGAGGGTTATAGTGGAATGTCAGTATTTGTGTTTTTGTTATGTTTATCTTGTATCCTGATAATTTTCCAAAATTTTCTATCAAGTTCATCATTTCCATTATTGATTTATCTGGTTGTTCAAGGTAAACTATAATATCGTCTGCAAATAGCCCAATCTTGTGTTCCGCCCCCTTTATTATTACACCTTTTAATTTCTTATTTTGTCGTATCGCTTGAGCCAATGGTTCTATGAACAGAGCAAACAAGGTGGGCGATAAGCAGCATCCCTGCCTAGTTGATCTTTGTATATTTACTTTGTCTGTTAAGCTACCGTTTATCTTGATTCTTGCCACAGGTTCTTGATATAGCGTCCTTATGCATTGTACTGATTTTTCGTTAAATCCAAAGCGCTCCAGTACACTATATAGGAATTTCCAGTTAACCCTGTCAAATGCTTTTTCTGCGTCTAAACTCATTATTACTGCGCTTTTCTTTTCTTTATGTATTTGGTTAATTATATGTATTGTTCTCCTGATATTGTCATGTGTTTGGCGTCCCTCTATGAATCCAGTTTGATCATCTTCTATCAATTCCGTCAAGAATGTCTTTATTCGTTTACATATAATTGTTGTGTATATTTTATAATCTACATTTAATAAAGAGATTGGTCTATAGTTTCCGCATTGTTCTTTATCTTTCCCTGGTTTTAAAATAACTGAAATGATTGCTTCGTTCCATGATGGAGGTATTTTGTTGTTGTTCAGCGTCCAATTAAATGACTTTAGGAGTTGTGGCATGAGTTCTTCTATAAACAGTTTATAAAACTCAGATGGGTATCCATCACTACCTGGTGATTTACCATTTTTAAGTGACTTAATCACATCTCTGATCTCTTGTGTTGTTATTTCTGCTGTTAGTTTTTCATTTTGTTGATTTCCTATTGATGGCAAGTCCAATGTGTCTAGAAATTTTTTGATATCTTTAGTATTTGTTTCTTCAGGTTGCGAGTATAGTTCTTGGTAGAAATTATGGAAAATTTCTTCGATGTTTTCTGGGTTAACTGTGGTTTTATTTGTGGTGGGGTCTTTAATCTTGTATACATTATTCATTGTTTGTTGTTTTCTTAACCGTTTTGCCAGCAGTTTTGTGGCTTTTGGCCCCATTTCATAATATTTTTGCTTTAGATATCTATTTTTCCTTTCAATTTCATCCATTTGTGTTTCTTTTATCTTTGTTTTTTCTTCTTTAATTTCTTGATATATTTTTGGATCATTTGTGCTTTGATGTTTACGTTCTAATTCCCTCAGTCTCTCACATCTTTGTTCATACGCTTCCAGTTTAGTCTTATTTGCTTTTCCTGTTTCAACAATTAATTTACCCCTTAACACGGCTTTTAGTGCGTCCCATAGTATTGTTGGGTCCACTTCTTCATTGTCATTCTTTTGGATATATTCGTTTATGTTTATTTTTATTCTTTCTTTCATTTTCTCATCATTTAACAGTCCTACGTTAAGTTTCCATGTTGTTTGTCGTTTTCTATTGTTTAAATATATTTCCATGTATATAGGATTATGATCTGATATTTCTGCCCCTCCAATCCAACAATTTCTCACCCTGTGTCTGTCACCTTCATTCATAAGGAAGTAATCTATTCTAGAGTGTACTTTATGGGCTGCTGAATAATGTGTATAGTCTTTTTCGAGTGGGTGTAGGTCCCTCCATATGTCTACCATACCCATTTCTGCCAGTGAGGTTCTTATGAACTTTGTTACATGTTTTTTTGTCTTCTTAACACTTGTTGTGTCAACTTCATGATCCATGACAGCATTTAAGTCTCCTCCACAAATTAGGACTCCTTCACTGTGTGTTGCTATGAGATCAAACAGATGTTGAAAAAAACCCTTGTCACTTTCTGGTGGGGCATAGATGTTCACTAATGTAATCTGCATACCATCTATTCTTCCCTTTATTATTACATACCTGCCTTCTTTATCCTGGATTTCCTGTTCACTTTCAAATTGTATTTTGTTTGAGATTAGTATCATAACCCCCCTTTTTGCTCCTCCCTTAAATGAACTGTAGTAGGAGTTCTTATAGCCAAATCTCTTTAGTTTCACATGTTCTGCCTTGCTCAAATGTGTCTCTTGCATAAATATAATTTCAGCTTTTTCCTTCTTGAATTTTCTTATTATTCTTTCCCTTTTAACAGGTGAGTTCAGACCATTCACGTTTAGTGTCATTATCTTAAGATTTTTACCCATATTCATGTTTTTCCATTTTTTTTAACTTGTGCTCCTAGCCCCTTTAACAACAAAAATAACACATATTTATATAAAAACACATTAAAAAAACTCGACCTCCGTACTTTGGGCCTTTCTTCTGCCCACTGGTCCCTGTTGGTGGGTGGGGGGTTTGACTTCACAGAGTGAAGGGCCCTCCCTAGACTTCTAATTACTATCAAAGTAATAGTCATAAGTCTAGAAATGTCCAACAAATATCACTTAAACCTCTCCTAGCCGTCTGTTTCTCTTTTACCTTGTCTTCTTGGCCTTCATTTCTTCTGTGCCTTTCTTAATCTTTGTTATGATCTAGGCTTTCAGTTGAAAGCCTTGTAGCTTGTCCTGGGCCCGCTGCTCTACGTCTCTCCCCCTTCTTCCGCCGCTCACTCGTCTCCACTCCGTCTGTCGTGGTGCGTTCAGGGCCGCCGCTGCTCCAGCCGTCTCCTTCGGCATGCTCACCTCAAGGCCCCGCTCCATCATATCCCGCGCTGCCTCTTCGGCCGTGTTGTAGGTTCTTGTGCCTTCCTCCCAATGAATCCTCATTTTCGTTAGTGGCGTTTGGAATCTAATTTTTTTCTCTTTCAGCGTTTTTTTAATGTTGGCATATTTCTTCCGCTGCTGCACGATTTCTGTCGGGTAGTCATGGTCAAAAAATACCTGTTTGTCGCCGATTCGTATCTTTTTTTTCCATGCTTGCGTCAGGATTCTTTCCTTTATGTCATATTTCACAAAGTTTACCACAACTGACCTGGGTGGAGAGTTTGTTTTCGGGTTCTGTGTCGGTGTTCTGTGCGCCCGTTGAATCTGCAGATCCGTTTCTCCGGGTATTTCCAGTTCTTTTTTTAAGAACTGATCCATGAATTTTGTCATCGAGTTGCCTTCAATGCCCTCCGGAATTCCAAAGATGCGCATATTGCTTCGTCGGGATCTGCTCTCCAAGTCGTTTATTTTCTCCTGCATCCTCTGTGTTTGCGTCGTCAGGGTCTGTAGTTGTTCGTTTGCCTCGCTTTTCCAATCTTCTAGTTCCGAAATTCGGGTCTGCGCTTCTGTCATACACGCCCGCTGGGAGCGCAGCTTCTCCATGTTTTCCGTTAATTTACGCTCCATTTCTCTTCGGAGGTCCATGATTTCCTCCTTAATTTCTTTTTTCAGTTCCTCCTTAAGAGCCGCTAAATCCTGCTGTAGCTGTCGCTTGAATTCTCTTAACTCTTCACCCAAACTGGCGATGCCAGCGTTCATGTTGTCGAGTCTGGTGTCCTCCATTTTCTCTGCTGTAGACATCTCGTTTTTTTGGGCTTTGCGTACAGCGGTTTTTCCTGCGTTGTTGGAGAGGAATTCTTCAATTTTACCCTGTTTTTGTCCTTGTGCCCGGTTCCTTCGTGTTTTCATCCCTTAGTTTATTGATTCGTTTATGTCGAGTTGGCCATTTACCGATGATTTTTAATCCGGCTAGGGAGAGCTCTTTGTTTAAGTGTTATGTCTCTCCGCCATCTTCCCGGAAGTCCATGATTTTTTTTTTGACTGCCAACAGTGAACGGGTGGGTCCACTCAGTCCTTCATTACGGAGCGCCGCAGCCTAGCAAGAGAGTGTGCCTTCGGGCCTATCGAGGAGGAGCTAGTCCGGGATAAATTAGCCCACAGTATCAACAATGTGTGGCTGAAGAACAAGCTAGAATTAACTAAGGACACTCTCTCGTTAGAAACAGTGTTCGAACTGGTTAGGCAGAGGGAGTTTGCAGTTCACCGGAGTCTATCAGTGTTGCCTAACGAAAATGTAACCTCCCAGGTTTTCCTGCCAAGCACAGCTGTTAGCAGGGTAGCTAACTCTCAGAGGCGGTTCCCCAGGAGGCGGTGGACTAGAGCGCGGGACAGGGCCTGCACTATCACTGCTGAACCTTTGGCAGCGGAGTCCAGGGACACGATACCAGTGTGCGTAGCACACGCGAAGAGGGAGCCATTGAAGTGGTATATGCTAAACCTCGACGGAGTTGACGTGCCACTTATGGTGGACTCAGGGGCCGGCAGGTCCATACTTGAGCATGGTTACTCTGAAGAGACTTTTTCCAAATAAAACCATCAATGCTGGGGCAGTGAAAATGTTTGGATACGGCCACGCTGAGATTGAAATGTCAGCCATGGGCAACTTTTCGGTGAAATGTGGGTCGAAGACGGTCCCGGCGTTCACCTTCCAGATTACACGCCAGGGGGGCGGACTTGCTAGGGATTGATCTGCTGGGGTAGTTGGGATTCTCCATCAGGGATCCAGAGGGCTCGACGGTGCTGACAGTATACCCCGACTGGCACGCTCACTGGCCGATGCTGTTCAGAGGCCTGGGATGCATCAATGCGTTCCACCACCACCCGCTTATAGACCCAAGCTTCTTCTTCTTCTTCGTCGATCACTAGATGGTCACACCAGCTGCCCTGACGAATGCTGCCATCCTGCGGAGGTCCCCGAGGTCCCCGTGCAGCTTTTGGTTCAGCGATGTGGGGTCAGGCCACCTAGCTCGTCTGAGTGCAGTGTGGTCTGTGCAGTCTTGGAGGAGGTGTTCGCTGGTCATTTGGGCAGTACCACATGGGCATCTGTCCGATTGTCCAACTTTAAGTTTCTGGTGCATGTGAGCATGCATTCTGTTATGTCCAGTTCGGCGTCTGAACAGAACGACTTGGTCAGCCCTGCTCAGACTGTAGTAACTGGCATCCTTGCAGAAGTTTGGGTGTTGCTGCTGCCACTTCTTGTGAGACAGGGCCTTAATAATGGTTTTCTCCTCACTGTAAGAGACCTGCCTGTCTTCTTGGTCTTGCTGCCCACCCTCCTTAGCAAGTCTGTCAGCTGTCTCATTTCCATAGATTCCACAGTGGGCAGGAATCCACTGGAGTGATACGTTCGCCTGTGTTGCTAGTTGAGACAGAGTGAGGGCGAATTCATTCAGTTCTTTGCGTCGGGGGTCCTGAAGTGCATCCAAGACAGAGAGGGCATCAGTGAAGATGACGACCCGCTTGTGTGCCTTGTCTTGATGTTCCCTGACGTGGGCCGCTGCTGTTCTCAGGGCCTCTGCCTCAGCCCTGAAATTGGTGGAGTACTTTCCAGTTGCAATGGGAATGTGGGTCTCCTCGTCAGTGTACCTGATGTACACACCGCCTCCTCCATTCCTGGTTGCTTCCATGGCAGAGCCGTCTGTGTAGATGTGAGTCCACTGCTCTTTAGGGTAGGCAGACCGAATGAACTCCAGGGCCAGCGACTTCCTCTCTTGGTCTGACTGTGTTCCTTTCTTCCCAATGCCCGATATGTCTGTGCGTATGGCTGGGAAGTTCTGTTGGTTCCAGGAGGGAACAGATGCTATGGGTGGTATTGGTGTGGGTATGTGGTCCATCAGTTCTGGGTCTCTCCTTTCAAGTGTCCTGCTCTGGTGGATGAAGCTCGATCTCTTAAGTCTCCCTTTTGTTGGCTTGTTCAGTCTGTCCTTCATGGGATGGTTTTCCAGTCTTTTGAATTTGGTGGCCTGGGTCAGTACCTTGACGTTTCTTCTGTCTTCCAGTGGTGCAAGGCCTGTTGTTGTCTCCAGCGCTTTGATAGGGGTACTGCACATGGCTCCTGTCATCATTCGCGTGGCTTGGTTTTGGAGTCTGTCCAGCTTCTCAGTGTTGCTTTTGGCAGCTGTTGAGGTTGCTGCCATGCCATACTCCAGAACAGGCCGAATCCTCCCCACATAGAGCTTCTTCAGGACACCCTGGTCTGCACCCCAGTCTGGTCCTGACAGTTTCTTCATTAGGGCCATTCTGATCTTTGCTCTTGCCTGGTTCTTGTGCAGCCAGTTCTTCCAAGTCAGTCTGCGATCCATGGTGATCCTGAGGTATGTGGGTGCATATTCAGCCTGGAACTCATGGGAGTTGATCTGCAGTTTCACCTTCTGGGGTTGGGTGGACAGGGTGAAGACGGTGTATGTAGTCTTCCTCTCATTTAAGCTTACAAGCCATGACTTGGTCCATGCCTCTATCAGCCGGAGAACTTGCTGCAGTCTGTAGTTTGCAGTCACGATGCTTTCCTCACTGCACCAGAGGGCTAGGTCATCGGCATAGATGGCACCTTGTACGTTCCTTGGCAAACTCTGGATGATGTCCTTAATGAATACAAGGAAGAGTGTTGGGGAGAGCACTCCTCCTTGTGAGACTCCTTCCCTCAACACCTTCTTCTTGCTGGAGTACTGTCTGACCTGGAATCTGGCTCTTCTGTTGTGCAGGTATTGGGCAATCCACTTGTACATGCGCCCAGTGATACCGCACTGGCGCAGTTTCAGCTTGAGGCCGTCTTTCCATACCCTGTCAAACACCTTTTCTAGGTCACTTCACACAGCGAGGGTGTGCTTTTTTTCTTGGAAGGCATCTTCTATGGCTTGAGAGATGTATGTTATTTGGTTCTCTGTAGACCGGTTCTGCCTGAAGGCTGCTTGCTCTGGGCCGATGTGTTGTTTTCCTTCCAAGTGCCACATGAGTCTAGTGTTGATGAGACGCTCTAGCAGCTTTCCTATGCAGCTTGTAAGGCTTATGGGGCGATAGCTTTCAGCCTTCAACTTATCTTTGCCTTTTTTGTGCACTGGAATCATCGTGGCTTCTCTCCAGATCTGAGGCACAGTCCCTGATCTCCAACTGTTGTTGAAAAGCTGCAGAAGTTTCTTCTTGGTTTTGGGGCCAAGGTTCAGCAACATTTCATTTGTGATCTTGTCAGACCCAGGGGCTTTTTTCAGCTTCAGTGTTGTCATTGCATCCTCCAGCTCCTTGAGAATGAATGGCGAGTTCATCACTGGTTCAATCTGTGCGTTCTGATGAATTCGCTGGGCTCCTCTGACAACCTTTCTTCTCTCTGGTGGAATCTGAAGATGGCTCGTCTTCACATACTGGTTGATGAAATGGTCTGCTGCTTTCTTGCCAGTCAGCAGTTCTTGATCTGCCTGTACTGTTATCGGCGAGCTTTTGCTGTTCTCGTCGTTGAGGGCTTGAGCCAGTTTCCAAAGCTTGTTGCCGTCCTTGTCCAAGTTGAGCTGCTCTGTCTTTTCTTGCCATCTCTTTCAAGCTTCCTGTATAAATGTCTGCCTGTGTTTTGCAGTGGCCGCCTTCAGGGCAATGTTGTTTTCTACTGTAGGATCTGCTTCTACTTTTTTTCCTTGCCTCTGCCACACTGTCTTCAAGCTGCTGGAGCTCTTCTGTCCAGTAAGGCCTATAGTTCTTTCTGGCTCCCCGAGGTATAGATTCATTTGCAGCCTTCAGAATAGCATGGTTCAGCACCCTGACTTTCTTGTTGAGGTTCTGCTGCTTGTGACAGATCTCCGCAGAGTACCGGTCCACCAATGTTGAGAAGCGCACCCAGTTGGCCTTCTTGTAATTCCACCTGGGGAATGTCTTAGCTTCTTGTGGTTTGTAGCTGATGTCCAGTCTGATCTTCACAGGTTTATGGTCACTTCCCCCGAGCTGGTCAAGTACCGTTCTTGTTGCCAGCCTGGCCATGTCGTTGGTGGCAAATGCAAGATCGGGCGTGGTGTTACTCAGCCATACCCCAGAGAAGAACGTTGGTGGATCATCAGGATCATTCATTAGCAGAAGACTGTTTTCGACTTGCCAATCTTCCACCTCCTCTCCTCTTCTATCTGCTTCACTGTATCCCCATGCCTCTGAGTCACCGATGACTAAGCATTGGTGGTCTGGGAGTTCCATTTGGTCAAGTGAGAGCTCTCGCTCTGGGGGGCAGTACACATTGAAGATCGTGACGCTTTCATTGTGAACCATGATTCGAACTCCATGGATTTCTGCCTGGTTGTTGGTACTGACGTCAAACTCTTGTGCTGGTATGGCGTTTTTGACAAGAATCGCCACTCCTCCTTTTGTTCTTCCTTTTCTGTCTTTCCTGAAGACCTGGTATCCCCTAACACTGAAGCGTTGGTTTTCCTTCAGGTGTGTCTCCTGTAGGCAGGCTACATCAATGTCTTCTGAGTGGAGTCTTTCGGCAAGGGATATTTTTTTGTTATAGACTCCTTCTGCGTTCCACTGGAGGATATTGATGTTCCTCTCCTTTGGCGTCTCTTTTCGGCCAGTAGCATTCCTCGTTCCTCGTCCCCTGGTCGTGCAGGACGAGGTGAGGTGACCTCTGGTAGCTGAGGGTGGGCCCCTTTGAGGCTGAGGTCCCGGCACTCTTCCTCCCCGGCGGATCCCCAGAGGACGAGCACCATCACGTGCAACATCAGTGTGACTCATCATGAAGCGAATATGCATGATGCAGAGGTTTGTGGCACCACAGGGGTCCTGCATCTCCGTCTTCAGCCATGGACATTTGTTGGGGGTCCCTCCCCTAGACCAACTGCCTTCCATGGCTGGGCTGTCGAGAGCTTGGTCCACCCTGTAGAAAGGTTGCCTGCCAAGACTTTCGGAGACCCTTCTTCCCGTGCAACTGTCTGTCCTCCTCCGCCTTCACAGCCGTTGGGAGTTCGCTCTCCTCTCCGCCTGTTCCGCCGTTGGGACATTTGTTGCTGTAACAAAACTTGGGTTTTACATGAGTGATTTGTTACATGCTGCACAACCCCCAACCTGGAGGACCAGGGTGCAATCTTTAGTCTGGCCTCTACCCCACGCGGACCTGTTCGACATGGTTGAACCTTCTGGGAGCACTAGGCTCCCGTCGACATAGCTCCGGGGATTGCTGAGGCACGCAAGCCGCTGCACCCCGACAAGGTATGTGCACCATTGGCAGTGGTAGACCCAAGCAAAGCGCTGAAGATTCAGCCACTACGACGGCTTCCCCTCGCACCACGAGATGAGGTCACGGTGGAGTTAAACAAACTGCTGGAAGCGGGTATCATCGAGAGAGTGGATGCTTCACCCTGGATATCTAATATCGTGGTGGTCAAGAAAAAAATCGGGTTGCATCTGGCTATATATCGATCTCAGGATGGTGAATAAAGCGATCGTCCCGGACAAATACCTGCTACCGACAATGGAGGAACTCACCACAACGTTCAGCGGTTCGAAGGTGTTCATGAAGCTGGACCTCTGTCAGGTTTACCTGCAGGTGCCCCTTCACCCAGCCAGCAGGAACTTGACAGCGTTCGTGACCCACATGGTTGTGTTCAGGTACACCCGTGTGCCCTTCAGTCTGAGCTCGGCACCCAGCTGTTTCCAGAAAATAATGTTCACATGTTCACAATCCTGGCCGGCTTAAAGGGCATGGTAGCATACCTGGATGACATTGTGGTTTATGGCACTTCACGAGAAGAACACGATGATCGACTAACTCGGGTGCTGACGGTACTACAGGAACACGGGGTCACCCTACATGGAGAGAAATGCATCTTTGCGGTGGAGTCCATAGAGTTTGTGGGGTTCCAATTGATGGTTGGGTCGGGGGGCTGCGGTCCCTACATTCAAACATGGAGGCGGTCCTGCGCCTCCCAGAACCATCGACACCTGCACAGATCTCTTCATTTATGAGTATGGTGAACTTTTGTGGTCGTTTTCTCCCTCACTACTCGGAAACGATTGGACCCCTCCGGGCCCTGTTGAAACAGGATGCACCATGGGATTGGACCCCAGTTTGTTCAGCAGCGGTTGCTAAAATGAAGCGCCAACTTACTTCCCCTCCAGTGCTGGCTCATTTTGATCCTAAACAACCAACCATTGTGACCTGTGATGCATCTGGCTCGGCGGTAGGGGCGGCTATGTCCCAGGTGCAGGACGGTATGGAGTGCCTGGTGGCGTTCACATCAAGATCCCTCTCAACGGTTGAACAAAAATACGCCGTGGGTGAGAGAGAGGTGCTCACCTGCGTCTGGGCATGTGAGTGGTGGCATATTTATCTGTATGGGTGGCATTTTACCATTTGGACGGACCACTGAGCGCTGACAACACTACTGGAGACGTCAGGCTCGGGACACAGATCTTTACGGATCCACAGGTGGATGGAGTGGCTGAGGGCCTACAATTTCTCCACCCAGTTCACTCCTGGTAAGGATAATGTAGTGGCGGATCTCCTGTCCCGTGCCACGGCCAACTCCGTACAGTTGGACGACAGCAACAATGACAACGATCCAACAGAGACGGATCTGGTTAATATGCTACACGGGGCCCTCCGGGATATAGTATCCCCCTAAGAACTTCGGGCAGAGTCGGAACGAGACCCCGTGCTGTCACAACTATGCTCAGTGATTAGAGAAGGTTGGCCCGCAAAGGTGCAGGATGGGCTGGCACCCTTTCACTGGTACAAAGACGAACTGAGCTGTTGGGATGACGTGTGTGTGGTGAGGGGGCACTGCACACTAATCCCAATGTCCCTGAGACCGCGTGTCCCAACGATGCTCCATGAGGGCCACCTGGGTGTGGTCAGAGTAAAACAGCGATGCAGGGATTCTGTTTGGTGGCCGGGTATTGATAAAGACATTGAAGTTATGGTGAAGAACTAAGAAGACGAATAAGAAGACCGGTGGACCACCCCCTCCATCCCTGTGGCCGCTGTCCCTTGGAAACACATACAGTTGGACATGTGTGGCGAACTACATGCAGCACCCCCGAACAGTCAGTTCCTGCTCGTGGCCTACAACTTGTTCTCAAAGTGGCCAGAGGTGCTACCCACTTATTCAGTCACGACGGATGTGGTTACGGGATTCCTCATGTCACTGTTTGCTAGGTGGGGGGTCCCGAATGCAATCACGACTGACAATGGCCTGCAGTTCACCTCTGGGGCGTTTGATGAGTTCTTGAGTGGTAGGGGTGTAGAACACATTAAAACTGCATTCTACCATCCCCAGGCCAATGGGGGCGTTGAACGTTTTAACAAAACCCTGAAAAATGGACTGAGAGCCCAGTTGGCGGACGGCTTCGCGTTTTTGGATGCCCTCCAGAATACACTACTTCACTACAGGGCAATGGCCCATGCTATGACAGGATGCTCCCCGGAGGCTCTCATGCTGGAACGTGAACTACTTCTGCCTTTGGATTGACTGAGACCGTCCATAACCCCTGCTCCGAGGAATATGAACTCTCTACGGGACTGAGTCGCTGTGTGACAACGTGAAATGAAGCGGCGATTTGACAGGAGGCACAGGGCGAGACCCCACAGACTGAGGGTGTCAGATCAAGTGTGGATCAGACACCCTAACTGCACACATAAGCTGCAGCTGCTCTGGACGGGACCCCTGCGGATCACGAGGCAGCGGGGTCAGGACACGTTCAAGCTGGAGGATGGGTCACGGTGGCACTCCAGTAGACTCAGAAATCACTACCAGCACAGGAGGCTAGAGCCGGGATGAGGCGGTCTGATGTGAGGTGTGACTTGTTGGACTGGGGTGGTGAGAAATCACAAGTATGGCCGACGGTGCCTGGTGCAGGGTCCCTGTCCAGGGGACGCCTGGCTAGAGTTCATCAGAGGCCCGGGTACTTGGCGGACTATGTACTAAAGACAGCAATAACTGATGCGTGTTGGGACTAAGTGGCAGAATAACCCGCTCCAACACAATGGGGTGTTCTGGTAGTCTACCCAGACGCCCGTTTGATTGGTTGAGTTTTACTTAATTGGTGTCATATATATATATATAAGTTAAAAAAAAAAAAACTTGGGGAAGATAACACTGTGTTTGTTTGTTCTGGGGGGTGTCTTTGACTTTTTTGGGGGGGCGGGGGGAGATGTTGTATATTCCAAAAATATACAGTATATGTTTTAGCGGGAGACGTAACTCCTTGTTGTGTGTAGGATTTGACCCTTGGGGCTTGCCGTAGCCTGGCTGGGGGGAGTTGGGGTATTGACTTCAGGCGGGCTGCGGCTGTAGTATATATTCTGTTGTTGGTAAGAAAAAAGGGAGTTCAGTGTTCAGTTGAGAGTGGCTCCAGTCTCACATTATTCAGACATAACACTCCTGACTGATCGAACGCGAGTTTCAAACCTAACCAAAATATAAACAAATTGGCTTTTTCTGGGTCCGTTTTTGCGCACTTCCTACAAATTAAATATAATTTTGAAGGTCTTTCAATACAGAATATGGAAAAAAGTTACCTCAGTTTTGATAATTTCCTCAAAGTGTCTCATTTTGCCAGCATGGGTCACATATCTCAGAGCTTTTATTTGTTTACAGCGTTAGCATCTTAGCAGCTGCGCTAACAAACAGAGCTGCAGTCTGCCAGGCCACTTTTTAAGGTCATCTTCCTATCCCTAGATAGTCATGGAAAGTGATGTGATTATATTACTGTTTCTGAGGCACAAAAGTCCGTGTTCCCGCATTTCTGATGCCGAAGTCATTGTTTTTTAAAAAGGAAAAATGTCCCGTTTCAGTGATAACCATACATTCTAAACTAGTACCAGAAGTTGCTACCATAATTCACGCAATGCATCATGGGGCCTAGGAATAAGGTGGATTAGGCTGCGTGTCCACCACATGCATTGTTTCTGCTCTGGGCGACTATTTTCCATTCATTCTCTATGTAGTCCAGCGTTTACAGTGCTGAGCGCCCTCGGTGCTGAAACGCTCTCGGCGGTGGCTGTTTTTTTGTTGCAGTGCTCAGAGCTGAAAAAAAGTTAAATTTTTCAGAGACTGCAGCTGAGCTCGTCAATGTCAGACCTTGCAGCCAATCAGAACTGCTGCATGGGCAGGACATAGGACACCGGTACTAGTCTGTACTCAGACTCCTGCTTTCCATGTCATCATATTTTACATCCAGAGCTGCTAGAAAACGTTTCCTGTCTATTGTTATTTAGAGACTGCTATTAAAAAATCAGTAGAAAGTCTGACCATAGGGAAAGCAGAAGTGCTGAGCTGAGAGTGACAAGCTGTTGCCGAGATACAGGGCAAAGGCTTTTTTTTTCCAGACTGCCGTGCACAAACGCTGAAAAAGAACGCTCAGGGTGGTTGGGCAACAAAAACCGCATTTGGTGGACATGCAGCCTTAAGCTCCAGCAGTCATTCGTCAGTTCCAGTTCATTTTAGGCTGTAAATGTGTTTTGTTTTTATTGTTTTAAAATGTATAAATAAATGTTGTGAGACGTTGGATGCCTGAATTCACTTATGCCCTTTCATTTACCTGTATAAGATGAAATCTGTTGTTTGTTCAGTGTGATGGATTCCCAAAGTAATGGTTTACCTCACCTCTATGCAAAACTAAAGTATTTTCAACCTTTGTGTAACGTAGTGATAAACAAGAACCTAAAATATACTGTATGTATTAGATATATACAGTAGTGTGAAAAAGTGTTTGCCCCCTTCCTGATTTCTCATTTTTTTGTATGTTTGTCACACTTAAATGTTTCAGCTCATCAAACAAATTTAAATATTAGACAAAGATAACACAAGTAAACACAATGCAGTTTTTAAATGTAGGTGTTTATTATTAAGGTGAAAAAAAATCCAAGCCTACATGGCCCTGTGTAAAAAAAGTGATTCCCCCCTAAACCTGGTTGGGCCACCCTTAGCAACAACAACTGCAATCAAGTATTTGCGATAACTGGCAATGAGTCTTTTACAGCACTATGGAGGAATTTTGACCCACTCATCTTTGCAGAATTGTTGTAATTCAGCCACATTGGAGGGTTTTCGAGCATGAACTGCCTTTTTTAGGTCATGCCACAGCATTTCAATCGGATTCAGGTCTGGACTTTGACTAGACCACTCCAAAGTCTTCATTTTGCTTTTCTTAAGCCATTCAGAGGTGGACTTGCTACTGTGTTTTGGATCATTGTCCTGCCGCAGAACCCAAATGCACTTCAGCTTGAGGTCACTAACAAATGGCCGGACATTCTCCTTCAGGAATTTTTGGTAGACAGCAGAATTCATTGTTCCATTTATCACAGTATGTCTTCCAGGTCCTGAAGCAGCAAAACAGCCCCAGGCCATCACACTACCACCACCATATTTTACTGTTGGTATGATGTTCCTTTTCTGAAATGCTGTGTTACTTTTACGCCAGATGTACTGGAACACACATCTTCCAAAAAGTTCAACTTTCTTCTCGTCAGTCCACAGAGTATTTTCCCAAAAGTCTTGGGGATCATCAAGATGTTTTCTGGCAAAACTGAGACTAGCTTTTATGTTCTCTTTGTTCAGCAGTGGTTTTCATCTTGGAACTTAATGTTTAATGTTGCAGCATTGCACCGAGACAAATTCCTAGTTTGTGTACTACATGAACAATGGCAATAAACCTGATTCTGATTCTGACTTTGCCATGCAGGCCATTTTTGCCCAGTCTCTTTCTTATGGTGGCATCATGAACACTGACCTTAACTGAGGCAAGTGAGGCCTGCAGTTCTTTGGATGTTGTTGTGGGGTCTTTTGTGACCTCTTGGATGAGTCGTCGCTGCGCTCTTGGGGTAATTTTGGTCAGCCGGCCACTCCTGGGAGGGTTCACCACTGTTCCATGTTTTTGCCATTTGTGGATAATGGCTCTCACTGTGGTTCGCTGGAGTCCCAAAACTTTAGAAATGGCTTTATAACCTTTTCCAGACTGACAGATCTCAATTACTTTGTTTCTCATTTGTTCCTGAATTTCTTCAGATCACAGATGATCTTTTGGTCTACTTCACTTTATCAGACAGATCCTATTTAAGTGATTTCTTGATTGAGAACAGGTGTGGCAGTAATCAGGCCTGGGTGTGGCTAGAGAAATTGAACTCAGCTTTCCAAAGATGTGATAAACCACAGTTAATTTATGTTTTAACAGAAGGGGGCAATCACTTTTTTCACAAAGGGCCATGTAGGTTTGGATTTTGTTTTTACCCTTAATAGTAAACACCTTCATTTAAAAACTGCATTTTGTGTTTACTTGTGTTATCTTTGTCTAATATTTAAATTTGTTTAATGATCTGAAACATTTAAGTGTGATAAACATACAAAAAAATGAGAAATCAGGAAGGGGGCAAACACTTTTTCACACCACCGTACATAGCATTATAATCCATAATCCTTAGTGAAGTTTTTCATATAATTTTGTGTCAAAACAGTACTGCAACTCTGAAAATTAGCACATCACATCACCATTCAGATCTATCTCAAATATCTCAAACATATTCATCCAAATTTCAAACAAAAAAGTCTTAAAATAGCTAAATTTATATGGGATTATTGTACAATATGAAAGTTTTACTTTTTAGATTTGAGTTATTTTTAAAAAATCAATTATCCAGAATATTCAACTTTTTTGCATGAGTAGAATGTAAAAGAAAATCAACCTCAAATCATGTCATCATATAAGAAACAGGAATTTATTTGGGGGAAAAATAAAAAAAAACAGTCCAGATGCAGGGTCCATGGAGCAGATCTGGGAGAGCAATACAGAATAGAGCAATAGAGAAATTAATTAAATAAGGATTAGGACACACTCTGGAAAGCTTTTATTGTTCACATGACCTTTTTTTTTGTACTATAGTCAAGTATAAATTGTTGATGTACAAAAGGACAGTCTAAGAAAGTGTCATCACAGACTAACAGCATTAAAACATGACAGTATGTGAACTACTAGACAGTTTTAGGACTACAGCAGTGCTGCAAAGAGTTTGCTTGGCCTACATGTTGTGAATTACAATATACTATAGGTGAAGGAAAAACCAGGTACAGAAATGGAATTACTTTTTATGTGTGTTGCGGGAGGAGGGAGGACACCTCAGGGCAGACCCAGGACACATTAGATTAATTTGCAAAAATCTCAAAACTTTTTTCATGTTGTCATTATGGGGTGTTGTGTGTAAAAGTTTGAGGAAAAGAACGAATTTATTCCATTTTGGAATAAGGCAGTAATATAAAATGTGGAAAAAGTGAAGCACTGTAAATAAGATATAAGATAAGATAAGATAAGATAAGCCTTTATTAGTCCCACAACGGGGAAATTCCAGGATTGCAACAGCACAGGGATAGCAACACTCAGAGCAACAATCAGAAGGCAAGAAAAAAAACAAGCAAGCAAGAGCAGCTAATATACATATGTACATATTACTATAAAATATATATATACACACACACAGACACACAGTGCAGAGCATTGTAGCTGGATGGAATAAATATATGAATATGTAAACACACAGTACGGAGCAATGTAGCTAGATGGAATAATATGTAGATATATAAACACAGTGCGGAGCATTGTAGCTAGATGGAATAAATATATAGATATATAAATATAAACACACCCAGTGCGGAGCATTGTAGCTAGATGGAATAAATATGTAAGTATATAAACACACACAGTGCAGAGCATTGTTGCTAGATGGGATGAAACAGCACAACCGTCTACTTAGTTATCCTACATGGTATGATTATGTGCCCATACATATTCTCACTCTCCATAGCGACCAGTATTTTCCTAGTTGTATGCCGGAGGGGACCATTGTGTAAATCTATTGCATCTTTGCATTCAAAAAACTATTAGTTTGTTACGTCTTTTTTCCAAATACTTTCCAGATGCACTGTATTCTATTCAGGACGCAAGATTGTAAGATACATGTCATATTGCACTGCTTCTTTTTATACAATACCATTTTCTATATTGTTTATACTGTATATATTGAATGTTTGCTGGGTTTTTATATCCCATTTTACTGCACTAAACACAGTTTCAATACTCTATATGTCCTGTACATACAGTATGGCAGAATTGACTATAATGTTAACTTTGACTTTGATTAAAAGATGAATGAAGTTGTGAATACTGTTTTTTTGCATGATGTACTTTATGGTCTTAAATACATTATTATAGTCAAATTTAAATATGATCAAGTAGGAAAAAGTATCTGTGTTGTCTTTAAGAATTGAAGAATTGGTATTTTTATCATGGAGAAAAACTAAGACAGACATTTGAAATAGAAAAACATTAGCGTATTAATAATGCAGACAATTCAGTAGTTAACTATCGGCAAATTTAAAATGAAAACAGGTTTGCTAGTAAGCCAAATGTGGCAAATGAACAGCTGACATTGCTAATAAATCGCCAGTGGCTACAGTTTAGGCATAGTTAGTAACATTAACAAAACTATTGTGTTTTAGTGATAGTGATAGTGTCATAAATAAAAATGCAGTTGTTCTCTTGGTTACCTACATATTTAGATTCTTTTGACACATCCACACAGCTGTATTTTAGGTTAATATCTTGAAAGAGCAACAAAGTTTAGCACTGTGGCAGCACAGTTTTACCCTCGGCCGGGGGATCGCGGGGATCATGAGATCGTGGGTTCGATCCCAGCCCCCGACCAACAGTGAGCTGTGTGGAGTTTGCATGTTCTCCCCGTGTTGCGTGGGTTTACTCCGGGATTTCTCCGGTTTCCTCCCGCATACCAAAAACATGTAGGTTTAGGGCGCTCGCGCACGCAGCGACCAGCAGCCGGTGGCTTGTCACCAGACTGCAAACCAAGTCTACCTACGGGTACAAATAAGTAACAAAAAAAACAAAACAAAAAAAAAAAAAAAGTATATAGATTAATTTGGTGAAAAGCAGTAGATATAATACAAGACCATAGTGTCATTATTATTTCTGTTGACCACAGTCATGACAAGACAGTCCTTTAACACAAAAAGACCCATCATAGTTTTTACCAACATGTATGTTTTGAAATTACAGTATAAGCAACCAGCAGTTGTATAATGGCATGAAGACAGAGGGTTTCAGTTGTCATCATCATTCACTTCCCATGTCTCAGTTGGCGCATAAGGCAGCAAACAATCCTCTCCAGGTGTTCTTGTCCAGGGCAAGATTCTCCATTTCTTCCATCGATCTTCCCCATTCCTTTGCATCGCCTCTGAGGGTTCTCTTGAGCGTTTTCTTTGGTCTTCCTTTGGATCTCTGGGCAGCTTCCTGTGGTAACTGTCACGCCGCGCCATTCATCAGCGGAGCCACCTGCTCACGCACCTGATCATCATCAGCGGCGAGGGATAAAGGCCGCCTCGCCCGGAGCCTCGGCCTGAAGCCGTCAGACTTCGTTCCTCACCATTGTGAGTCATCTACAATCTTCAGCACAATTATTTGGGTAAGAAGCTTTACCTTCTCTCTCCAGTCTGCTCCCCTGTGCACAGGTGGATTTCCCGGCGGCGGACGTCTTCCCTCCAACGCCTACTCCTCGCTGCTGCACCGAGCTCTCCAGGTGGCTGTCTCCCGGGTTTCGCCCCTTGCTGTGCCAGCTGTCCTGTCATCCAAGTAAGTCCTTCTCTTGCCATAATCCCTCCTGTGTTGGTGTATGCCCGTCACCCTCTCCCTGTGCTTTCTCCATAGGGTTGCTCGGCTGTACGGTCACCTGCCTCTGTGCCTGAAGCAGACGCCGCCACCAACACATTTACATCCCGCAGACACGCACTCATTCACGCCTGTTGTTAATAAACTATTTGAACTACTCTAAGCCTGTGTGTGTGCGTCTCCTGAGCCGTGCGTTATGTCAGTACGGCTTCAGCAGAGCGGCTCGGCAGACGGCGGGCTCGCACACCGGCTTACCACTCTCGAGGCTAGAGTGGATCAGATTGCTTATCAACAACAGGTGATCCTAAATCAATTGGTAATAATCACTAACCGATTGGACCGCCTGGACCCCCAGCAGCCGTTCCTCCCGGCTCCTCAGGGTGGCGCAGCTCCTGCTGTTCCTGCGGCCGTCCAGCCAGCTCCGGTGGCACCGGCCCGGCTCACACCAATTCCGACCCCCGCTCACTTTAGCGGAAAGCTCGGCGGAGCGCGGGGGTTTGTGATGCAGTATGAGTCCGTGTTCGACCGTGTGAGACTTCCCCTCAGATCACAGCCGAATCGGCTACATAGGGAATCTCCTGGAGGGGCGCGCTTTAACTTGGGCCTACACTATAATGGCGAGACCCAGTTATGCCACCCTCACCTATGCCGAGTTCGTGAGGCGCTTCCTGGAGGTGTTCGATCATTCTCACTCCGAGACGGTCCAGGTCGATCGGCTTCTCGCTCTCCAGCAGGGAAGCCGGTCGGCCGCGGACTATGCTATCGAATACCGGGTAGTGGCGGAGGAACTGGGCTGGGAGGAACGCTCCCTCTGCGGCCTGTTCCTCCGCAGCCTCAATAGTGATCTGAGGGATGAACTGGCTGGACGGGATATCCCCGGAACACTAGCGGAGCTAACTTCACTGGCCATCAGCTTGGACAACAGGCTGCGCGAGCGCTCCTCAGGACGGAAGCTGTCTGCTTCTCGCCCTCGGGGAGCCTCGCTGTGCCTGCCCCAAGCTCGCCCCCTGGCGACGCCGCCACCATCGCGCCCCGAGGAGTCGGAGCTGATGGTGACGGGCTGGGCAAAGAGAGACAGCGCCGCCGTGAGTTGGGTCTCTGCATGTATTGCGGAGACAGTCAACACACGGTAGAGCTTTGCCCACAGAAGCCAAACGGCGGGGTCCGCGAGTCACTGTAGGGGGGCCTCGCGGACGTCAATCGGCAAAGTCCCCTCACCCAATTGAAGCTGCCCATCCGTTTCTGCCACAATCCCACTGGGCACCTCACCCACGCACTGGTGGATTCGGGCGCAGAAGGCAGCTTCATTTCACACGGCCTGGCAACCCGATTGGGCATCCGCTGTCAGGCACTAAAACACCCTATCTCCCTGGTCCACCTCTCCCGTGCCTCCCTTGGGAGAGTTTCTCATCAGACCATCCCCGTCCCAGTCATCATCTCAGGAAACCACCGGGAGGAGATGGTTTTTTACGTCCTGCCCAACTCTGTGTCGCCCGTCATCCTGGGGTATCCCTGGCTACGCCTCCACAATCCTGTCCTGGACTGGAGATCAGCTGGGGTATCGGCATGGAGTACATTTTGCATGGGCACCTGCCTTCAGTCCGCTGCCTGCTCCCCGTCCGCTGCTCCCCCTGTGACGGACACAGCACCTCCGGACCTGTCTCTGGTGCCTCCGGAATTTCACAACCTGGGTATGGTATTTAGCAAGACGAAAGCTATGTCTCTTCCCCCGCATCGGCCCTATGACTGTGCTATCAACCTCCGCCAGGGGGCTCCCCTACCTTCTGGTCGGGTATACAGCCTGTCTTCGCCGGAGAAGGAGACGATGAATACCTACCTGAAAGAATCACTGAGCGCTGGGATTATTCGCCCATCGTCGTCACCCGTGGGGGCAGGGTTTTTCTTCGTTGGGAAAAAGGACGGATCCCTCCACCCCTGCATAGACTACCGAGCGCTCAATGACATCACTGAGAGGGACCGTTACACCCTGCCCCTCATGGACACTGCCTTCCACTCCCTCCAGGGGGCGACCTGGTTTACCAAGCTGGATCTACGCAGCGCTTACCACCTCGTCCGGATCCGGGAGGGAGGTGAATGGAAAACAGCCTTCCGTACCCCGAACGGCCACTTTGAATACCTGGTCATGCCGTTCGGGTTGACCAACGCTCCTGCCGTCTTTCAGCGCCTCATCAATGACGTCCTCCGGGATTTCATCGGCCTCTTCGTGTTCGTCTACCTGGACGATATTCTTATCTTCTCCAGGTCCAGGGACGAGCACCAGGTCCATGTCAGAATCAGAATCAGAATCAGAATCAGGTTTATTGCCATTGTTCATGTAGTACACAAACTAGGAATTTGTCTCGGTACAATGCTGCAACATTAAACATGATAAGATAAGAGAAATAAACTATACATGTAATAAAGTGTAGGATAAGATTAAGTGATACTGGTCAACAGTTAAAATATATATTAGCCAGCAGCAGATACTGTGGAGAACTATATAGTGCAGTCGGTAATGCAGGAAGAAAACAGTGATGATTGACATGAGTCTGGTTGAGCTGCTGTACATGGTGCACGAGAGTCACTTAGTGTTCAGCAGTCTAATGGCAGAGGGGAAGAAGCTGTTCATGTGACGGGAGGTTTTAGTCTGGATGGACCGAAGTCTTCTACCAGAGGGGAGGGGGGCAAACAGTACGTGACCAGGGTGTGAGGGATCGGCTATGATCCGGCCAGCACGCCTCCGGGTCCTGGAGATGTACAGATCCTGGAGAGATGGGAGCTTGCAGCCGATCACCTTCTCAGCAGTGCGCACGACGCGCTGCAGCCTTAGTCTGTCCCTGGCAGTGGCTCCTGCGTACCACACGGTTATGGAGGTGGTGAGGATGGACTCGATGATGGCTGTGTAGAACTGCACTAACATCTTGGTGGGTAGCTTGAGCTTCCTCAGCTGCCGCAGGAAGAACATCCTCTGCTGGGCTTTTTTGATGAGTGAGCTGATGGTCAGCTCCCATTTGAGGTCCCTGGTGATGGTAGTGCCTAGGAAGCGGAAGGAATCAGCAGTGGTGATGGGAGAGCCTGAGAGGGTGAGGGGGGGCAGAGGAGTAGTGACTTTCCTGAAGTCTACAATCATGTGAGGCGGGTCCTCCAAAGACTGCTGGAAAATCGGCTCTACGTGAAGGCTGAAAATTGCGAATTCTACGCTAGGACCACATCCTTCCTGGGATTCATCATCTCTCAAGACCAGGTGCTCCCAGACCCAGAGAAGGTAAAGGCGGTGGTGGAGTGGCCTACTCCCGTGTCCTGGAAGCAGGTGCAACAGTTTGTTGGCTTCGCCAATTTTTACCGCCGCTTTGTCCCAAATTTCAGCTCGATCGTCGGACCGCTGACCCGCCTCATGTCCCCGAAGGTCCCATTCCGGTGGACTGAAGAGGTCGCTGCTGCCTTTAAGGCGCTGAAGGCGGAGTTCTCCTCCTCCCGGGTCCTTCGCCAGGTCGACCCCGCGCTGCAGTGCATTGTGGAGGTGGACGCCTCGGACACGGGAGTGGGAGCAGTACTATCCCAGCGGTCGCCTGACGATGGCGCCAAACGACCGTGCGCCTTCTTCTCCCGGCGCCTGTCCCCGGCAGAGAGGAACTACGATGTGGGGGACAGAGAGCTCCTGGCCATTAAACTCGCCTTACAGGAGTGGCGCCACTGGCTAGAGGGGGCGGACCTGCCGTTCGTGGTCCTCACGGACCACAAGAACCTAGAATATTTACGATCTGCCAAGCGCCTGAATGCCCGCCAGGCGTGCTGGTCATTGTTCTTTGCCAGGTTCCGTTTTTCTATCACCTTCAGGCCAAGCTCCAAGAACGGCCTGCCTGATGCCCTCTCTAGGCAGTTCACCCCCGTGGAGGCTGAGGAGACGCCCCACACTATCCTGCCCAGGTCGTGCGTCGTGGGAGCCATCTCTTGGGACATCGAGAGCAAGATCCGGAAGGCGCAGGAGGTGGAACCTGATCCTGGCGGCGGACCAGAGGGAAAACTGTTCGTTCCATCTGCGGTCCGAGGAGAGGTCATCCACTGGCTCCACACCTCCCGGCTCACCTGTCATCCCGGCACCTCTCGGATGATCAGCCTCCTCCAACGGTCCTTTTGGTGGCCAGGCCTGCGGAGGGACGCAGCCCGCTACGCCCGGGCTTGCCCAATCTGTGCCACCAGCAAGTCGGGAAATGCCCCTCCAGCGGGTCTGCTCCAGCCCCTGCCCGTTCCTGGCAGGCCCTGGTCGCACATCGCGTTGGATTTCGTCACCGGACTCCCCGTTTCCAACTCTTTTGACACCATCCTGACCATCGTGGACCGTTTCTCCAAGGCTGCACACTTCGTTCCCCTGCGAGGTCTCCCCACCACCCTGGAGACGGCGGATCTCCTCGTCCAACACGTGGTCAGGCTGCACGGAATTCCGGTGGACGTGGTCTCGGACCGGGGCCCCCAATTTTCATCCGAGGTTTGGAGATCTTTCTGTAACGCCATCGGAGCCAAGGTGAGCCTCTCCTCCGGCCATCACCCCCAATCTAACGGGCAGTGTGAGAGGACCAACCAGGAGCTGGAGGCTGCGCTCCGCTGTGTGACCAGGTCCAAACCTACGTCCTGGAGCAACCATCTCGCCTGGGTTGAGTACGCCCACAACACCGCCCGCTCTTCTGCAACAGGGATGTCCCCCTTCAAGGCGTCCCTGGGTTACGACCCCCCGCTGCTTCCAGCGCAGGAGAGCGAGGTAACTGTCCCCTCAGTTAGGGCGCATCTCAGGCAGTTCCACTCCACCTGGGCTGCCGCGCGTCATGCGCTTTTACGCACAGCGGAGCGCAACAGGACCGTGGCGGACCGGCACAGACGACCTGCCCCGGCGTACAGAGTTGGGCAACGAGTTTATGTGTCTACCCAGGACGTTACATTGAAGGGCGAGAGGAGGAAGCTGGCACAGCGGTTCATGGGTCCCTATCCCATCACCCGGATCATCAACCCGGTGGCTGTCCGCGTGGCTATTCCCCCCTCCCTCCGCATCCATCCCACCTTCCACGTGTCAAAGGTGAAGCTGGCAGTCACCGACCCCCTTTGCCCTCCTCCTGCCGCGCAACCCGCGCCCCGGATGATTGGTGGCCATCCGGCCTGGTCCGTCTCCTCCATCCTGGATTCCCAGCGCCGAGGTCGTGGGTTGCAATACTTGGTGGACTAGGAGGGCTATGGGCCCGAGCATCGACAGTGGGTGCCCCCGTCGTTCGTGTTGGACCCATCGCTCATCGCGGACTTCCACCGAGCGCACCCGGATAAGCCATCGCCAGGAGGCGCTGCTAGAGGGGGGAGTACTGTCACGCCGCGCCATTCATCAGCGGCGCCACCTGCTCACGCACCTGATCATCATCAGCGGCGAGGGATAAAGGCCGCCTCACCCGGAGCCTCGGCCTGAAGCCGTCAGACTTCGTTCCTCACCGTTGTGAGTCATCTACAATCTTCAGCACAATTATTTGGGTAAGAAGCCTTACCTTCTCTCTCCAGTCTGCTCCCCTGTGCACAGGTGGATTTCCCGGCGGCGGACGTCTTCCCTCCAACGCCTACTCCTCGCTGCTGCACCGAGCTCTCCAGGTGGCTGTCTCCCGGGTTTCGCCCCTTGCTGTGCCAGCTGTCCTGTCATCCAAGTAAGTCCTTCTCTTGCCATAATCCCTCCTGTGTTGGTGTATGCCCGTCACCCTCTCCCTGTGCTTTCTCCATAGGGTTGCTCGGCTGTACGGTCACCTGCCTCTGTGCCTGAAGCAGACGCCGCCACCAACACATTTACATCCCGCAGACACGCACTCATTCACGCCTGTTGTTAATAAACTATTTGAACTACTCTAAGCCTGTGTGTGTGCGTCTCCTGAGCCGTGCGTTATGTCAGTAACGTATCATCACTTCCTGTGTTGCTGTCTGTCTGTGTGGCTTGCTCTGTGGTTAGCTCTCCTCATTCTCCTGAGGATTTTTGCCTTTAGTTGTATTTTAATCACTTTTTTCCATCTACCGTTAGTTCTCAGTTCTGTTTATCAAGCCTCTTGCACCTGTGTGCGCACTCAGTGACACCTAATCACCCTCTTTAGCCTTCTGTTCACCTTTCATCTGTGTTTTTGTTAGCTTTGGGTTAGCCACTAGCTATGGCTACTAGCTGTCCTTCCCCTCCTCCTCTGGTGTGTTCTCTCTGTCAGATGTTTAGCTACACCTCTGCCTCTTTTAGTGATAACAGTAAATGTAATAAATGTTGTCTTTTTGAGACGCTCGAGACAAGGTTGTCTAATTTGGAATCCCAGCTCCGCTACATTGAAACACCGTCTGCGCCAGTTAATAATGACGGGCACCCCTTAGTTGCAGTGGAGCACCCTAGCATAGGACAGCCTGCTAGTGGTCCTCCGGTCCTCCGCAGCAGCGAGGAGACTGGGTGGGTGAGGGTGAGAAGGAAGCATAGTCGCAAGGCCCTGGTTCACCACCAACCTGTTCATGTTTCTAATTGCTTTTCCCCGCTCAGCGACACACCCGCTGAGGAAAAAACTCTGATCACTGGCAACTCTGTAGTCAGAAACGTGAACCTAGAGACTCCAGCGGCCATAGTCAAATTCATTCCTGGGGCCAGAGCAGGTGACATCAAGTCAAATTTGAAAATGCTGGCTAAAAGTAACTGTAAATACTCCACAATTGTTATCCACGCCAGCATTAACGACATCCGACTCCGGCAGTCGGAAGTCACAAAACTTAATGTGGAATTGGTGTGTGACTTTGCCAAAACAATGTCTGCCTCTGTAGTATTCTCTGGGCCCCTCCCCAATCTAACCAGTGATGACATGTTTAGTTGCTTGTCATCCTTCAACCGATGGCTGTCTGTGTGCTGTCCTGCAAACAATGGGGGCTACATAGACAATTGGAGGTCATTTTGGGGAAAACCTGGTCTTATTAGACGAGATGGCGTCCATCCCACTTTGGATGGTGCGTCTCATTTATCTAACAATCTGGCATCTTTTTTATCCAAATTTCCAAAACCTTGACAACTCAGAGTTGGGACCAGGAAGCATAGAAGCAGAGTTGCAGTCTCACACGCCCCTCTGCAGCTCCTCTTCATCCGCCACCCCTCAACTTAGCCCCCGTCTTCCCCATCAGAGAATCATTGTCTGCTCCCTCCAAAGTAAATGAAAATATAATGTATAAGCATCCCAAAGTGATTAAACAAAAAGTTGGTAAAACTCAAATTAAACATGGAGCCTCTAAATTGAATGATTTGGCCTCTGTTCCTCCTCATAATTTAAAAATGAAATGCGGTTTGTTAAATATTAGGTCTCTAACTCTCAAGTCTCTGCTAGTCCATGATCTGTTAATTGATCATTAGATTGATTTAACCCCTTGCACTCCGGTCAATTTCCCTAAAAACGCCAAAAAATAATATGCCCAAATTAAATCCAAAGCTGTTCTTCAACCCTTTGCAGCATCTTCATGGGGTTGGTCTCATTTAAAAGAAAACACTTTGAATTTTTTGGCAAAACAGTCATAATCTCTCTAAGTGCTCCGGCCACTGAGTTATAGTCATCTAAACATAGTGAACTTGAAGAAAATAAATTTGGCCTGGGTGTTTTTTTGGATACAAATGCTTGCAAATAACACACAGCTTCAGATCCGGGCTGGAAAATGCAACAGAAATGTAGAACGAAGTCTTATCCAGCTGAGGTCAAAATTTGGTAACAATACCACAAAAAATGAATATATTACACAGCTTTTTCCTCAGGTAGTTCCCAGGCGTTTTGGAACTGTGCTAAATTGTGCCAAATGGCACAGTTTGGAAAAACGTCTGTAACTTTTGAATGCTTCAATGTAGAAGCTTCATTTTGGGCTCTAATGAAAGGTCATACTCAGGGCTGTGTCTGTGTGTGTGTGTTTGGGGGGGGTTGTCCCCCCCCCTTGCTACAGAGGATGGACATCGGCCATCGCTACATGACGGATTAGCCTCATGTGGCGATGGGGGACAGCAGCGCAGTCACCGCGGCTTTCCCCCCCCCTCGCTACAGAAGAATAGCGGGGGGGTGGCGTTCACGGTCTGGACGCGGCGAATGACACCTTGTACCGCGGTGCACGAACTTCAGACTTCGTGCGCTGCACAGTTGTAATTTACCGATCGGTCAAAAGTCATTTTGGATTACAATTTTCAGGGATAAAGAATAATTTAGCTTATAACACCTTACCGCTTCACAGCAGTGTCCTGGCAAACTTCATTGTCAGACGAATGCGACACTGGTCCGCTCGTGGTTCTGGTCTTGCGACCCGATCAAAACATAATTCCATTATTGCGGTTTTGTGCTTCCATGATTGCGGTTTTTGGCGAACGATTTTTCAAAACAAATAACAGTAGTAATTAAAAAAAGACTGGCAAACGCGTGTGTGTCACTCAGCCTTCATCGTCAGCCTCCGTCGGTCTATGATGACCATGGAAGAAATCATAACGTCTACTCTGCTGGAACAAAAACAAAATAAGCACCGCCTGTGGCCGAACATGCCGATGCGCGAATGGCAGTCGCTGTCACACAGGTTGCATTTGTGGGTGGTCTCCGTGCTGCTGGGTCTGTGACGATTCTTCCTGCGGGTCCTTTTTTGATCCACTGCAGCAGTCTCTCTTCACCCAGCCTTAAAAAAAAAACAGCTCGCGAACTTCTCTGCTTCAATTGGCTCACTGCATTCACAGCCTTGGTAGGCGGGTCCTTCTTGCTAGGTTTTCAGTCATTGGTTCTTCAAGGTTTCAGAAACCTAATTCAAGGCTCTTATTAGTCGAATGAGAGGTCAATCATATCCAATCTGTTCGCGGCTGTGTCTGTAGTGGAAGGACTTTTTTTTTTTTTCAGTGCGCTCTCCTGCACCCTCGTGCGCTCGAAGATGCACGAGAGTGCCCTCGTGCGCTCTGGGACGCAGAGACTTGCCCGCCTGCGGTACAACGGAGTGCAAGAGGTTAATATCCCTTACAGAGACTTGGTTAGGGCAAGAAGATTATGTTGGTTTAAATGAATCAACTTCCTCTGGTTATTTAAACTGTCAAAATCCCAGAAGTTCTGGTCGTGGAGGAGGAGTAGCAACAATTTACCATTCCAAATTACTAGTTAATGTAAAGCAAAAAAACATGTTATAATTCCTTTGAGGGCCTGGTCTTCAGTATTGGGCATTGTAGCAATTTTAGGCTAAACCCAATTTTATTTGCCATAGTTTATTGTCCTCATCAACCTACTCAGAGTTTTTATCCGAATTTGCTGAATTCTTAGCTGATTTAGTGCTGAAATCAGATAGAATAATTACAGTAGGGGACTTTTATATACATGTAGATGTAGATAGTCATTGCCTTAATCCATCCATCTATCCATCTTCTTCCACTTAATCCTTTTCGGGTCGCGGGGGGGCTGGAGTCTATCCCAGCATCTTTGGGCGAGAGGCAGGGTACACCCTGGACAGATCGCCAGTCCATCGCAGAGAGACAGACAACCATTCACTCTCACAGCCATACCTAAGGACAATTTAGAATCCCCAGTTTTGATGCCAATTAACCTAACTTGCATGTTTTTGTCATGTAGGAGGAAACCGGAGAAATCCCGGAGTAAACCCACACAGACACGGGGAGAACATGCAAACTCCACACAGATCACTGTTGGTCGTAATATGGCATTTAATTCAATATTAGACTTGATGGGGTTTTCTCAGAAAGTAGGCAATTCTACCCATTATCTCTGCCATACATTGGACCTTGTTCTGACATATGGCATAGAAATAGAAAATCTGGTAGTGTCTCCTCATAACCCCTGTACTGTCAGACCATTGCCTGTTAACCTTTGATTTTACTATTTCTGACTATTTGGCTCCTAAAGAAAAATATTACCACAGTAGATGCCTCTCAGATGATGTTGTTACCAAATTTATCCAGATTGTTTCCTCTATGCCATGTGTCAACACAATGGAAATAAGCTATAGACAGCTTGCTCCTTCTGTAATTGATAGCATGGTAGATAGTGTTACAGCTTCTCTGCATCAGATTCTAGACATGGTGGCCCCTTTAAAAAAGAAAAAGTGTAATCAGAGATTTCTAACTGCCCCCTGCCATTGCCAGGGTGACAATGGCTCCAGCGTTCTGGCTGACAACTCGTCCTGTGGTGTCGGAAAACATGTCACAGTTTACCGTCGACTTTTCAAAAGAGAAACTCCTAGTGTAAAACAGAAGACTCGTCAATTAGAAAGAAAATGGCGCTCCACTAATTTAGATGAAATCTATTTAGCTTGGAGAAATCATCTTTTAATTTATAAAAAAAATCTCTTAGAAAAGCTAGAACGAGTTATTATTCTGCATTAATAGAAGAGAACAAGAATAATCCCAGGTTTCTTTTCAGCACTGTAGCCAGGCTGACAAAGAGTCAGGACTCTGTCAATCCTAGCATTCCCTTAGAGCTTACTAGTCAGGACTTTATGAACTTTTTCAATAATAAAATTTCATCTATCAGAGATAAAATCAGTCAGATTCTTCCCACCGTTAACTTAAATACAGTAACTACTACAACTCATTCAACTGATATCTGTTTGGATGAGTTTACTCCAATTGACCTTTTAGAGTTAGACAAAATAATTTCCTCATCCAAGCCTTCAACTTGTCTTTTAGACCCTATTCCTACCAGGTTATTTAAAGAAGTCTTCCCATTTATTGGTAGCTTTATTCTTCAAATAATCAATTCTTCATTAACTTTAGGCCATGTACCGCAGGCTTTTAAAACTGCTGTAATTAAACGCTTACTCAAAAAACCAACACTGGATCCAGGAGTTTTAGCTAACTATAGACCAATCTCTAATCTCCCTTTCATTTCAAAAATCTTAAGAGTTGTTGCTACGCAATTATTTGACCACTTGCAGGGAAATGGTTTATTTGAAGAGTTTCAATCTGGGTTTAGAATCCATCATAGCACTGAAACAGCCTTAGTGAAGGTCATTAATGACCTCCTTATCACATCTGATAATGGATTTGTTTCTGTACTTGTCCTTTTAGACCTTAGTGCAGCTTTTGATACTATCGATCATAATATTCTACTTGATCGATTAGAACACTATGTTGGACTTAATGGAACTTCGTTGCAGTGGTTTAGATCTTATTTATCTGATAGGTTCCAGTTTGTTCACATCAATAATGAGTTTTCTTCCAACTCAAAGCTCAGTCATGGAGTTCCACAGGGATCTGTGCTAGGCCCTACTCTTTTTAGTTTGTATTTGCTTCCGTTAGGCAACATTATTAGAAAGCACTGTGTACATTTTCATTGTTATGCAGATGACACACAATTATACCGGTCAATGAAGCCAGATGATAGTAATCAATTAGCCAAGTTAGAAGCCTGTCTTAAGGAAATCAAAGTTTGGATGACTTGTAATTTCCTGCTATTAAATTCAGATAAGACTGAAGTCATTCTTTTTGGTCCAAAAACCCTTAGAAATACGTTTCCACATCAAACTTTTAGTTTGGATGCGGTTACTCTTTCTCTGAATAGCTCTGTGAGGAACCTTGGAGTTATTTCTGATCAAGATCTGTCTTTCAATTCACATATTAAATTTGTTTCTAAGACTGCCTTCTATCATTTGCGTAATATTGCCAAGATTAGGAGCATCTTGTCTCAGAGTGATGCTGAGAAACTGATCCACGCTTTTGTTAGCTTGAGATTAGATTATTGTAACTCTTTACAGTATTATCAGGTTGTCCTAAAACATCTTTAAAAAGTCTTCAGTTGATCCAAAATGCTGCAGCAAGAGTTTTAACAGGTACTAAAAAGAGAGATCATATCTCTCCGGTTCTGGCCTCCCTTCATTGGCTTCCCATAGAGTTTAGAATTAAGTTTAAAATCCTTCTCACTTTCAAAGCTCTAAACAATCAGGCCCTTTTTTATTTAAAAGATCTGATACTACCCTATTATCCTAACAGAGCACTATGCTCCCAAAATGCTGGATTACTTGTAATACCTAGAATCTCCAAAAGTACAATGGGAGGCAGAGCCTTCAGTTATCAAGCTCCTCTCCTGTGGAACCAGCTGCCAATCTGGATTTGGGAGTCAGACTCAATCTCTGTTTTTAAGAATAGGGTTAAAACCTTCCTTTTTGATATAGCCTACAATTAGGGAGGGATCATGTGTCTCTGAACCCTCCCTTAGTTATGCTGCTAATAGGTTTAGACATCCGGAGGACCTCCAATAATGCACTGGGCTTCACTCCTTTCTTCACTCTCAATGAAATATTTTTTTGCTGGTCATTAACATCTATTTGTTCTCTCCCATAGATTGAGTCCCCATCATGCTGTTTGCTCTCTACATGTCTGTTCTTTTCATCTTCTCTATCCCCTCACCCCCCAGCCAGTCGCAGCAGATGACTGCCCCTCCCTAAGCCTGTTTCTGCTGGAGGTTTCTTCCTGTCAAAAGGGAGTTTTTCCTCTCCACCGTCACCAAGCGCTTGCTCACAGGACACAGATGGGGATCTATTCAATTCAATTCAATTCAACTTTATTTATATAGCGCCATTTCACAACAACAGTCATCTCACAGCACTATCAACTGTAGGGGGAACCCCCACAGTTGCAGAAAGACCCCAGCAATCAGGCGATCCCCTGTGAGCAAGCACTTGGCGATGGTGGAGAGGAAAAACTCCCTTTTAACAGGAAGAAACCTCCAGCAGAATCAGGCTCAGGGAGGGGCAGTCATCTGCTGTGACTGGCTGGGGGGTGAAGGGATAGAGAAGATGAAAAGAACAGACATGTAGAGAGCAAACAACACGATGGGGACTCAATCTATGGGAGAGAACAAACAAATGTTAATGACCGGCAAAAAAAAATATTTCATTGAGAGTGAGGAAAGGAGTGAGGCCCAGTGCATTACTGGAGGTCCCCCGGCTGACTAAACCTATTAGCAGCATAACTAAGGGAGGGTTCAGAAACACATGATCCCTCCCTAATTGTAGGCTATATCAAAAAGGTAGGTTTTAGCCCTATTCTGAAAAACAGAGATGGAGTCTGACTCCCGAATCCAGATTGGCAGCTGGTTCCACAGGAGAGGAGCTTGATAACTGAAGGCTCTGCCTCCCATTGTACTTTTGGAGATTCTAGGTATTACAAGTAATCCTGCATTTTGGGAGCGTAGTGCTCTGTTAGGATAATACGGTAGTATCAGATCTTTTAAATAAAAAGGAGCCTGATTGTTTAGAGCTTTGTAAGTAAGAAGAAGGATTTTAAACTTAATTCTAAACTCTATGGGAAGCCAATGAAGGGAGGCCAGAACCGGAGAGATATGATCTCTCTTTCTAGTACCTGTTAAAACTCTTGCTGCAGCATTTTGGATCAGCTGAAGACTTTTTAAAGATGTTTTAGGACAACCTGATAATAAAGAATTACAATAATCTAATCTCGAGCTAACAGAAGCGTGGATCAGTTTCTCAGCATCACTCTGAGACAAGATGCTCCTAATCTTGGCAATATTACGCAAATGATAGAAGGCAGTCTTAGAAACAAATTTAATATGTGAATTGAAAGACAGATCTTGATCAAAAATAATTCCAAGGTTCCTTACAGAGCTATTAAGAGAAAGAATAACCACATCCAAACTGAGAGTTTGATTTGGAAAGGTATTTCTAAGGTTTTTTGGACCAACAAGAATGACTTCAGTCTTATCTGAATTTAATAGCAGGAAATTACAAGTCATCCAAGCTTTGATTTCCTTAAGACAGGCTTCCAACTTGGCTAATTGATTACTATCATCTGGCTTCATTGACAGGTATAATTGTGTGTCATCTGCATAACAATCTGCTCCTATCATAACGATCTGCCACCTCCCACAGACATTTTCCCCAATGGACGGCTGGGCTGACTTGGACAGTCACCAGGGCTGTATCTACAGTGCAGCCTGGACAGCACACCAATCTGGGCCCTGATCGACACCGGTTCCACCATCTCCCTGGTCCGACCCGGTGCGCTGCCCGGTACAGATGGACTTGGACCGCAAGGGTGGGAAACTACCCGGCACTGTGTCCTCACCACCACTGGTGAGCGTGCCAGGCTGGGGGGGCGACAGGTCCTTGGGATGGGAGTGGCCAGTCAGAACACAAACCAACCGGTCTGGCTGGCTGACATCCAGGACCCATGCATCATTTTTACTAGATCTGCTCGCAGCATGGAGCGTGAAGATTGACACCGCCAGCTCTTTTCTCCTGCTGGGGGCTCAGACCATCACGCTCTGTAGCAACAGCCAGATGAGGAACCAGAGGGTCCGTGTGATTGGAGGGCTGGTGCCATCAGCGCAGGCTGAGGATCGTGACCCAGCAGTCTCATGGGCTCTCCAGATCACAATTGCCCAGGATAGCGCAGCGGCTCACAGCAGTTCTTCAGATCATCGGGACGCTCTCCTCAGTGATGACATCACAGAGGCCCTTGGCGCACAGCAGCTTCAGGGTGAGCAGGATAGAGATCCTGTCATCTCGCAGGTCCAGCAGTGACTGGACATGGACCAGCATCCCGCCCGGAAGGTTGTGGCTGCACTGGACCCAGAGACCAAGGCCCTGCATTCCCAGTGGCCCAACCTCTGCTGTCACAAGGATGTTGTTTATCAGCGGTGCCAGTCTCCAGCTGGGCAGCGTCAAGTCTGGCAGCTGCTGGTCCCCCGATGGCTCAGCCCCAAGGTACTTCAGTTGGTCCATGGGTCGCTGGGCATGGGCCACTTTGCAGTGAGAAAGACTCTGCAGCAGCTTCTGGCTCGGTTCTACTGGCCGGGGTGTCATTGGGATGTAAAGCGCCATGTCCACCGATGTGCCACCTGCATGGCTCAGAGAGGACAGACGCAGCAATCCCACGCCCCCCTGCAGCAGTATCAGATGGACGGCAAACCGGGGTTGGATTATTCGTTCCGCTCAAGAGGATGCCTGCACACATTACCTGAACTGGCTCGGGAAACCCCGGTAGTGGCGGGAAGTCGACAGAAGCGAGTGTACAATTCCTGCTGCCAGGGGAGGGACTTTGTTGGACTTTCTCTGCCCAGAGTAGAAAGAGGGACTGTCACCAAAACTGGTGAGCCACTGGTCAGGATTGCGCGTGCTGGTTGCTGACAACAGCGGTTGCTCTGACGTCTGGATGGATTTGTATTGGAATTTTGAGTTGGTCTTTATTATTCTGGGGACAGAAACCAGTTCGGGGGGGGCCAGTGTAACATCGGGCTGTGATAACGGGCAGGGATTCCCTTGGCATGCTTTGCGCAGTGGAGGATTCAAAGACCATTATCCATGTGTTCTAAATGTTACTTCTGTGCCATTATAACTGTGTAATAAGACCAGAGGTGCAAGCGTTATTTTCCCTGTATGGGACAAATCATGTGTTTGTGTCACCATGAGTGAGATGAGGGTCTGTATAAATGACTTCCCTTCTGTTCTGTGTCATGAGTGTGTGTGAAGAATAAAGCCTGTTGCATCACAATCATCTCTCATTATTTATGTGAACCCCATGAAACGTCACAGTACCTTCTTATCCTGTTTTTTGTATAGTATGAGATTTAACTGTTGCTTTTGTCAGTAATGTTTGTTTTATAGAACTGATTATATTGACTTTTCAGTAAATTAACTCAATGAAAAATGTAAAGACACATTTATTCACAAGTTCTACATCTTACTCCAGGCTGTCACCAAAACATTCATTCATTCATTCATCTTCTTCCGCTCAATCCTTTTTGGGTCGCGGCGGGGCTGGAGCCTATCCCAGCATCTTTGGGCGAGAGGCAGGGTACACCCTGGACAGATCGCCAGTCCATCGCAGGGCCAACACAGAGAGACAGACAACCATTCACTCTCACAGTCACACCTAAGGACAATTTAGAATCCCCAGTTTTGATGCCAATTAACCTAACTTGCATTTTTTTGGCATGTGGGAGGAAATGGGAGAAATCCCGGAGTAAACCCACGCAGACACGGGGAGAACATGCAAACTCCACACAGATCACTGTTGGTCGGGGGCTGAGATCGTCACCAAAACAATAAAAGAAAAAAAGAAAAACCTAGCAAAGTCAGATCCATTATTCCGTTTTGGCTCAATTTGGATTTTATTTTGGCAAGGCCAAACTCTTATAATGGTTATTTTCAGTTGTTCTGTTTTCATTTCTGAAAGAAAAATGTTAAAAGAACAAAGTACACGGATTGGAGTGCTATTTTTAGTCCTGTCCACCATTCCCCTCCCATCTCAGTATGAGGATTTAAAGGTCTGATGAGATGATTTTGACTGCATCTAATTTTGCAACACATAATTTCAACATGACAAAATAGGTGGGTCTGTGCAGTTCTAAATCAGACTTTTTTTCACGCGAATATCTGACGTTTTCATGAGCGCCACATCACCAATTGTGTCAGTGGCTGGAAAACCCCCCGGCCATGTTGTGACGTCATCGGGAGAACACAGCGCTTGGCTGCCCATTGTACACGCAGGATGGAAGCAGTAGAAAACATAGACGATGGTTCCAGCACATGGAGTCTGGAACTGGTTTGTGTTGTCCAATCTTCAGACGATTATAGTTGAGAAGAATGGGATGACAGTGAAGAATCTGGGGGCATCAAACCTTATAGGTTTGAGCTGTACCAAGCGGACATCATGCCAAGCGAGTCAGGCTCAGCAGCAGCGACAAACACACGGCAGGGGAACACCGAGTGGTATGCTTTTGTTACGGATATTGCAACAAATTATTTGTTCATAAATATAATTTATTTAAACCCGATTTTTCAATAAAATCATAGCAGTGTATTCTCTGTGGCTCAGGCATCGGGTTTATTATGTATTATCTTTTGAGCTCTTGTTGCTTTTATGTCTGTGTTCCTTTTCTTCTCCATGCCTGTAGCCGCCGCTCTGGCCGGCGGTTGTTGGGCAGCCATTTTGACCCACTTTCAGGTGGGCGCTGTCCAAGATTTGCCGGTCCGACCACGCCCCCTCTCTCTTTGACAGTCAGCTGTTCATGTTTTGTGTGCATCATCTGCCGTATTGTCAGCCAACCAGTATTGCCAACACTATCACGACATGTTAGCCACTCCACACAGCCGTGGTTCTGTTGTGCCCCTTGAAGCGATGTCGACCCTGGGGCGCAACCGTGGTTAACACGTCTCCTCTCCATGCTGTTCGCTGGGCGATGTCGGCCCCGAACACCAACTGTAAGTGTTGGTGACAGACAGGAGACAGGAGGGGAGGTCATTCACAGACAGGAGGGGAGGTCATTCTCACCGACCTCCGTTTATATCAGGGTTACACAACACATAATCACTCCTGCTCTAATCCTACCTATAACACTGCTGGGTCATTATAACGCAGTTATAATGACACAGCAGTATAATAGCACAGTAATAACATTAAACACACACAAAAATAAAGTCTCTACTGGCAAGGCATGTTGGGAAAAAGCCCCGATGTTACACTGCCCCCCTTAACACAGCCCCGATGTTACACTGACCCCCCCCCCCCCCCGGACTGGTTTCTGTCCCCAGAAAAATGAAAGTCCAACTCAAAAGTCCAACACAAACCCGTCCAGGTGTTGGGGTGGCCTTCGATGCCGACGACCAGCACGTACAGGCCCGCCAGTGTCCATCTGTGTCTCGGTCGGAGTATCTGGTACGGGGCAAGACGGTCACGGTGAAGTACCACAACCCGGTCCCTTTTCTTAAGCCTCACCCTGTACACCACATCCATCAGTCTCTGCAGAACCACGCACGGTCCCAACTAATGTCTCGCCAATTTCAGTGACTGTCCTCTTTTCCTCTCCGAGCAGAAAACCCAGACTTGATGTCCTGGTGCAAAGTCCCTCCCCTGGCAGCGGGAGTCATATGCCCGCTTCTGCCGACTCCCCGCCGCTGCTAGGGCCTCCCAGGCGGGCCGCTGGCCCGCATCCAGCCACTGCCGAACCTGGAAAATGACCAGATCTCTGTCCTGCTCGCTCTGCAGCTGCTGCGTGCCAAGGGCCTCTGTGACGTCATCGCTGGGGGGAGCTGCCTGCTTATCCGAGGGGAACCATGTGCCGCTGTGTTATTCCTGCTCACAGTGGTCCGGAGAGCAGCAGCCTGTGGGACGGCCTGGTCTCAATCCTCTGCCCGCTGGCAGTGACGACAGTCCAACAGCTCCCACAGCTGGCGTGTCTGTCCCGATTCCAGCCCGCTGCAGCTCTGCTGGAACAATTTCTCAACCGCCTGCTGCGTCTCTGTTGACACGTTGACCCCTCCCCTTGCTGTCCCTGTGCGTGCTCGTGCTCCCTCTGCTCATGCTGGTGGCGCCGTTGTGTCCAGTCCTTGCGGTGGCCCACCTGGGCCGGTCCGTCCTGGCGGTCCCTCGATCGCGCAGGCCCCCGTGTTCCTACTCTGGGTTCCACTGCGGAGCGTGATGGTCCGGGTTCCCAGCTGGAGGGACAGTCTGGCGGTGTTGATCTTGGAGTTCCATGCTGAGAGCAGGTCGAGTCCAATAATACAGAGGTCTTGGATGTCAGCCAGCCAGAACGGGTGTTTTATGTTCTGACCGGCCACCCCCACCCCGAGAACTCTCTGCCCTCCAATCTGGCACGCTCACCGGTAGCTGTGGTGACGTGGCGCTCGGTGGGTTCCCACCCCCATGGTGTCATCTCGTCTGTGCCCAGCAGCACACTGGGTCGGACCAAGGAGATTGTAGAACCGGTGACGATCAGGGCCCAGATCAGCGTGTTGTCCAGCCTGCACTGTAGGTACAACCCTGGTGAGCGTCCAATTCGGCCCACATGAGGTGACAGCTCATCGGTTTGTCATGGGGTGGGTGCAGGGCAGTACCATGCGATATGTCCTGGCTCCCCGCAGCGGAAGCACCCTTCCTCGCATTGCCGCGGCCGTCTTCTCCATGGACGCGCCGCCGTGGTCTGCTGTAGCTCCTCCTCCCCCACCTTGCTCTCAGCCGTGGCCTGGAAGGCTCTTTGTCTTGGCTTGGCTGTACGATTCATCAGCGGCTCCACCCACTCTGCTTCTGCCACCGCAGTCTCCCAGTTGCTCACGGTGTTAATCCGGACATGGTTCTGGAGCTGGGCCGGGCGGAGACCTTGGATGAAGTTCCAGAGGGCGAGCTTCTCCACTACCTCCGGTTCGAAGTCCGGGTAGCTGCGCCATGTTAGCAGCTGCATGTCCACCGCGTAGGCTCCTAGTCTCTCCTGGCTGCCTCGATGGCGGTTGGCCAGCTGTTCCTGGGCGTGCTCAGCGTCGGCCGTTCTCCCAAACCGTCTCCGGAGCGCTCCCTGTAGCGCTGGCCAGCTGCGGCGCTCCTCGGGCCGGAGGTCAGACAATGTGCAGAGAGCCCTCCCTTCCAAGGCCAGCGCAACCTGCACGGCGGTTTCTTCTGGTGGCCAGCCATTCAGAGTGGCAGCCAGCTCGACCTGGACCAGGTAGTCATCCAGCAGGGTCTCGCCGTTGAAGCAGGGAATCTTGGCCCGCTGCCAGATGGGTGGGACGGTCGCCTCTCGGTCGATCGCCGCTCCTGGTTGCAGTGGAATCGCCGGCCCGTCCTGCCCTGAAAAGGGCGGGGAGCGGGGCTGGTTTGGTCTGATCAGCCCGATCTGCCTTGAAAAAGGCAGAAGGCAGGGTACGCTGGTCCCGTCAGGTCCGCTGCTCCGTTCATCCCGGCGAGCAACTCCGGGGGTCGGTGTCTCAGCTCTGTCGTCCGTCTCCAGCTGAGCGATGAATCGTTCCAGCTGCTGGATCTCTGCTCGGATCCTGGCTTCCATCTGCTCCATGTCCCACTTCTGACACTAGTGTGACGTAGGCGAGGTTCACACAAAGAAAGGGAGCAGATGGCTGCGACACAACAGGCTTTATTAAACACAATCACAATGACAGACAGGAGGGGAGGTCATTCTCACCGACCTCTGTTTGTATCAGGGTTACACAACACATAATCACTCCTGCTCTAATTCTACCTATAACACTGCTGGGTCATTATAACGCAGTTATAATGACACAACAGTATAATAGCACAGTAATAACATTAAACACACACACAAAAATAAAGTCTCTACTGGCAAGGCATGTTGGGAAAAAGCCCCGATGTTACACTGCCCCCCTTAACACAGCTTCGACATTACAATACTATGGACCAGCTTGCTTGCTTGTGGTTGTCCATCGAGTCCGATGATGACGTCCACTTCTATCGATGAGTCCTTTGATGGCTGTGTAGTCCTATCCTGGACCCACATGCCCTGTTGCAGGTGGGGCATGTAAAAGTTGTGGTAATGGCAGCAGGGGCTGCAGGTGCATTCCTCCTCAGTCTTCTCTCCTGTCTCCTGGCTGTCCTGTCCTCCTCCATCATATGGGTCCCCACAAGGCACTGCTGTCGCCAGGTGTTCCGGTCAGTAGTAGCCTCCTCCAGAGCCTCAGGTCTGATCCTGCACTTCTTTAAGGCCATCTTTAGCTGGTCCTTGTAGCGCTTCTTCTGCCCTCTAGCAGAGCGTCGACCATGGTGTAGCTGGCCATATAACACCCTGCGAGGCAGCTGGTTTGGGGGCATCCTCACCACATGTCCCAGCCAGCGTAACTGGTGCTGGGTGATCATTGCCTCAATACTCCTACAGCTGGTCTTAAAGAGTATCTCAGAATGAGGCACATGGTCACGCCAGGTGATTCCCAGGATGCAGCGTATATGGAACCGTTCTAGATCCCTAATGTGGTGGCTGTAAGTCACCCAGGATTCACAGCTGTAGAGGAGAGTAGTGACACAGACTGCCTGGTAAACAGAAATCTTCGTTTGGAGATGGAGGTTCTTGTTCTGGAAGACCCGACGCCGGAGTCTCCCAAAAGAAGCTGATGCCTGCCTGATCCTGTTCTGGACCTCACTGTCAATGGTGTTGTCTACAGAGAGGATGCTCCCCAGGTACTTAAAAGATGGAACAACAGACAGCTGTTCACCAGCAACAGTGAAGGTAGGTGGAGTAGATGGGATATTGGTGCTCCATTGGCAGACAACCTCTGTTTTGATGGTGTTCACCGTCAGTCCCATCCTGCTGTATGCTCTCACCGCAGCAGTAAGAACAAACTGGAGATCTTGTGGGCTCTGAGATACCAGAGCACAGTCATCTGCATACTGTAGCTCAATGACTCTCACCCTTTGCAGTTTGGTGGTTGCCTGGAGCCTCCTTATATTAAAAAGGTTGCCATCTAGACGGAAGTCCACTGTTACACCGCTGCTGTCCTCAGACTCCTTATGGACCAGCAGTGCATGACTGGCAAACGGTCGCTTAAGTACACGCACTGCTGGTGATGGTGTGATGAGAAGCACCTGGACGAGGACTGGGAAAGATGATCAGTGGGAGTGGGAATCAGCTGGTGATCATGAGAGAGGGGGCATGGCCGGACTGGCGAGCTGTCAGCATGCGCTCACAGAAAGTAGGTCAAAGCGGACGTCTAACAGCTACCGGCCAGACAGTGGCTAAGGAGAGGAAAGCACACTGAAATACATACTATACATACATAAACAGCGGCACCTAAACTCACAGAGAGGTCAGGACTGAGCCGGGGGAAACCAAGCCGGCTCGGCTCCTGACATTCCTCCTGCGTAAAAGCACATGATGAGGCTTATGACAGTTGGAGCTGAAGCGTGTGATGTGGTCTTTCACGGCCTGCTGTTTATCTAAGCCTGCGACACAACGCGAAGGCATAGCCATAAAACTAAAACAAGAAACCAGAGAAACTGTGTGTTACAAAGCTGCTGGCATTCCAGTCAACAACACTGGCGTCCGTTCTCTCTCTGACGTCATTTCAGCCTCCTCCTTCATTCGGTGAGCGGCACCACAGTCCAGTCAGCATCTGCGGTTTTTAGATGATAGCTATGTTATGCAGGCGCAGTTGTAAATATTATATTGATCATCGACAATGACTTTTGGGTTTACACAACATACTAAAAAATGTCAAAATCGTGTCATCAGACCTTTAAAGGGGTTTGAAATGATAAAACGCTGTGAAAATCGATAAGGCCACATGGTACAAATTGTCAAATTCAGAGATCGAGAGTTAACACAATATTTTCACATATTTATTGGAGGACTTGTTGGGCAGCGATGGACAGTAACTAGTTACATTTACTCGAGTATCTTTTTTTCACAATCTTGTGTTTTTATGAGTTGTTTTATTGTAGAATACTTTCTACTCTTAAGTACATATATAAAGAAAATGTTTGACTCAGATACATTTGCTTACACTCTGAGTTACTTTTGATTTTGCTCATTAGGTTTACAAGCAGCTGTGCTGCAGGAAACCTATTGTAATTGTTCTGATTCTTCTTCTGATTCTATTATTTGTCTCAGCTAAAAGTGCATTGGGAGAGAAAAAACGGTAATACATAGAAACATGAAAATTAAGAGTCTGATCAGAAATTCTCCTCGCTACTCACAGACCAAAAATCAAGGCACTGCATCCACAAGTTATGCTATAATGCACAGTTTGATATTTTTTGCAAATATTTCAAAAACGGCTAGGCCTACACCCAAACGTCTTTCATCCTTCTATTCTCTGAAATCTTCCACAACCTCCACAACCTTTCTCTACTGGTCTTATGCTCTAAAGATTAAGTTTTCTGTACCATATTTTCAAAAATGTGCACCTGAATTTGAAATCAACTTCTCCTATAGGCCATTCATCCAAATTGCTTGAAATTAAGCAGAGATCATCTACAGATATGGATAGTGAAAAGTTTGTGGTGGTACGGGTGGGGGATTCTCCACCCAGAGAAGGCAGCTGGGGAAGGATGGAACAATGGACTGAAGGAGGAAGTGTCACCGGGGGGTATCAGACAGGACAGTAAGGACTATGTGCCCCCCAGGGAGAGTAGGAACTGCTGAAGCCACTGGAAGAGGAGAGAGTGCGCGCGCTACGCAGCAGGTGACGAGCCTGCTCCAGGCTCAATATGGTGTCAGGGGTGAGAAATATGGGGAAATATGAAGCACTCAAGAGGATGCTACTCCAGCACTATACCCTGTCTGACAGTGAGAGGGCAGAGAGACTCCTAACGCATTCGGAGTTAGGTGACAGATCAGCAGTGGAGCTCATGGAGAGCATGTTGGCGCTGAGGGGGAAGGACAATGAATCTTTCCTGTTCGCCCACTTGTTCCTCAGGAACCTACTAGCTACGGCAAGGGCGATCCTGGCCAACTCGCCGTGGCTGGTTGCCAAGGACTACTGCACCCCGGCGCAGGAACCAGACAGCATCATTTTGGCGACCAGAACTTTCAGCGTGTAGGCAGTGGCACCAGCATCCATGAGGGACTCCAACGATGTCGAGAAGCTGTTGGTGGTAGCTGGGACTGACACCAGGAGACAAAGGAACAGGGCGATCTGTTTTTACCATCGCCTTTTCGGCTCGAATACCCAGCGCTGCCTGTTGCCATGCCAATTCAAGGAGCCTGGAACACGGCACATTCGGCATTCAGTTGCAGCTGCGACCACTGGCAACAGGAACAAACTGCTTTATGTCACGGACACACGTTCTTGGAGACGGTTTTTGGTGGACTCTGGCTCCCAGAAGAGCCTCATCCTGCTGGTCAACGCAGAAGGTTGGCAGGAGGCAGCGGTCCCGAGCTCATGGCCACCAACGGATCCACCATCAGGACGTTTGGCAAATGGACAGTGACGATATGCTTGCACGGATGCAATTTCCAGTGGGACTTTGTGATAGCTCCATGTGCTGCCCCCATTTTAGGTGCAGACTTTTGTATGTGCTTATGGGTTGTTAGTCGATATTGCTAATAGGTGATTAGTGGATGCTGTCTCTTTTTCCTCACTCCCCTGCACAGCTCGGGGAGCTGGGTCAACAACACTGGCTAATGTTATAGCTCCAGGGGGTAAGCACCAACATTTACTCGCACAGTTCCCAGCACTCACGGTCCCGACCTTTTCGGCTACGATAATGAAGCACGGGGTCGAACATTTCATAACTACAAAAGGCCTGCTGGTGTTCGTGCGTCCTCGGTGCCTGGACGCGGCTAAACTGGCCAGCACGCGTGAGGAGTTTGCCAACTTAGAGCAACTGGGCATCGTCAGGTGCTACAACAGCCCGTGGGTATCTCCGTTTCACATGGTGCCTAAGGCTGACGGGCAGTGGCGGCCATGTGGTGATTTCCAGCGCTTGAACAATGCCATAGAGCACAATCGTTATCCTATTCTGCACATCCAGGATTTTTCCGTGCATCTGGCCAGGGCGCATGTTTTTTCAAAAGTGGATCTGGTTCATGGATACCATCAGGTTCCAGTGCACGCGGAAAATGTTCCAAAAACAGTGGTAATAACTCCTTTCGGCCTTTTTGAGTTTTTACACATGCTGTTCGGATTAAAAGGCATGGCGCAGACTTTCCACAGGATGATGAACGCAGTGCTTCGAGACTTGTCCTTCATTTTTGTCTACTTAGACGACATTCTGGTAGATAGCGCGTCCAAGGAGGAGCACATCGCCCATCTCAAGACGGTTTTCCAGAGGTTGGAAGCACGCAGACTTACAGTGAGCCCGGCGAAGTGCCAGTTCAGTGTGCCAGTGATTGATTTTTTGGGCCACTGCATTTCGCCAGAGGGCGCGATTCCGCTACCAGATAAGGTGCGCGTCGTGTGAGTTTTTGGGAATGGTCAGTTTTTATAACTGTTTCCTTCCCCGGGCAGCCCAGCTGATGCAGCTGTTGTAAGCTGCGCTGAAAAAAAAGAAGCCCGTGGAAAACATCGACTTGACTCCCGAGCGAGTCCAGGCTTTCATGGATGCCAAAACAGTGCTGGCAGGTGCCGCATTGCTAGCCCATCCGGATCCGTCAGCATGGATAGTGCTCACTGCGGATGTGTCTGATGTTGCCATAGGAGCAGTGGTGGAGCAGTACATCTCCGGTTCATGGCAGCCACTCGCATTTTTTAGTCAAACTTTACGCGACACCAAACACAAATACAGCACATTCGACAGAGTTGTTGGCTTTACAACTGGTGACATGCCATTTCCAGTTTTGGGTAGAAGGATGCAAGTTCACCACATTGGTGGACCATAAGCCACTGACGTACGCGATGTCCAAGGTCTTGGAACTGTGGTCGGCCCGGCAGCAACGGCATTTGGCTGCGATCTCGGAGTTTACGACCGACATTCAACACGTGGCTGGTAACTCAACGTCATGGCCGATTGTCTGTCGCGCCCATTAGTCTCCTCGGTCTACATGGGAATAGATTTCCCTGCTATGGCCGCAGAGCAAGCTGGGGACACGGACCATTTGCGCGTTCCAGTTGGTGCCTACTGGGTTAAGGTTGGAGAGCAGGGTTGTCACAAACCGCTGTGCGCCATAACACGGCGCACGAGGGAGAGAATGAAAAACCCAATTGCAGGAGTAGAGAGTGCCATGATTATTTAAGTTCACCACAAAAATCCAGTTCAGTTCAATCACAAGGTACAGAATGATGAGATGATGGAATAAAGGCCACCAGACATACAAGGCGCCTGCCGAATGCTCTACAGCCTGGTGTATACGGAGCCTAGTGCTGCAGGGCTGCGTTACGTACAAAACAGAAAAGGCAATCAGCCTAGTGCTGTAGGGCTACAAACAGCACGAGAAAGAAAGGCGAAAAAACACTTACAGGGCTGGAGCTAATCCGGGGCGAACTGTGCATTCTGGAGGATGGGGTGAGATGCAGGGCCAGCCGAAACACCAACGAAATAAACAGGTTTGCAGTGACGGGCTGGAGAACAACAAAGGTAATGGATCATATACGGGGAGAACTAGCTGCCGCGTATAGCGGTGAATGCCCCGACAATCTCCCTCCTCAGAAGCGGCGAACATATACTCCTGAAGCTAACGAGGAAAGAGATTGCTGGTGCAAGAATGTGTGGGCGGAACTGATTGGCACCAGGTGTGTGAGAGAGCACGTAAGAGCGTGTGAATGGGAATGAATGAAGCGTGTGCATGTGTGTGTGTGCGTGTGGTATGTGTATGTGTGTGAACACCAGTGACAGTGCAGCTGGCAGCACTTGACGGGAAGAGGGGGTGTGCCAGAGCTGTCAGGAGGAAAACTAGGCCAAAGCATAACAATAAGTCAGGATCGGGTTTGGCTTCCAAACCCGGATTCATGACAAGTGTGGTGCAAGAAGGGTGCCCTCCCTTGCTCTGCAATGTTTCCAGCGGCCGCTCGCGCCCGTTGGTTCCGAGCTCTTGGTGCTGCTGCATTTTTGAGTCAGTCCACTCCCTTTCGCATCTGGGAGTGTGTGCTTCGGTGAAGCTAATGGGGGCAAAATTCATCTGGCCGCGTTGCACAAGGACATGAAAGAGTGGGATGCAGCTTCTGTCGCGTGCCAGCGGGCCAAAGTGCACAATCACACCAGAGCCTCCCTCAAGCCCTTCCAAATCCTGGCCAGGAGGTTCGACCACGTCCACGTGGATTTGGTGGGACCCCTCTCGCCGTCGCAAGGTTTCACGCACCTTTTGTCAATCGTGGACCGCACCACACACTGGCCTGAAGTGGTTCTGCTGGCTTCTACCACGTCCGTGGAAGTAGCTCGTGCTTTTATGTCACCTTGGGTTGCACAGTTCGGATCCCTGTCGGACATCACTTCCGACAGGGGTCCGCAATTCGTTTCAGGACTCTGGTCAGCGATGGCCCAGAGCCTGGGGGTCAAAATTCACCACACTACTGCATACAACCCCCAAGCTATCGGGTTATGCGAGCGTTTTCATAGGTCACTTAAAACAGTGCTTAGAGCTTTGCTCACGGACACAAATTGGGTCGACCGCCTGCCCTGGGTTCTTTTAGGGTTGCGCTCCGCGCCTAAGGAGGATTTGGCAGCCTCCCCAGCAGAACTTGTTTTTTCTCAGCTGCTGCGCATCCTTGGAGAGTTTTTACCGGAAAACCTCCCACTTGAGGCTGATCTGCCCATGCAATTTTTGCACAGCACGGAGGCTTTTAACGTACCGGGCCCAGCCCACCATTGCTTTCCCCTCACTTTCGTCCCCAAGAGTATACAGAACGCCAGCTTTGTTTTCGTCAGGCACGATGCGCACCAGACCCCGCTGCGCCCACCGTACGACGGACCGTTCAGGGTGTTGGAACCTGGGGGGAAACATTTTGCGTTAGAATTGGGGGGGCGTAGCGAGACCATCTGCATCGACAGGCTGAAGCTCGCGAGCCCACGAACAGGTGGTGTTGGCCCAAGGTCCCTGGTGCGGATGCCCACTGTTGGTGGCTCCGCAAGTTGGTGTTCCTTCGGTAGGGACCTGCGCCCACGAAGGTGATGTGTTCCCCCCTCCTTTTCCCCCCCACAGACTGACGTGCCCTCCTGTACACCTTGCCAGCAGGGTGTTTCGACTGGATCGGCGATCCCCCGCTACAGCCGCTATGGGCGCCGGCTCAAGCCCAAAGGACGGGGGGGTTAGTGCCCCTTCTGGGTGTTTGGGGGAGAACTGCGTGGTGGTACAGGTGAAGGATTCTCCACCCAAAGAAGGCAGCTGGGGAAGGGGGGAACAATGGACCGAAGGAGGAAGTGTCACTGGGGGGTACCAGACGGGACAGTAAGGACTATGTGCCCCCCCGGGGAGAGGAGGAACTGCTGGAGCCACTGGAAGAGGAGAGGGTGTGAGAGTGGTGCCGGCGTTATGTCATGTTAATGTGCCACATAGGCCTTTGTTCCAAACAATGTATTATGGTCGGAAGTTCCGGGTCTCAATTCATGGAATTAAAAGTATAAAAGAGGAATGCACAGAGACCCGGGAGCTCTTTTACTGTGCTTGATGTTGGAGAAAGAATAAAGTCGTGTGTCATTCAGCTCCCAGCCTCGCCTGTTTCCTTTCTTCACAGGTTATTAAAATTATCCCCAAATGTCAATTCATTTTTATTTTATAGGCCAATCAATTTGTACAGCTTATACTATACCAGGAATAATCAGGTATCTCCAGAAAGCTGATTATAATTGGTTTACCCATGACCATGTAAATGGGGTCATTGATGTAACAATGAATTCTGAATTACACCAGCAAATACTAAAGGAAAATATCAGGACATCTGTCCATAACCTGAATCTTTGACATTGATTTTTATTTGAACATTCTTAAAAAAAAAAGAGAGAGAGTTCAAAACACAACAAAAAAACAAACCAAAAATAAAATGTTCAAAAGGAGTGGGAAGAAGCTAACACTTATATAGTCCCACCCCCTTTTCCATACCCAGCAAATTACAGTATTACTCATAATCATCATTATCCCACAACCACATTCACCATAATACACCCATAGTCAAATTATACAACAAAAATGACACAACAATAACAGTCCATATTGACAACAATACCAACATCCAACAATATTACAACAACAGTAAACATACACTTCTGGCATGTTCAATACAAACACAGACAACACCATCACCTTCACAATCACCATAACACAACAACAACCTTCCCTCACTGAAGACACAATGTAACATCACTGCCCTTCATTCTCATACTGCCCAAAAATCATTTCTTTATATGTTGATTTAAATATGTGGATGTTTGGACATTGCCTGTGTTTCTCCCCCAACCCATTCCACAATTTTACCCCACACACAGACACACAAAAACTCTTCCGTGTAGATCTTACTAAGTGCATTTTAAATTTTGTATTCCCCCGTAAATTGTATTTCCCTTCTCTCTCCCTGAAAAGATTTTGTATATTGTGTGGCAAGAGGTTTTTACTAACTTTAAACATTAATTGTGCTGTGTAATAATGAACCAGATCCCATAATTTCAATAACTTCGAATGTAAAAACAATAAATTAGTATGTTCGAGGTACCCGACTTTGTGTATAACACGGACTGCCCTTTTTTGTAATAATCTCAAGAGAAAATGGGTCATGCAGCAAGAAAACAATCACAAGTTTTTCTACCAAAGAAGGGTTAAAGAAGAATAAAGTTAGTGTTTTGGAATGGCCAAGTCAAAGTCCTGACTTTAATCCAACTGAGATGTTGTGGAAGGACCTGAAGTGAGCAGTTCATCTGAGGAAACCCACCAGCATCCCAGAGCTGAAGCTGTTCTGTACTGAGGAATGGGCTAAAATTCCTCCAAGCTGATGTGCGGTATACTTATCAACAGTTACTGGAAATGATTAGTTGCAGTCATTGCTGCAAAAGGGGGTCACACCAGATAATGAAATCAAAGGTTCACAAACTTTTGCCACTCACAAATATGCAACATTGGATCATTTTCCTTAATAAATAAATAAAAAAGTAAAATATTTTTGTCTCATTTATTTATCTGGGTTCTCTTTATCTACTTTTAGGACTTGTGTGCAAATATGATGATGTTTTAGGTCCTATTTATGCAGATATGTAGAAAATTCTATTGGGTTCACAAATTTTAAAGCACCACTGTACACACACATAGTCATTCATCTGCAGATATCAGCTTGTGTACTTACAAAGACAGTCTTCTGATACCACCCAGACTGGCAGACTGCAGACGTGAATTTTACACACTAGTCTGGGAACATACATACTCCTGTCTGGGCACCAGGCCAATACAATAAAGGGAAATACCTCAGAGACTATCCCCACCTCACTCCAGTCTATAGCATGACCTACAACTGCGTCACATCAGTTCGCACCACACAACAGCACAAAGAAGTCATTCTTTCCATTATGTTTTTTCTTTTTTAATCAATATTAATCCCCTGCTTCTCAGACAGGCAGAGAAAAATTAAAATGCTTTCTTGTGTGGTCCCATAGTGGCATAACAAGAAACTAAAGATGATCATCTGATCAAAGAAAAAAAATCCCAGCATTGGTGGTGTCTAGTTTTAGTGTTGGTTTACTCTGAAAGATAACCACAAGCAGCTTTCTGATTCATGGAAGTAATGGTGATATTTAAGAGTGGTTTATGTGTTCATGAAAACATCAGAGATCACTGTAGGCTATCCCCCATTCTTCAAGATAACTATGTGCCTTTGGAAGTTATGTGTTCTTGACTTGTGCATGGACATTTTCTAACAAGAGCAGGTTTAATTTGTTCTTTGTGCTTATGTGGAGTTTATTATTTATTTGTGTGTAGCTTCTTAAGTAGAAGTCTTCTCACATGTTTGGGTCAATCAGCAAAAGGTCAGATACATATGTGAAGGTTGCAGCAGTCTGATAATTACTCCCTTATCCCAGAGGCTTTGTTAGTTAAAAATGTTTTCACATTTTGCAACCTAGTCTAACTTTCTGATATTCCTGATATGTTTAATTTAATGGGCCCTATTACAACAATCTAAAGTGGGCATTTGTGCCACACTTTTCATCTTGCCACAGTGCCTTCGTTAGTTTCTGTTAGCACGTTGTCTGCTTTTTGTGTGCCTTTGCTACATAATTAAGAAATGACTGTGTGCAGGACTTGCGCTCATAGGAGGGGACTCATTTAAAGTGGGTAAGACTTGGCACAAAGTTCAGCGCGTTGGTATTATGTTATAGATTCATATCATCACAATCTAGTCAATTGTCTAAGGTGCAAAGCACATTTATGGGCATGCCCAAGTCCTTTTCATTATTACAGCAATGCAAAAACAAACTTTGCGCCAGATGGGAAGCACAAAGGGATTGTCCTATTGCTCTTAATTATTCAGAGTTGTGTTTTGGGCATAATGTGCAATAAAGCAATCAAGGGTGTAAAAGACAAATGGTTAGTCCACCTTGACATTGACAATAAAGGGTCTAAACCAAGGGTGTCAGTTATGGCCTGCAGGACAAAACCGGCCCGCAGGATGAATTTGCAATTTGTGAAAATTAAATAATAGAATACATGAGCAGCAATTTTACAATAAAAAAACTGCTATTCCCAGTTTGTCCATTTGTGGTTGCACAAGAGTAGCAGACACAAAAGTGATTATGTGGAGCCCATAATTCTGACTTATGTGACTCACATGTGGCAGGCTGGAATTCAGCCGAGAGAGACTTTGAGCTAGCCAGGTGTATTGACATCACACCTCAAGAGGACGAGGTGTCTGCACCCCCGTGGACTCAGAAGAAAGGAGAAGATTACCCGGCCTGACCTTTTGGGGGTCAGAGAGGAGAACAGAAGGACGCTGGGTGTTCTATAACAGATGAAAGGATATAACTGGGTCGTGTGACTTTTGTGTGATGTATTGTGACTTGTGTGTGAGGTATTGTTCGAGATAAGTGTATAAATGTATGTGTGTGACTGCGTCCTGTCTCTTTTTACTCCGATCAAGAGAGGATGTAGGATGAATGAGAATTAAAGCAGATACTGGAAAATCATCCAGTCTCCTCAATTCTTGACTCCTACAATTACTGATTTCCACTGACTCCACGTGTAGTCTGTTACCCATTCTCCACCGTAACAAATCGCTAAAAATATGCAACAGGTCTTTTTTTTTGGATGCCGGATCCAGCACACACTGAAATGTCACGGTATTTACTGTATTTAATAACTGTTCCTTAAAAATACATTTACCCCCATGTCTCGCAGCATGGTGGGTGCTGGAGGACGTTCACTACTGCGCTAAGAGTTGGTGGTCCACTGGGGTTCTTGTGTGTGTGTGGGGGGGGTGATTGCTGCTGTTTGCTGGATGTTTTTATGGTCGGAACAAGTTTTTCTTGTCACAAAATATTTTGAACATGTTCAAACCAAGAGAAGCTGCCAGCTGATTGTTATGTCTGGAAAACAGCAGAGGCAGGAGCTGTACTGAACCCAAACTTTATTACACACACAATAATGCATACACGTGTCACAGTGTATAGCATACAAGCTAACCACCAGCTAGTACAGGCTCTTGTTATTACGAAGGCGGAGCGCCAAAGAGGACAGCTCCCGTCAACAGTCCCCTTAAGTAGGCACAGCGTGCTGACGTCACCTGTGCGTCTGATGTCATGTCCGTGCTGCCCATTGCCAACATGTTCATATCCAACATCTACAGTGGTGTGAAAAAGTGTTTGCCCCTTACTGATTTCTCATTTTTTTTTGTATGTTTGTCACATTTAAATGTTTCAGATCATCAAACAAATTTAAATATGAGACAACAATAACACAAGTGAACACAAAATGCAGTTTTTAAATGGTGTTTATTATTAAGGGTTAAAAAAAATCCAAACCTATATGGCCCTGTGTGAAAAAGTGATTCAACGCCCCCCCCCCCCATTTAAAATATAATTTAACTGTGGTTTATCACATCTTTGGAAAGCTGAGTTCAATTTCTCTAGCCACACCCAGGCCTGATTACTGCCACACCTGTTCTCAGTCAAGAAATCACTTAAATAGGACCTGCCTGACAAAGTGAAGTAGACCAAAAGATCCTCAAAGGCTAGACATCATGCTGCGATCTGAAGAAATTCAGAAACAAATGAGAAACAAAGTAAATTGAGATCTGTCAGTCTGGAAAAGGTTATAAAGTCATTTCTAAAGCTTTGGGACTCCAGCAAACCACAATGAGAGCCATTATCCACAAATGGTGAAAACATGGAACAGTGGTGAACCTTCCCAGGAGTCGCCGGCTGACCAAAATTACCCCAAGAGCACAGCGATGACTCATCTAAGAGGTCACAAAAGACCCCGTAACAACATCCAAAGAACTGCAGGTCTCACTTGCCTCAGCTAAGGTCAGTGTTCATGACTCCACCATAAGAAAGAGACTGGGCAAAAATAGCCTGCAAGGCACAGTTCTAAGACGAAAACGACTGCTGAGCAAAAACAACATAAAGGCTCATCTCAGTTTTGCCAGAAAACATCTTGATGATCCCCAAGACTTCTGAGAAAATACTCTGTGGACTGACGAGACAAAAGTTGAACTTTTTGGAAGGTGTGTGTCCCATTACATCCGGTGTAAAAGTAACACAGCATTTCAGAAAAGGAACATCATACCAACAGTAAAATATGGTGGTAGTAGTGTGATGGTCTGGGGCTGTTTTGCTGCTTCAGGACCTGGAAGACTTGCTGTGGGAAATGGAACCATGAATTCTGCTTTCTACCAAAAAATCCTGAAGGAGAATGTCCGGCCATCTGTCCATGACCTCAAGCTGAAGTACACTTGGGTTCTGCAGCAGGACAATGATCTAAAACACAGCAGCCAGTCCACCTTTGAATGGCTTAAGAAAAGCAAAATGAAGACTTTGGAGTGACCTAGTCAAAGTCCGAACCTGAATTCGATTGGGATACTGTGACATGACCTTAAAAAGGCGGTTCATGCTCGAAAACCCTCCAGTGTGGCTGAATTACAACAATTCTGCAAAGAAGAGTGGGCAAAAAGTCCTCCACAGCGCTGTAAAAGACTCATTGCCAGTTATCACAAACGCTTGATTGCAGTTGTTGCTGCTAAGGGTGGCCCAACCAGTTATTGGATTTAGGGGGCAATCACTTTTTCACAAAGAAACATGTAGGTTTGGATTTTTTTTCCCTTAATAATAAACATCTTCATTTAAAAACCGCATTTGTGTTTACTTGTATTATCTTTGTCTAATATTTAAATTTGTTTGATGATCTGAAACATTTAAAGCGAGGTAGTCGGATACCCAAAAGCCGATGGTGTATAGAACACGTATATTAGGATTTGTATGTGAAATTTTGGCATCAAAACTGCTCCTGTTTAGCTGTAATTAATATTCAAAAATGATATTTTCGGGTCGAAAGAATTCAAGCGTCCCGGCATTTGTTTACTTCTCGGGGCCGCCGCCAGAGAGTGAGCCGTATGCAAAATGCTAATCTTGTGACCATTCGAGCGCGCCGCACTTCAGTGACTGGATGGTTTGGGTGTCAATCACACAAACAATATGGTGCGTGGAAGGAAAACATCATTGTCGGAGTCAGCTAGAAAAAGACGGAAAGTAGAGCAGGATAATCTTCGAAACAAAAGTTGTGTAGCATTAAAAAGTGAGAAGGATCCCTGGGAAGCTTTCAAGAACAGGCATCAGTTGAAGGATGATGAAGAAGTTGCCAAAATTCTCTTGGATACGTAAGTAAACGTATCAGATTTGTGCAGTGTGTTTTCATAGATATTCTGCAAAGCCAGGGGCCATACAGTGTAACTTTGAATGTTGTGAAATAACATCGTAGTCTAGTTTGTGATATTCATCTCATTCGATCGTGTTGTTAATATAGCACATTTTTTGTGGAAATGTTACTATTATTAGTTGTGAAATGTGTTATAAAACAATTAGACGATGATACTATGGCTCTTCCTGCTGTTCCCGTTTCACTGTTTTTTTGTTTTTTTTTTTTGTTGGGGGAATAGGCCAGAAATAGGCCACAGGGGTTACACGATGTTTATCCAGTTTATCCGGCACTGATCACCCGGATGTAAAATACGGGATCCCTACGGCCCATCGGCGCACGAAGTATCCTGGCCAATATGGCGATGTAAACAGCCACGGACCAAAAAACTTACATTTGCTCGTGGAACAGGTCATTCACACTCGCAGACAATCGCGCTATATGTGTCTATAATGACTATAGATAGGATTTTCTTTCCATGCACGCAAAAAAAATTTTTTTTCCGGGATCCGACTACCTCGCTTTAAGTGTGACAAACATACGAAAGATGAGAAATCAGGAAGGGGGCAAACCCTTTTTCCACAGTACCTCCCCATTGGAAAAGCCCAAAAACATTATCAATTCACAGCAGCTTAACTCTCACGACAGCTTTTTTTTTTTTTTTTTTTATTTACAACAAACAAAGAAACAGAACCTGGGGCACCAGGTAGCCTACCGGTAAACACTGCATGGCTGAGTGGGTTATTCTGCCACTGTTGCAACCATGCTCTGCCTAAACATCTCAAAACAGAGTCATTTTAACAGTTCACCTCCAGGGTCCTCAGTTGAGCCTGTGGTGGGCATGCCCCCAGAGGCGCCGGCTGCAGCAGACCTGGATGCCATCTCGCCGGAGTCATGGTTTACTCGTCAGTAACATCCCAGCCCAGGTCCCACACCAGCTGGGTCGGCTCAAGAGCAGTGTCTTGAGCCTAGGCAGCTGTTCTTACCTTTCGCAGATGGCTGGCGTGCCATCTCGAATCACTGGCCATCACCAGCTGGCCTCTTTTGTGCGGTGATTCTCATGTGCAATGACGTCTGTGGGTTCAGGCGTCAGATCGTTGGACCCAAACTTAATCAAGTAGTGTGAGCGGCAAGCTGTTTGGCTGCACTTGGCACTGCTGCTCTGCTATCTCTGATACTGGTTGTTGCTGTGGTGGCGTGCCATTCACTCCGGTGGCAGGACATGCCCTCGGTTGGCGATGCTCTGCTGGGTCTTGCTGGGCCACGAACTTTCTATCCTGCCGTGCTGCGGCGGTTCTCTGAGGCTGATACTCGGCGAGGATGTGAGATGAGTTCAACTTCTGCTCTCTCTCTCCTGGTGCTGGCTGTGGTTGCGGTGATGTATTGCTGTTGTCGGTGACGGGATGCGTGCTGGGTTGTCGTCGTTCACTGGGGTCCCCTTTCTCCATGAACTCCCTCTCCTGTGGCTCCACATCAGCAGCTTGAAGCTCGTGCTGGGTGAGGATTGGAGGCGAGTCCGGTTTATACTCTCTTCCGTGCTGTGTTCATTCTCTGTGCTATGTTCTTTCTCCATACTCTGGTCTTTGGCTGTACCCATGTCCGCAAAATCATACTCTCCCTCCTGTGATGAGGCTGCGGCTTGCGAACACTCGTGCTGTGCAGGGACTGGCTCCGAGTCCCATGTGGCTGCAGACTGGGGCTCTTGTGGCTGCTCCAGGTGCACGTGCGGTGCGAGGCAGGGGGTAGTTGCGTCCACATCTGAGTGCTATGGACCCGGACCGTCGTCGGTCAGCATGGGGTCTGTGATGGAGAGACCCAATTCACAGACCAAACTCCACCCCATAATGTTATCGCCCCGGTGTGTCACTTGGAACTGGAACGCTGGGATTGTTCTGTCACCGTATTGCACTGCAAAGGTGATGTTTCAGCTGGTCTTGGTGCATCTGTCATCTGGCAGTTCCACCGCTTCAGGTAACCGGGGAGTAAGCCTTCTAACCATGGCCTCGTTTATCAGGGACCATCATCATTGATATACTGTCGCCGTCCAGCTTCACTACACACTGCAATCCTGATCAGTTCTCGTGGCCCACAATGTTGATGCCGTCCATGTAAGACGTGGGGTCGATGGGCTCAGCAACTGGGACAACCATCTGCACCAGCAGAGATGACTGTGGGGAGCGTGGGCAAGGGCCCACTAACTGCGCTGCTAACTGAGCAGCCTCTTCTCACTCTAGCTGGGACACTATCTCGAGTGCTTCAGCCAGCACCAGGCCATCCGGCATCATGAACAATATCTCCCGAAGCTTTCTATTTGTAGTGTTCTCCCCCAACTTGTCTTGCACAAACTCTTCCTCCAAGCGTCCAAACTCACATACACTAGCCAAACAGCGGAGGTCAGCGACAAACTGCTGGACCGACTCACCTGCTGGACCGACTCACCTGCTTGTTGTCGGCACTGGCCAAACTTGTCTTGTCTAGCTGGCAAACTCTCCAGCCAGGGTGCCCGACGCGCACCTCTCTTCAGGAAAAGTGTTGAGTTTTCCTTCGGAAGGCCAATTTTTCTCCTTGCCACCATTTGTTATGTCTGAAAAACAGGACAGCAGAGGCAGGAGCTGTACTGAACCCGAACTTTATTACACACATGATAATGCGTACACGTGTCACAGTGTATAGTGTTATAATAAATAAGTAGTGAAGATTAGTTAGCTAGATATTACACAAAGTGCTTGCATACACATATCTTTAGTTACACTCTCACGCACCCAAATTGCTCTTGTATCTGCTCTTTTTTCCATATATGGGCATGTGTGTGTTGGGGTGAGGGTCGCGTAGTGCTGGAGAGACAGGAAACAACAGGATGTGAAGCTGTAAAGTGCTGAGGAGAGGACATCTGGGGAAGATAACGCTGAGAGGACCAGTTAAAACTAGATTGGCCAAAGGACCAGACTTTTTGTTGGAAAGTTACTGGGAACGCCCAATAACTTGAAGCTATATGTGTTACCGGAGTGGTGGCTCAGTTGGTAGAGCATCCGCCCCACACCCGGGAGGCAGGGGTTCAAATCCCAGCCGGGTCATGCCGAAGACCATATAAAAGTGGAACTTCCTGCCGTCCAGCTTGGTGCTCAGCAGTAATGGAATGGACGAGGGAAATTTGTGGCGGCGCCTTGCATGGCAGCGGCCCTCTGATTCTACACTTGGGGTGTGTGTGATTAACACAGTAGATAGGTAAAACACAATCTCGTTCTACTGTACATGATTGGTTGTACAGTTGAATGACAATAAAGGGTGATTTAATTTATTTTAATTTGTTTGAAGCCTTTGTTCTGGGTCTTTTCCTGCCAGGTTGTGCTGAGGAGAAAGACCCACAGTTGCGTGTTAACTCTCTGCGTACTTCAATAAAAGATAAGCTGAGAAATAGAATTACTTTTGTCATTATTGATTGGTTTACTGAAAAGATTCTGCTAACTGTTCTATTTCAATTTTTACAATAGCATACAAGCTAACCACCAGCTAGTACAGGCTCTTGTTATTATGAAGGTGGCGCGCCAAAGAGGACTCTCCCGCCAACAGTCCCCTTAAGTAGGCATGGCGTGCTGACGTCACCCATGCGTCCGACGTCACATCCGTGCTGCCAATTGCCCACATGTTCATATTCAACACTGATGACAGCGAGCTGTCGGGGCACCGGTGGTTTGGGCGTTTGTGGGTGCTTTTCGCTCTGTGAGATACGGGGGTTAAGAATTGGATGTGATTTTCTGAGGTCTACTCCTCCACCACTGTGTCAAAGAAGACAGAAGAAAAACTTTGACATAACATACAAACACTTCAGAGAATTAACACAGAGGGCTACTTACACTGGCACAACTTGCTTCCTTGTTGTTATCATGTGATCACGATCAGTCTCGGTCTCTCTCAAGCTCTTGCGTTATTTTATGTAATTCTCGTGTGGTCTTGTCATGTGCTGACTTGTGCTGCATCAAAGGACCCTGTCTACATAGTCACAATAAACTGATTACAGGGAATAAACTGATAACGGTAATAATCAGTTTTGTCGTGTTTACATGCCCTGAATAAATGGATTATTGAAGGGTAAATCACTTGAGTTAATGACCCCAGTTACATGGCTTTTATCCAATTATTCAATTTACATGGCCACTTGAATAATCAGATAATTCCTGAAATCCAATCATAACTGGTTTAGTCGTGTACATGTAAACATGGTCAATTGTTCAAAATACAAACAAGTTACAGGACTAAACAGTACATCGCAGCAACACGATATCTGGTTCCTTAAATGGCATTTGTTTTTATCATGATTAAGATATTGTTCATCAGCAGCTTCAGTTCAAAATACAGCAGAAAAGAAAACAATTCAGGTTGTTCATACTTTGATGAAGAGTCATCATTCAGGTTGTTCATGTTTTGTAAAAGATCAATGCTTCAATAAATGTCAACATTTCATAATGAACCTGTACTTCTCTGTATTATTTTACAGGTCCGGCCCATTTGACATTAAATCCGACAGTATGTGGCCCCCGAGCTAAAATGAGTTTGACACCCCTGGTCTAAACAGACAAAAAGAATCCCTGGGTAAATAGACAATTCTGGTCTTGGTCTATGGAGGTAACACTGTCTTTGCTCTCATTCCCTTTAATAAACAGAGGCACAAGAGCTAAGGCATAATACTAATATGACACCATTTAAATAGGAGGACAAATCCATTTTGTGCTGGGGACAATGCAAGCTCATTCACAAAATGAAATTTCATTTAAGGACCATCCACAGCCCTTCTGATTAACTAAGATCCCAAACAGCTGTAGTAACTGCACAAGCAGCATGGAAAATGACCTTTTTACCACACAAACACCAAGACCTGAGTTGCATCACTCCTCCTCTCGCATTTGGGATTCAGGTTCATTGTCTGTGATGCACAGTGTATTTCAGAGACTGACTTGGTAATTGTAAAATAGACTTTAAATAATACAATGTAATTTATTGTGTTTACCGAATAAAATCACCATCAACAATAGACTGTTGATTAGATTGTTGTAATAGGGCCCAATGTCTTCTTGGATTTGTATTCAGATCAAAATGTTTTCCCCTTCATAATCAGTTAAATTACATTTGATTTAATGGTCCTACAACTAAAATGTTAACACAGGTCATTTTTCCAACGCTCCCAACATAACTTGGCTGACCAATTCAAATATGTTGTTTATGTCACTGGGTTTCCAAGTTTCACATTGTTTCACAGTTTTTCAGAGTTTCAAAAGCTCTCAAATGCTAAAAATTAGTGGACAGTGAACACCCCTGTGCAAGAGACTGGAGTTTGAGACAGCCATTTCACTGAATTTATGCTGTACATACACATTTTTGGTAGTTAACGTTAAGCTACTAGTTAGGGTTAGGATTTACTTTAAGCATATTACACCACTAAAACTTGTGTAGTGATTTTCCACACAATTACAGGTTGCTATTTTCCCTCCAAAATGAAACTCTTGGTATTAATAGTTGCTTTGTTGCTGTCCAAAATGCCTTCTATTAATGTTTTCTTTTGGAGGAGACTCTCAATTTCTTATAAACATATAGTATGCACAATAAATCTGTACAAAATTAGGACAAAGGCACACACAATGATTCACACAATACTGAATCCTCACCTCCAGCTGACTAGACCACACTTTATTTGCCCTTTATAGACAAAAGTATAATGGTATTTTTGTGCTAAAAAGGCCAGCTAACCAATAAAACTCCCAAGGTTATGCATGATGCTAAAAATGATGAAGGGTCGAAACAGCAAATATGTGTGCATGTGATGTTGCAGTGGTGAGACTGTTAATGTTCCCACTTATCGCTGTCCAAATCAGCAAATACTCCCACTGGCTGCTCATTACTGAGCCTGAGGAGATAACAGCAGCAGCAGCCAACACTGTAGTAAATCTACTCATGCATTAATAATTCCCCATATCATTTCATGGTAAAAATGTAATAAGCCTTTCTTTAACAGTCTTTATTGGGCTGCTGCTGCTGGGATTACTTAATGGCATGAAGAGGTAACTTGGAAACGTCAGGGAGGCGGCATATGTTTGTATATTAATAAACAGTACTGTACATCTGTCATGGTCAGAGAGCGCATCTGTACAACAGATGTGGAGCTTCTGTCCATATTGCTACACCCCTTTTATCTGCCTCGCGAGTTCCTTCAACTTTTCATAATGATTGTGTACATTCACCCGAGGGTGGATGCTGCCTGCGCCTCCAGCACCGTCTTTGATGTTGTACAGCGGTTACAGTCGATTTCCCCAGAGGCTCCAAATTTTAATCCTTGGGGACTTTAACCATGTGTCTTTAAAGAAGACACTTAAAAACTTTTATCTGTACTCCTCCTGCCCAACCAGGCAAGAAAAGACATTGGACCTGTGCTATGGATCTATCGAGGGAGCCTTTTAAATCTCTTCCCCTTCCTTCTTTAGGATCCTCAGATCACAACTGTGTACATTTGCTGCCCACATATAAAACTGCTCTCAGAAGAGAAAAGACGAAGACCAGGCACATGAAGGTCTGGACAGATGATTCAGTGCTTGCCTCCAGGAATGTTTTAACTGTACGGACTGGGAGGTGTTCACACTGTCCTGCGGGGATGATTTGGACTCTTTGGTGAACGTGACATGCTCTTACATGGCTTTTTGCAGGGATATGATTGTTCCACGTAAACTTGTCAAAATATATCCCAACAATAAGCCATGGGTTACTAAATCAGTTAAATCCTGCTTACAGAGGAAAGCACTTGCCTTTAAACAGGGGGTTGTTTCTGAGCTGCAGGTTGCCACAAAAGAGCTGAAGTCTGAAATTTTAAGAGCAAAACAGAATTAAAAATCAGAATTGGAAATCAAGATGGCAGCAAAGAAGCTTGGTTCAGCCT